>CM046876.1:190422414-191108664 GCA_025667525.1 Glebionis coronaria
GCATAACTTGGTTCGCGATTTGAGACCTTTCTCAGGCCGATATTTGGCAGCGACTTCATACTTCAAATCTTTGAGAGAGGTTCATGAAATAATGGTCTTCTCTTCATAATTGGAATTTCTTCACTTGGAATTTTTGAGAGATTCTTCATATATGGACCACGACTTCTTCATTTTTCTCCAATCTTTATTTTGGATTTTGATATACAACGATCCGCCTCCTTTATTGACTTGGATCTATTTATCCTCATACCTTGTTAGGGTCTTTTCGGATACTCTTCTCCATGACTTTTTGGGAGTTTTTGCTTTTCGTCGTGTGTCTCGATCCTTCATAATGATTTTCGATAAATGATTCTTCACATCACTTTTGGATCTTTAGCAACAAAACATAGCCCTCATGCCTTGTTAGGGCCTTTTCGGACTCGCTAATCTTCGCGCCCCGCTTCATAAGTTATGCCTTGGCTATGAACTCTCGTCATTACCGAGCAACTTTTAAACGATCTGGGGCTAGAAGCTAAGTAACTTTTCAAATCGTACAACCTTATTTATTAGCAGATAAATTTATTAGCAAGCGATGGGAGAATAGGCTTATAATTATCTCACATAAATTCATGAAAGAATACCGAACTTATAATTTGCTCTATCATCTCTCGTTCTCCACAGTTTAAAATCTCAAGTAATGAGACTCGTGGATACTTAGCCTATTAAATCAAAGTTTTGGGTTTTCGAGTCGCCTATAGGATCTTGCAACTTCTTAGACTCTTTCAAGTTTAGAAGTCGCATCTTAAAGTTCCCTTTATAAAAGCCTAGCAAAACTTGACTTAAACACGTTAAGGATACTAGCTAGAGTAAACTTAGATAAGTAAACTCGGGTTGAGTAAAAAGATTCACAACGCTTGAAAATTAAAACCACTTATTAAACATTTATTCTAATAAGGAAAGAAAGTAACTATACAAAGGTAAAAACTAATAGGCCAAAATAGATCAAAAATTTTGAAAAATGTCGAAAAATTGATTTTCTGGTTAAAATGAGGACAAAAACAAGGAAAAGACCACTTAACTTCGATAGAAGTCCCCCTACACGTAAGATAAACATTGTCCTCAATGTTTAAGCATGTGGGAGTAAACTCCCCTACACTTAGGACATTGTGCACGTTGTTTAAATCTTGCTAAGGAAAAGACAACTAAAGAGATTCCTATTTTAATATTGAGAAAATATAAAATAGTGAATCGAAAAGAGTTTAGGATAGAACCGGGAAGAAGTAGAACACAGAATCACGGGTCGTCAAGAATCATCAAGAGTGGATCATTGAAGCTCGAATCCCTGATTAAGAAGTGAGGAGAGGAAATAGCAATCCAAGGGGTCCCCCCTACACTTATGATAAAGAAAGCGGAAAGATAGATGCATGGGTTGCCTCCCAGGAAGCGCTTGGGTTTTGTTAACCGAGTCGTTAGCCTGACTCGACCTTGATCATCAACGGAAGTAGCATGAAACAAATCCACCAGGATCAAAGACATAGTTTTCATCCATCAATAAGCAAGGGCTTAAGGTGAACAAGGCAAGCCAAAAGAGAAATGGCAGGGTTCCCTTAAGCAGTGATGGAGCATAGTAGAAGCAAGGATGAAGTGGTGCAAGCATGTCTTCAAGATTTCCAAAGATTTTTCCTTTTATTTCATCAGGTGGATACTGAGATGGCTTAAAGACTTCAATACCGGGATCGAACACTTTTTCTTTAAGGGAAAATAGCACTCAGGCTCAGCCGAGTGTGAAGAAGATCCGCAAAGAAGCACAACCTCGTCCTCAGAAGTGGGATAAAGAGGTGTTAAATCATACGTGCAACGGATTTCGGTGTCAACCGGTTTCTTCTCCTTGGACAAAATGTTCTTCAAATCCAAAGTAGGATCAAGACGATAATCTTCAAAGTCCAAAGGAGGTGCATCACTCTCATGAGGGAAGTATGTGTTGAGAAATTCAGAGAAATCTTCCTCGAATGAGTAATCGTCCAAAGTAGGATCGAGTGATGGCGGAGGATCTTCAGCATGTGAAGAATCGCTCGAAAGAGTATCAGCCTCATCAAAATCATCGAAAGTGGGCAGCTCGGGATACTCAGAAGTACAATCAAAATCATCCGAATCTGAGCTAGAATCATCATCATAAGCATCGAAGACCGGTTGAGAATCATAAATGGGAGAAGCGTCCAAATTAGGGAGAGAATCATCCACATTATCTTCAAAGAGTGGATTATCAGTGGAAGACTCGAATAGAGGATTGTCATAGACGGTAAAGTCATCGAGCACATTTATCATATTCACTGATTCTCGGCCTCCAAAGGATTTGCCTGTAAGCTGCCCCATTGTAAAAACTTGTGAATCTTTCCCGACTCTTAAGATTAACTCACCTTCGGCTACATCCACTAAAGCACGTCCGGATCTCAAGAATGGTCGACCAAGTATTAAAGGAATACGGGGGTCCATTTCATAATCAACTACGACAAAATCGACCGGGAAAGTAAATGCGCCAACTTTAATAAACACGTCTTCGGCTATACCGACGGGGTAAGCGAGAGTGCGATTTGCAAGTTCAAGAGTCATCTTTGTTGGAATGAGGTCGGGTAAAGATAGTGTTTTCCAAACACTCAGTGGCATAAGATTAATACTAGCCCCGAGATCGGCAAGGGCAGTAAATTCTTCAGTTTTGTTGAACACGCAAGGCAACACAAAACGACCGGGATCTCCAAGTTTTTCCGGAAGTTCTTTAAGAATAACTGCAGAGCAGTTTTCATTTAATCGTGTGTTGGCGAGTTCAAGCAGCTTCTCCTTCTTGTTAAGCAATTCCTTAAATGCTCTAACAAATTTGGGCATGTGGACAAGAGCTTCAAGGAAACTAATGCTGAATCCCATTTGAGAAATCATATTGATATATTTGGTTATTTGCGAGTCCTCCTTTGTTAGATCATTGGTCTTGCCTATACGAGAAGGGTATGGGATTCTAGGTTGATAAGGGTTAGGTGAAGGTGTAGGTGGTGACGGTTGTGATGTTGACGGGTCCTTCCGAGATACATTGTCATGACGAGGCGGAGACGGTAATGGTGCACTATTACTAGGTGTAGGAGGAGTAGGGATACATGGTGGTGGGGTAGATGGAGTGACAATGGTAGTTCCACTACGCGTAGTTATAGCACTCACATTAGCTCGCGGATTGGTGACGGTGTTTGAAGGTAGAGAACCCGAAGAAGAAGAAGGTTGAGCTTCAGGCAAGAAACTAGCCAACAGATTCTTCAATTCAGTTGTTTGAGTGATGAAAGAGGATTGAAGATTATCACGAACCTCGGTTCTGATGTCATTACCTTGCTTCAAGATATCTCCTTTCAAATTGATTATTTGGCTTTGTAGATTCTTGATTTGCTCACCTTGAGTTCTCATGATTGTGTCAACATCGGGATTAATGGGTGGGTGTTGTTGGGTGGGTGGTTGATAAGGGTTAGAAGCACGAGGTGGGATTTGGTTGCTTCTATTGTAGTTGTTGGCGGGATTTTGGTTTTGAGGAGAAAAACCGGATGAAAGGTAGTTGTTGGAACGGTAGCTCAGCAGATTTCTATCCCCTTGTTGTCTAGCTTGGTAATTTTCCAGTGAATAATTACCGTAAGCTGCATACACATTCTCCGGATTTCCTTGTGTCGAAGGACAATCGGTGTATGAGTGAGGACCGCCACATGTTTCACAAGGATTAGCAACCGCTTTAACTTGTTGTTGTTGTTGATTTGAAGCGAGAAGCGTAATACTTTTGCTCATTTCAGCCATCATGCGGGTGAGTTCGGTCATCTCAGGGTTTGCTGAGGTAGAAGAAACATTGACTCTCGTGTTGTTTCTAGAAGAAGCAGAGGAATCCCAATTTTTATGATGAGTAGTCATGTTTTCAATTAACTCTACACTCCTCGGGTCTCCTTTTCATGAATGTGCCACCGGCGGCTGCATTGATCGTATCACGATCTCGAAAAGTCAATCCGTTGTAGAAAGTATCGATCAAGGTGACCGGAAGCATGTTGTGGTTTGGACAACGGTCGATCAAGACATTATATCTCTCCCATGCATCAAAAAGAGATTCATCGGGATCTTGCATGAAACCGCTGATCTGATTGCGAAGGCTTGTGACCATGGATGGTGGAAAGTAGCGCGATAAAAAGCGTTGAGTCATGTCATCCCAAGTGTGAATAGAATTCTTCGGGAGACGATCAAACCATTTCTCGGCATGATGCGATAAAGTATGCGGGAAGAGTTGTAGGCGAAGAACATCCATTGTGGCCCCAGGCAACTTCATGCTTTGGGTGATTGTAATGAACTTGTCGAGGTGTTTGTTGGCATCATCATCAGGCAATCCTCTAAATGGGTTTGTTTGTACTTGCTGAATCATGTGGTGCTTCAATGAAAACTCAGGAGCGTTGATTTGCATCGGCGCAATCGGTCCTCCTCGTCCAAACATTGTTGGTTGACAAAGTTCCTCCATGGTCCGAAGATCGGGCTGTGGAAGAGCATTGTTGTTGTTATTATTATTATTGAGGTGCGGTAGTTGATTATTGTTGTTAACACCTGCCATATCTAAATCTTCTTGAGGCTCGGGCTCTTGATAATTAGAAGATCTAGTACGCATACACCTGAAAATGCAACAGAAAACAAAACCAAACACAAAGACAATATATATACACAATAAAGATAAAATCTTTTTGGATTTTTGAAATTTTTAATTTTTATGGTTTTTATGAATTTTTTATGCAAGAAAAATAACGTTCACAAGTGAACGGGTCCCAAAAAGCAACGTGTCTCTCACAAAAAACTGTTGATCTTTACGAAAAGAGCCGGCAGCGGCGCCATTTGATAACTAAGATTTTCCCAGTTAAAATTTATCGTTCTAGTGTTCTCTTCGAATTGAAAAACTTATTGTTTAATGTGTGACTCAGTTGAACTTTGGTGAAATAAAGATGTGTCGTTGTAGTTTTGAAAATAAAGGGTGCAGAACAATTAAAGTAAAAGTGCAATTAAAGTAAATCTAAATCTAATTAAAATAAAGTGCAAGTATTTAAAGCGAGACTAAAATTAAAGGGCAATTAAATAAATAACGCAACTTAAATCTAACTAAGGCAAACTTAAAAACGAAACTAAAACTAAAACTTAAACTAAGGCAAATAAACTTAAAGTGCAATTAAGAAAAAGGCGGGAAAAATAAAGCTTAAAATGAAAAGGAAGAAAACTAAGATTTCCCTATCCGGAATAAATCCCTATTCAGAATAAATGCTATTCGGAATAACTGTCACCTATTTGGAAAAATAGCTCTATTCGGAATAATTGTCTACTCGGAATATTAGATCCTATGCGGAATAATCCCCTATTCGGAATAGCTGTCCCTATTCGGAATAAAGAGCCTATTCGGAAAGATTCTATGCGGAAAAATCTTCTATGCGGAAAGCCAAGTCTATGCGGAAAAATCACCCCTATGCGGAATAACAGTCCTATTCGGAATAATGAATATTCCGAATAGAAAATTCTACAAAAACTCCTATGCGGAATAACTTAATATTCCGAATAAGCGATTTCTATAAACTCTACACGGAATAATTCAATATTCCGCATAAACAACCTTTCAAAACCTTGATTCGGAATAATTGGAGCCGTTTACTGGGGAAGAACAGAAACAATAAGCGAAGAACAAGGAAAAGAGATAGCACGAATTTAGAAAAAATAAAGCTAAAATAAACGCAAGATTAAGTCAAACAAGCAAATAAACAAGTAATGATCATAAACAATCAATCCAAAACAATAAAACTCATAAAACTTAATCAAATTAATCAAAACCCACTTAATTAAATCAACCAAAATCAAGAACACAAACATAAATAAATCAACACAAAGATTAAGAAAGGAAGAATGAGATTAACAAGATAAAGATAAAGCTTGACAAGAATTAAAAAGGAAAACTTACTTGAATTAAATGGTAATTAAGTGCAAGACTACGTAATTAAATTGGACAAGTAATAAAAGGTGCAAGGTAATTAAAAATGGAAGAGCTAATTTGTCAAGTTAGCCAACAAAAACACATGATTAACAAATCCTAACTATATATAGGGGAGGATTAGGAAGCTTCCTCCCCTCCTTCATTTCTTGTTAATTGCAAGATTAAGTCCTTCCTTCATTTAATCTTCATTAATTGCGTCGTTAGTCCTTTTCTTCTCATCTTTCTTTTAAGTTTGGACTTTAAGGACTTGTGGCTCGGGATATCTTTTGAACTCGTCTTTACTTTCTTCAATAAAATAGACTCGAGTTACTCGGCTTTTGATAAACTTCCGTCTTTTGACTTTTTCTTCGATAAATCTTCAGAATTGGTCTTGGACTTCCGTTCTCTTTCCACTCTTGACTTCTCGACTCCGCCTTTCATCTTTTTCTTCAATAAAAGCCGTGAATGCCCGTGAATTCCCGTGTTTTCTCCACTTTTCATAATTTCATCCTAAATTACAACAAAAACACAAACCACGCATAATTCCAACATAAAAGACATAAAATACACGTTTAGGTCCGGTTATTCTTGTAATTAAGTGGTAAAAAAGATGGGTGTTTACACACCTATCAAAAACGATAAAACCCGAACTTTACAACATATAGACATTAACGGACCAAAGTAGCTTTATTGGACTATAAACCCGACAAGTTTGTAAAACACTTATAAATTTACTTATTGGGCTTAACCCACTTGGGCCCAAAATGTAAAGTATAATACTGATAACAAAAGTATAAAATGGATTAATACAATTTAATGGACTTATAAAAGGCTTATTGGACCTAAAACATGTAAATAGGTAAAACTAGTAAACTAGTATAAAAGTTGTCAACACATAACACAAAAATGAGTGAATGAGAATATATAAACCCACTTGATCATCATCATATGTATAAAGTCATCATATATATACATAATTGTTATTTTGATAAAGTCATTGACAAAAGTCTAAGACGAGTATTATTTGTTTAGGTTTCCGTGATTGAAGCACGTACCGTACATCCAAATCGCCGATAACCGCCTTCCCACATCAACGTGAGTTCATAGCCTCGCACTCTTTTAAATGTTTTTATGAAATGTTTTATAAACCCGCTAGGGAGATAACATTTTAGTTTTTATGAAATAGGACACTAGTTGTCCCAATTGTTTGTTTATTGATTTGGACCCGAATGATTGTATGACCCGATGAATGATTATATGACCCGATAGATGAGATGAAATGGATTATTAAAGTTATGTTATGTCACTAAAAGTCCCATTAGCATGAATTGTGAACTACCGGGATTTGGTAGATGCTTATGCATATAATAGTACTATTTGGGGACGATCACCCTAGTTCGCGCCTTGACGGTTGATCCCCGTCGTGCGACATTGATTGGTAAGCGAATTTATGTATGAGAAGATTTACACAAGCGTGATTATTGTGACGACACGCTAATTTAGATGGGAAAATGAGTTTCGGGTTAGCTACCCGTTGTTTCTTGTAGTAAGGTAACAATGTCATGCGGCTTATAATAATCCAAATAACGAAATACTGCTATACGCACTAAATTACGATATATTGCCTGACTAGCAATACGGGGTCTTACTATTGATATTATGTTCGTGTTTTGGTTTTTCATAACCATATTCATATAACGGTTTTTATTTAACTCTATACAACGTTATAAAACGTATTGTATGATGTTTTTACGATAATGGCTCGTATAATGATTTTGAAGGCAAAATCCTATATTATGATTTTTGATAAGGATTTGTATAAAATGACTTTGGCTATTTTATGGCCCATTACAACGATTTGTACAAAATGATTTTCGGTAATAATTTTATACCGATGTTATATTGATGGATTTAATTAAAACTCTATGAATTCACTCGTCGTTTTCGCTGAACTTTTCTTTTAACATGTTTTATCTCAGGTACTTGAAGGTAATTCTCGGGAAGACAACAAGAACTCATGGCCCGCAATTAAATAATCATTTCCGTTCAAATCTTTTGTAAAACTTGTATCAAATACTATGACTTGGGACCTATGTAAATTTGATATTTATGAACGGAAATGCTTTATTATTAAACGACGTGATTTTTAACCGTTGTCTAATGTAGAGATTTTGTATGTATTGCAATTAAAGTTCGTTTTCCTCGACTCACTCGAATTGATCTCCACTTATACGTAAAACTTAATTTGTTTTTGGTAAAATATATTTTTGGAATTTTAAACTAAAAACTATTTAATATAAAAACTATTTTAAAAATCTATTTTAAACTTAAATCTAATTCAATTAACTAAAAACTTTTAAATATTGAAAATCTAAAAAAAAATTGATAAACAAATCTAATTTAAATTTAATAAACTAATTTTAAACTAATTTAAATGAAAACTATTTTTAAAATTTAAACTAAATTTAAAACTAATTTAAAATTATAAAAGTAATAAAATAAAATATATTTTTGTCTTTTTGTATTTTTTTAAAACTTTATAAAATAAATCTTAAATTAAAACTTTTTAATTAAAATTTAATAAAACTTAAAACTTGGATTTATAACTAAATAACAAAAGCTGACAGCAACTTAATACCTATATTAATTGAATGACACAATGTAAAATACAAGTAAGGGTCTAGTAGAGATGGTTATGGTGTTCGTTTGCTAAACGAGAGGTCAGGGGTTCGAGTCCCCTGACAGACGAATTATGCTATATTATTTTTTTAAGCTTTTTGGACAATCAAACTAACAGACCAAAGGAGTCTATAATTTTAATCAGCAAAACAAAATACACCAAACCAAATAAGCACAGAAAAACAGATAATCTAAACTAATAAGCTGAGAAAATCAATAAGTAAATAAGATAAGCACGTAGGTAAAAAGGCATACTATCAGTTAAGCAAATAAGCAGAACAAGAGGTAAAACAAAAAGCAATAAGCATACTAAATTGAAATAAGCCAAATAAACAACAACTACTAATCAAATAAGCAGGACCTAAATAAAACTCAAATCTAAACAAAATAATATTAACCGAAAATGAAAATAGCAGATCCAAATAAACTGAACCCGAATAAGCAAATCCCAAACTAGCAGATACCTAAGCAGACAAATTGTCAAACAGTAACCAAAACAAATAAAAATATAAGCTAAAATTAAATAAGCTACAAATCCTAACACAAGCAGACTTAAAACAAAACGATTCAAAAACAATAAACAGATCCAACGCAACTCATACAAAACATAAACAAATAAGCAGATTAAATAGAATAAGTAGATCCAAATGGACTAAAAACTCAAGCAGATTAAAACTAGCATATAAAATATTAAACCAAACTAAAATTAACAAGAAAATTAAAAATGAGAGCTAGAACCTGGAGACGAAAACCGTTGGGAAGAAGACGCGGCGCTGAGCCGTCTTAATGACTAAACCGAACAAACACCACCTTCTCACCGTAACATCACCATTATCTCGAACCAAACAATATACTCTAACCAGGAAAAGTAACTTTTTAATAATTTTCAAGTAGGGAAAATTATTTCAACTTTCTTTTTTCTTTTTTTTATATATTAATAATAATAAACTTCGAACAGTAATAATAAAAAAACAGATTAAAGATGAATATAAATTGATTTGACAGAAATTAAATGAGACAAAAATTAATTGAAAAACAACTTTTCATTAATGATTAAAAATTACAATAACTGGAAACTAAAATACATTAACCCTAAACTAATTTGCGGAAAATTAAATAAAAGAAAAAGTGCTATTAAATTACACATGAAGGGGGTTTTTATAGGCAAACCCCTGGAAACCCTCTTCTTAAACTTGGTGAGCAAGGCTTCAAATCCTGGCCGCTTATTCCATCTTATCTTTATTCTCTTCTCATCAAACGGCTGAAAACCACTCAAGTGCCACGGATTACCCTCGTGGATAGAAGATGTGCTTGTTTGTGTTTCTTTAATCTGAGGTGGAGGGTTTTTATTGGTTGATTTGTGTATGGTGATTGGTTTTGACCAATCAAAATAAGGGAAATAGCCACGTCAAGAGATGGAAGAGACGACCACCTTTGTGGATCTTCTGATTCTTTTGGGGGATTTAATGGTGTTCGTGTGAATCACACGCATAAGTGAAAACCCCCAAAAATCCTTGGGTAATTTTTGGATCAAGGTAATTTAGGTTTTTGGGTGTCTGCGTATTTTTTTGGAGAGAAAGAGTGGGTGAGGGTTGTTCATTGTTATTATCGAGTTGAAAAGTGAGTGGGTAAGGGTAAAAATTGTTTTATAATGGTGTGAGTGAGTGGGTAACGGTTAAAATTGTTTTATAATGGTGTGAGTGAGTGTGGGTACACGTTTGATATAAAACGTGTGAGAGGGTGAGAGTTGTGTACGTGTGTGAGGTGTTTGTGTTGACCAAATTCTTGACCAACTTTTTATCCCGTTTCATTTGTTTGTCAATCAATTGGGCCTGGCCTAACGTTAGTGATTCCATCCGTCCCTTTTATGCATCAAATTGGGCTTACCCAAATGAATACAATCCGTGATATTAGTGCAAATGGGCTTGTGGCCCAAAGTAGCCCAAAGTAAGTATCCATTATCTTAAATGGGCATTTGGGCCCATTAATCATAAGTGGGACCTACAAAGCTTAAATATCTTCAAAAAGATTAAATCCGCTAAAATCGAGCTTGATTTTGGCTTCCTTGACAATTTCTTCAAAACCATGTTCGTTTCGCCAGTTTTCGTGAACTTGGGCACACTTTTGGTCTTTTGACTTTGTCTTCGTCTCTTTCTTGGACTTTTCTTCAACATTTGACCGTGAAATCCCGTGTTTTCTTTCCTTTTGATCATTTGTACCTATTTAACACAAAACCACGCGTAATTCCGATTTTTACGATGTTAAACACATGATTAGGTCTTGTTTTTCCTTGATTTTAGTGGCAAAAGGATAAGTGTTTACACACTTATTATATCCCCTACACTTGACCATTTCAATGACCCCATGCAATGCATTATTTCAAAGCATATAGTTACATTTTTCTCATAATCAATCCATCTCGGCCTTTATTACTATAACTACTACGATAAAAACTTAAAAGGAGACAAAAGTTATAACGATTTATTAGCTTGGAAATTATTTGATGGAGAAAACTCGTAAAAACATCTAAGACTTAAATTAGGGCTTTGGTGTCATGAATATTAATCTCCCTCAAGTTTCATGTTCCCCATACCAAGCTTAAAAACAAGATCATTGTTTACCATAAGTCCTTAAGTTAAAACCACTTATATAAGACAATTGTGTAGTACTCTTTCTCCAATTCCTACGTTGTATCTCTAGATTTTATTGATTGTCATTCACCCGTAGGCTCTTTTGACTTATTCGATAATTATTATTCCAAAAATGAAGGCCAAACGGTGAGAACCCGACACTCAAAACCTAACCTCGTCCTCAAAAACGTTGTTACTAAAGTAAGCCCACATCAAGGATGATTTAACACGATTTGGGGAATAAATTCTCGGACCCAAAATTTGGCCAAATAGTACTACTTATTAATTTATTCCTCCAAAGCCATGTAGACTTTATGTGGAGTTTAGCAAGTTCACATCATATACCCTTAGGCTCTATAAGATGTAAAAATGCTCCTCATCTATTGTTCACACCCTAAAGCTCCTTGAACGATAGACAAGGGAATTGATTTTTGATCAAATTTTATTCAACACTTACCATGTCATACACCCTAAGACTCTAATGACAAGGTTCGTGCTACATGCCCCACACCCTAAGGCTCCTTGAGGTCATGTTTTAATCTTATTCTTTCTTTATTTATGATATATACAGTAGGCCAAATTCCGCGGTCCCATGGTCTGAATACCTCCTACTTAGTGGTTATGAGCCACCTTAGTCGGAAGTCCACAACGCTGGCACCCTCAATGTGTTCATGCTTTAATTACAAGGAGAATACAAATTTGGCTAATAGTTAAGATATCGAATCGACACCGAAAAAATCCTCATTTATTAAGCAATTAAATATACAAGCGGGAAGAAAGAGCCACCAAAACTCATATAAGCAAGTATTAACCCTTAAACTTATTATCAACTCTATCATCTCTCGTTCTCCATAATTTAAAATCTCAAGGAATGAGACTCCTGGATGCTTAGCCTAATAAACTAATTAAGGTCCATATGGTTAAGGATACTAGCTAGAGTAAACTTGGATAAGTAAACTCGGGTTGAGTCAAAATATTAACGACGGGCCTAAAATATCAAAGATATCCAAACTTGTTAAAACCATTTAATTTATTTATTTATTTTTGACTTTATTCTTGAAATGGAAATTATTACGATGCGATGACAAAAGGAAAGAAAATAAATGAAAATAATACTAGGCCAAAATAGATCAAAAATTTGAAAAACATTGAAATGTTTTTAAATTTTCCGGTTAAATGGGGTCAAATTCATGGAAAAGCCCACTAAAATTTTGATAGAAATCCCCCCTACACTTAATATAAACATTGTCCTCAATGTTTAAGCATGTGGGAGAGTGAACTCCCCTACACTTAGGACATTGAGTACATTGTTTAAAATCGAGCTAAGGAAGAGACAACTAAAGTGATTACATTTAGTCGTTTTATTTATATACAAGATTGAATCACAATAGCAAAAACTTATCGAAGGAACTGGGTATACGGGAAACACGGGAACACTGGTCGTGTCAAAAGCACCAAAAGTGGATCATTAAGCACATGTCCCTGCACACAACATCACAACACAAACAACCTACTTGGCTCCCCCCTACACTTATTTAGTGAAAATGGGTGATGGCGAAAAAGGGTGGAAAGGATGGAAAAGGCAAAAATCTAACCTAGTTATACGATGCTTGATTTATTTATCACGAGTCTCTAGCTCGACTCGAATTCCCGAATGTCATCATTCAAATGGGAAAATCATGGGAAAAACCGAGATTTCCAAGGGAGAAAAATCTCTCCATGATAAAGGGGTGAAACAAAGTCATATAAGGCATACCCCATGTAAATCCACCCGGGTCAAATACATAATTTCCATCACAAAAGGAAATAAACCCCGAGGTGGTAAAATCACGCAAGTCAAAGAAGAGTGGGGTATCCTTAGGCAAAAGTCTCTTACAAGGAAGGGTGCTATGGTAATAAGGCGATGAAAGCACGAAAGTCTCTATTTTGGGATCAAACACCGGTTCCTTAACGGGAAAATAGCAAGAGGTAGTGACATTTAAGCTCAAAATATCATCAAAATCCAAAGTGGGAAGGTCGTCCTTGATAGGTGTGAAAACACCCATCCTTTTTACCACTTAATTACAATAATAACCGAGCCAAAACGTATATTTTATTCCATTTATGTTGGAATTATGCGTGGTTTGTGTTTTTGTTGTGATTTAGGACGAAAAGGTGAAAAGTGGAGAAAACACGGCATTCACGGGCTTTTATCGAAGAAAAAGACGAACGATGAAGTCGAAAGAT
This sequence comes from Glebionis coronaria, assembly GCA_025667525.1. Lineage (NCBI taxonomy): Eukaryota > Viridiplantae > Streptophyta > Magnoliopsida > Asterales > Asteraceae > Glebionis > Glebionis coronaria. The sequence continues at coordinate 190,435,933 of CM046876.1, forward strand.
CAAGAGTGGAAAAAGAACGGAAGTCCAAGACCAATTCTGAAGATTTATCGACGGAAGTTTACTTAAAGCCGAAGAACTCGAGTCTTATTTATGATGAAAATTCAAGACAAGTTCAAAGAAATCCTGAGACAAAGTCATTAAGTCCAAGATTAACAAACAATTAAGAAGAAAATGACTTAAGTGTGCAATTAAGGAAAAGAGTAAAGAGGGAGGAAGCTTCCTAAGCTCCTCCCTAATCACCCCTATATATAGATTAGGCTAGTCTCACTTTCAAGTTGTTGGTGGCTTGACAAACCACACTTCCACCATTTTTTCATATCTTGTCATTTATTTTCTTGCATTTTAATTTCTTGTTATGCACTTTTAATTTCTTCAATTCAAGTAAGTCATTTAATTTTGGAATCTTTTCTTTTAATCAAGTTCTTATTTTTAATCATCTTATTCTACCTTTCTTATTTTGCTTATCTTTAATTCATGTTCATCCTTGATTTTATTTCATCTTAATGCTTATTTTGTAACACCCCCAAATTTATACAACTCAATACAGCGGAAGACTCGTTGGTGTTACGGGATAGCACATTACTCACATCATAGACAACGCATAAAAATCGCGTCGTTTATTAATAAAGCATTTCCATTCATAAATATCCAATTTACATAGGTCCCAAGTCATTATATTTCATACAAAGTTTTACAAAGTATTTGAATGGAAAATAAGTATTTAGGTGCGGCCATGAATTCTTGTTGTCTTCCCGAGAATTACCTTCAAGTACCTGAGATAAAACATGTTAAAAGAAAAGGTCAGCGATAACGCCGAGTGAATTCATAGAGTTTAATAAATTTCATCAATATAACTTTGGTATAAAATTAGTACCAAAAATCAATTCGTACAAATCATTGTAATAGGCCGTAAAATAGCCAAAATCATTTTATACAAATCTTTGTAATAGGCCATAAAATAGCCAAAGTCATTTTATATAAATCCTTATCGAAAATCATAATATAGGCATTTGCCTTAAAAATCATTATACGAGCCAATGTCGTAAAAACAATCATACAATACGTCTTATGACGTTGTATAAAATCAAATAAAAATCGTTATATGAATATGGTTATGAAAACCAAAATACAATCATAATATCAATAGTATGACCCTGTATTGCTAGTCAGGCAATACATCGTAATTCGGAGCGTCTATTATTATTTTGTTAATTCGGATTATTATAAGCCGCATGGCATTGTTACCTTACTAAACCAACAACGGGTAGCTAACCCGATACCAATTTTGCCCATCTAAAGTAGCGTGTCGTCACAAAGGTCACGCTATTGGAAATCTTCTCATACATAAATTCGCTTACCAATCAATGTGGCACGACGGGGATCAACCGTCAAGGCGCGAACTGGGGTGATCGTCCCCAAATAGTACTATTAAATGCATAAGCGTCTACCAACTCCCGGTAGTTCACAATTCATGCTTAAGGGACTTTTAGTGACATAACCTAACTTTAATAATCCATTTTATTTCATCTATCGGGTCCTTTAATCATTTATCAGGTCATACAATCGGGTCATTTAATCATTCGGGTCCAAAATCAATAAATAAACAATCGGGACAAATGGTGTCCTATTTTATAAAAACTAACATGTTATCTCCCTCGCGGGTTTATAAAACATTTATAAAACATTTAAAAGAGTGCGAGGCTATGAACTCACGTTGATGTGGGAAGGCGGGTTATCGGCAATTCGGACGTACGGTACGTGCTTCAATCACGGAAACCTATATAAATAATAATCGGTCTTAGACGTTTGTTCAATGACTTTATAAAAATATCAATTATGTATACATATGATGATTATATATATATGATGATCAAGTGAGTTTGCATATTCTCATTTACTCATTTTAGTGTTATATGTCGATAACTTTTATACTAGTTTTCTCGTCTTACCTATTTACGTGTTTTAGGTCCAACAAGCTTATTATAAGTTATTTAACTTATTTTAATCCATTTTGTACTTATATTATCAGTACTTAAACTTCACAATTTGGGCCTAAATGGGTTAAGCCCAATAGATTCTTTTTACAAGTTTTTATCCTATTTAGTCCATTTATTAGTCCAATAGGTTTATTTAACTTGTTAATGTCCGTATGCCCTATAGTTCGGGTTTTATCGGTTTTTACTTGTTATAAATGTCTATATATCAGTATATAAGTTTTATAAAGTTTTCATTAGACGGGTCCAACCATCTAAGTTTTATTTAACAAAAACGTTAATTTTACGGCAATAGCCGAAATAGTCGTAAAAATCATGTTTATAGTTTTTATTATTTATAAATATTATTTCACCACCATTTATATAATTTATCCATTTGATTAACCTTTTATACATATTTATATAAATAAGTTTTACATGTTAGTGGGTTTTTATTTTACATTTTATATATTAAAATGTGAGTGCTTATATAATAGTATTATTCTTTTATTTCCAAAAATCTGATTTTTAACTTCATCATCACCAAAACTGCCATATCTTGAGTTCTATATGGAGATAGAAGCTCAAATTTTTATCACATAAACTAAATGATATTTTATACATTTAACTCTTTTATAGCTACTGTTGAATCATCTTCTAAATATTTTCTAAAAATCTTCCAAAACAGTAACTTCAGATTTATACCCTAAACTTGTTTTGATCATATCTCACTCATTATTTTGATTCCATTGCATGGCCAACTCTCACATGTGTACAAGACCCAAAGCTTACTGCAAATCTATTCCACGTCATCATTTTATCAGTTTATGACTTACTTCTTTACTGTTTTATACAGCCATCAAATTTAACCAAGATTTTAACCTTGTTTCTTATGATTTTTCACCTTTTTATCCATGGTTATCAACAACAAATCCCCACATAACATTTTTATCATCATATAATCATCATAAATATATACAATAGGAAATAAATACATGATTACATAACCAAAAATAACAAGAAGATGAGGAGGACAATCTTTATACCACCATGATGATGTAGGTTGTGATCAAAACATGGATTTTGATGGAGAAACTTGTGCATAGCCAACACCATCTTCATGACCACCATTCTTCATGTATACCTTGTAGAAAATCAGCCCTACCACTCCATGAAATCTCCTTCTTGGATGTTATGAGCACCACCAATCAATAGGGTTTCAAAGTGGCTTCAACATATGTAGAGATAACATAGGATTCCATGGTTAATTTTTGATCAAATGAGGGTGTTGTGGGAGAAAAGTGGACGGAATTATTGAGAGAGAGTGGGAGAGTTTAGTTGTTTTTGCATGTTACAAATGAGAGTAAGTGGTTTTTGGTAGCTTGTTTTGATGTGTATGTAGCTTACATTGTAAGCTTAGGAAGACAAGTGTAAATAATAAGCTATATCTTGCCACATCTTGTGATGTGGTGGCTTACTTGGGCCGGTTTTGATGGGGGTGGGACAAGTGTCCCACTTGTCTCATCCCCATTTATTTACGGGTACTCCTTGATTCTAGTTTCCCCGATTTGCGTGCCCTCGGGTCGTTTTACGAAAAACGTATTTATAAATTATGAATCTACGTCACAAAACGAATCCAATAAAAATTGTCTCATCAAAAACGGAGTTCAAAAACGTAAATACGTAATCCTAAGGTTTCCGGTTTAGTCGTAAAGGACGTTAAAATAAAATCGCAAGTCCTAATCTCTTCTCGTAAATTTGTGAGTTTATGAATCAACACAAATTTAAAACTCCAAAATAATATTCACGGATAAATTTATTTTCTGAAATGTCGGACTGTCACCAAAGACGGTGTATGTAAACGTAAGCACGTAACGTAGAATCCTCCGGTTTAAACGTAGTCGATGCTACTTCAAGACGTAAATCCAAATTTCTTCCCAAAAATAAGTGAGTTCATATTGTAACATTAAAATAATGTTTTCAAACAAATAGTGAGAATAAAATATCGATCATAAATTGACGGATTGTCGCAACATTTACCCCTAAACAGGATCTTTGTCCTCAAAGATCATCTTACCTTACTACTCGCTTCTTATAGAGTTGAAGCCATGTGGGTATTTCTTCCACATTCGGTCTTTTCTCACAAGTGTAATTCATTACAATACGCGAGTTTCATCAAACGTAACTACGGGAATAAGATCAGGTTTAATGTTGACTTACTTTCTCTATCCATGATGTTCACGGGTTTTTGATGAATGCAACTTTTCGCCGATCTAAGCTCTACTAAGAATAATCAGATTCTCACTTGATAGATATTCCATCAAGTTCGATATACGAAACATAATTCACGCAGTCTTTGAAGTCCTAGGGTAGATCCAGCTTATATGCCTTTCAAACCAATCTTTTATATCATCTCAATGGTCCCAAACAACGGGGACTTATATCCCATGATTTGTCAGATCATGAATTCATTTTTCCGAGTTTTAAAAATTGTGGCATAACTTCGCTACCCATTTGGCACTTCAAGATCTACATTTAACATTCACATAACCTCTTGCCCACTATCGGCGGTTAATAATCAAATCCTAATTTCAACGATCATTTCAGATCTCGCGGGTCGGGTATTTTGTAAGGATAGGTTTGCCATCATAGGAAACCTTAAACCTAAAAGACATGTCCAACTCACAATGGGTGTATGTCGGATGTCTTCATCTCAACTCCTGCTTACAGATGTTCTAAGATTCAGATCCTAACAAGATTCGATCTCGATCCTAATACGATAATTATCAATGATAATCCCTCCAAAGGAAAACGATTATACGGTCTATTACCAAAGGTCATTCATTCAAACATAAAACAGCACTTATATTACTCTGTATCGTTACTTTACCTCGTCCCTTCGATTTGGGATGGTACATAGTACTCTCATCAAGGTTTGTTCTCAATGAATTCTGAGCAAATCTCTAGAATTTTGATGCGAAGCGAGGATCTTGATATAGATGATCGATACAGGCACGCTATGTTTACATAACTCTTTTGCATTTATCATTAACGAGAATGATATTAGAAGATTTGGTCATTCTGTCGACGATGACCCAAATCGAATCAAATTCAGATGATGACCTTTGCAATAGTTAGACGTTTACTAATATATGAGGCGATGTCTGCCTTCATAATTGCCATCAGTATAACTTCTTCAGACAAAGATGCTTTTAGTCATAAATGACATAAATAGAATACTTATACATACAAATTCCAACATAACTATATCTCACAATCTTCCATATTTAGACAATCACATGTGGTCTTTTATACATTTAATGTCATTTTCTTCTCAATTCTAATGGTTCACATTAGCCGTGAACCTCTTTTATTATCTATATTATCCCTTTTTTTTTATATATGCATCGGCTATATTTTAAATTGTTCGGCAATTTATTTTGCACCTTCATTATTAAGGAACATGTCCTAATTGGTTCTTTATCCTTTTCTACATACTGCGTCGGTATCTATATTCCTCTCTCATGATGATATAATTATCATGTCCATAATTCACTCGGATATTCTTTCTATATTATGCGTCAGTATTTACGTTCAACTTTCTTCATATTTTCTAAGTTTCAGTTTCGTCTCATCTATCATTTTTATCCGTTTTACTCAATCCGTTGTCTAAAGCGTCGATAATTATTATAATTAATTAAATAATTATTAGTTAATTTTTATGAAGCGTAAACGTAAAAAATTTAAATTTCTTAGTTCGACCAATTATATAAAATGTTCAAAATAAATTTGAATTTAATTAACAAGATTTTTGTTAATTTATCGAAAATAATTAATAAGATTCGTAAATGTTTGAAAAATCTTTGGTTATACTTTTGGTCAAAATTTTCTTAGTTGAAAAGAAAAAATTATCGTTTCAAATTTCAGGTTATGGTATAAATGGTTTTACTCAATCCTTCTTAAGTTATCTTGAGGTATACACAAACATTTACCCCTAAACAGGAGTTTAGTTAAATGGTTTGTGTATAAAGGAATAATCCCTTAAAATCCTTTGTTAAAACATTCGTCAAAACATATTTCCATTTTCTTTTTAGTAATACTCAAAGTCTTAAAAGGGCTCTTAATTTTTGAAGAGTCTATATGCATACATCTTACCATTACTAATCCAATGGTCATTTTATGTAAAGGACTAAGTTTTTAATCCCTAAGCGTTAATGGTTCTAATCTTTGACAAGTCAATATAGCTTCCATTATCTATTAATCACACGGTTAAATCATATAAAGGATTAAGTCCTTAATCACATGTTAAATATTTAAGGTATAGGTTTTCATTGTTCGGCCAATTCAGGGCAATCTATAAATAATTATTAACTCATTCTTATTCGTATTAACAAACAAATAGTCCTTAATGATCACGAGCATGAATTTATCAAATCACAGTCTACACACGTGATTCATCAAATTTATGAATACTACATGTGCATTAGTTAATCCAAACGACATCATGTGAAACTCATAATGTTCATTACAAGCACCGGATGTAGTGATTGGAATAGATAATCTCTTTCGCAGATGCGAACTTGACAATAACCATGCCATGGATCAAATCCTTAAAACATACGCTAGAACCTTGTAAATGATCGAACAAATCTTCCATTTCGAGTTATGGATATCGTTTTCGATTGTCAATTTACTCAGTTCACAGTAATCTATAAATATAAGGAAAGATAACACCATAGCTCTTCAGGATGACAGGCTTGGTATAATAAAATCTTTCTCCGACAACTTTCTTAGTTGTACGGTAGTTCCTTAAATTCAGATGGTGCAGACGTACAGTGCACATGCCACAGGTGCAGCACCGGGAATAGAATCAATACCAATTTCAACTTGCCTTAATGGCGAAAGTCTAGGTAATTCACCAACAAATACTTCCTAAAGTTTCAGATAACATAAACTTCTTTTAATACATTCATATCAGGTTCTTCTAGATTACAATATCTATAACTAGTTCACAACCATTCACGGTATAATTTCAAGTCTTAATACAGGATATGGTCATCCATCAAGAATTATTTAGATCACTTTTGATAATCAACATCTTATCTTTTAGGGAAATTCTACTCGAGTTCCCATCAATTAAGACAATGTCGTCATGTCATAATCAATCAATTCATTCCACTGGCACTATCAACTTTCCAGTTTTATTGCCGTCGATAAGATGCGAACTTCTCAAAAGTCTAATAATAATTCATAATCCTTCACAAATTCAAGGATATCTGGATACACAATTACTATCTAAAGAGTAAGGTCAACGCATAATCTACGCGATAGAGTTTCAAATCAGATACAAACGAAAACATTTAACGAATATGAATATATCCCATGTTTTCATGATTCGAGTACGCATTCGAAAGCTCCTCGGATCGTTACCCAGGTCATTCAAATGAAATCAAGTCAAAAGAAATGATAGGAATGACGATACATCCAGTCGGGTATCAACACTCGGTAATCAGATACTTTTCCTAAGAATCTCACTATGGGAGGATTGGACAAGAAAGAATTGTCAATTGTCAAATAAGACAATTTCCACAGATGAGTAAATTCAACTCAGAAGAATAGATAGTACGGGCACATATGTAGGTGTCTCTAACATTATGTCCCTATTTTGCACTTTTTGCAGATCTCAATAAAATTTAATCTTTCACAATCCTCACAGAAAATGTATTGTTTATTCATTAGTTTTATGGTGACTACTAATCAGTCTTGCATAGTCTATTCCAAATTGTATGTAGGCGCGCAACTATATACAATTTCAAGATTAACGATGCAATACTCAGTTCCTCAAAATTTTATCATCCATGTTTGTAGTAAAACCATTTTCATGCTTAATTCTTAAATAAGAATCAAAAATATATTTACAAAGACTTCCCTTGTTATGAAAACAATTAGTTTTTCCAAGATGTTTTATAAACAATTTCTTTTCGATAACAATCACTTATAAATCTCACTTTGAATAATCCTTATAGTGATGAGAATTAAATTTTCTCAAAGGATATCGTTTTAATTTTATAAAAACAATGTGTGATCTGCAAAAGAGTGATGAAAGCTTGTTCACCAAGAATTAACTACGATATGATAGGAAATGAGCTTAGCCAATTAATCACGAGGTTCATGACTTCGATGGCACTCAGGAATACAAAGAGAATAATCCACTACGTAACTCAATTCGAGATGAGTACTTGTTCAATGGTTGCATCACTAATGCGAACATTAGGATGAAGCAATAAAAGATAGATAACATCGATATATGTAGAATTTAGTAATCAAAGGTAGTCTTTTCATTAATCACAAACAAGTCAAAATTGTACCGTAACACATTACGTGTCACTATGTCATACAATTCTCAGAACTCATCCTACCAACTGATATCTCAGTTAAGTTAGGGATTTTTAAAAGATACCACAATGAATACTAATCTACAAGAGTCATTAGGTGTCCTGCCTGTCCCGGAAGATCCATCGGTCCTAATTCAGAAGAAGATTTCTTCAATTTATTTATTGGACACTGGGCATCCTCATTAGTGGACAATGGCCTAGGAACAACTTTTAACACGAACCTACAATCAATTAAATCCTTATAATCTAATCACAGAACTTAACGACTTCCTCTTAACAATCTCATATTTCATATGGGTTAAATTTTACTTTATTCAAGTTTCAATCAGTTTTATACTCAATTCGATATCCTACCTCATTTTCCAATACTTTCAATCTTATTTTTCGGCCTTGTAAAGGCAATACAATCTCAATATGAATCAACACTTAATTTCCAATCCTATTAGCTCTTACAACAACAATTATCAAATGAGTCACTAGTATGAGATGACTTGATCATTCAACTAGACTTCTCGGAAAGGTATTAGTGGCATGAGGCTTTTGGGTAATGGTTCCAATAACAGCCTCAAGTGCAACATTCACCCTTTCGATTTCAATTTAAGAATTGGATGACAAAGAATTAGATGACATCTTTCTAGGTGGTAACGTTTTGTCAAACTCCACTCTATAAGAAAAGATCGTCATGACATCGATATCAGATTTAATCTCGCCAATTCTTCTTTCAATTTCACAATCAACTAATATCTATATTTCTACGAATATCAATCATTTGTCGGGATCATAAATATCCGCAACTTGGTTTAGATCTAGGATAGCTAGAATTCCTACGAGAATAGCTTCGATTAATTTACTAGGGGATTTAGGGTTACTTGTGACAATCTACGTCGTATAAATACCTCGTATAAATATCAAAATAATTATCAAACAATCATGTAATCAAATTACATCATATATATATATATATATATATATATATATATATATATATATATATATATATATATATATATATATATATATATATATATATATATATATATATATATATATATATATATATATATATATATATATATATATATATATATATATATATATATATATATATATATATATTTATATATATATATATATATATATATATATATATATATATATATATATATATATATAATCCAAGTTATATATATATTAAAATAACACTTCTCAGTCTTGGCCTTGTCGGTAACTCGGGAATTCTTCGGCACCGTTATAGTCAAAAGATTTTTAGACATTTTTAGAAAAATGTTTGTAGTTAAAAGATTTTGAAATGTTTTATTCAAAACCTTGGTTTTTTTTTTAAAATCTTTCGTTCTCTATAACGAGAGCTCTGGTACCAAACTGTAACACCCCCAAATTTATACAACTCAATACAGCGGAAGACTCGTTGGTGTTACGGGATAGCACATTACTCACATCATAGACAACGCATAAAAATCGCGTCGTTTATTAATAAAGCATTTCCATTCATAAATATCCAATTTACATAGGTCCCAAGTCATTATATTTCATACAAAGTTTTACAAAGTATTTGAATGGAAAATAAGTATTTAGGTGCGGCCATGAATTCTTGTTGTCTTCCCGAGAATTACCTTCAAGTACCTGAGATAAAACATGTTAAAAGAAAAGGTCAGCGATAACGCCGAGTGAATTCATAGAGTTTAATAAATTTCATCAATATAACTTTAGTATAAAATTAGTACCAAAAATCAATTCGTACAAATCATTGTAATAGGCCGTAAAATAGCCAAAATCATTTTATACAAATCTTTGTAATAGGCCATAAAATAGCCAAAGTCATTTTATATAAATCCTTATCGAAAATCATAATATAGGCATTTGCCTTAAAAATCATTATACGAGCCAATGTCGTAAAAACAATCATACAATACGTCTTATGACGTTGTATAAAATCAAATAAAAATCGTTATATGAATATGGTTATGAAAACCAAAATACAATCATAATATCAATAGTATGACCCTGTATTGCTAGTCAGGCAATACATCGTAATTCGGAGCGTCTATTATTATTTTGTTAATTCGGATTATTATAAGCCGCATGACATTGTTACCTTACTAAACCAACAACGGGTAGCTAACCCGATACCAATTTTGCCCATCTAAAGTAGCGTGTCGTCACAAAGGTCACGCTATTGGAAATCTTCTCATACATAAATTCGCTTACCAATCAATGTGGCACGACGGGGATCAACCGTCAAGGCGCGAACTGGGGTGATCGTCCCCAAATAGTACTATTAAATGCATAAGCATCTACCAACTCCCGGTAGTTCACAATTCATGCTAATGGGACTTTTAGTGACATAACCTAACTTTAATAATCCATTTTATTTCATCTATCGGGTCCTTTAATCATTTATCGGGTCATACAATCGGGTCATTTAATCATTCGGGTCCAAAATCAATAAATAAACAATCGGGACAAATGGTGTCCTATTTTATAAAAACTAACATGTTATCTCCCTCGCGGGTTTATAAAACATTTATAAAACATTTAAAAGAGTGCGAGGCTATGAACTCACGTTGATGTGGGAAGGCGGGTTATCGGCAATTCGGACGTACGGTACGTGCTTCAATCACGGAAACCTATATAAATAATAATCGGTCTTAGACGTTTGTCCAATGACTTTATAAAAATATCAATTATGTATACATATGATGATTATATATATATATGATCAAGTGGGTTTGCATATTCTCGTTTACTCATTTTAGTGTTATATGTCGATAACTTTTATACTAGTTTTCTCGTCTTACCTATTTACGTGTTTTTGGTCCAACAAGCTTATTATAAGTTATTTAACTTATTTTAATCCATTTTGTACTTATATTATCAGTACTTAAACTTCACAAGTTGGGCCTAAATGGGTTAAGCCCAATAGATTCTTTTTACAAGTTTTTATCCTATTTAGTCCATTTATTAGTCCAATAGGTTTATTTAACTTGTTAATGTCCGTATGCCCTATAGTTCGGGTTTTATCGGTTTTTTACTTGTTATAAATGTCTATATATCAGTATATAAGTTTTATGAAGTTTTCATTAGACGGGTCCAACCATCTAAGTTTTATTTAACAAAAACGTTAATTTTACGGCAATAGCCGAAATAGTCGTAAAAATCATGTTTATAGTTTTTATTATTTATAAATATTATTTCACCACCATTTATATAATTTATCCATTTGATTAACCTTTTATACATATTTATATAAATAAGTTTTACATGTTAGTGGGTTTTTATTTTACATTTTATATATTAAAATGTGAGTGCTTATATAATAGTATTATTCTTTTATTTCCAAAAATCTGATTTTTAACTTCATCATCACCAAAACTGCCATATCTTGAGTTCTATATGGAGATAGAAGCTCAAATTTTTATCACATAAACTACATGATATGTGATACATTTAACTATTTTATAGCTACTGTTGAATCATCTTCTAAATATTTTCTAAAAATCTTCCAAAACAGTAACTTCAGATTTATACCCTAAACTTGTTTTGATCATATCTCACTCATTATTTTGATTCCATTGCATGGCCAACTCTCACATGTGTACAAGACCCAAAGCTTACTGTAAATCTATTCCACTTCATCATTTTATCAGTTTATGACTTACTTCTTTACTGTTTTATACAGCCATCAAATTTAACCAAGATTTTAACCTTGTTTCTTATGGTTTTTCACCTTTTTATCCATGGTTATCAACAACAAATCCCCACATAACATTTTTATCATCATATAATCATCATAAATATATACAATAGGAAATAAATACATGATTACATAACCAAAAATAACAAGAAGATGAGGAGGACAATCTTTATACCACCATGATGATGTAGGTTGTGATCAAAACATGGATTTTGATGGAGAAACTTGTGCATAGCCAACACCATCTTCATGACCACCATTCTTCATGTATACCTTGTGGAAAATCAGCCCTACCACTCCATGAAATCTCCTTCTTGGATGTTATGAGCACCACCAATCAATAGGGTTTCAAAGTGGCTTCAACATATGTAGAGATAACATAGGATTCCATGGTTAATTTTTGATCAAATGAGGGTGTTCTGGGAGAAAAGTGGACGGAATTATTGAGAGAGAGTGGGAGAGTTTAGTTGTTTTTGCATGTTACAAATGAGAGTAAGTGGTTTTTGGTAGCTTGTTTTGATGTGTATGTAGCTTACATTGTAAGCTTAGGAAGACAAGTGTAAATAATAAGCTATATCTTGCCACATCTTGTGATGTGGTGGCTTACTTGGGCCGGTTTTGATGGGGGTGGGACAAGTGTCCCACTTGTCTCATCCCCATTTATTTACGGGTACTCCTCGATTCTAGTTTCCTCGATTTGCGTGCCCTCGGGTCGTTTTACGAAAAACGTTTTTATAAATTACGAATCTACGTCACAAAACGAATCCAATAAAAATTGTCTCATCAAAAACGGAGTTCAAAAACGTAAATACGTAATCCTAAGGTTTCCGGTTTAGTCGTAAAGGACGTTAAAATAAAATCGCAAGTCCTAATCTCTTCTCGTAAATTTGTGAGTTTATGAATCAACACAAATTTAAAACTCCAAAATAATATTCACGGATAAATTTATTTTCTGAAATGTCGGACTGTCACCAAAGACGGTGTATGTAAACGTAAGCACGTAACGTAGAATCCTCCGGTTTAAACGTAGTCGATGCTACTTCAAGACGTAAATCCAAATTTCTTCCCAAAAATAATTGAGTTCATATTGTAACATTAAAATAATGTTTTCAAACAAATAGTGAGAATAAAATATCGATCATAAATTGACGGATTGTCACATATTTGATTTAAAGTTTTCTTAAAAGTATTTGTCTTTTTAAAAGTTTGATTTAAAAGTGTGCTTATTTTAAGTTGATAAGTTGTTATTCGAGCTTATTTAATCTTTTTCACATTAGATTCGTGCTAGTTTTGGTGTTAGCTTATCATAATAGCTTATTGCCCTTTGCTTATATTTCGGATCAAGAGAGTAATCGGAAAGGGTATTAAACCCTTTTCCGATGTGTTCATTCCGACCAGCACCATCACCTTATTCCGATCTGTAGATCGGAAAAGGGTTTCCATTTATTCCGATTTGCTTCCCCATATTCCGATCACCTAGATCGGAATAGGGTTTTAAGGATTCCGATTGCAAGCTTGTTCACATATTCCGATTGGATGTTTTTGTAGACATTCCGATTAGAGTAAGTTGCAATACATTCCGATTGGCACTTTTCCATTATTCCGATTACCATTTTTCTTCTATATTCCGATTATGTCCTTTTCACTCATTCCGATTGCAGTTTTCCGATCGGGTGTATTCCGATTGGGTATTTTGTTTTGTTTTAATATTTTGTTTTAGTTAAAGTGTCAATTTTTCTCGTTTTATTGTTAGTTCATTTTAATTTCGTTTTGAATTTTTATTTAATTGTCAATTTACTTTTCGTTCAGTTTTAATTTTACGTCATTTAATTTCTCGTCATTTACTTTTATAGTTTTAAATATTGCTCCGTTTACGTTTCAATTAGTTTTAGTTTTAATTACTCGTCATTTATTTCAAGTCTTGCACATTTATTTTAAAAACAATCAAAAATATTTCTTTACCGAAAACAACTGAGTCACACTTTAAACCGGAAATCAATTCGAAGAGATTCCGAGAAACGAACTTTCAACTAGTAAAAACTTAGTTATCAGTCCTCTTCCAAACTCGATGTGAAAACATAAGTATCATCGGAGTCATAGGAAAACTCATCCTCGTGAGGAAAATAGGAGTTTAGAAAGTTATCTAAATCCTACTCAAATGGAATATTCTCAAAAATAGGGGCAACCTCTAAGGGTGGAGGATCCTCCTCAAAAGTCATAACCCCCAATTTAGGAATATAAGAGTCAAAGGGAGACTCAAGAATGGGAGAATCACTCATGATAGGAACATTAGGCTCACTAGGCGTTTCGTCAAAACCCAAAGAAATGAGATAACTTAAAGAAGTGTCGTAACTAACATTGGCTTCTTCATTTTCTTCAAAAAGTGGATTATCATTTGACATTTCAAAAAGTGGGTTTGAATGTACCACAAAATCATTAATGTTAAACTTTTTAGTTTCAAACGGATTGATAAAACTTTCTTCATTCTCAAAATTAAGCACATCAATCATATTGACCGATTCTTTTTCATTTGATTTATTCATAATTTTCCCCATTGAAAACACGAAATGAGAAAGATGTACGAAAACAAACTTTATATAAAAATAACTTTTATAAAAACTTTAGAAACTTTAAGATAAACACAAATAAGCTATAAAAATAAATAATCCAAAACAATCAAAAGCATAAAAACATAACCTTTAATCAAATAAGCATAATAATAAACACATAAACATAAAGATCAAGCAAAACAAGAAAGGTAGATGAGAGATTGACAAGAAAAAGTAAAGATTGACAAGAATTAAAAGTAAACTTACTTGAAATTAAATGAATTTAAGGTGCAAGACAAGTATTTAAATGGACATGAAATTAAGTGACAAGGTAATTAAAAGGTGGAAGATTAATTGTCACACTTAGCCAACAACAGAAAAATGAATGAAATCCTAATCTATTTATAGGGGAGATTAGGGAGGTGCTTAGGAAGCTTCCTCCCTTCTTTCTTCTTTCCTTAATTGCACCATTAAGTCCTTAAGTCTTTAATCTTTTTAAATCTTGGACTTTAATGACTTTGTCTCGGGATTTATTTAAACTCGTCTTGAAATTTATTCATAAATAAGACTCGAGTTCTTCGGCTTTTAGTAAACTTCCGTCTTTTGACTTTTTCTTCGATAAATCTTCAGAATTGGTCTTGGACTTCCGTTCTTTTTGCACTCTTGATCTTTCGACTTTGTCTTTCGTCTTTTTCTTCGATAAAAGCCCGTGAATGCCCGTGTTTTCTCCCCTTTTCACAATTTCGTCCTAAATCACAAAAAAAATACAAACCACGCATAATTCCAAAATTTACGACATAAAATACACGTTTTGGCTCGGTTATTATTGTAATTAAGTGGTAAAAAGGATGGTTGTTTACACACCTATCAGTACTACATATTCTTCACCAGAAGCAGCTGTATGTTAAATTCTCCAAGTGTGAGTTCTGGTTAGACAAGGTGGCATTCTTAGGCCACATTGTGTCAGTAGAAGGAATCACTATGGATCCAGCGAAGGTTGAGGCTATTACTAAGTGGTCGAGGCCGACATTAGCGACTGATGTCTGCAGTTTCTAAGGCTTAGCTGGCTATTACCGTAGGTTCGTGGAGAACTTTTCCAGCCTAGCACTACCATTGACAAAAATGATGCGGAAAGGGGAGAAATTTGTCTGGACTGAAGAACGAGAGAAGAGCTTTGAAGACCTAAAGCAAAAGATAGTATCTGCACCTATTCTTATTCTCCCATCTGGTACGGGTGGATTTCAAATCTATAGTGATGCATCAGGGAAGGGACTTGGCTGTGTTCTCATGCAACATGGGAAAGTGATCGCGTACGCTTCACGGCATCTTAAGCCTTATGAAGAAAATTACCCTACGCATGACTTGGAACTTGTTGCAGTCGTGTTTGCATTGAAGATATGGAGGCACTACTTATATGGAGAATCATGTGACATTTTCACAGACCACAAGAGCTTGAAGTATATCTTCACTCAGCGTGAATTGAACATGAGGCAGAGGAGATGGTTAGAGCTGTTGAAGAATTATGACATTAATCTACAGTATCATCCCAGAAAGGCGAATGTAGTAGCAGATGCACTTAGCAGGAAGTCCAGAATGATCAACGGCATTAAGATTGAGGAGGAAATCATAAGAGACTTGGAGCGACTAGACATAGAGATCATGGTACGTGGACAACACGGTTACTGGGCTAATCTTAGAGTAGAACCCGAGTTACTCTCTAAGATCAAGGAAGCTCAGAAAGATGATGGATAAATCTGGGCGATAGTTTAGAATTTGGAGAAGTGGACGGAATTCAGAGTAGATGCAGATGGTACCGTATGGTAGGGCACGAGACTTTGTGTTCCTGATAATCAAGAACTCCAGGAATCCTTGTTAGCTGAAGCTCATAGCTCCCCATTCTCTATACATCCTGGTTCGACTAAGATGTACCATGACATCAAGCAGTACTTTTGGTGAAGTGGTATGAAACATGATTTTGCCACTTACGTCTCCAAATGTCGTACCTGCCAGCAGGTTAAGATCGAGCATCAGCGATCTGGCGGTCTCCTTCAACCGTTAGATATTCTAGAGTGGAAGTGGGACAAAATCACCATGGATTTTGTTACTGGTCTTCCGCCAACCAAGAAGAAGAACGATGCAATTTGGGTTATCGTAGATCGACTTACCAAATCAGCTCATTTCTTACCGATCCGCAAGGAAGATTCGGTCAGTAGACTCGCCGATACGTATAGAACAGAGATCATGAGACTCCACGGTGCTCCATCCAGCATCGTCTCAAACAGAGATCCTCGTTTCACTTCGTGATTTTGGAAGAGTCTGTAGAAAGCTTGGGGTACACTACTTAAGCTTAGCACGACTTTTCATCCTCAAACAGACGGGCAGTCGGAGTGAACGATTCAGACATTGGAGGACATGTTGAGGTCATGTGAGTTAGAATGGACGGGTGATTGGGATGATTATATATGTTTGGTGGAGTTTGCATACAACAACAGTTGACACGCAAGTATCAAGTGTGCTCCTTTCAAGATGTTGTATGGCAGAAAGTGTCGCGTCCCAATCTGCTGGGATCAGGTTGGCGAGCGAACACTTGAAGGACCAGAGATCATAGAGATGACTAATGAGAGGGTCGCAGTAGCTAAGCAGAAACTTCAAGAAGCACGGTCACGTCAGAAGAGTTACGCCGATAAGCATCGTAGGGACATACATTTTAACGTACGAGATCACGTTTTTCTTAAGGTTTCGCCAGCACGTGGTGTTAGATGCTTCGGGGTTAAGGGGAAGCTCAGTCCTCGTTTCATCGGATCGTTTGATATCATTGAACGAGTCGGTGAAGTATCTTACCGTTTAGCATTACCTCCGCAGCTTTCGCATGTACAAAATGTGTTTGATGTGTCCTTACTCAGAGGGTACCAGTATCATCCCCTTCACATGGTTCATGTGACAACCCTGGTTTTCGAGGTTCGTCACTTAGTCTTATTTTGGGGTATTTTGTGCGACTATGTGTTTTATTTGATTTATGTGTTTATATGTGTGATTTTGGGGATGAGAATGGACGAAATGAGTTACATGATTTGTAAATCTTGGTACTGGTTGGAAATGAAATGAAATGAAATGAGTTCAGAAATGAACTGCGGGAAAGTTCGGATATCGTTTTTACAAGGCCTCGTGTACGTATCGTATGTTTTATGTATGTATTAAGTATATATTATATGTTTAGGATAAGTATTACGTACGTGTTAGAACACGATAAGTATTTATTACGTACGAACACACGATAATTATTCCAATAATACTGATAATCACGAACATGCGATCACGAAATCATGAACGTAAATTAATCACGAGCTAATATTAGTTACGTATATATATTTATCACGAACACGAATAAATATATTAAGTCACGATCAATAATTAATTAGAACACGTAGATCGCGAACACGATAAAACACGAGAACACACTAGAATATTTAGACTCGGGAAAAAGTACGGGTTACCCCATGTGGGGCCCCCTACCCGCGGCATACACAAGGAAGCATGGGCGTAGCCCTTGCAAATTTAACTAATTAGGAAAAAGGGGTAAAACATGTTCATTATTCAAAAAATATTGAAAATAGAAAAAACCCTAGTTCTTCCTTTGGTTCCTCTTTGGCCGCCGGTTATACATCATCACAAGGGGTGTTCGGGTTGATTTTGATCTTGGATATTTTGCAAGAATTCGCGTGTTTTCATCCTCATTTGTTTCACGTAATCGGTATAACCTTTTTAACCTTTTCTTTTATGTTTTGATTTAATGAATCACATAAAATCATGATGTTTTTAAAAACTAATTAAAAACAATTATTAAAACATGTTAATGATCATGGGGTAAATCAAAACAAGGGTTTTAGGGGTGTTGTGTTGTAGCCGACGCCTAACCGAGCCCCATAGGGGGTCTCGGCTTGGCTTATTTAACACCACCGAGACCATGGTGTCACGGCAACAGCAAGGGGAAAGGGTAAACTCGACCTTGGTTGGGTATGGTGTTAGTCACGGGTCCGGTTTTCATGGTTTTTTGTCACGGGTCCGGTTCATAAATTATTTTTAAGGTTTATGATTTTACTAGTTATGTTTTAAAATTAAATTAATAAAACATGACATTATTAATTTAATGTACATGACTTAGGTTATAAATTTAATTATTAAATCATGAATTTTAACCTAAGTCTTTATATTTAATTAGACTTTATAATTAATTAATTATTAAAAACCATGACTATAATTAATTAATTAACATGACTTAGGTTATATTATTAATAGTTAATAATACATGTATTAACCTAAGTATTTTAACTTTATTTAATTAAAATCATGTTATATTTAATTAAATACTTTTAACCTATAGTTTGTTTAATTTAAATGTAATAATTAATAAACTATACTTTATAACTACATGACTTAGAATAATAACCAGAAAACACTTAAGCTTATATAATTAGCTTATTTAACCAGCTTATATCTATTTATAGAAACTTTCTATTTTTAGAAACTTATTTAATTAAGGCAGCTGATCTATTTATGGAAACTTTCTATTTTTATAAACTTATCTATTTTAAGCAGTAATTCTATTTTTGGAAACTTTCTATTTTTGGAAACTTTCTATTTTTAGTAACTTTCTATTTTTGGAAACTTTCTATTTTAGGAAACCTGCTACTTTTAGAAAGTTACTTATTATTACACAACAAGTATAATAATACATGAAATACAAGTAATACTTAATTAGAATAGACAGAACATAAGATAAACACAGTATAAAGCTTAAAACAGTAAACATGACATGAACATATAAAACAAGCCAAGACATGATATAAAACCAGTTACGTATTTAGTAACCATATACTTATACACGTATGTATTTATGAAGCGTTAGTGATACCAAAGTAGGACTCTCTTCCGTTCGTCTTCTTCGTTCACTGGACATAATGTACGGATTCCCGTCCTTTCAGTATGGACATTCTTTCGTTATTAGGATTCCCCGTATGCAGCCAATTGTTTCCCATAGTATAAGTTTATATGTTTGATTGCTTATGTTTAATTTAGAATACCTGAAGCCATATACATGCATGACCAGTTTCACCTAGTTTTGGAGGTACCATAACCATAACACTAGAGGCACTTGTGTTATGACTTCCCCAAGGCTGAGTGATTGCTCGTGGTGTCCCTTCAGCTTTTGGCCTTATTATTATATTTATCATGTGGGGCGTATGGGTGCATCCTAGTTACATGTTTTTCAGCAGATTACTCAGTGTGAATGTGGTGTGTGCCTTGCATCCTTCACAAGGAGTTGATCCCTCCTACCCAAAACCAGTATATTAAATTAGAGGCAGTCCTTCTAATTTGCATGATGAGGTCACCTCTCCAAGTATTCATGCAACGTTGATTTTCATGACCTATATTGGCTAATGGTAAAATATGTTAAACAGTTTTTATAAGATAAACATAAGGCTTTTCAAACTATAAAACCAGTTTTATTAAGACTTAACCGGGTTATTCGGGACTTAGTTTCTTCCACTGTTATATGCTTATATGCTTATTTTATTTATGCTTTATTGTACATCCGTGCACTGAGCGTATTGCTCAGCCGCTTTCCTTTTCATGTTCCCTAAACGACAGGTACTCAGGGACGCTCGTAGACTTTAAGCGTACGTGCATATGGACTGGAAGTTTTCTAGCCTTTCTTTACTTTATTCATTATCTATACTTTGATACTCTTTCCATGGACATTGTTTAGTCCTTTCATTTACAGTACTTATGTTTGTGTGTGATGAGCTCTACTTTTGGACTATCGACGTTTGATTATGGTATTTCCTTTTTATGGTCATGTAATGTTTTAGACATTTATCCTTGTATGCTTTGATGACACACCATAATTACGCGTGCCATTCCATTTATCAAAATGGGGTGTTACAATTATGGTATCAGAGCCAGGTTTCGACCTGTAGGCTCTCAAAACATGACCTGTGATTAGTGGGTAGTCACTATGGTCTTTCTAGAACTGACAATCAGTTTTCATGCATTCATCATTTTTATGCATACATATATATGTCATTGTCGCAGGTTTATGACTAAGTAACGGTTGGTACAGGACAGGCCCTATTTAGTCGCATGTGTTTTATCGAAACTTTTAAATTTGGGACCGACCCATAGGCGTCCCCTCGCCATGTCTTTTATTTTTGGTGAACTGACCATAGGCGTTCACTCTCGAGCATACAAAAGATTTCATAAAACTGCATCATGCATTCATGTACAAATTTTCTTGCATAAAGTTCTTCTCTTGATTTATTGGTATAATTTTTTTTCATGTATATATTTTATGTTTGATCAGTTTAATAATGCGTTTTATGTTATACTATCAGATGGTTCTCACACGCGAGCAGGAACAACTCAATGCAACAATCCAAGCTGCAATGCAAGCTTTGCTTCCTCAACTGAGGAATGACATCAGGGCTAAGGTTCAGGCTGCCAACAATCAACAGCAAAACCAAGCACCTCCTCCTCCTCCTCCAGTGACATTGGCAATATGGCTGGAGAGATTCAACAAGCTCCGTCCTCGAGCTTTCGAGAGAACAGATAGCCCCAGTGAAGCTGAAAGCTGGTTGGCTCACATCGAGAGATCTTCGATGCTATGGGTTGTGACACCATGTTCAAGGCGAGGTTGGCATGTTACCGGTTCGAAGGTGATGTGTTAAATTGGTGGTTAGCATTGAAGCAGTCTGAGGGAGGTGATAATTGGGTGGCTGGTTTGACATGGGCTCAGTTCAGAGATAGGGTGATGGAGCAGTTCTTTCCCAAGGCTGAGCAAGACACGCTTATGAGGGAGTACCATGGGATCCGACAGAGAGCTAGGGAGAATAGTAACGAGTTCATGCAGCGCTTTCTTCGCTTAGCTGGTTTCCTTGGTGCAGCGGCAGGTACTCTTGAAGAGCAGGCACACCTCTTTAGGTGGGCTCTTCGCACATCGGTCGCAAACAACTTGGTGTGTGCTACGTTCAACACAGTAGCACAAGTGGCCGATGCGGCACGTAAGCTGGAGATGCTGCATGAGAGAGATGAGTTCGGGGCAGCTGAGAAACCCGAATAGAGGTAAACATTCGTATTCAAGAGGTGACCAATCCGTATTCTTTCTATATATGTCAATATTTCATCTCTTTACATTGTATCTTCCAGGAAGAAAACTGGGGACCAGTCTCAGCCGGCTACTCAGCAGCAGCCTAATCAGCCCAAGGGAAATGGTCAGACTAACGACCGTTCTGCTACAGATAGGCGTGGCGGTAATGATAATTACCGTAACAACGCTAGACACTCCAACGACAGCAGGTCCTAATACTTACGCATTTTCTTATGATTTCATGATAAAACTCATAATTCTGACACTTTAGCAGATCTTCTACCAGGAACCATGGAAACGGTAGGGACCAGAACCAGAGAGGTTCATAGCCTAGCCATCCATCTATCACTGGTATTCAATCTTACAATTATTCACATTGTCCTTTGTACCCTATTATCATGTCTCATGTAAAATGTTTTATCAGGTCCTCAACCAGCCAAAGCACCTGCTGGAGGATATACTCGTCCTCTTTGCTCTACTTGCCACTGTAGGCACCCAGGTCCATGTCGTCAAGACACCGACGCATGCTTCAAGTGTGGTCTTCCTAGCCATTGCATTAAGGACTGCAGTAAGGGCGAGATGGAGGGCACATCAGGACATGTTGATACCAAGCCGCCTCCTACCACTGGACGTGTCTACACGACATCTCGAGATCAGGCCAACAAGTCTACAAGTACCATCACTGGAATCTTGAATATGCATGGTCAGGCTGCGTATGTTCTATTCGATACGGGTGCTACTCACTCGGTCATTTCTACTGCTTATGCCAAGAACATTAGGATGCTCCCCATGCCACTAGATAATAGACTCAGTATTTCCACGCCCTTGAGGGACTGTATTAATCACCCATGTATACAAGAGTCTTCCCTTAGAGTTTGATGATAAGGTTCGTCCTGTTGACGCACTTCTGCTGAACATGAATGACTTTGACAAGATTTTGGGCATGGATTGGCTATCCAAGCATCATGCTACCATAGACTGCCATTCATATCGAGTCATATTCGGTGATGTTAATGCACCTGAGTACATTCACAACAGGTTCGTACCCGGAAGGTTTGTACAAATTATATCTACCCTGCAAGCACGTGCACTACTGTCACATGGCTGCGAGGGTTATCTAGCTACAGTTCACGACATGGATGCTGAATCTCCCTCAATTCAGGATCAACCAATAGTGTCGGAATTCCAAGATGTATTTCTTGAATAACTTCCGGGTATACCACCTGTACGAGAAGTGGAATTCAATATCGAGCTCATCCCATGAGCTGAACCGATTTCCAATGCTCCTTATCGCATGGCTCCCATAGAGTTAAAGGAGCTGAAGGATCAACTACAAGAACTTCTAGAACGAGGTTTCATTCGACCAAGCGCATCTCCATGGGGCGCACCGGTCTTATTTGTTAAGAAGAAAGGACGGTAGTATGCGTCTTTGCATAGACTATCGCGAGCTCAACAAAATTACTATCAGGAATATGTATCCACTGCCGCATATAGACGATCTGTTTGACCAACTCCAGGGGGCCAAACACTTCTCCAAGATTGATCTTAGGTCAGGCTATCATCAACTACGGGTGAAGGAGTAGGACATCGCCAAGACTGCTTTCCGTACAAGCTATGGCCACTACGAATTTGTTGTCATGCCATTCGGCCTGACCAATGCTCCAGCAGTGTTCATGAATTTGATGAACAGAATCTTCCATGAATTTTTGGACAAGTTCGTCATTGTCTTCATCGATGACATCCTGATTTTCTCAAAGTACAAGGAGGAACACGAAGACCATCTTCATACAGTACTACATATTCTTCACCAGAAGCAGCTGTATGCTAAATTCTCCAAGTGTGAGTTCTGGTTAGACAAGGTGGCATTCTTAGGCCACATTGTGTCAGCAGAAGGAATCACAATGGATCCAGCGAAGGTTGAGGCTATTACTAAGTGGTCGAGGCCGACATCAGCGACTAAAGTCCGCAGTTTCTAAGGCTTAGCTGGCTATTACCATAGGTTCGTAGAGAACTTTTCCATCCTAGCACTACCATTGACAAAACTGATGCGGAAAGGGGAGAAATTCGTCTGGACTGAAGAACGAGAGAAGAGCTTTGAAGACCTGAAGCAGAAGCTAGTATCTGCACCTATTCTTACTCTCATATCTGGTACGGGTGGATTTCAAATCTATAGTGATGCATCGGGGAAGGGACTTGGCTGTGTTCTCATGCAACATGGGAAAGTGATCGCATACGCTTCACGGCAACTTAAGCCTTATGAAGAAAATTACCCTACTCATGACTTGGAACTTGCTGCAGTCGTGTTTGCATTGAAGATATGGAGGCACTACTTATATGGAGAATCATGTGACATTTTCACGGACCACAAGAGCTTGAAGTATATCTTCACTCAACGTGAATTAAACATGAGGCAGAGGAGATGGTTAGAGCTGTTGAAGAATTATGACATTAATCTGTAGTATCATCTCGGAAAGGCGAATGTAGTAGCAGATGCACTTAGCAGGAAGTCCGGAATGATCAACGGCATTAAGATTGAGGAGGAAATCATAAGAGATTTGGAGCGACTAGACATAGAGATCATGGTACGTGGACAACACGGTTACTGGGCTAATCTTAGAGTAGAACCCGAGTTACTCTCTAAGATCAAGGAAGCTCAGAAAGATGATGGAGAAATCTAGGTGATAGTTCAGAATTTTGAGAAGCGGACGGAATTCAGAGTAGATGCAGATGGTACCGTATGGCAGGGCACGAGACTTTGTGTTCCTGATGATCAAGAACTCTAGGAAGCCTTGTTAGCTGAAGCTCATTGCTCCTCATTCTCTATACATCCTGGTTCGACTAAGATGTACCATGACATCAAGCAGTACTTTTGGTGGAGTGGTATGAAACAAGATGTTGCCACATACGTCTCCAAATGTCGTACCTGCTAGCAGGTTAAGATCGAGCATCAGCGATCTGGCGGTCTCATTCAACCGTTAGATATTCTAGAGTGGAAGTGGGACAAAATCACCATGGATTTTGTTACTAGTCTTCCACCAACCAATAGGAAGAACGATGCAATTTGGGTTATCGTAGATCGACTTACCAAATCAGCTCATTTCTTACCGATCCTCAAAGAAGATTCAGTCAGTAGACTCGCCGATACGTATAGAAGAGAGATCATGAGACTCCACGCTGCTCCATCCAGCATCGTCTCAAACAGAGATCCTCGTTTCACTTCGCGATTTTGGAAGAGTCTGCAGAAAGCTTGGGGTACACAACTTAAGCTTAACACGGCTTTTCATCCTCAAACAGACGGGCAGTCAGAGTGAACGATTCAGACATTGGAGGAAATGCTGAGGTCATGTGCGTTGGAATGGACGGGTGATTGGGACGATTATATCTGTTTGGTGGAGTTTGCATACAACAACAGTTGGCACGCAAGTATCAAGTGTGCTCCTTTCAAGATGTTGTAAGGCAGAAAGTGTCGCGTCCCAATCTACTGGGATGAGGTTGGCGAGCGAACACTTGAAGGACCAGAGATCATAGAGATGACTAATGAGAGGTTCGCAGTAGCTAAGCAAAAACTTCAAGAAGCACGGTCACGTCAGAAGAGTTACGCCGATAAGCATCGTAGGGACATACATTTTAACGTAGGAGATCACGTCTTTCTTAAGGTTTCGCCAGCACGTGGTGTTAGACGCTTCGGGGTTAAAGGGAAGCTCAGTCCTCGTTTCATCGGACCGTTTGATATCATTGAACGAGTCGGTGAAGTATCTTACCGTTTAGCATTACCTCCGCAGCTTTCGCATGTACACAATGTGTTTCATGTGTCCTTACTTAGAGGGTACCAGTATCATCCCCTTCACATGGTTCATGTGACAACCCTGGTTTTTGAGGTTCGTCACTTAGTCTTATTTTGGGGTATTTTGTGTGACTATGTGTTTTATGTGATTTATGTGTTTATATGTGTGATTTTGGGGATGAGAATGGACGAAATGAGGTACATGAAATGAAATGAAATGAAATGAGTTCAGAAATGAACTGCGGGAAAGTTCGGATATCGTTTTTACAAGGCCTCGTGTACGTATCGTATGTTGTATGTATGTATTAAGTATATATTATATGTTTAGGATAAGTTTTAGAGATACATTCCATAATTAGATACTTTTGGAAATGACGGTTAGTTCGGAAATCGCGTAGAAAGTCGAAAAAATCAACGTAAGGCTTTCGGGTTTTGGTCCGGATGTAACCTGAATGTGAGGTTTAGTTTAAGAATGATATAAATCATAAAATAAGGTTAAAACCCAGATTCTTAGGTGCTTTGGGCTTGGTTTGGGCAGCCAAAAGAAAAGGAAGGAAGAAAATAACCAAAAAGCCCAAAAACAGGCCCAATAGACTTGTAATGGGATTACGGGGCTTTAGGACTTAACCAAACCTATCCCATAACCAAAATAACCAAATTTTTCACCCCCATAATATCTCATAGTCGAATTTTAACAATAGTGGTCAATTAGGGTTTCAAAGATAAAGATCTTCCATTATTTTTAAGGTAAAATCTTCAATCCCTTTTTAATTAAATTGTTTTTATGCATTTATAAATCAATACATGATGGATGTATGATTATGTCTAAATTAAAATCTGAGTTATAATGATATAATAATGATTAGATTATTTCGGGTTTATAATTAAACAAGTTATGGGTAATTAATAGACTAATTATGTTAAATTCGTTTTATTAAAACTGGGCAGAATTTTGGATCAATTGTTTTGATCATATCTAGAGTTCTACAAACTCTTATTTTTCTATCCAAGTATCCATGGAAAGGTAATTGAGTTGGCTTTCAAATACAAGAAACGAGAACTAAATTGGAGGTCGGGAAGTGGGTCAAACACAGGTTACTACAGTCGGAGGTCAAAACAGTTTTGAAATCAGCGGGTTTTCAGTTAATATTTTAAGATGGTTAGGGTACTTAGGAGTACAATTGGACTTTAAAGAGAACATGAGAGTTAGTTTATATGTTATATAGGACATCATAGTCCCATGTTCTTGAGTTATAAATGTTTTTTATTTCCAGATGGGATGGAAGAGACACTAGTGTTGTTTTTTACTAATGTTGTGAATGTTTTTATGATTTGTGATGGACTTGTGTCTGTACATATGTGATTAACTGCTATGTGATTCTTGATTTGTTTTGTGGTTTTTGCTTGGTACCAAGGGATGTGGACAAGTCGGGGCCTTGGGGAGGTACATAGATGTATGGGAATCTATGGTACCAAAGGATAATGACAAGGCGGGGCCTTGGGATTGGTACATAGGTGTATCGGCGCCTATGGTACCATGGTGATTGGTAAGGCTGGGAGCCTTGGGATTGGTTTGGAATGATTGATCTTGAATGTTAGTTTTTAATTCATATTTATAGCACCTTGTCCATATGTTTTGATGATGGTTATTATTCACAGCTTATAAATTTGTTTTGTGTTCGAGTCTAAACCTATGACTCTCACCAACATTATTGTTGACGTGTTTTAGTGTCTCTTTCAGGTATTAATGTGGTTAAGCGTGAGAACATAAGTGGCTAGGATCGGAGTTGCGTAGGAATGCATTTAGAAGGAGATCCCCGTTCCTTCATAGATTTCTTATATTTGATTGAATAAGTGATACTACGAGTATCTTTATGTTGATGTTTGTTTTATTTGTTTGTCTTTGGTAAGAGGTGAGACTTTTACCTACTTACCTATACTCCTGCATTGTTGAGATATTGTCATGACATTTGTGTCACCTTTTATGACATTTCTATTTCATATAGTTCTCTCTATAGACACGCTATTGTTGTGATGATATCCATACGTCGTGCCCCATATTCCGCCATGCTGGTGTGTGACAGAATGGTATCAGAGACAATGGTTATAGAGAATTAGGTTGCCTAGTCGCGTAGCCTAGTCTATAGCTTAAAGGTCCCTGCATATAGGCGTCATAGGAGTATGTGTGCATTTTATAATAATTAATGTGTTTGGATGTTATTTTGTGATGTTTGTTAAGTTATGAACTACTATGGTACATACTTAGCCACATGTTATTTTCTTTACGGGTTGTGACTAGTGCGGGTTGAACCGTAATCGTCCACGCTAGTCATTGTTGTATTTTGCTTAAATTTTACATTATAGTACATAATTTGGTACAAAATTTGGTACGTGGTAGTTTCTTTCTTTTGTTGAGTTATTTTATGTACCCGAGGTATAGTATTTTTCTTTTGATGTTTAAGTCATCTTCCCTAAGAATCATGTGGTAGTTCGAGTTACTAGGAGTAGGTGGATAGGAAGGATTTTAAGTTCTTTCCACTATGATGGGCGACATGATTTATAATTGATTATCTTTTCGTTTTGGATTTTGTCTATGTTGTTTTTGATAGATTATGGATTTCTGTATTCCAAGAGTTTAAATATGTTATTTAAATAGTTGGAGTTATTGATCTTATTGTTTATGTGGTTATGTGCTTAGGTGAGTTAATGGATTTATGTGTTATGTGTTGTATTGATTCTTATAAGTGTCAATCATAGGAGGGAGTGCATTGGGGATGAGAATGGACGAAATGAGGTACATGATTTGTAAATCTTGGTACTGGTTGGAAATGAAATGAAATGAAATGAGTTCAGAAATGAACTGCGGGAATGTTCGGATATCGTTTTTACAAGGCCTCGTGTACGTATCGTATGTTGTATGTATTTATTAAGTATATATTATATGTTTAGGATAAGTTTTAGAGATACTTTCCGTAATGAGATACTTTTGGAAATGACGGTTAGTTCGGAAATCGCGTAGAAAGTCGAAAAAATCAACGTAAGGCTTTCGGGTTTTGGTCCGGAAGTAACCCGAATGTGAGGTTTAGTTTAAGAATGATATAAGTCATAAAATAAGGTTAAAACCCAGATTATTAGGTGCTTTGGGCTTGGTTTGGGCAGCCAAAAGAAAATGAAGGAAGAAAATAACCAAAAAGCCCAAAAACAGGCCCAATGGACTTGTAATGGGATTAAGGGGCTTTAGGACTTAACCAAACCTATCCCATAACCAAAATAACCAGATTTTTCACCCCCATAATATCTCATAGTCAAATTTTAACAATGGTGGCCAATTAGGGTTTCAAAAATAAAGATCTTCCATTATTTTTAAGGTAAAATCTTCAATCCCTTTTTAATTAAATTGTTTTTATGTATTTATAAATCAATACATGATGGATGTATGATTATGTCTAAATTAAAATCTGAGTTATAATGATATAATAATGATTAGATTATTTAGGGTTTATAGTTAAACAAGTTATGGGTAATTAATAGACTAATTATGTTAAATTCGTTTTTTTAAAACTA
Organism: Glebionis coronaria; assembly: GCA_025667525.1. Classification (NCBI taxonomy): domain Eukaryota; kingdom Viridiplantae; phylum Streptophyta; class Magnoliopsida; order Asterales; family Asteraceae; genus Glebionis; species Glebionis coronaria. Next base: position 190,465,054 of record CM046876.1, read on the forward strand.
GGCAGAATTTTGGATCAATTGTTTTGATCATATCTAGAGTTCTACAAACTCTTATTTTGTGATCCAAGTATCCATGGAAAGGTAATTTAATTGGCTTTCAAATACAAGAAACTAGAACTAAATTGGAGGTCAGGAAGTGGGTCAAACACAGGTTACAACAGTCGGAGGTCAAAACAGTTTTGAAATCAGCGGGAATTAATGTTTTAAGATAGTTAGGGTACTTAGGAGTACAATTGGACTTTAAAACGAACATGAGAGTTATTTTATATGTTATATAGGAGATCTGGAGGAGGGATAAGCAAATGGGTTAGGGTAAGACCCCCTGATCATAACAAACTCTTTATATGTTCAGTAAAATGTAGATAGACAGAAGTATATATATATATATCTAAGCCTTAACAGTAGGTTTAAGGTTGGAGCAACATGTGAGAGTTAGCTAACACATTTAAGGGAATAGGGTTTCCTTTATAGAAAGTCTGAGTTTGGTTAGGTGGGACTTTGTATCATAGTTTAGGGTATAAAAATCAGGACTGTTTGGGATAAAATGTGAATGTGATATGTTATAAACTTAACCAAGTTAAGGGCTTATTAGAGAGGTGTACTGGGATACTTAGAACATAATAATGAGATTAAAATGAGGAATATGGATTAGACATCCATCATATATTGATGAGCCATTTTAGTATTTGGTTCATGTCTTGATTGTGTGCCTTTGTGTGTTTAGCATTTTGCTAGTGCGCGGATTTTTGGAGAAGCTCAATCAGGTGAGTTTCATAGTCCCATGTTCTTAAGTTATAAATGTGTTTGATTTCCAGATGGGATGGAAGACACTGGTGCTGTTTTTTACTAATGCTGTGAATGTTTTTATGATTTGTGATGGACTTGTGTATGTACATATGTGATTAACTGCTATGTGATTCTTGATTTGTTTTGTGGTTTTGGCTTGGTACCAAGGGATGTGGACAAGGCGGGGCCTTGGGGAGGTACATAGATGTATGGGCATCTATGGTACCAAAGGATAATGACAAGGCGGGGCCTTGGGATTGGTACATAGGTGTATCGGCGCCTATGGTACCATGGTGATTGGTAAGGCTGGGAGCCTTGGATTTGGTTTGGAATGATTGATCTTGAATGTTAGTTTTTTATTCATATTTGTAGCACCTTGTCCATATGTTTTGATGATGGTTATTATTCACAGCTTATAAATTTGTTTTGTGTTCGAGTCTAAACCTATGACTCTCACCAACATTATTGTTGACGTGTTTTAGTGTCTCTTTCAGGTATTAATGTGGTTAAGCGTGAGAACATAAGTGGCTAGGATTGGAGTCGCGTAGGAATGCATTTAGAAGGAGATCTCCGTTCCTTCATAGATTTCTTATGTTTGATTGAGTAAGTAATACTACGAGCATCTTTATGTTGATGTTTGTTTTATTTGTTTGTCTTTGGTAAGAGGTGAGACTTTTACCTACTTACCTAGACTCCTGCATTGTTGAGATTTTGTCATGACATTTGTGTCACCTTTTATGACATGTCTATTTCATATAGTTCTCTCTATAGACACGCTATTGTTGGGATGATATCCATACGTCGCGCCCCATATTCCGCCATGCTGGGGTGTGACAGAATGGTATCAGAGACAATGGTTATAAAGAATTAGGTTGCCTAGTCGCGTAGCCTAGTCTATAGCTTAAAGGTCCCTGCATATAGGCGTCATAAGAGTATGTGTGCATTTTATAATAATTAATGTGTTTGGATATTATTTTGTGATGTTTGTTAAGTTATGAACTACTATGGTTCATACTTAGCCACATGTTATTTTCTTTTCGGGTTGTGACTAGTGCGGGTTGAACCATAATCGTCCACGCTAGTCATTGTTGTATTTTGCTTAGATTTTACATTATAGTACATAATTTGGTACAAAATTTGGTACGTGGTAGTTTCTGTCTTTAGTTGAGTTATTTTATGTACCCGAGGTATAGTATTTTTCTTTTGATGTTTAAGTCATGTTCCCTAAGAATCATGTGGTAGTTCGAGTTACTAGGAGTAGGTGGACAGGAAGGATTTTAAGTTGTTTCCACTATGATGGGCGACATGATTTATAATTGATTATCTTTTCGTTTTGGATTTTGTCTATGTTGTTTTAGATAGACTATGGATTTCTGTATTCCAAGAGTTTAAATATGTTATTTAAATAGTTGGAGTTATTGACCTTATTGTTTATGTGGTTATGTGCTTAGGTGAGTTAATGGATTTATGTGTTATGTGTTGTATTGATTCTTATAAGTGTCATCATAGGAGGAAGTGCATTGGGGATGAGAATGGACGAAATGAGGTACATGATTTGTAAATCTTGGTACTGGTTGGAAATGAAATGAAATGAAATGAAATGAAATGAGTTCAGAAATGAAATGCGGGAAAGTTCGGATATCGTTTTTACAAGGCCTCGTGTACGTATCGTATGTTGTATGTATGTATTAAGTATATATTATATGTTTAGGATAAGTTTTAGAAATACTTTCCATAATGAGATACTTTTGGAAATGACGGTTAGTTCGGAAATCGCGTAGAAAGTCGAAAAAATCAACGTAAGGCTTTCGGGTTTTGGTCCGGAAGTAACCCGAATGTCAGGTTTAGTTTAAGAATGATATAAGTCATAAAATAAGGTTAAAACCCAGATTCTTAGGTTCTTTGGGCTTGGTTTGGGCAGCCAAAAGAAAAGGAAGGAAGAAAATAACCAAAAAGCCCAAAAACAGGCACAATGGTGGCCAATTAGGGTTTCAAAAATAAAGATCTTCCATTATTTTTCAAGTAAAATCTTCAATCCCTTTTTAATTAAATTGTTTTTATGCATTTATAAATCAATACATGATGGATGTATGATTATGTCTAAATTAAAATCTGAGTTATAATGATATAATAATGATTAGATTATTTAGGGTTTATAATTAAACAAGTTATGGGTAATTAATAGACTAATTATGTTAAATTCGTTTTTTAAAAACTGGGCAGAATTTTGGATCAATTGTTTTGATCATATCTAGAGTTCTACAAACTCTTATTTTGCGATCCAAGTATCCATGGAAAGGTAATTTAATTGGATTTCAAATACAAGAAACTAGAACTAAATTGGAGGTCGGGAAGTGGGTCAAACACAGGTTACAACAGTCGGAGGTCAAAACAGTTTTGAAATCAGTGGGTTTTCAATTAATGTTTTAAGATGGTTAGGGTACTTAGGAGTACAATTGGACTTTCAAACGAACATGAGAGTTAGTTTATATGTTATATAGGACATCTGGAGGAGGGATAAGCAAATGGGTTAGGGTAAGACCCCCTGATCATAACAAACTCTTTATATGTTCAAAATCAGTAAAATGTAGATAGACAGAAGTATATATATATATATATATATCTAGGCCTTAACAGTAGCTTTAAGGTTGAAGCAAAATGTGACAGTTAGCTAACACATTTAAGGGAATAGGGTTTCCTTTATAGAAAGTCTGAGTTTGGTTAGGTGGGATTTTGTTTCATAGTTTTGGGTATAAAAATCAGGACTGTTTGGGATAAAATGTGAATGGGATAGGTTATAAACTTAACCAAGTTAAGGGCTTATTAGAGAGGTGTACTGGGAAACTTAGAACATAATAATGAGATTCAAATGAGGAATAAGGATTAGACATCCATCATATATTGATGAGCCATTTTAGTATTTGGTTCATGTCTTGATTGTGTGCCTTTGTATGTTTAGCATTTTGCTAGTGCGCGGATTTTTGGAGAAGCTCAATCAGGTGAGTTTCATAGTCCCATGTTCTTGAGTTATAAATGTGTTTGATTTCCAGATGGGATGGAAGAGACACTGGTGCTGTTTTTTACTAATGCTGTGAATGGTTTTATGATTTGTGATAGACTTGTGTGTGTACATATGTGATTAACTGCAATGTGATTCTTGATTTGTTTTGTGGTTTTGGCTTGGTACCAAGGGATGTGGACAAGGCGGGGCCTTGGGGAGGTACATAGATGTATGGGAATCTATGGTACCAAAGGATAATGACAAGGCGGGGACTTGGGATTGGTACATAGGTGTATGGGCGCTTATGGTACCATGGTGATTGGTAAGGTTGTGAGCCTTGAATTTGGTTTGGAATGATTGATCTTGAATGATAGTTTTTAATGTGTATTTGTAGCACCTTGTCCATATGTTTTGATGATGGTTATTATTCACATCTTATAAATTTGTTTTGTGTTCGAGTCTAAACCTATGACTCTCACCAACATTATTGTTGACGTGTTTTAGTGTCTCTTTTAGGTATTAATGTGGTTAAGCGTGAGAACATAAGTGGCTAGGATCGGAGTTGCGTAGGAATGCATTTAGAAGGAGATCCCCGTTCCTTCATAGATTTCTTATGTTTGATTGAATAAGTGATACTACGAGTATCTTTATGTTGATGTTTGTTTTATTTGTTTGTCTTTGGTAAGAGGTGAGACTTTTACCTACTTACCTATACTCCTGCATTGTTGAGATATTGTCATGACATTTGTGTCACCTTTTATGACATTTCTATTTCATATAGTTCTCTCTATAGACACGCTATTGTTGTGATGATATCCATACGTCGCGCCCCATATTCCGCCATGCTGGGGTGTAACAGAATGGTATCAGAGACAATGGTTATAGAGAATTAGGTTGCCTAGTCGTGTAGCCTAGTCTATAGCTTAAAGGTCCCTGCATATAGGCGTCATAGGAGTATGTGTGCATTTTATAATAATTGATGTGTTTGGATGTTATTTTGTGATGTTTGTTAAGTTATGAACTACTATGGTTCATACTTAGCCACATGTTATTTTCTTTTCGGGTTGTGACTAGTGCGGGTTGAACCATAATCGTCCACGCTAGTCATTGTTGTATTTTGCTTAAATTTTACATTATAGTACATAATTTGGTACATAATTTGGTACGTGGTAGTTTCTGTCTTTTGTTGAGTTATTTTATGTACCCGAGGTATAGTATTTTTCTTTTGATGTTTAAGTCATGTTCCCTAAGAATCATGTGGTAGTTCGAGTTACTAGGAGTAGGTGGATAGGAAGGATTTTAAGTTGTTTCCACTATGATTGGCGACATGATTTATAATTGATTATCTTTTCGTTTTGGATTTTGGTTATGCTGTTTTAGATAGACTATGGATTTCTGTATTCCAAGAGTTTGACTATGTTATTTAAATAGTTGGAGTTATTGACCTTATTGTTTATGTGGTTATGTGCTTAGGTGAGTTGATGGATTTATGTGTTATGTGTTGTATTGATTCTTATAAGTGTCATCATAGGAGGGAGTGCATTGGGGAAAGGGTAATTGTATAAGTATGGTGGCCAACATAGTTATACAAGTACCGAAACTTCAATGGGTTCCTAAGTATGATTGCATGAAAGAGGATTAATACATGCTTGTATAGTAGATATTGGACGGATTTGAGTATATGTATCCTAATATTCCTATATATGTATGATCCCCTACAATTATCGATTCTATCCTTAGGAGGGTGGCTAGCTCGTTTTTTTAGATATTGAACATCCGCGTAGCATATTCTTCGAGTTTCCTATTTCACGTGTCCGTTTTAAAATGGTGTTTTTGGTGTTAAGTCTATTGAAATAACTTGTGATTTCTGTTGGAATAATGATATCTTTTGTGTTGAGTCTTACATTTCTTTTGGTCGGTATATGGAAAAAGGACTTTGAAATCTACTATAGAGTTAGGATAGTTGGTTTTATTTGATAAAATAAAGGTAAAGTGTTGAAGTCGTGTTTGAAACAAGAGGTAACATAAATTCTTTTATATATAATCAGCACTTTTTTATTTAAAAATTCTAAAAGACTCCCTTTAAAATAAAGCAAAACAAAATTCCTTTCTACTTAAATAGTTCATATAAATGAGTTTAACCGATTTACGTTATTTATAATTATTTATACAAGGTTAAATTGAGTTCATGAAAATTTCGCATACAATTATTTCTTTCTTTTAAAAGGATTACATTAATCACTAAGATGATTCTTTAGTTTTAAAACAACTAGTATAAATTGTTTTGGTCGTAACTTATTCGTTTTTTAAGCTTTTTGGGTGATTCAAAAGCCTAAAATTATGTACTCGGAACATACTTTTCAAATATTCAGAATGTATAGTCATGGGAGGTCTGTAGCTTGGTCGAAATTTTTGTACAAGTGTCGGATACAAGGTTAAGTTTTAAATAGTAGTTTTAAACTCACGATTTGTGATGTTCGGGGTACCTAGTTTTTGAGTTGAGTCTAGAGATCGTGTAGAGGGTTGTTTGTAGATTGTTTTAGTCAAATAGATCTGGAAAGGTAAAGAAAAATATTCTTCTAGGAAAACTCGATTTTGTGCAAGGTTTAAATTATATGTCTTCGGGCGTAATATGTTTTTGTTTCCATTGGGTGTTTCTTGGATCATTTTTCGTTGTCATGGGTCATTTGAATTGATACATGTTTTAGGTTTGAGTTTTCATTTTAGTCTCGTGGTTTTTCCTTGTTTTAACTCGTTCACGTGAAATGTCGTTAGTTATCCGTGGGTTTGATTCGTTGATCGTATCTAGTGGATTCAGGATGTAGTTTTGGATTCGTATTAATTGGGAGCGTTGAGGTAGTCATATGGAAGACTTGGTTGCGCCTACACGATTAAGTAGGTGGCCATGAGAAAATAATTGGAATGACCTTAGTAGGGAGGAAAGAGTTAGATGTTCGTAGACGAACTAATATGGTCATGAGGTCTCTTAAGAGTACCAAGGGAGATGAATAGATATTTGTATAAAGTATGGATATTGGCACAAGTAACACATCGTATAGAATGTTGCAAGGGGATGTGATATTTCAAAGGTACTTGTGATATTCGTTAGGTATGAAAAATTTTCCGAAAATTTCTTAAGATTTAGTAGGTTTACCTTTCATCTTGAAGTAGAACCATGAACAAAGCCAGTAGAAGGAGCAAGATGAGTTGTAGTTAGTGCCTTTCCAAGGCAATTGTTGAAGGAATGATTTTAAAGACAAGAGTTGTTAGAAATTGCAAGGAATGCAAGATAAAGGTTGAGTTGCCTGTTAGTAAATGTGATGTGAAAGCGGTTGGATGGGTTGATAAGAAGGAGTATAGATCTTTTAGAACGTGTGTAGAATTTCACGAGTAGAAAGAGGTAGAAATTTGCTTGTGTTGCTGCCACGAGAGGATGCAGGATGATGTTAAGATTGTTGAATGAATGATTTGGGTTTACGGTTATGGATTTGGCTTCACCAAAGCACTAGCGGTTTTCATGGAGTCAATGAACCGAGTGTACATGACCGTATATAAACGAGTTGTCATCGGGAGTATCGACGACATCTTGATCTACTCAAAGTCTAAGAAGGAGAGTGAGGCGAATTATGTGTTAGTTTTTGAGTGGTTTAGAAAAAGGAACTATATGTGAGATTTTCAAGTGTGAATTTTAGTATTAAGTTTACCATGATGAGTAGTTAGAGATGATGGCATATCATGGAACCAGCAAGGGCAAAGTGAAGAAAGATGAGGAGGCGTTTTAGAGGCTGAAGAGGTGGATTGGATAATGAGCAGATCTTGGCATTATCGGAAGGACTAGATGAATTCGCGAAGCATGATGATACACGGAGCAAGGATTTGGATGCGTACGAGGAAAACAAAGAAAGGTGATGGCTTATATGTTGCAGGAACTGAAGATTTAGAAGAACTAGATAAGACTTTGTTAGTAGAGCTTGATTGTTAGATGTGCCTAGAATGCTAGAGGCATTTGGTGTACGATACGTAGAGAATGATCTATATGGGAACGTCTCCAACACATATTCAATCCTCTTGATTGAACATTTGGCAAAGGTGATAGGTGGAGTTAAGTGATGAAAGAAAATTGCAAGGCTAAGTACCATCTGGGAAAGGCAAGCATGGTTGATGAAACATGGAATAAGAAGAAGGAAGTGAAGCTGAGACGAACTTGAACTATATGGATGACGTATTAGGGTGGTTTGGATGAAGGATGTAGGTTAAACGAGTTGAGTTGTCTAAAGCAGAGAACACATCAACATTTATGTTGCGTGTCTTGGATAATCGTATGGAGAAAAGTGATGTAGACTATACTTCCTACATAGATAGGAGTTGCTTAGAAAGGGCGATGTAAGGACAAAGTTGGTGGAAGGGATACATAATGAGGTGGAGGAATAAGTATGATGAGGAGTTGGGTGATAGTCGATAGACTGAATAATTCATCCCATATTCTAAGAGGAATGAGAAGTCAAGTAGTTGAGAAGTTGGAAGGATTACGTACGGATGTGATTGAATAGGAGTTTCTGCATAATAATTAGCCTAAGAAGTATGGAATGCTTTTTGAAGGATTATGGCAAGGGAATAAATGATTGGAAGTAAGCATAGTATACTGTTGATAGACTAATGGTTGGTATGAGCATACCATAAGGATAATGGAGGAAGACACCTAGAGCATTGGCGTGTAGTTTGGAGATTGTTAGGGAATGCATTTTATATTAGGAAGAATTCTTCTACAAAGAGAGATTCACCGGTGAGAGGGGCATATTCCCAATTGATGAGAATGTAGGGAATAAAGGAGGAAACGCCTAAAGTATAGGCTGAAGGCGGGATATAAGATGGTATGGAAATTAAGATTGTGGAAAGATAAGCGAAAAGTAGTATAGAGGAAGAATGATTCGAGGGAGCAAGAGGTTGTCAAGATAGTGGGGTGATATTGAAGGGAAACCGTTAGAGAAAGAGGTTAGTAGTCACGAACAATGAAACGTACACCAAGAGAAAAGGTGTAGCACTTGTTAGTATGAAGGATGGTTAGTTACTTAGTGCCGAGCATGGGAAAGCAAGGATGAGGTAGTGGTTATGACATGTTTCATGTGAATGTTATGGGAAGCTTTTGGTTATGCAATCATGCATATACCATTGGATGTGATTAAGGTTGGGAGAACTTCCGAATGACGGAAAATATGTAGAGGATAGAAGCCGTTAGGTCTGGTGATAGGAATTATAGTAGAAACTTGTAGTAGAAACTGTTGGAGTTAATTCATAGGATATGAGGTGGATCACCGTTACAGTGGGATGAAGTTAGAAGCAGCCAACGTAATGGACCGAAGGTGGATCGGAAAACTATGGAGGTGGTGGCAGGTTGAAAATGGCAAAGAACCGACAAGAAAGCTATGCGGGAAAGAGGCATAAGCCGTTGGGAATTAAGATTGGAGGTAAGGTTATGCTAGATGTTTCCCCTTGGAAAGGAGTGATGTGGTTTGGGAAGAAAGGGAAGATGGCATCTAGAATCATGGGTCTGTTCGAAATCCTCGAAAGGATTAGACCAATGGCTTATAGGTTGAGGAATTACTGGGAGAATTGAGTGTTGTGCATGATGTATTTCGTGTATCAAGCTTGAGAAAATGCTTAGCAAGAACTGACTTGCATGTACCGTTAGATGATATTAGTATGGATACGAGTCTTCGTTTCATCGAAGAGCCGGTAGAGATTTTGGGTCGTGAAGCTAAGACGTTGGAAAAAGGGTAATATATCGTAGTTATGGATAGATGGAATTTGGAGCGTGGACTAGAGTTCACGTGGGAACGGGAAGGATTTATTAGGAACAAGTATCGTTTTATTTTTGCGAATGATGATCCTAAGGAGTAAATCTCGGGACGAGATTTCTATTAGGAGGGAGTGATGTGACAACCCTGGCAAAAGGATAAGTGTTTACACACTTATTATATCCCCTACACTTGACCATTGCAATGACCCCATGCAATGCATTATTTCAAAGCATTTAGTTACATTTTTCTCATAATCAATCCATCTCGGCCTTTATTACTATTACTACTACGATAAAAACTTAAAAGGAGACAAAAGTTATAACGATTTATTAGCTTGGAAATTATTTGATGGAGAAAACTCGTAAAGACATCTAAGACTTAAATTAGGGCTTTGGTGCCATGAATATTAATCTCCCTCAAGTTTCACGTTCCCCATACCAAGCTTAAAAACGAGATCATTGTTTACCATAAGTCCTTAAGTTAAAACCACTTATATAAGACAATTGTGCAGTACTCTTTCTCCAATTCCTACGTTGTATCTCTAGATTTTATTGATTGTCATTCACTCGTAGGCTCTTTTTAATTATTCGATAATTATTATTCCAAAAATGAAGGCCAAACGGTGCGAACCCGACACTCAAAACCTAACCTCGTCCTCAAAAACGTTGTTACTAAAGTAAGCCCACATCAAGGATGATTTAACACGATTTGGGGAATTGATTCCTGGACCCAAAATTTGGCCAAATAGTACTACTTATTAATTTATTCCTCCAAAGCCATGTAGACTTTATGTGGAGTTTAGCAAGTTCACATCATATACCCTTAGGCTCTATAAGATGTAAAAATGCTCCTCATCTATTGTCTACACCCTGAAGCTCCTTGAACGATAGACAAGGGAATTGATTTTTGATCAATTTTTATTCAACACTTACCATGCCATACACCCTAAGGCTCTAATGACAAGGTTAGTGCTACATGCCCCACACCCTAAGGCTCCTTGAGGTCATGTTTTAATCTTATTCTTTCTTTATTTATGATATATATAGTAGGCCAAATTCCGCGGTCCCATGGTCTGAATACCTCCTACTTAGTGGTTATGAGCCACCTTAGTCGGAAGTCCACAACGCTGGCGCCCTCAATGTGTTCATGCTTTAATTACAAGGAGAATAAATATACAAGCGGGAAGAAAGAGGCACCAAAACTCATATAAGCAAGTATTAACCCTTAAACTTATTATCAACTCTATCATCTCTCATTCTCCACAATTTAAAATCTCAAGGAATGAGACTCCTGGATGCTTAGCCTAATAAACCAATTAAGGTCCATATGGTTAATGATACTAGCTAGAGTAAACTTGGATAAGTAAACTCGGGTTGAGTCAAAATATTAACGACGGGCCTAAAATATCAAAGATAACTAAACTTGTTAAAACCATTTTATTTATTTATTTATTTTTGACTTTATTCTTGAAATGAAAATTATTATGATGCGATGACAAAAAGAAAGAAAATAAATGAAAATAATACTAGGCCAAAATAGATCAAAAATTTGAAAAACATTGAAAATTTTTTAAATTTTCCGGTTAAATGGGATCAAATTCATGGAAAAGCCCACTAAAATTTCGATAGAAATCCCCCCTACACTTAATATAAACATTGTCCTCAATGTTTAAGCATGTGGGAGAGTGAACTCCCCTACACTTAGGACATTGAGTACGTTGTTTAAAATCGAGCTAAGGAAGAGACAACTAAAGTGATTACATTTAGTCGTTTTATTTATATACAAGATTGAATCACAATAGCAAAAACTTATCGAATGAACTGGGTACACGAGAAACACGGGAACACGGGTTGTGTCAAAAGCACCAAAAGTGGATCATTAAGCACATGTCCCTGCACACAACATCACAACACAAACAACCTACTTGGCTCCCCCCTACACTTATTTGGTGAAAATGGGTGAAGGCGAAAAAGGGTGGAAAGGATGGAAAAGGAAAAAATCTAACCTAGTTATACGATGCTTGATTTATTTATCACGAGTATTTAGCTCGACTTAAATTCCCGAATGTCATCATTCAAATGGGAAAATCATGGGAAAAACCGAGATTTCCAAGGGAGGAAAATCTCTCCATGATAAAGGGGTGAAACAAAGTCATATAAGGCATACCCCATGTAAATCCACCCGGGTCAAATACATAATTTCCATCACAAAAGGAAATAAACCCCGAGGTGGTAAAATCACGCAAGTCAAAGAAGAGTGGGGTATCCTTAGGCAAAAGTCTCTTACAAGGAAGGGTGCTATGGTGATAAGGCGATGAAAGCACGAAAGTCTCTATTCCAGGATCAAACACCGGTTCCTTAACGGGAAAATAGCTTGAGGTAGTGACATTTAAGCTCAAAATATCATCAAAATCCAAAGTGGGAAGGTCGTCCTCTGCCAAACTCGATGTGAAAACATAAGTATCATCGGAGTCATAGGAAAACTCATCCTCGTGAGGAAAATAGGAGTTTAGAAAGTTTTCTAAATCCTCCTCAAATGGAATATTCTCTAAAATAGGGGCAACCTCTAAGGGTGGAGGATCCTCCTCAAAAGTCATAACCCCCAATTTAGGAATATAAGAGTCAAAGGGAGACTCAAGAATGGGAGAATCACTCACGATAGGATCATTAGGGTCACTAGGCGTTTCGTCAAAACCCAAAGAAATGAGATAACTTTAAGAAGTGTCGTCACTAACATTAGCTTCTTCATTTTCTTCAAAAAGTGGATTATCATTTGACATTTCAAAAAGTGGGTTTGAATGTACCACAAAATCATTAATGTTAAACTTTTTAGTTTCAAACGGATTGATAAAACTTTCTTCATTATCAAAATTAAGCACATCAATCATATTGACCGATTCTTTTTCATTTGATTTATTCACAATTTTCCCCATTGAAAACACGAAATGAGAAAGATGTACGAAAACAAACTTTATATAAAAATAACTTTTATAAAAACTTTAGAAACTTTAAGATAAACACAAATAAGCTATAAAAATCAATAATCCAAAACAATCAAAAGCATAAAAACATAACCTTTAATCAAATAAGCATAATAATAAACACATAAACATAAAGATCAAGCAAAACAAGAAAGGTAGATGAGAGATTGACAAGAAAAAATAAAGATTGACAAGAATTAAAAGGAAACTTACTTGAAATTAAATGAATTTAAGGTGCAAGACAAGTATTTAAATGGACATGAAATTAAATGACAAGGTAATTAAAAGGTGGAAGACTAATTGTCACACTTAGCCAACAACAGAAAAATGAATGAAATCCTAATCTATTTATAGGGGAGATTAGGGAGGTGCTTAGGAAGCTTCCTCCCTTCTTTCTTCTTTCCTTAATTACACCATTAAGTCCTTAAGTATTTAATCTTCTTAAATCTTGGACTTTAATGGCTTTGTCTCGGGATTTCTTTAAACTCGTCTTGAAATTTCTTCATAAATAAGACTCGAGTTCTTCGGCATTTAGTAAACTTTCGTCTTTTGACTTTTTCTTCGATAAATCTTCAGAATTGGTCTTGGACTTCCGTTCTTTTTGCACTCTTGATCTTTCAACTTTGTCTTTCGTCTTTTTCTTCGATAAAAGCCCGTGAATGCCCGTGCTTTCTCCCCTTTTAACAATTTCGTCCTAAATCACAACAAAAACACAAACCACGCATAATTTCGACATTTACGACATAAAATACACGTTTTGGCTCGGTTATTATTGTAATTAAGTGGTAAAAAGGATGGGTGTTTACACACCTATCAGTACTACATATTCTTCACCAGAAGCAGTTGTATGCTAAATTCTCCAAGTGTGAGTTCTGGTTAGACAAGGTGGCATTCTTAGGCCACATTGTGTCAGCAGAAGGAATCACTATTGATCCAGCGAAGGTTGAGGCTATTACTAAGTGGTCGAGGCCGACATCAGCGACTGAAGTCTTCAGTTTCTAAGGATTAGCTGGCTATTACCGTAGGTTCGTGGAGAACATTTCCAGCCTAGCACTACCATTGACAAAACTGATGCTGAAAGGGGAGAAATTTGTCTGGACTGAAGAACGAGAGACGAGCTTTGAAGACCTGAAGCAGAAGCTAGTATCTGCACCTATTCTTACTCTCCCATCTGGTACGGGTGGATTTCAAATCTATAGTGATGCATCGGGGAAGGGACTTGGTTGTGTTCTCATGCAACATGGGAGAGTGATCGCGTACGCTTCACGACAGCTTAAGCCTTATGAAGAAAATTACCCTACGCATGACTTGGAACTTGATGCAGTCGTGTTTGCATTGAAGATATGGAGGCACTACTTATATGGAGAATCATGTGACATTTTCACGAACCACAAGAGCTTGAAGTATATCTTCACTCAGCGTGAATTGAACATGAGGCAGAGGAGATGGTTAGAGATGTTGAAGAATTATGACATTAATCTGTAGTATCATCTCGGAAAGGCGAATGTAGTAGCAGATGCACTTAGCAGGAAGTCTGGAATGATCAACGGCATTAAGATTGAGGAGGAAATCATAAGAGACTTGGAGCGACTAGACATAGAGATCATGGTACGTGGACAACACGGTTACTGGGCTAATCTTAGAGTAGAACCCGAGTTACTCTCTAAGATCAAGGAAGCTCAGAAAGATGATGGAGAAATCTGGGTGATAGTTCAGAATTTGGAGAAGCGGACGGAATTCAGAGTAGATGCAGATGGTACCGTATGGCAGGGCACGAGACTTTGTGTTCCTGATGATCAAGAACTCCGGGAAGCCTTGTTAGCTGAAGCTCATAGCTCCCCATTCTCTATACATCCTGGTTCGACTAAGATGTACCATGACATCAAGCAGTACTTTTGGTGGAGTGGTATGAAACAGGATGTTGCCACTTACGTCTCCAAATGTCGTACCTGCCAGCAGGTTAAGATCAAGCATCAGCGATCTGGCGGTCTCCTTCAACTGTCAGATATTCTAGAGTGGATGTGGGACAAAATCACCATGGATTTTGTTACTGGTCTTCCGCCAACCAAGAGGAAGAACGATGCAATTTGGGTTATCGTAGATCGACTTACCAAATCAGCTCATTTCTTACCGATCCGCAAGGAAGATTCGTTCAGTAGACTCGCCGATACGTATAGAAGAGAGATCATGAGACTCTACAGTGCTCCATCCAGCATCGTCTCAAACAGAGATCCTCGTTTCACTTCGCGATTTTGGAAGAGTCTGCAGAAAGCTTGGGGTACACAACTTAAGCTTAGCACGGCTTTTCATCCTCAAACAGACGGGCAGTCGGAGTGAACGATTCAGACATTAGAGGAGATGTTGAGGTCATGTGCGTTAGAATGGACGGGTGATTGGGACGATTATATATGTTTGGTGGAGTTTGCATACAACAACAGTTGGCACGCAAGTATCAAGTGTGCTCCTTTCAAGATGTTGTATGGCAGAAAGTGTCGCGTCCCAATCTGCTGGGATCAGGTTGGCGAGCGAACACTTGAAGGACCAGAGATCATAGAGATGACAAATGAGAGGGTCGCAGTAGCTAAGCAGAAACTTCAAGAAGCACGGTCACGTCAGAAGAGTTACACGGATAAGCATCGTAGGGACATACATTTTAACGTAGGAGATCACGTCTTTCTTAAGGTTTCGCCAGCACGTGGTGTTAGACGCTTCGGGGTTAAAGGGAAGCTCAGTCCTTGTTTCATCGGACCGTTTGATATCACTGAACGAGTCGGTGAAGTATCTTACCGTTTAGCATTACCTCCGCAGCTTTCGCATGTACACAGTGTGTTTGATGTGTCCTTACTCAGAGGGTACCAGTATCATCCCCTTCACATGGTTTATGTGACAACATTGGTTTTTGAGGTTCGTCACTTAGTCTTATTTTGGGGTATTTTGTGTGACTATGTGTTTTATGTGATTTATGTGTTTATATGTGTGATTTTGGGGATGAGAATGGACGAAATGAGGTACATGATTTGTAAATCTTGGTACTGGTTGGAAATGAAATGAAATGAAATGAGTTCAGAAATGAACTGCGGGAAAGTTCGGATATCGTTTTTACAAGGCCTCGTGTACGTATCGTATGTTGTATGTATGTATTAAGTATATATTATATGTTTAGGATAAGTATTACGTACGTGTTAGAACACGATAAGTATTTATTACGTATGAACACATGATAATTATTCCAATAATAATGATAATCACGAACATGCGATCATGAAATCATGAACGTAAATTAATAATGAGCTAATATTAGTTACGTATATATATTTATCACGAACACGAATAAATATATTAAGTGACGATCAATAATTAACTAGAACACGTAAATCGCGAACACGATAAAACACGAGAACACACTAGAATATTTAGACTCGGGAAAACGTATGGGTTACCCCATGTGGGGCCCCCTATCCGCGGCATACACAAGGAAGCATGGGCTTAACCCATGCAAATTTAACTAATTAGGAAAAAGGGGTAAAACATGTTCATTATTCATAAAATATTGAAAATATAAAAAACCCTAGTTCTTCCTTTGGTTCCTCTTTTGCCGCCGGTTATACATCATCATAAGGGGTGTTCGGGTTGATTTTGATATTGGATATTTTGCAAGAATTCGTGTGTTTTCATCCTCATTTGTTTCACGTAATCGGTATAACCTTTTTAATCTTTTCTTTTATGTTTTGATTTAATGAATCACATAAAATCATGATGTTTTTAAAAACTAATTAAAAACAATTATTAAGACATGTTAATGATCATGGGGTAAATCAAAACAAGGGTTTTAGGGGTGTTGTGTTGTAGCCGACGCCTAACCGAGCCCCATAGGGGGTCTCGGCTTGGCTTATTTAACACCACAGAGACCATGGTGTCACGGCAGCAGCAAGGGGCAAGGGTAAACCCGACCTTGGTCGGGTATGGTGTTAGTCACGGGTCCGGTTCATGGTTTTTAGTCACGGGTCCGGTTCATAAATTATTTTTAAGGTTTATGATTTTACTAGTTATGTTTTAAAATTAAATTAATAAAACATGACATGATTAATTTAATGTACATGACTTAGGTTACAAATTTAATTATTAGATCATGAATTTCAGCCTAAGTATTTATATTTAATTAGACTTTATAATTAATTAATTATTAAAAACCATGACTATAATTAATTAATTAACATGACTTAGGTTATATTATTAATAGTTAATAATACATGTATTAACCTAAGTATTTTACCTTTATTTAATTAAAATCATGTTATATTTAATTAAATACTTTTAACTTATAGTTTGTTTAATTTACATGTAATAATTAATAAACTATACTTTATAACTACATGACTTAGAATAATAACCAGAAAACACTTAAGCTTATATAATTAGCTTATTTAACCAGCTTATATCTATTTATGGAAACTTTCTATTTTTAGAAACTTATTTAATTAAGGCAGTTGATCTGTTTATGGAAACTTTCTATTTTTATAAACTTATCTATTTTAAGCAGTAATTCTATTTTTGGAAACTTTCTATTTTTGGAAACTTTCTATTTTTGGAAACTTTCTATTTTGGAAACTTTCTATTTTTAGTAACTTTCTATTTTTGGAAACTTTCTATTTTAGGAAACCTGATATTTTTAGAAAGTTACTTATTATTACACAACAAGTATAATAATACATGAAATACAAGTAATACTTAATCAGAATAGACAGAACATAAGATAAACACAGTATAAAGCTTAAAACATTAAACATGACATGAACATATAAAACAAGCCAAGACATGATATAAAACCAGTTACGTATTTAGTAACCAGATACTTATACACATATGTATTTATGAAGCGTTAGTGATACCGAAGTAGGACTCTCTTCCGTTCGTCTTCTTCGTTCACTGGACATAACGTACGGATTTCCGTCCTTTCAGTATGGACATTCTTTCGTTATTAGGATTCCCCGTATGCAGCCAACTGTTTTCCCATAGTATAAGTTTATATGTTTGATTGCTTATGTTTAATTTAGAATACCTGAAGCCATATACATGCATGACCAATTTCACCTAGTTATGGAGGTACCATAACCATAACACTAGAGGCACTGGTGTTATGACTTCCCCACGGCGGAGTGATTGCTCGTGGTGTCCCTTCAGCTTTTGGACTTATTATTATATTTATCATGTGGGGCGTATGGGTGCATCCTAGTTACATGTTTTCAGCAGATTACTCAGTGTGAATGTGGTGTGTGCCTTGCATCCTTCACAAGGAGTTTATCCCTCCTACCCAAAACCAGTATATTAAATTAGATGCAGCCCCTCTAATTTGCATGACGAGGCACCTCTCCAAGTATTCATGCAACGTTGATTTTCATGACCTATATTGGCTGATGGTAAAATATGTTAAACAGTTTTTATAAGATAAACATAAGGCTTTTCAAACTATAAAACCAGTTTTATTAAGACTTAACCGGGTTATTCGGGACTTAGTTTCTTCCACTGTTATATGCTTATATGTTTATATTATTCATGCTTTATTGTACATCCGTTCACTGAGCGTACTGCTTAGCCGCTTTCCTTTTCATGTTCCCAAAACGACATGAACTCAGGGATGCTCGTAGACTTTAAGCGTACGTGCATATGGACTGGAAGCTTTCTAGCCTTTCTTTACTTTATTCATTATCTATACTTTGATACTCTTTCCATGGACATTGTTTAGTCCTTTCATTTACAGTACTTATGTTTGTGTGTGATGAGCTCTACTTTTGGACTATCGATGTTTGATTCCGGTATTTCCTTTTTATGGTCATGTAATGTTTTAGACATTTATCCTTGTATGCTTTGATGACACGCCATAATTACGCGTGACATTCCGTTATCAAAATGGGGTGTTACAATTATGGTATCAGAGCCAGGTTTCGACCTGTAGGCTCTCAAAACATGACCTGTGATTAGTGGGTAGTCACTATGGTCTTCCTAGAACTGACAGTCAGTTTTCATGCATTCATCATTTTCATGCATACATATATATGTCATTGTCGCAGGTTTATGACTAAGTAACGGTTGGTACAGGATAGGCCCTATTTAGTCGCATGTGTTTTATCGAAACTTTTAAATTTGGGACCGACCCATAGGCGTCCCCTCGCCATGTCTTTTATTTTTGGTGAACTGACCATAGGCGTTCACTCTCAAGCATACAAAAGTTTTCATAAAACTGCATCATGCATTCATGTACAAATTTTCTTGCATAAAGTTTTTCTCTTGATTTATTGGTATAAATTTTTTTTCATGTATATATTTTATGTTTGATAAGTTTAATAATGCGTTTTATGTTATACTATCAGATGGTTCTCACACGCGAGCAGGAACAACTCAATGCAGCAATCCAAGCTGCAATGCAAGCTTTGCTTCCTCAACTAAGGAATGACATCAGGGCTGAGGTTCAGGCTGCAAACATTCAACAGCAAAACCAAGAACCTCCTCCTCCTCCTCCTCCAGTGACATTGGCAATATGGCTGGAGATATTCAACAAGCTCCGTCCTCGAGCTTTCGAGAGAACATATAGCCCAGTGAAGCTGAAAGCTGGTTGGCTCACATCGAGAGATCTTCGATGCTATGGGTTGTGACCCCATGTTCAAGGCGAGGTTGGCATGTTACCGGTTCGAAGGCGATGTGTTAAATTGGTGGTTACCATTGAAGCAGTCTGAGGGAGGTGATAATTGGGTGGCTGGTTTGACATGGGCTCAGTTCAGAGATAGGGTGATGGAGCAGTTCTTTCCCAAGGCTGAGCAAGACAAGCTTAAGAGGGAGTACCATGGGATTCGACAGAGAGCTAGGGAGAATAACAACGAGTTCATGCAGCGCTTTCTTCGCTTAGCTGGTTTCCTTGGTGCAGCGGCAGGTACTCCTGAAGAGCAGGCACACCTCTTTAGGTGGGCTCTTCGCACATCGGTCGCAAACAACTTGGTATGTGCTACGTTCAACACAGTAGCACAAGTGGCCGATGTGGCACGTAAGCTGGAGATGCTGCATGAGAGAGATGAGTTCGGGGAAGCTGAGAAACCCGACAAGAGGTAAACATTCGTATTCAAGAGGTGACCAATCCGTATTCTTTCTATATATGTCAATATTTCATCTCTTTACATTGTATCTTCCAGGCAGAAAACTGGGGACCGGTCTCAGCCGGCTACTCAGCAGCAGCCTAATCAGCCCAAGGGAAACGGTCAGACTAACGACCGTTCTGCTACGGATAGGCGTGTCGGTAATGATAACTACCGTAACAACGCTAGACACTCCAACGGCAGCATGTCCTAATACTTACGCATTTTCTTATGATTTCATGATAAAACTCATAATTCTGACACTTTAGCAAATCTTCTACCATGAACCATGGAAACGGTAGGGACCAGAACCAGAGAGGTTCACAGCCTAGCCATCCAGCTATCACTGGTATTCAATCTTACGATTATTCGCATTATCCTTTGTACCCTATTATCATGTCTCATGTAAAATGTTTTATCAGGTCCTCAGCCAGCCAGAGCACCTGCTGGAGGATATACTCGTCCTCTTTGCTCTACTTGCTACTATAGGCACCCAGGTCCATGTCGTCGCGACACCGACGCATGCTTCAAGTGTGGTCTTCCTGGCCATCGCATGAAGGACTGCCGTAAGGGCGAGATGGAGGGCACATCAGGACATGTTGATACCAAGCCGCCTCCTACCACTGGACGTGTCTACACGACATCTCAAGATCAGGCCAACAAGTCTACAAGTACCATCAATGGAATCTTGTATATGTATGGTCAGGCTGCGTGTGTTCTATTTGATACAGGTGCTACTCACTCGGTCATTTCTACTGCTTATGCCAAGAACATTAGGATGCTCCCCATGCCACTAGATAATAGACTCGGTATTTCCACGCCCTTGAGGGACTATATTAATCACCCATGTATACAAGAGTCTCCCCCTAGAGTTTGATGATAAGGTTCGTCCTGTTGACGCACTTCCGCTGAACATGAATGACTTTGACAAGATTTTGGGCATGGATTGGCTCTCCAAGCATCATGCTACCATAGACTGCCATTCATATCGAGTCATCTTCGGTGATGTTAATGCACCTGAGTACATTCACAACAGGTTCGTACCCGAAAGGTCTGTACAAATTATATCTACCCTGCAAGCACGTGCACAACTATCACATGGCTGCGAGGGTTATCTAGCTATGGTTCACGACATGGATGCTGAATCTCCATCAATTCAGGATCAGCCAATAGTGTCGGAATTCCAAGATGTATTTCTAGAATAACTTCCAGGCATACCACCTGCACGAGAAGTGGAATTCAATATCGAGCTCATCCCAGGAGCTGAACCGATTTCCAAGGCTCCTTATCGCATGGCTCCCATAGAGTTAAAGGAGCTGAAGGATAAACTACAAGAACTTCTAGAACGAGGTTTCATTCGACCGAGCGCATCTCCATGAGGCGCACCGGTCTTATTTGTTAAGAAGAAGGACGACAGTATGCGTCTTTGCATAGACTATCGCGAGCTCAACAAAATTACTATCAGGAATATGTATCCACTGCCGCGTATAGACGATCTGTTTGACCAACTCCAAGGGGCCAAACACTTCTCCAAGATTGATCTTAGGTCAGGCTATCATCAACTACGGGTGAAGGAGCAGGACATCGCCAAGACTGCTTTCCATACACGCTATGGCCACTACGAATTTGTAGTCATGCCATTCGGCCTGACCAATGCTCTAGCAGTGTTCATGGATTTGATGAACAGAATCTTCCATGAATTTCTGGACAAGTTCTTCATTGTCTTCATCGATGACATCCTGATTTTCTCAAAATCCAAGGAGGAACACGAAGACCATCTTCGTACAGTACTACATATTCTTCACCAGAAGCATCTGTATGCTAAATTCTCCAAGTGTGAGTTCTGGTTAGACAAGGTGGCATTCTTAAGCCACATTGTGTCAGCAGAAGGAATCAATATGGATCCAGTGAAGGTTGAGGCTATTACTAAGTGGTCGAGGCCGACATCAGCGACTGAAGTCCGCAGTTTCTAAGGCTTAGCTGGCTATTACCGTAGGTTCGTGGAGAACTTTTCCAGCCTAGCACTACCATAGACAAAACTGATGCGGAAAGGGGAGAAATTTGTCTGGACTTAAGAACGAGAGAAGAGCTTTGAAGACCTGAAGCAGAAGCTAGTATCTGCACCTATTCTTACTCTCCCATCTGGTACAGGTGGATTTCAAATCTATAGTGATGCATCGGGGAAGGGACTTGGCTGTGTTCTCATGCAACATGGGAAAGTGATCGTGTACGCTTCACGGCAGCTTAAGCCTTATGAAGAAAATTACCCTACGCATGACATAGAACTTGCTGCAGTCGTGTTTGCATTGAAGATATGCAGGAACTACTTATATGGAGAATCATGTGACATTTTCATGGACCACAAGAGCTTGAAGTATATCTTCACTCAGCGTGAATTGAACATGAGGCAGAGGAGATGGTTAGAGCTGTTGAAGAATTATGACATTAATCTACAGTATCATCCCGGAAAGGAGAATGTAGTAGCAGATGCACTTAGCAGGAAGTCCGGAATGATCAACGGCATTAAGATTGAGGAGGAAATCATAATAGCTTTAGAGCGACTAGACATAGAGATCATGGTACGTGGACAGCACGGTTACTGGGCTAATCTTAGAGTAGAACCCGAGTTACTCTCTAAGATCAAGGAATCTCAGAAAGATGATGGAGAAATCTGTGCGATAGTTCAGAATTTGGAGAAGCAGACGGAATTCAAAGTAGACGCAGATGGTACCGTATGGCAGGGCACGAGACTTTGTGTTCCTGATGATCAAGAACTCCAGGAAGCCTTGTTAGCTGAAGCTCATAGCTCCCCATTCTCCTGGTTCGACTAAGATGTACCATGACATCAAGCAGTACTTTTGGTGGAGTGGTATGAAACAGGATGTTGCCACATACGTCTCCAAATGTCGTACCTGCCAGCAGGTTAAGATCGAGCATCAGCGATCTGGCGGTCTCCTTCAACCGTTAGATATTTTAGAGTGGAAGTGGGACAAAATCACCATGGATTTTGTTACTGGTCTTCCGCCAACCAAGAGGAAGAACGATGCAATTTGGGTTATCGTAGATCGACTTACCAAATCAGCTCATTTCTTACCGATCCGCAAGGAAGATTCGGTCAGTAGACTCGCTGATACGTATAGAAGAGAGATCATGAGACTCCACGGTGCTCCATCCAGCATCGTCTCAAACAGAGATCCTTGTTTCACTTCACGATTTTGGAAGAGTCTGCAGAAAGCATGGGGTACACAACTTAAGCTTAACACGACTTTTCATCCTCAAACAGACGGGCAGTCATAGTGAACAATTCAGACATTGGAGGACATGTTGAGGTCATATGCGTTAGAATGGACAGGGGATTGGGACGATTATATCTGTTTGGTGGAGTTTGCATACAACAACAGTTGGCACACAAGTATCAAGTGTGCTCCTTTCAAGATGTTGTAAGGCAGAAAGTGTCGCGTCCCAATCTGCTGGGATCAGGTTGGCGAGCGAACACTTGAAGGACCAGAGATCATAGAGATGACTAATGAGAGGTTCGCAGTAGCTAAGCAGAAACTTCAAGAAGCATGGTCACGTCAGAAGAGTTACACCGATAAGCATCGTAGGGACATACATTTTAACGTAGGAGATCACGTCTTTCTTAAGGTTTCGCCAGCACGTGGTGTTAGACGCTTCGAGGTTAAAGGGAAGCTCAGTCCTCGTTTCATCGGACCGTTTGACATCATTGAACGATTCGGTGAAGTATCTTTCCGTTTAGCATTACCTCCGCAGCTTTCGCATGTACACAATGTGTTTCATGTGTCCTTACTTAGAGGGTACCAGTATCATCCCTTTCACATGGTTCATGTGACAACCCTAGTTTTTGAGGTTCGTCACTTAGTCTTATTTTTGGGTATTTTGTGTGACTATGTGTTTTATGTGATTTATGTTTTTATATGTGTGATTTTGGGGATGAGAATGGACGAAATGAGGTACATGATTTGTAAATCTTGGTACTGGTTGGAAATGAAATGAGTTCAGAAATGAACTGTGGGAAAGTTCGGATATCGTTTTTACAAGGCCTCGTGTACGTATCGTATGTTGTATGTATGTATTAAGTTTATATTATATGTTTAGGATATGTTTTAGAGATACTTTCCATAATTAGATCCTTTTGGAAATGACGGTTAGTTCGGAAATCGCGTAGAAAGTCGAAAAAATCAACGTAAGGCTTTCGGGTTTTGGTCCGGATGTAACCCGAATGTGAGGTTTAGTTTAAGAATGATATAAGTCCTAAAATAAGGTTAAAACCCAGATTCTTAGGTGCTTTGGGCTTGGTTTGGGCAGCCAAAAGAAAAGGAAGGAAGAAAATAACCAAAAAGCCCAAAAACAGACCCAATGAACTTGTAATGGGATTAAGGGGATTTAGGACTTAACCAAACCTATCCCATAACCAAAATAACCAAATTTTTCACCCCCATAATATCTCATAGTCGAATTTTAACAATAGTGGTCAATTAGGGTTTCAAAGATAAAGATCTTCCATTATTTTTAAGGTAAAATCTTCAATCCCTTTTTAATTAAATTGTTTTTATGCATTTATAAATCAATACATGATGGATGTATGATTATGTCTAAATTAAAATCTGAGTTATAATGATATAATAATGATTAGATTATTTAGGGTTTATAATTAAACAAGTTATGGGTAATTAATAGACTAATTATGTTAAATTCGTTTTATTAAAACTGGGCAGAATTTTGGATCAATTGTTTTGATCATATCTAGAGTTCTACAAACTATTATTTTGCGAACCAAGTATCCATGGAAAGGTAATTGAATTGGTTTTCAAATACAAGAAACGAGAACTAAATTGGAGGTCGGGAAGTGGGTCAAAAACAGGTTACAACAGTCGGAGGTCAAGACAGTTTTGAAATCAGCGGGTTTTCAGTTAATGTTTTAAGATGGTTAGGGTACTTAGGAGTACAATTGGACTTTAAAACGAACATGAGAGTTAGTTTATATGTTATATAGGACATATGGAGGAGGGATAAGAAAATGGGTTAGGGTAAGACCCCCTGATCATAACAAACTCTTTATATGTTCAAAATCAGTAAAATGTAGATAAACAGAAGGATATATATATATATATATATATATATATATATATATATATATATATATATATATATATATATATATATATATATATATATATATATATATATATAGGCCTTAACAGTAGCTTTAAGATTGGAGAAAAATGTGAGAGTTAGCTAACACAAGTAAGGGATAGGGTTTCCTTTATAGAAAGTCTGAGTTTGGTTAGGTGGGATTTTGTTTCATAGTTTTGGGTATAAAAATCAAGACTGTTTGAGATAAAATGTGAATGGGATAGGTTATAAACTTAACCAAGTTAAGGGCTTATTAGAGAGGTGTACTGGGATACTTAGAACATAATAATGAGATTCAAATGAGGAATAGGGATTAGACATCCATCATATATTGATGAGCCATTTTAGTATTTGGTTCATGTCTTGATTGTGTGCCTTTGTGTGTTTAGCATTTTGCTAGTGCGCGGATTTTTGGAGAAGCTCAATCAGGTGAGTTTCATAGTCCCATGTTCTTGAGTTATAAATGTTTTTGATTTCCAGATAGGATGGAAGAGACACTGGTGCTGTTTTTTACTAATGTTGGGAATGTTTTTATGATTTGTGATGGACTTGTGTGTGTACATATGTGATTAACTGCTATGTGATTCTTGATTTGTTTTGTGGTTTTGGCTTGGTACCAAGGTATGTGGACAAGGCGGGGCCTTGGGGAGGTACATAGATGTATGGGCATCTATGGAACCAAAGGATAATGACAAGGCGGGGCCTTGGGAGTGGTACATAGGTGTATCAGCGCCCATGGTACAATGGTGATTGGTAAGGCTGGGAGCCTTGGATTTGGTTTGGAATGATTGATCTTGAATGTTAGTTTTTAATTCATATTTGTAGCACCTTGTCCACATGTTTTGATGATGGTTATTATTCACAGCTTATAAATTTGTTTTGTGTTCGAGTCTAAACCTATGACTCTCAACAACATTATTGTTGACGTGTTTTAGTGTCTCTTTCAGGTATTAATGTGGTTAAGCGTGAGAACATAAGTGGCTAGGATTGGAGTCGCGTAGGAATGCATTTAGAAGGAGATCCCCGTTCCTTCATAGATTTCTTATGTTTGATTAAATAAGTGATACTACGAGTATCTTTATGTTGATGTTTGTTTTATTTTTTTGTCTTTGGTAAGAGGTAAGACTTTTACCTACTTACCTAGACTCCTGCATTGTTGAGATATTGTCATGACATTTGTGTCACCTTTTATGACATTTCTATTTCATATAGTTCTCTCTATAGACAAGCTATTGTTGTGATGATATCCATACGTCGCGCCCCATATTCCGCCATGCTGGGGTGTGACAGAATGGTATCAGAGATAATGGTTATAGAGAATTAGGTTGCCTAGTCGCGTAGCCTAGTCTATAGCTTAAAGGTCCCTGCATATAGGCGTCATAGGAGTATGTGTGCATTTTATAATAATTGATTTGTTTGGATGTTATTTTGTGATGGTTGTTAAGTTATGAACTACTATGGTTCATACTTAGCCACATGTTATTTTCTTTTCGGGTTGTGACTAGTGCGGGTTGAACCATAATCGCCCACGCTAGTCATTGTTGTATTTTGCTTAAACTTTACATTATAGTACATAATTTGGTACATGGTAGTTTCTGTCTTTTGTTGAGTTATTTTATGTACCCGAGGTATAGTATTTTTCTTTTGATGTTTAAGTCATGTTCCCTAAGAATCATGTGGTAGTTCGAGTTACTAGGAGTAGGTGGATAGGAAGGATTTTAAGTTGTTTCCACTATGATGGGCGACATGATTTATAATTGATTATCTTTTCATTTTGGATTTTGTCTATGCTGTTTTAGATAGACTATCGATTTCTGTATTCCAAGATTTTGACTATGTTATTTAAATAGTTGGAGTTATTGACCTTATTGTTTATGTGGTTATGTGCTTAGGTGAGTTGATGGATTTATGTGTTATATGACAATCCGTCAATTTATGATTGATATTTTATTCTCAAATATTATTTAAAAACATTATTTTAATGTTACATTATGAACTCACTTATTATTGGGAAGTAACTTGGATTTAGGTCTTGAAGTAGCATCGACTACGTCTAAACCGAAGGATTCTACGTTACGTGCTTACGTTTACATACACCGTTTTGGTGACAGCCCGACATTTCAGAAAATAAATTTGTTCGTGAATATTATTCTAAGATTTTAAAATTTTGTTGGTTCATAAACTCCAAAATTTACGAGAAGAGATTAGGACTTACGATTTGAATTTAACGTCCTTTACGACTAAACCGGAAACCTTAGGATTACGTATTTACGTTTTCGAACTCCGTTTTTGATGAGACAAATTTTATTAGATTCGTTTTGTGCCGTTGATTCATAATCTATAAAAACATTTTTCGTAAAACGACCCGAGGGCACGCAAATCGAGGAAACTAGAATCGAGGAATACCCGTAAATTAGTGGGATGAGACAAGATAAATCTTGCCCCACCCCACTAACATGGGACGGCCAAACATTGACTCAACACATGAGGTGTCAAGCTTATAAGCTTACTAGCAACACTTGTTGCTAAAGCTTAACTTGTAAGCTAGTTGTTACACAAAACCACTAAACCTTTTACCATTCACCCCATTTTTCATGCAAAACAACCTTCAAAACTCTCTCACCCTCTCATCTTAGCCGTCCCACTTCACCATCCAACACCATCACTTGATCAATTTTAACCACAAACATTTGTTATAATTAACATATGTTAATATCCATTCAAAGAGATGAAGATTGGTGCAAGTTTTAACATCCAAGGAGGAGTTTCTATGGAGTCTTGGGGCTGATTTTCCACAAGGTGTTCATGAAGAATGGTTGTCTTGAAGATGGTCTTGATTTATCACAAGTTGTGTGATCAAAATCCATGTCTTGATCACAACCTACATCATCATGGTGTTATAAAGATTGTTCTCCTCATCTTCTTGTTATTTTGATTATGTAATCATGTATTTTCTTTCCTATTGTATATGTATATGATGAATATATGATGATAAAAATATTGTGTGGGGATTTGGTGTTGATAAATATGATTAAAAAGATGAAAAACTATAAGAAACAAGGCTAAAATCTTGCTTAAATTGTTGGCTGTATAAAAACAGTAACTAACCACAAGTTAAACTGATAAAATGGCAAAGTAGGATGAATATACAGTAAGTATAAGATGTCATACACATGTGAGAGTTGGCCATGCAATGGAATCATTATAACGAGTGAGATATGACTAAAACAAGTTTAGAGTACCAATCTGAATAATCAGTTTTGGACGGACTGTTAAGGATATTTAGAGTTGGATTGAGCAGTAGCTAATACCAAGTTAATTGTAGCACATATCATGTAGTTTATGGTGTCCAAAAATGAGCTTCTATCTCCTTGTAGAACTCAAGATATGGTAAAAATGGTGAAAGTGAAAGTAAAAATCCGATTTTGGGAAATTAAAGTATAATAGTATTATATAAGCACTAAAATAAAAATAGTATAAAATGAGAATTAAAATCCACAAACTTATATAATACATTTATATAAATATGTATAAGGATAAATAAATGGACATTTTATAGAAATGGTAGTTTGATAAGTTTTATAAGTTATAAAACTATAAACATGATTTTTACGACTTTTTCGGCTATTACCGTAAAATTAACGTTTTTGTTAAATAAAACTTAGACGGTTGGACCCGTCTAATGTAAACTTTTATAAAATTATATACTGATATATAAACATATATAACAAGTAAAAACCGATAAAACCCGAACTATATAACCTACGGACATTAACGGGCTAAGTTTACGTTATTGGACTAATAATACAACAAAGTGGGCTAAAACACTTATAAACTTATTTATTGGGCTTAACCCATTTGGGCCCAACGTGTAAAGTATAAGTACTGATAATAAAAGTATAAAATGGATTAATACAAGTTAAAGAACTTATAATAAGTTTATTGGACTTAAAATATGTAAATAGGTAAAACTAGTAAACTAGTATAAAAGTTATCGACACATAACACTAAAACGAGTAAATGAGAATATGTAAACCCACTTGATCATCATATATATAAAATCATCATATGTATACATAATTGTTATTTTTATAAAGTCATTGGACATGAGTCTAAGACGAGTATTATTTGTCTAGGTTTCCGTGATTGAAGCACGTACCGTACATCCGAATTGCCGATAACCCGCTTTCCCACATCAACGTGAGTTCATAGCCTCACACTCTTTTAAATGTTTTTATGAAATGTTTTATAAACCCGTGAGGGAGATAACATGTTAGCTTTTATGAAATAGGAGACTAGTTGTCCTGATTGTTTGTTTATTGATTTGGACCCGAATGATTGTATGACCCGATGAATGATTAAATGACCCGATAGATGAAATGAAATGGATTATTAAAGTTAGGTTATGTCACTAAAAGTCCCATTAGCATGAATTGTGAACTACCGGGATTTGGTAGACGCTTATGCATATAATAGTACTATTTGGGGACGATCACCCCAGTTCGCGCCTTGACGGTTGATCCCCGTCGTGCCACATTGATTGGTAAGCGAATTTATGTATGAGAAGATTTACACAAGCGTGATTATTGTGACGACACACTAATTTAGATGGGCAAATTGTGTTTCGGGCTAGCTACCCGTTATTTGTTGTAGTAAGGTAACAATGTCATGCGGCTTATAATAATCCAATTAACGAAATACTGCTATACGCACCGAATTACAATATATTGCCTGACTAGCAATACGGGGTCATATTATTGATATTATGTTTGTGTTTTGGTATTACATAACCATATTCATATAATGGTTTTGATTTAACTCTACACGACGTTATAAAAATGTATTGTATGATATTTTTACGACATTGGTTCGTATAATGATTTTGAAGGCGAAAGCCTATATTATGATTTTTGATAAGGATTTGTATAAAATGACTTTGGCTATTTTATGGCATATTACAATGATTTGTACAAAAATGATTTTGGTAATAATTATATATCGATGATATATTGATGGTTTATTCAAACTCTATGAATTCACTCGGCGTTATCGCTGACCTTTTCTTTTAACATGTTTTATCTCAGGTACTTAAAGATAATTCTCGGGAAGACAACAAGAATTCATGTCCCGCACTTAAATTATAATTTCCATTCAAATGTTTTATAAAACCTGTATGAAATAATATGACTTGGGACCTATGTAACTTTGATATTTATGAATGGAAATGCTTTATTATTAAACGAAGCGATTTTTATGCGTTGTCTACGATGTGAGTAATGTGCTATCCCGTAACACCAACTAGTCTTCCGCTATATTGAGTTGTATAAATTTGGGGGTGTTATAGTTTGGTACCAGAGCTCTCGTTATAGAGAACGAAAGATTTTTAAAACCAAGATTTTGAATAAAACATTTCAAAATCATTTAACTATAAACATTTTTCTAAAAATGTCTAAAAATCTTTTGACTATAACGGTGCCGAAGAATTCCCGAGTTACCGACAAGGCCAGACTGAGAAGTATTATTTTAATTTATATATATAACCTGGATATATATATATATATATATATATATATATATATATATATATATATATATATATATATATATATATATATATATATATATATATATATATATATATATATATATATATATATATATATATATATATATATATATATATATATATATATATATATATATATATATATATATATATATATATATATATATATATATATATATATGATGTAATTTTATTACATGATTGTTTGATGATTATTTTGACATTTATACGAGGTATTTATACAACGTAGATTGTCACAAGGAACCCTAAATCCACTAGTAAATTAATCGAAGCTATTCTCGTAGGAATTCTAGCTATCCTAGATCTAAACCAAGTTGTGGATATTTATGATCCCAACAAATGGTTGATATTCATAGAAATGTAGATATTAGTTGATTGTGATATTAAAGAAGAATTGGCGAGATTAAATCTGATATCGATGTCATGACGATCTTTCCTTATAGAGTGGAGTTGACAAAACGTTACCACCTGGAAAGGTGTCATCTGATTCGTTGTCACCCAATTCTTAAATTGAAATCGAAAGGGTGAATGTTGCACTTGAGGCTGTCATTGGAACCATTACCCAAAAAGCCTCATGCCACTAGTACCTTTCCGAGAAGTCTAATCGAATGATCGAGTCATCTCATACTAGGGACTCATTTGATAATTGTTGTTGTAAGAGCTATAGGATTGGAAATTAAGTGTTGATCATATCGAGCTTTTATTACACTTTGAAGGTCTAAGAATAAAGTTGAAAGTATTGGAGAATGAGGTAGGATATCACCTTGAGTATAAGTTGATTGAAACTTGAATGAAGTAAAATTTAACTCATATGGAATATGAAATTGATAAGAGGAAGTCGTTAAGTTCTGTGATTGAATTATAGGTTTTAAATGATTGTTGATTCGTGTTAAGGGTTGTTCCTAGGCCATTGTCCAATGACGAGGATGCCCAGTGTCCAAGAAATAAATTGAAGAAATCTTCTTCTGAATCGGGACCGATGGATCTTTCGGGACAGGTGGAACACCTAATGACTCTTGTAGATTAGTATTCATTGTGGTATCTTCTAAAAATAATCCCTAACTTAACTGAGACATCAGTTGGTAGGATGAGTTCTTGGAATTGTATGACATAGTGACACGTAATGTGGTACGGTACAATTTAGACTTGTTTGTGATTAATGAAAAGACTACGTTTGATTGCTAAATTCTACATGTATCGATGCTATCTATCTTTTCTTGCTTCTTCCTAATGCTCGCATTAGTGATGCAACCATTAAACAAGTACTCATCTCGATTTGAGTTACGTTGTGGATTATTCTTTTTGAGTGCCATCGAGGTCATGAACCTCATGATTAATTGGCTAAGCTCATTTCCTATTATATTGTAGATAGTTCTTGGTGAACAACTTTTCATCACTCTTTTGTAGATCACTCATTGTTTTTTTAAGATAAAACAATATCCCTCGAGAAATTGAATTTTCATCACTATAAGGATTATTCAAAGTAAGATTTATAAGTGATCATTATCGAAATAAAGTTGTTTATAAAACACCTTGGAAAACTTAATTGTTCTCATAACAAAGAAAATCTTTGTAAATTTATTTTTGAATTAAGCATGAAAATGTTTTATTATAAACATGATGATAAAATTTTGACGAACTGAGTATTGCATCGTTAATCTTGAAATTGTATATAGTTGCGCGCCTACATACAATTTGGAATGGACCATGCAAGACTGATTAGTAGTCACCATAAAACTAATGAATAAACACTACATTTTCTTTGAAGATTGTGAAAGATTAAATTTTATGAGATCTGCAAGAAGTGAAAAATAGGGACATAGTCTTAGGGACACCTACATATGTGCCCGTACTATTTATTCTTCTAAGTCGAATTTACTGATCTGTGGAAATTGTCTTATTTGACAATTGACAATTCTTTCTTGTCCAATTCTCCCGTAGTGAGATTCTTAGGAAAAGTATATGATTACCGAGTGTTGATACCCGAATGGATGTATCGACTTTCCTATCATTTCTTTTGATTTGATTTCATTTGAATGACCTGGGTAACGATCCGAGGAGCTTTCGAATGCGTACTCAAATTATGAAAACATGGGATATATTTATATCCATTAAATGTTTTCGTCCGTATCTGATTTGAAATTTTCTTGCATAGATTATGCGTTGACATTACTCTTTTGATGATAGTTGTGTCTCCATATACCCTTGAATTTGTGAAGGATTATGTGTTATTATTAGTCTTTTGAGAAGTTCACATCTTATCGACGGCAATAAAACTGAAAAGTTGATAGTGCTAGTAGAATGGATTGATTGATTATGACATGACGACATTGTCTTAATTGATGGGAACCCGAATAGAATTCCCCTAAAAGATAAGATGTTGATTATCAAAAGTGATCTAAATAATTCTTGATGGATGACCATATCCTGCATTTAGATTTGAAATTATACCATGAATGGTTGTGAATTAGTCATAGATATTATAATCTAGAAAGAACCTAATATGAATTTATTAAAAAGATGTTTCTGTTATCTGAAACTTTAGGAGGTATTTGCTGATTATTTACCTAGACTTTCCCCATTAAGACAAGTTGAAATTGGTATTGATTATATTCTTGGTGCTGCAACCGTGGCGTGTGCACTGTACGTCAGCACCCTCTGAATTAAAGGAATTACCTTACAACTGAGAGAGTTGTCGGAGATATAATTTATTCTACCGAGCTCGTCATCATGAAGAACTATGGTATTATCATTTCTTATATTTATAGATTACTGTGAACTGAGTAAATTGACAATCAAAAGCGATATCCATGACTCGAAATGGAAGATTTGTTCGATCATTTACAAGGTTCTAGCATATGTTTTAAAAATTTGATCCATGGCATGGTTATCATCCACTTCGCATCTGCGAAAATGATTATCTATTCCAATCACTACATCTGATACTTGTAATGAACGCTATGAGTTTCACGAGATGTCGTTTGGATTGACTAATACACATGTAGCATCCGTAAATTTGGTGAATCTCGTGTGTAGGCTGTAATTTGATAAATTCATGCTCGTGATTATTAAGGACCATTTGTTTGTTTATAAAAATAAGAACGAGTTAATAATTAATTATAGATTGCCCTGAATTGGCCGAACGATAAAAAACTTGTACCTTAAGTATTTAACATGTGATTAAAGACTAAATCCTTTATATTAATTGACCGTGTGAGTAATAGATAATGGAATATATTGACTCTTTAAAAATTAAGAGCCCTTTTAAGACTTTGGGTTTTACCAAAAAGAAAATGCAAATATGTTTTGACAAATATTTTAACAAAGGATTTTTAAGGGATTATTCCCTTATACACAAATCATTTAACTAAACTCCTGTTTAGGGGTAAATGTTTGTGTATACCACAAGACAACCTAAGAAGGGTTGAGGAAACCATTTAAACCATGACTTGAAATATGAAACGATAATTTACGCTTTTCAACTAAGAAAATTTTTACCAAAATATAAACAAAGATTTTTCGAACATTTACGAATCTCACTAATTATTTTCAGTAAATCAACAAAAATCGTGTTAATTAAATTTAAAATTATTTTGAACATTTTCATATAATTGGACGGACTAAGAAATTTAAAATCTTTACGTTACGTTTCATAAAAATTAAATATTTATTATTTAATTACTTGTAGTAATTATCGACGCTTTAAACGTCGGATTGAGTAAAACTAATAGAAATGTTAGTTGAGACGAGACTAAAACTTAGAAAATATGAAGAAAGAATTTATGAGTAAATTGTGGACATGATAATTATTTCATCAGGAAAGGTGAATGTAGATACTGACACATTATGTAGAAAGGATAAAGAATCAATTAGGATATGTTTCTTAATAATGAATGTACAAAATAAATTGCCGAAAAATTTAAAAATAACTAATGTTTGTAAGAGGGATAATATAGATAATAAAAAGAGGTTCGCGGCTAATGTGAACCATTAGAATTGAGAAGCCGATGGCGTTAAATGTATAAAAGGCCACTTGTGGTTGCCTAAAAATGGAGATTTTGAGATATAGTTATGTTGGAATCTTGTAAGTATAAGTATTCTATTTATGTCATTTCTGACTAAAAGTATCTTTGTCTGAAGAAGTTGTACTAATGGCAAATTATGAAGGCAGACGTCGCCTCATACATTAGTAAACGTCTAACTATTGCAAAGGTCATCATCTGAATTTGATTCGATTTGGGTCATCATCGACAGACCGACCAAATCTGCTAATATCATTCCTATTAATGATAGATTCTTGATGAATAAATTGATTCTTTGTATTTAAAGGAGTTGTGTAAACATGGCGTGCTTGTATCGATCATCTCTATCAAGATCCTCGCTTCGCATCAAATTTCTGGAGATTTGCTCAGAAGTCATTGGGAACGAACCTTGATGAGAGAGTGCTGTTTACCATCACAATCGAAGGGAAGAGGTACATTAACGATACAAAATGCCAGCAGCAATGTTTTATGCTTGAATTATTGACCTTTGGTAATAAACCGTATAATCGCTTTCCTTTATAGAGATTATCATTGATAATTATCGTATTAGGATAGAGATTGAATCTTGTGAGGGTATATATTAGAGCATCTGTAAGCAAGAGTTGAGATGAAGACACCCGACATACACCCATTGTGAGTTGGACATGTCTTTTAGGTTTAAGGTTTCCTATGATGGTGAACCTAACCTTACAAAGTACTCGACCCGCGAGACCTGAAATGATTGTTGAAATTAGGATCTGATTATTTACTGCCGATAGTGGGCAGGAGGTTATGTGAATATGAAATGTAGGATCTTGAAGTGCCAGATGGGTAGCGAAGTTATGCCAAAAAAATTTAACCATGGAAAAATGAATTGGTGATCTGAAAGATCATGGGATATAAGTCCCCGTTGCATGGGACCATTGAGATGATGTAAAAGATTGGTTTGAAAAACATATAAGCTGGATCTACCCTGGGACTTCAAGAGCCGCGTAAATTATGTTTCGTATATCGAACTTGATAAAATGCCTATCAAGTGAAAATCTGATTGTTTCTTAGTAAAGTTTAGATCGGCGAAAAGTTGCATTCATCAGAAACCCGTGAACATCATGGATAGAGAAAGTAAGTCAACATTAAGCCTGATCTTATTCCCGTAGTTATGTTTGATGAAACTCGCGTATTGAAATGGATTACACTTGTGAGAAAAGACCGAATGTGGAGGAAATACCCACATGGCTTTAACTCTATATGAAGCGAGTAGTAAGGTAAGATGATCTTTGAGGACAAAGATCCTGTTTAGGGGTAAATGCTGTGACAATCCGTCAATTTATGATTGATATTTTATTCTCAAATATTATTTAAAAACATTATTTTAATGTTACATTATGAACTCACTTATTTTTTACGTTTTGATGTAGCATCGACTATGTCTAAACCGAAGGATTCTACGTTACGTGCTTACGTTTACATACACCGTTTTGGTGACAGTCCGACATTTCAGAAAATAAATTTGTTCGTGAATATTATTTTGAGATTTTAAATTTGTGTTGGTTCATAAAATCCCAAATTTACGAGAAGAGATTAGGACTTACGATTTGAATTTAACGTCCTTTACAACTAAAGCGGAAACCTTAGGATTACGTATTTACGTTTTCAAACTCCGTTTTTGATGAGACAATTTTTATTAGATTTGTTTTGTGTCGTTGATTCATAATCTATAAAAACGTTTTTCGTAAAACGACCCGAGGGCACGTAAATCGAGGAAACTAGAATCGAGGAATACCCGTAAATTAGTGGGATGAGACAAGATAAATCTTGCCCCACCCCACTAACATGGGATGGCCAAACATTGACTCAACACATGAGGTGTCAAGCTTATAAGCTTACTAGCAACACTTGTTGCTAAAGCTTAACTTGTAAGCTAGTTGTTACACAAAACCACTAAACCTTTTACCATTCACTCTATTTTTCATGCAAAACAACCTTCAAAACTCTCTCACCCTCTCATCTTAGCCGTCCCACTTCACCATCCAACACCATCACTTGATCAATTTTAACCACAAACATTTGTTATAATTAACATATATTAATCTCCATTCAAAGAGATGAAGATTGGTGCAAGTTTTAACATCCAAGGAGGAGTTTCTATGGAGTCTTGGGGCTGATTTTCCACAAGGTGTTCATGAAGAATGGTGGTCTTGAAGATGGTCTTGATTTATCACAAGTTGTGTGATCAAAATCTATGTCTTGATCACAACCTACATCATCATGGTGGTATAAAGATTGTTCTTCTCATCTTCTTGTTGTTTTGATTATGTAATCATGTATTTTCTTTCCTATTGTATATGTATATGATGAATATATGATGATAAAAATATTGTGTGGGGATTTGGTGTTGATAAATATGATTAAAAACATGAAAAACTATAAGAAGCAAGGCTAAAATCTTGCTTAAATTGTTGGCTGTATAAAAACAGTAAATAACCACAAGTTAAACTGATAAAATGGCAAAGTATGATCAATATACAGTAAGTATAAGATGTCATACACATGTGAGAGTTGGCCATGCAATGGAATCATTATAATGAGTGAGATATGACTAAAACAAGTTTAGAGTACCAATCTGAATAATCAGTTTTGGACGGATTTTTAAGGATATTTAGAGTTGGATTGAGAAGTAGCTAAAACCAAGTTAATTGTAGCACATATCATTTAGTTTATGGTGTCCAAAAATGAGCTTCTATCTCCTTGTAGAACTCAAGATATGGTAAAAATGATGAAAGTGAAAGTAAAAATCAGATTTTGGGAAATTAAAGTATAATAGTATTATATAAGCACTCAAATAAAAATAGTATAAAATGAGAATTAAAATCCACTAACTTATATAATACATTTATATAAATATGTATAAGGATAAATAAATGGATATTTTATAGAAATGGTAGTTTGATAAGTTTTATAAGTTATAAAACTATAAACATGATTTTTACGACTTTTTCGGCTATTACCGTAAAATTAACGTTTTTGTTAAATAAAACTTAGACGGTTGGACCCGTCTAATGTAAACTTTTATAAACATATTTACTGATATATAAACATATATAACAAGTAAAAACCAATAAAACCCGAACTATATAACCTACGGACATTAACGGGCTAAGTTAACGTTATTGGACTAATAATACAACAAAGTGGGCTAAAACACTTATAAACTTATTTATTGGGCTTAACCCATTTGGGCCCAACATGTAAAGTATAAGTACTGATAATAAAAGTATTAAATGGATTAATACAAGTTAAATAACTTATAATAAGTTTATTGGACTTAAAATATGTAAATAGGTAAAACTAGTAAACTAGTATAAAAGTTATCAACACATAACACTAAAACGAGTAAATGAGAATATGTAAACCCACTTGATCATCATATATATAAAATCATCATATGTATACATAATTGTTATTTTTATAAAGTCATTGGACATGAGTCTAAGACGAGTATTATTTGTCTAGGTTTCCGTGATTGAAGCACGTACCGTACATCCGAATTGCTGATAACCCGCTTTCCCACATCAACGTGAGTTCATAGCCTCACACTCTTTTAAATGTTTTTATGAAATGTTTTCTAAACCCGCGAGGGATATAACATGTTAGCTTTTATGAAATAGGAAACTAGTTGTCCCGATTGTTTGTTTATTGATTTGGACCCGAATGATTGTATGACCCGATGAACGATTAAATGACCCGATAGATGAAATGAAATGGATTATTAAAGTTAGGTTATTTCACTAAAAGTCCCATTAGCATGAATTGTGAACTACCGGGATTTGGTAGATGCTTATGCATATAATAGTACTATTTGGGGACGATCACCCCAGTTCGCGCCTTGACGGTCGATCCCCGTCGTGCCACATTGATTGGTAAATGAATTTATGTATGAGAAGATTTACACAAGCGTGATTATTGTGACGACACACTAATTTAGATGGGCAAATTGAGTTTCGGGCTAGCTACCGGTTATTTGTTGTAGTAACGTAACAATGTCATGCGGCTTATAATAATCCAATTAACGAAATACTGCTATACGCACCGAATTATAATATTTTACCTGACTAGCAATACGGGGTCATATTATTGATATTATGTTTGTGTTTTGGTATTACATAACCATATTCATATAACGGTTTTGATTTAAATCTACACGACGTTATAAAAATGTATTGTATGATATTTTTACGACATTGGTTCGTATAATGATTTTGAAGGCGAAAGCCTATATTATGATTTTTGATAAGGATTTGTATAAAATGACTTTGGCTATTTTATGGCCTATTACAATGATTTGTACAAAAATGATTTTGGTAATAATTATATACCGATGATATATTGATGGTTTATTTAAACTCTATGAATTCACTCGGCGTTATCGCTGACCCTTTTCTTTTAACATGTTTTATCTCAGGTACTTGAAGGTAATTCTCGGGAAGACAACAAGAATTCATGGCCCGCACTTAAATTATAATTTCCATTCAAATGTTTTATAAAACCTGTATGAAATAATATGACTTGGGACCTATGTAACTTTGATATTTATGAATGGAAATGCTTTATTATTAAACGACACGATTTTTATGTGTTGTCTATGATGTGAGTAATGTGTTATCCCGTAACACCAACTAGTCTTCCGCTGTATTGAGTTGTATAAATTTGGGGGTGTTACATGTTATGTGTTGTATTGATTCTTATAAGTGTCATCATAGGAGGGAGTGCATTGGGGGAAAGGGTTATTGTATAAGTATGGTGGCCAACATAGTTATACAAGTACCAGAACTTCAATGGATTCCTAAGTATGATTGCATGAAAGTGGATTAATACATGCTTGTATAGTAGATGTTGGACGGATTTGAGTATATGTATCCTAATATGCCTATATATGTATGATCCCCTACAATTATCGATTGTATCCTTAGGAGGGTGGCTAGCTCATTTTTTTAGATATTGAACCTCCGCGTAGCATATTCTTCGAGTTTCCTATTTCACGTGTCTGTTTTAAAATGGTGTTTTTGGTGTTAAGTCTATTGAAATAACTTGTGATTTCTGTTGGAATAATGATATCTTTTGTGTTGAGTCTTACATTTCTTTTGGTCGGTATATGAAAAAAGGACTTTGAAATCTACTGTAGAGTTAGGATAGTTGGTTTTATTTGATAAAATAAAGGTAAAGTGTTGAAGTCGTGTTTGAAACAAGAGGTAACATAAATTCTTTTATATATAATCAGCACTTATTTATTTAAAAATTCTAAAAGACTCCCTTTAAAATAAAGCAAAACAAAATTCCTTTCTACTTAAATAGTTCATATAATTGAGTTTAACCGATTTACGTTATTTATAATTATTTATACAAGGTTAAATTGAGTTCATGAAAATTTCGCATACAATTATTTCTTTCTTTTAAAAGGATTACATTAATCACTAAGATGATTCTTTAGTTTTAAAACAACTAGTATAAATTGTTTTGGTCGTAACTTATTTGTTTTTAAAGCTTTTTGGGTGATTCAAAAGCCTAAAATTATGTACTCGGAACGTACTTTTGAAATATTCAAAATGTATAGTCATGGGAGGTCTGTAGCTTGGTCGAAATTTTTGTACAAGTGTCGGTTACAAGGTTAAGTTTTAAATAGTAGTTTTAAACTCACGATTTGTGATGTTCGGGGTACCTAGTTTTTGAGTTGAGTCTAGAGATCGTGTAGAGGGTTGTTTGTAGATTGTTTGAGTCAAATAGATGTGGAAAGGTAAAGAAAAATATTCTTCTAGGAAAACTCGATTTTTTGCAAGGTTTAAATTATATGTCTTCGGGCGTAATATGTTTTTGTTTCCATTGGGTGTTTCTTGGATCATTTTTCGTTGTCATGGGTCATTTGAATTGATACATGTTTTGGGTTTGAGTTTTCTTTTAATCTCGTGGTTTTTCCTTGTTTTAACTCGTTCACGTGAAATGTCGTTAGTTATCCGTGGGTTTGATTCGTTGATCGTATCTAGTGGATTCAGGATGTAGTTTTGGATTCGTCTTAATTGGGAGCGTTGAGGTAGTCATATGGAAGACTTGGTTGCGCCTACACGATTAAGTAGGTGACCATGAGAAAATAGTTGGAATGACCTTAGTAGGGAGGAAAGAGTTAGATGTTCGTAGACGAACTAATATGGTCATGAGGTCTCTTAGGAGTGCCAAGGGAGATGAATAGAGATTTGTATAAAGTATGGATATTGGCACAAGTAACACATCGTAGAGAATGTTGGAAGGGGATGTGATATTTCAAAGGTACTTGTGATATTCGTTAGGTATGAAAAATTTTCCGAAAATTTCTTAAGATTTAGTAGGTTTACCTTTTATCTTGAAGTAGAACCATGAACAGAGCCAGTAGAAGGAGCGAGATGAGTTGTAGTTAGTGCCTTTCCAAGGCAATTGTTGAAGGAATGATTTTAAAGATAAGACTTGTTAGAAATTGCAAGGAATGCAAGATAAAGGTTGAGTTGCCTGTTAGTAAATGTGATGTGAAAGCGGTTGGATGGGTTGATAAGAAGGAGTATAGATCTTTTAGAACGTGTGTAGAATTTCGCGAGTAGAAAGAGGTAGAAATTTGCTTGTGTTGCTGCCAAGAGAGGATGCAGGATGATGCTAAGAATGTTGAATGAACGCTTTGGGTTTACGGTTATAGATTTGGCTTCACCAAAGCACTAGCGGTTTTCATGGAGTCAATGAACCGAGTGTACATGAACGTATATAAACGAGTTGTCATCGGGAGTATCAACGACATCTTGATCTACTCAAAGTCTAAGAAGGAGAGTGAGGCGAATTATGTGTTAGTTTTGGAGTGGTTTAGAAAAAGGAATTATATGTGAGATTTTCAAGTGTTAGTTTTAGTATTAAGTTTACCATGATGAGTTGTTAGAGATGATGGCATATCATGGAACCAGCAAGGGCGAAGCGAAGAAGGATGAGGAGGCGTTTTGGAGGCTGAAGAGGTGGATTGGATAATGAGCAGATCTTGGCATTATCGGAAGGACTAGATGAATTCGCGAAGCATGATGATACACGGAGAAAGGATTTAGATGCGTACGAGGAAAACAAAGAAAGGCGATGGCTTATATGTTGCAGGAACTGAAGATTTAGAAGAACTAGATAAGACTTAGTTAGTAGAGCTTGATTGTTAGATGTGCCTAGAATGCTAGAGGCATTTGGTGTACGATACGTAGAGAATGATCTATATGGATTATGAACGTCTCCAACACATATTCAATCCTCTTGATTGAACATTTGGCAAAGGTGATGGGTGGAGTTAAGTGATGAAAGAAAAATTCAAGGCTAAGTACCATCTGGGAAAGGCAAGCATGGTTAATGAAACATGGAATAAGAAGAAGGAAGTGAAGTTGAGACGAACTTGAACTATATGGATGACGTATTAGGGTGGTTTGGATGAAGGATGTAGGTTAAATGAGTTGAGTTGTCTAAACCAGAGAACACATCAACATTTATGTTGCGTGTCTTGGATAATCGTATGGAGAAAAGGGACGTAGACTATACTTCCTACATAGATAGGAGTAGCTTAGAAAGGGCGATGTAAGGACGAAGTTGGTGGAAGGGATACATAATGGGGTGGAGGAATAAGTAAGATGAGGAGTTAGGTGATAGTCGATAGACTGAATAATTCATCCTATATTCTAAGAGGAATGGAAAGTCAAGTAGTTGAGAAGTTGGAAGGATTACGTACGGATGTGATTGAATAGGAGTTTCTGCATAATAATTAGCCTAAGAAGTATGGAATGCTTTTTGAAGGATTATGGTAAGGGATTAATGATTGGAAGTAAGCATAGTATACTGTTGATAGACTAATGGTTGGTATGAGCATACCATAAGGATAATGGAGGAAGACACCTAGAGCATTGGCGTGTAGTTTGGAGATTGTTGTGGAATGCATTTTATATTAGGAAGATTTCTTCTACAAAGAGAGAGTCACCGGTGAGAGGGGCATATTCCCCATTGATGAGAATGTAGGGAATAAAGGAGGAAACGCCTAAAGTATAGGCTGAAGGCGGGATATAAGATGGTATGGAAATTAATATTGTGGAAATATAAGCGAAAAGTAGTATAGAGGAAGAATGATTCGAGGGAGCAAGAGGTTGTCAAGATAGTGGGGTGATATTGAAGGGAAACCGTTAGATAAAGAAGTTAGTAATCACGAACAATGAAACGTCCACCAAGAGAAAAGGTTTAGCACTTGTTAGTATGAAGGATGGTTAGTTACTTAGTGCCGAGCATAGGAAAGCAAGGATGAGGTGGTGGTTATGACATGTTTCATGTGAATGTTATGGGAAGCTTTTGGTTATGCAATCATGCATATACCATTGGATGTGATTAAGGTTTGGAGAACTTCCGAATGACGGAAAATCTGTAGAGGATAGAAGCCGTTAGGTCTGGTGATAGGAATTGTAGTAGA
The DNA here is from genome assembly GCA_025667525.1 of Glebionis coronaria. Classification (NCBI taxonomy): domain Eukaryota; kingdom Viridiplantae; phylum Streptophyta; class Magnoliopsida; order Asterales; family Asteraceae; genus Glebionis; species Glebionis coronaria. The sequence goes on from CM046876.1 coordinate 190,508,000, forward strand.
AACTTGTAGTAGAAACTGTTGGAGTTAATTCATAGGAGATGAGGTGGATCACCGTTATAGTGGGATGAAGTTAGAAGCAGCCAACGTAATGGACCGAAGGTGGATCGGAAAACTATGGAGGTGGTGGCAGGTTGAAAATGGAAAAGAACCGACAAGAAAGCTATGCGGACAAGAGGCATAAGCCGTTGGGATTTAAGATTGGAGGTAAGGTTATGCTAGAGGTTTCCCCTTGAAAAGGAGTGATGTGGTTTGGGAAGAAAGGGAAGATGGCATCTAGAATCATGGGTCTGTTCGAAATCCTCGAAAGGATTGGACCAATGGCTTATAGGTTGAGGAATTACTGGGAGAATTGAGTGTTGTGCATGATGTATTTTGTGTATCAAACTTGAGAAAATGCTTAGCAAGAACTGACTTGCATGTACCGTTAGATGATATTAGTATGGATACGAGTCTTCGTTTCATCGAAGAGCCGGTAGAGATTTTGGGTTGTGAAGCTAAGACGTTAGAAAAAGGGTAATATATCGTAGTTATGGTTAGATGGAATTTGGAGCGTGGACTAGAGTTCACGTGGGAACGGGAAGGATTTATTAGGAACAAGTATCGTTTTATTTTTGTGAATGATGATCCTATGGAGTAAATCTCTGGACGAGATTTCTATTAGGAGGGAGTGATGTGACAACCCTGGTTTTTGAGGTTCGTCACTTAGTCTTATTTTGGGGTATTTTGTGTGACTATGTGTTTTATGTGATTTATGTGTTTATATGTGTGATTTTGGGGATGAGAATGGACGAAATGAGGTACATGATTTGTAAATCTTGGTACGGGTTGGAAATGAAATGCAATGAAATGAGTTCAGAAATGAACCGCGGGAAAGTTCGGATATCGTTTTTACAAGGCCTCATGTATGTATCGTATGTTGTATGTATGTATTAAGTATATATTATATGTTTAGGATAAATTTTAGAGATACTTTCCATAATTAGAAACTTTTGGAAATAACGGTTAGTTCAGAAATCGCGTAGAAAGTCGAAAAAATCAACGTAAGGCTTTCGGGTTTTGGTCTGGAAGTAGCCCGAATGTGAGGTTTAGTTTAAGAATGATATAAGTCATAAAATAAGGTTAAAACCCAGATTCTTAGGTGCTTTGGTCTTGGTTTGGGCAGCCAAAAGAAAAGGAAGGAAGAAAATAACCAAAAAGCCTAAAAACAGGCCCAATGGACTTGTAATGAGATTAAGGGGCCTTTAGGACTTAACCAAACCTATCCCATAACCAAAATAACCATATTTTTCACCCCCATAATATCTAATAGTCGAATTTTAACAATGGTGGCCAATTAGGGTTTCAAAGATAAAGATCTTCCATTATTTTTAAGGTAAAATCTTCAATTCCTTTTTAATTAAATTGTTTTTATGCATTTATAAATCAATACATGATGGATGTATGATTATGTCTAAATTAAAATCTGAGTTATAATGATATAATAATGATTAGATTATTTAGGGTTTATAATTAAACAAGTTATGGGTAATTAATAGACTAATTATATTAAATTCGTTTTTTAAAAACTGGGCAGAATTTTGGGTCAATTGTTTTGATCATATCTAGAGTTCTACAAACTCTTATTTTGCGATCCAAGTATCCCTGGAAATGTAATTGAATTGGCTTTCAAATACAAGAAACGAGAACTAAATTAGAGGTCGGAAAGTGGGTCAAACACAGGTTACAACAGTCGGTGGTCAAAACAGTTTTGAAATCAGCTGGTTTTCAATTAATGTTTTAAGATGGTTAGGGTACTTAGGAGTACAATTGGACTTTAAAACGAACATGAGAGTTAGTTTATATGTTATATAGGACATCTGGAGGAGGGATAAGCAAATGGGTTAGGGCAAGACCCCCTGATGTGAGAGTTATCTAACACATGTAAGCGCATAGGGTTTCCTTTATAGAAAGTCTGAGTTTGGTTAGGTGGTCTTTTATTTCATAGTTTTGGGTATAAAAATCAGGATTGTTTAGGATAAAATGTGAATGGGATAGGTTATAAACTTAACCAAGTTAAGGGCTTATTAGAGAGGTGTACTGGGATACTTACAACATAATAACGAGATTCAAATGAGGAATAGGGATTAGACATCCATCATATATTGATGAGCCATTTTAGTATTCGGTTCATGTCTTGATTGTGTGCCTTTGTGTGTTTAGCATTTTGCTAGTGCGCCGATTTTTGGAGAAGCTCAATCAGGTGAGTTTCATAGTCCCATGTTCTTGAGTTATAAATGTTTTTGATTTCCAGATGGGATGGAAGAGACACTGGTGCTGTTTTTAACTAATGATGTGAATGTTTTTATGATTTGTGATGGACTTGTGTGTGTATATATGTGATTAACTGCTATGTGATTCTTAATTTGTTTTGTGGTTTTGGCTTGGTACCAAGGGATGTGGACAAGGCGAGGCCTTGGGGAGGTACATAGATGTATGTGCGTCTATAGTACCAAAGGATAATGACAAGGAGGGACCTTGGGATTGGTACATAGGTGTATGGGTGCCTATGGTACCATGGTGATTGGTAAGCCTGGGAGCCTTGGATTTGGTTTGGAATGATTGATCTTGAATGTTAGTTGTTAATGCATATTTGTAGCACCTTGTCCATATGTTCTGATGATGGTTATTATTCATAGCTTATAAATTTGTTTTGTGTTTGAGTCTAAACCTATGACTCTCACCAACATTATTGTTGACGTGTTTTAGTGTCTCTTTCAGGTATTAATGTGGTTAAGCGTGAGAACATAAGTGGCTAAGATTGGAGTCGCGTAGGAATGCATTTAGAAGGAGATCCCCGTTACTTCATAGATTTCTTATGTTTGATTGAATAAGTGATACTACGAGTATCTTTATGTTGATGTTTGTTTTATTTGTTTGTCTTTGGTAAGAGGTGAGACTTTTACCTCCTTACCTAGACTCCTGCATTGTTGAGATATTGTCATGAAATTTGTATCACCTTTTATGACATTTCTATTTCATATAGTTCTCTCTATAGACACGCTATTGTTGTGATGATATCCATACGCCGCACCCCATATTCCGCCATGCTAGGGTGTGACAGTTCAGTATCCACTAGAACAGATACGTGAAGATCTCACTTTCAAAGAAGACCCCGAACGAGATCTTGACAGACAAGAACGAGTCATGAGAAGGAAGACGATTCCATTCGTCAAAATCCTTTGGAGGGATCATACCGAGCGGGAAGCCACTTGGGAAACAGAGGAGTCTATCCGGGCTTCTTACCCTCATTTCATATTTTGAATTCGGGTATGTTCTTCTTTTCCAGTTTACTTTATCTATAATTCGGGGACGAGTTATTCTTTTTAGGGTGGAAGATTTGTAAAACCCGCATATTTTACCATGAATAGTACCCTTTAGATCGTACGTACAAGATTAGAACTTTCCTTTTATAGCATGTTTACGTTTCACGTATAAGAATTTTAAGTATTACGTACGTGTTAGAACACGATAAGTATTTATTACGTATGAACACACGATAATTATTCCAATAATAATGATAATCACGAACATGCGATCATGAAATCATGAACGTAAATTAATCACGAGCTAATATTAGTTACGTATATATATTTATCACGAACACGAATAAATATATTAATTCACGATCAATAATTAATTAGAACATATAAATCGCGAACACGATAAAACACGAGAACACACTAGAATATTTAGAATCGGGAAAAAGTACGGGTTACCCCATGTGGGGCCCCCTACCCGCGGCATACACAAGGAAGCATGGGCTTAGCCCATGCAAATTTAACTAATTAGGAAAAAGGGGTAAAACATGTTCATTATTCATAAAATATTTAAAATACAAAAAACCCTAGTTCTTCCTTTGGTTCGTCTTTGGCCTCCGGTTATACATCATCACAAGGGGTGTTCGGGTTGATTTTGATCTTGGATATTTTGCAAGGATTCACGTGTGTTCATCCTCATTTGTTTCACGTAATCGGTATAACCTTTTTATCCTTTTCTTTTATGTTTTGACTTAATGAATCACATAAAATCATGATGTTTTTAAAAACTAATTAAAAACAATTATTAAAACATGTTAATGTTCATGGGGTAAATCAAAACAGGGGTTTTAGTGGTGTTGTGTTGTAGCCGACGCCTAACCGAGCCCCATAGGGGTCTCGGCTTGGCTTATTTAACACCACCGAGACCATATGGTCTCAGTATGGTGGTGATGGTGTCACGGAAGCAGCAAGGGGCAAGGATAAACCCGACCTTGGTCGGGTATGGTGTTAGTCACGGGTCCGGTTCATGGTTTTTAGTCACGGGTCCGGTTCATAAATTATTTTTAAGGTTTATGATTTTACTAGTTATGTTTTAAAATTAAATTAATAAACATGACATGATTAATTTAATGTACATGACTTAGGTTATAAATTTAATTATTAGATCATGAATTTTAACCTAAGTATTTATATTTAATTAGACTTTATAATTAATTAATTATTAAAGACCATAACTATAATTAATTAATTAACATGACTTATGTTATTTTATTAATAGTTAATAATACATGTTTTAACCTAAGTATTTGACCTTTATTTAATTAAAATCATGTTATATTTAATTAAATACTTTTAACCTATAGTTTGTTTAATTTACATGTAATAATTAATAAACTATACTTTATAACTACATGACTTAGAATGATAACCAGAAAACACTTAAGCTTATATTATTAGCTTATTTAACCTGCTTATATCTATTAATGGAAATTTCTATTTTTAGAAACTTATTTAATTAAGGCAACTAATCTATTTATGGAAACTTTCTATTTTTAGAAACTTATCTATTTTAAGCAGTATTTCTTTTTTTGGAAACTTTCTATTTTTGGAAACTTTCTATTTTTGGAAACTTTCTATTTTTGGTAACTTTCTATTTTTAGAAACTTTCTATTTTAGGAAACCTACTATTTTTAGAAAGTTACTTATTATTACACAACAAGTATAATAATACATGAAATACAAGTAATACTTAATCAGAATAGACAGAACATAAGATAAACACAGTATAAAGCTTAAAACAGTAAACATGACATGAACATATAAAACAAGCCAAGACATGATATAAAACCAGTTACGTATTTAGTAACCAGATACTTATACACGTATGTACTTATGTAGCGTTAGTGATACCGAAGTAGGACTCTCTTCCGTTCGTCTTCTTTGTTCACTCGACATAAGGTACGGATTCCCGTCCTTTAAGTATGGACATTCTTTCCTTATTAGGATTCCCCGTATGCAAACAACTGTTTTCCCATAGTATAAGTTTATATGCTTGATTGCTTATGTTTAATTTAGAATACCTGAAGCCATATACATGCATGACCAGTTTCACCTAGATATGGAGGTACCATAATCATAACACTAGAGGCACCAGTGTTATGACTTCCCCACGGCAGAGTGATTGCTCGCTGCGTCCCTTCAGCTTTTGGTCATATTATTATATTTATCATGTGGGGCATATGGGTGCATCCTAATTACATGTTTTTTAGCAGATTACTCAGTGTGAATGTGGTGTGTGCTTTGCATCCTTCACAAGGAGCTGATCCCTCCTACCCAAAACCAGTATATTAAATTAGAGGCATCCCCTCTAATTTGCATGACGAGGTCACCCCTCCAAGTATTCATGCAACGTTGATTTTCATGACCTATATTGGCTAATGGTAAAATATGTTAAACAGTTTTTATAAGATAAACATAAGGATTTTCAAACTATAAAACCAGTTTTATTAAGACTTAACCAGGTTATTCGGGACTTAGTTTCTTCCGCTGTTATATGCTTATATGCTTATATTATTCATGCTTTATTGTACATCCGTGCACTAAGCCTATTGCTCAGCCGTTTTCCTTTTCATGTTCCCAAAACGGCAGGTACTCAGGGACGCTCGTAGACTTTAAGCGTACGTGCATATAGACTGGAAGCATTCTAGCCTTTCTTTACTTTATGCATTATCTATACTTTGATACTCTTTCCATGGACATTATTTAGTCCTTTCATTTACAGTACTTATGTTTGTGTGTGATGAGCTCTACTTTTGGACTACCGATGTTTGATTCCGGTATTTCCTTTTTATGGTCATGTAATGTTTTAGACATTTATCCGTGTATGCTTTGATGACACGCCATAATTACGCGTGACATTCCATTTATCAAAATTGGGTGTTACAGGTTTTATTCAAATGGTTTCCGCAACACCTTTCTTTGGCTGTACTCCTGATGATCCGCACGATCACATCAAAAGGTTTGTTCACTTAACCAATACCGTGAAATACAATGGGGTTTCATATGAGGTAATTCGTTTGCTCCTCTTTCCTTTCTCTCTCGAGGGACAAGCCCGGACTTGGCTTGATAAGGAACCACCCTAAAGTATTACAACATGGGCGGACCTAGAGACCAAATTTATCAATTACTTTTTCCCACCCTCACGTACTATCGCTTTGCGGAATGACATCATTAACTTTGAACAAAAGTACGGTGAGACATTTAGTGAATCTTGGGATCATTTTAAGGAACTTTTAAGAAAGTGTCCACAACACGATTTTACAAAGGTGCATCAAATTAATACTTTTTATAATGGATTAAGTTCGAATGACCAAGATTTACTAAATAGTGCTTCGGGGGGGTAATATTCTTATTAAATCAATGAATGAGGCTTGGGCAATTATTGAGAAAAAAGCCAAAGTCCAAACCAAGAGTGTTAGGGCTACTATGGCTAGTGCTAGTGAGAGTGAGTTGACTTATTAAATTAAGGAACTTACTTTAGTAGTAAAAAAACTTGCTTTAAGAGATAACCCTCTTAATAAACATACCCATGCTCTTAATATTACTTGTGAAACTTGTGGTGGACCACACTCTTTTGCTAATTGTGATAAGGCTTATGATCAATCTCACGGGGAAGTGTATGCTTACAACAACACGGAGAGGGTTCATTTCAAGCATAATGTCGATGTTAATCACTTGTCCTATAACTCGACGAATTACTTGGCTCCATCTGGTTTTCAACAAAGACCACACCCACCCACCTATAAAAACCAAGGGCCACCAAGAGCAAATTTTCAACAAAATGAAAATGTGAGGGGCTACAATGCAAATCAAGGACCTTATCAAATTCAAAATCAAGGCTTTCCAAACCAAGGTTTCAATCCTCAAGGTTTTCCACCATACAAACAATACCAAAACCACGGTTTTCTACAACAAGGGTTCAATTTACCTCATCCGCAAATGGACTTGGTTCTATAAAAATTAACCGATCATGAGCGAACCATGAAAGAAATGCAAGAGTCCATGGATAGGAAATTCGTTCAAATGTTTCAAGACCTTCGTCCCTAAGGTGCTCTTCCTTCTACAACCGAAACAAACCATAGAGCTAATGTGAGTGCTATTACTACACGTAGTGGAGCAACTTTAGTAGTACCTTCTATCCTCCCCCAGTTACTCCATCTACACCTCCTCCACCCCCATTTATCCCTCCTACTACCACGCCTAGTACTAGTTCTCCATTACCGTCTCCACCTTTTATTGAAGATGTACCTAAGAAAAACCCTTCACCCTCTCAACCTTCACCATCTCAACCTTCAACATTTCAACCTTCACCTTCTACACCTACACCTCCTAAGCCCAATATTCCTTATCCATCTCGGTTAGACAAGTGAAAATTGCTTACTAAAGAGGATTATCAAGTTACTTCCTTTTTGAAGATGATCTCCCAAATGAACTTTAACATTAGCCTGGTTGAAGCACTTGTCCAAATGCCGAAATTGGTTAAATCATTCAAGGAATTGCTTAGTAAGAAGGAGAAGATGGTTGAGTTTGTTAATACTCGATTGAATGAGAATTGTTCTGAAGTCCTTCTTAAAGAACTTCTGGAGAAACTTGGAGATCCCGATCGTTTTGTGCTACCTTGTACATTTTCCAAAATCGAAGAATTTACTACCTTAACCGATCTCGGGGCAAGTATCAATTTGATGCCATTAAGTGTTTGGAAGAAGTTATCCTTACCTGATCTTACACCAACACAGATGACTCTAGAGCTAGCAAATCAAACTCTCGCTTACCCTGTTGGCATTGCCGAAGATGTTTTTGTTAAAGTTGGTACCTTCACCTTTCTGGTCGATTTTGCTGTTGTTGATTATGAAATGGATCCTCGTATTCCGTTAATACTTGGACGGCCATTCTTGAGAACCGGAAAAGCATTAGTCGATGTTGCCGAAGGTGAATTAATTCTTAGGGTCGCGAATGATCAAAAAGTGTTTAAGATGGGGAAGATTACAAGCAAATCAAACGGAAAAGAGTCAGCGAAAATTATTGATGTGCTTCAAGACGAGCTTGTTATAACTCCTTTGGAAAGTACAAAGCTTGATGATTTTGTGCTACATGACAATCCTCTTTTCGAGACTTTCTATGATAATCCACTTTTTCAAGACCATGTGGACGATCCTAATGATTCTATTTCTGATTTAAGTGATCCACCAATCTATGATGCTCCACCAATCTTTGATGAATATGATGATTATACTTCCGATTTGGATGCTCCTTCAAGTTATGATGATGATTTTTCTTCCGAGTATAAAGACATGCCAACTTATGATGACTTTGATGATGTTGACACTCTTTCGAGTGATTCTTCAAGTGATGTGTCTTCAAAGGTTGATTTTGCTCCTATCTTTGATGAAGATCCTCCACCAACAATGCTTGATGCTACATTAGAGGATTACTCATTTGAGGAAGATTTCGCCACCTTTCTCAATACATACTTTTCCAATGAGCATGATTCTCCTCCTTTAGACTTTGATTATGGTCTCTGCCCTCCTTCGAATGTCAAGAAAACCGTTTCAAAGGAGAAGAAACCGGACGACATCAACATTCGTAGTACTTATGTCTTGACACCTCTCTTTCCACCCTCTTCGGATGAGATTGTGCGGTTTGTGGGCGAATCTTCAAGGTCTACTGAGTGTTATTCTTATTTTCCCCTAAAGGAAAAGGTGTTCGATCCGGGTATCATAGTTTTTAAGCCATCTCAGTATCTATCTGATGAAATAAAAGGAAAGACTTTTGGAAAATACGGAGCTATGCTTTCACCTCACCATATCTTCTACCATCGTGCTAAATCTTTGCTTAAGGGAACCTCGCCTAGTTTTTTTTGGCTTGTGTTGTTCACCTTAGGCTTGTGCTATTTGTTGGATGAGAACCATGTATTTGACCCCGACGGATTTTCTTCGAGAATCTTACCATATAACTCATGGTCGATTCAGGCTCACGACTCGGTGAACAAAAACAAGCGCTTCTCGGGAGGCAACCCGATGATCTATCCTTTATTATCCGTTTTTATAATAAGTGTAGGGGGAGACCCTAGTATGTGTTTGTTGTTTTCTTTCTTATGATGTGCAGGGATTCGAGCTTTCAAAGATTCACTTTTGATGACTTTTGACGACCCGTGATTCCGTGTACCCGTCTTCCTGGTTCTATCCTAAACTTTTGATTCAATATTTTATCATCTATTTTGAAATAGAAATCACTTTAGTTGTCTCTTCCTTAACAAGATTTAAACAACGTGTACAATGTCCTAAGTGTAGGGGAGTTTACTCCCACATGCTTAAACATTGAGGACAATGTTTATCTTAAGTGTAGGGGGACTTCTATCGAAGTTAAATGGGCTTTTCCATGAATATGTCCTATATTTTAACCGGAAAATTGATTTTCAACATTTTTCAAAAATTTGATCTATTTTGGCCTAGTAGTATTTTCCTTTGTTATTTTTATTTTCTTTAATAAAATGGTTTTAATGAGTTTAGACGTCTTTGATATATTAGGCCCGTCATGAATATTTTGACTCAACCCGAGTTTACTTATCCAAGTTTACTCTAGCTAGTATCCTTAACCATATGGACCTTAATTGGTTTATTAGGCTAAGCATCCACGAGTCTCATTCCTTGAGATTTTAAATTTTGGAGAACGACAGATGATAGAGTCAATTATAAGTTTTGTAATCTTTCATGAACTTATGTGAATTAATTATGAGCTTTTTCTCCCATCGCTTGTTAATAAATAATTGCAATAAATAAGTTCGTACGATTTGAAAAGTTACTTAGCTTCTAGCACAAGATCGTTTAAAAGTTGCTCGAGATTAATTAGAGTTCATAGCCAAGGCATAACTTATTGAAGCGGGATGCGAAGATTGGCGAGTCCGAAAAGGCCCTAACAAGGCATGAGAGCTACATTTTGTTGCTAAAGATCCAAAGTGATGTGAAGAATCATTTATCAAAAATCAATATGAAGGATCGAGACACATGACGAGAAGAAATTACTCCCATAAAGATCATGGAGAACTCTATCCGAAAATACCCTAACAAGGTATGAGGATAAATAGATCCAACTCCGAGAAGGAGGCGGATCGTTGTATATCAAAACCCCGAAAAATATTGGAGAAAAAATGAAGAAGTCGTGGTCCAAGTTTAAAGAATCTCTCAAAAACTTCAAGTGAAGAAATTCCTATTATGAAGAGAAGACCATTATTTCAAGAACGTCTCTCAAGATTCGAAGTATGAAGTCAATTCCAAATATCGATCCGAGAAAGGTCTCAAATTGTGAAACGAGTTATGCCAAGATATGAACTTTATGAGGTTTCGAGAAGCAGTTCTAAAAGATTTTGTCCTTTAGCTAACTATTGATTAAATCGTCCTACTTTATTTTCGGCCTAAATAAACTATCAAAATAAGTCAACAATGCATCCTCGTCATCATTCAAGGCAAAAATAAAACATAAGAGATACACCTAGGAATAAGGGGGTCTAAGTGAATAACTGAGCCACATGAGTTAGTGTTAGCTTTACTAACTTATAATAACAATGATCTCGTTTTTAAGCTTGGTATGGGGAACATGAAACTTGAGGGTGATAAACATTCATGACACCAAATCCCTAATGTAAGTCTTAGATTTCTTTAAAATTTTCTTCCTTCAAACATTTTGTAATTTTCTATCTTTTTAAGTTTCCTTAGTGTCTAGTATTTAATAAAGGCCAAGGTGGGTTAATTATGATAGAGAATGTAAATCTTGTTTTGTAACTAATGCATTGCATGAGGGAATTGCAATGGTCAAGTGTAGGGGATTTGATAAGTATGAAAACACTTATCCTTTTACCACTTAATTATAATAAAAACGAGACCAAAACGTGTACTTAATGTCGTAAAAGTCGGAATTATGCGTGGTTTGTGTTTTTATTGTGTTTGTAACACTCCATTTTGGTAAATGGAATGTCACGCGTGATTATGGCGTGTCATCAAAGCATACAAGGATAAATGTATAAAACATCACATGACCATAAAGGAAATACCGGAAACAAACATTGGTACCCCAAATGTCGAACTCATCACACACAAACATAAGTACCGTAAATGAAAAGGACTAATCAATGTACATAGAAATTAGTGTCAAAAGTATGAAGAAATGCATAAAGTAATGAAGGCTAGGAAGCTTCCAATCCATATGCATGTACGCTTAAAGTCTACGAGCGTCCTTGAGTACCTGCCGTTTTGGGAACATGAAAGGAAAAACGGCTAAGCATAACGCTCAGTGCACGGATATACAAGTATAGCATGAATAATATAAGTATATAAGCATAAAGCAGCGGAAAAGACTAAGTCCTGGATAACCTGTTATATCTTAGTAAAACTGGTTTTATAGTTTGAAAAGCCTTATGTTTATCTTATAAAAATTGTTTAACATGTTTACCAATAGCCAATATAGGTCAAGAAATATCAACGTGCATGAAAACTTGGAGGGGTGACCTTGTCATGCAATTAGAGGGGCTGTCTCTAATTAATATAAGTGTTTTGGGGTAGGAGGGATCAGCTCCTTGTGAAGGATGCAAGGCACACACCACATTCACCTGAATAATCTTTAAAAACATGTAACCTAGGATGCACCCATATGCCCCACATGATAATAACAATATGGCCAAAAGCTGAAGGGACGCCACGAGCTACCACTCCGCCGTGGTGAAGTCGTAACACTGGTGCCTCTAGTGTTATGGTTATGGTACCTCCATAACTAGGTGAAACTGGTCATGCATGTATATGGATTTAGGTATCTAATTAAACATAAGCAATTCAAAAACATATAAAACATATACTGGGAAAACAGTTGGCTGCATACGGGGAATCCTAATAAGGAAGAATGTCCATATGAAAGGACGGAAAATACGTACCTTGTGTCCAGTGAACGAAGAAGACGAACGGAAGAGTGTCCTACTTCGATATCACAAATGCTACATAAATAATATTCGTGTATAAGTATTCTAATTACTAAGTACGTAACTAATTTTATATCATGTCTTAGCTTGTTTTATATGTTCATGTCATGTTTTACTGATTTTTGCTTTATACTGCGTTTATCATGTATTCTGTCTATTCTGATTAAGTATTACTTGTATTTCTTGTATTACTATACTTGTTGTGTAATAATAAGTAACTTTCTAAAAATAGCAGGTTTCCTAAAATAGAAAGTTTCCAAAAATAGAAAGTTTCCAAAATAGATTGTTTTCGAAAATAGAAAGTTTCCAAAAATAGAAAGATTCCAAAAATAGAAAGTTTCCAAAAATAGAAAGTTTCCAAAAATAGAAAGTTTCTATAAATAGATTAGCTGCCTTAATTAAATAAGTTTCTAAAAATAGAAAGTTTCCATAAATAGAATAGCTGCCTTAATTAAATAAGTTTCTAAAAATAGAAATTTTCCATAAATAGAAATAAGCTAGATTATTAAGCTAATAATATATAGGCTTAAGTTTTACTAATTAATATTCTATGTCATGTGATATATAGTATAGTTTATTAATTATTACATGTAAATTAAATAAACTATAGGTTATAAGATTTAATTAAATATAACATGATTTAATTAAATAAAAGGAAATAATACTTAGGTTAAAACATGTATTAATATTTATTATTAATATAACCTAAGTCATGAAAATTAGTTAATTATAAGTCATGTTTTAATAATTAATTAATTTCTTAGTCTAAATTAACTAATAAAATACTTAGGTTAAAATCATGTATTATTAATAATAATAATATAACCTAAGTCATGTCAAAATTAAATTAATTACATAGCATGTTAAATTAATTTAATTAATCTTGTAATTATTTAACTTATAAAATATATAAATAATTAATCTTGAAAATAAACCGTGAACCGAACCCGTGTTTTAAAACTAAACATGTCATGAACCGGTCCGTGAACCCCTTAAACCGGATCTACACCCTTAACCATGGCAAACCGCCACCGGCCTAAACCGGTGTTGCGTGTGGTTCTACAGACGAGACCCCCTAGACCACCAAGGATAACCCCGACATGTGTCGGGGTCCCTTGGTTGCTTGCGGCCGAAACACCAAAACCAAACCGAGACCTTTTGGTCTCGGTTGGTGGTGATCACACAATCACCGAGAGCCTTGCTCTCGGTTTACGCATTAACCAAACCAAAACACCCCCTTAAAGCATATGTTTTAATCCCACTTGATTAGATCTACATGTTTATTAACTTGTTTTAATAACCCCATGTTTTCATGTTTTTACATTAATAAATGATTAGAAAATAAAAGGTTTAAGAAGATTACCGATTCGTGGATCAAAAGGAAATTACTAACATGAACAACCTTGCAATAAATTGGATCAACCAAAAGCAACAATCACCTCCTTTGTGGTGACTATGGGCGGCGGCTACAAGGAAGAAAAGGAGGAGCAGGGCTTTTTTATTTTCTAATTATCTGTAATATGAAAATCTCCTTTCCTTCTTTTTCCTTTTTGTTAAATTTTAAAGTTGGCGTGGCCCACTCCTTGGTCTATGTCGCGCCTATGTGGGCCCCACATGGGGAACCCGTTGATTTTCCCGTGTTCTATTATTTACGTGTTAACGTGTCGTGTTTACATGATTTAATTATTATTCGTTCGTGTCGTAAAATATATTTATACATAACCGTAATGAATATACGTAAATACATAATATTAGGTTCGTGATTATTTACGTTCATGATTTTCATGTTCGTGATTATAATTATTGTTGATAATGTTCGTGATTATAATTATTGTTGATAATAATTATCGTTTATTAATACGTAATAAATACTTATCGTGTAATAACACATACGTAATACTTGTAAATTCCTGTCGTGAAATGTAAACGTGCTAAATAAGGAAAGTTCTAATCATGTACGTACGATCATAAGGGTACTATTCATGGTAAAAGCATGCGGGTTTTACAACTCTTCCCCATAAAAAGAATAATTCGTCCCCGAATTATAGATAATGTAAACTGGAAAAAGAATAACATACCCGAATTCAAAATATGAAATGAGGGTAAGAAGTCCGGATAGACTCCTCTGTTTCCCAAGTGGCTTCCCGCTCGGTATGATCCCTCCAAAGGATTTTGACGAATGGAATCGTCTTCCTTCTCATGACTCGTTCTTGTCTGTCAAGAACTCGTTCGGGTTCTTCTATGAAAGTGAGATCTTCACGAATCTGTTCAAGTGGATACTGAACCATGTGAAGGGGATGATACTTGTACCCTCTGTAGATTTGTAAATCTATGCTTATGATTTTAGAGAGAGAAAGAGATAGAAAGATGGTGGATTTCACACTTCTAGAGAGAGAAAGTTAAGAACAACTATGTGTAAAATAATGAAAACCACACCCTCTCCATCAAAGGAGAGGGTTTATATACCCAAGCCTTGTAATGGGCTTGGGCTTACACTTTAGGGCCGGCCTACACATGTTGTAGGCTAGGCTTGGACTTGTTTGATAAGTAAAGAAGATTAACTAAACTACGAGCTATAACATGGACTATTGTTGGAGTGACCGATCCTTCTTAATACGTAAAACGTATTTCCAACAATCTCCCCCTAAGGGAGGTCACTCCAAACAAGGGCGTTACCCAAGTTACAATAATAAAATAAACCTAGCATACTACGCTTGACTTGAGCTCGTAGTCTTCGTCTTTCCTTTTCTTTTTCTTTTCTGGTGAACATGCTGATGTGATCTTTGATATCAATCTTGAGCATTAATCTCTTGCCTTGATCTCGTGCATCCATCACTTGTGATCTTCGCCTCTTCGTGACCTCACGTCCCACATACTTATACCTTCGTAATTCTTAAAAGCTTCAGAGTTTGAAACAGCGGAAGACTTAACTTTTAGGCTTTCTTGAATTAGATGAGATATTAAGTGCATAAAGTATAAGCATGCGGGGACGACTTCTTCTTGGATCCCGCAACGCCACCGTCTTCAAATGCCGCAACATAAGTAGACACGAACGAAATGGCTTTGAACATTTCATTCTAATTCGGTAGCATTTTACCTCCGGTCGGTGAAGACCGTTGGACGATATTAGATATCGTACCCGTGACGGATAGTTTCAATTAAGTAACTTCCTGACAGGATTTCGCGGGTAAACCCGTTCTCTTTATTCGACCGTCCAAAGCTGACTGCGAACATAAAGAGTGAATCATTTGGATAAAATTATCCGCATGATTTGAAGACGTCAATCCATGTTCCTGGAACAAGTGAAATTCAATTAAGTACCACACCTTCGTTGCTTTCCAGTTGTCACGAGCTTGATTCGTATAGAATCTTGCAAGTTACCTACCAAGTGCTGTTTGAGGTTAACACTAGAAGGATTTCCACTCATCACTGTGAACACTAAGGTATCACTCTGAGTGTTCTGGCAAGATCACTAAGATATTGCGTAGAGGCCTGGAACGTGTTTAAATTCGGTTAAGAATTAAACAGCTGTTGCTTTCCAGTTATCACAAGTTTGATTCATAAAGAATCGTACAAGTCACCTACCATGAGCTTTTTGATGTTCGCTCAAGAAGGATTTCCATCTTCATTGTAAATACTTTCGTATTACTCGGATGTTCAGGCAAGATCATTAAGATTTTGCGTAGGACTCTTAAAATCTTTCTTACTTTTCACAGTGTGTGAAGAAGCAAGGAAATATGAAAGTGTGTCCTAGTGAGATATTTGATGATCTCAAATGGCTCTAGACTCGATCGTGCATTTTGGATTTTAGTGATCGGAGGCTGGAGAGGAGTGCCACCATTTCAATACCAATTTATTCGAAGTGAATAAATCGATAGATAACGTGTTGTCTCCGTGTGATTAAAACAAATATCTTTTAAGAGATATCTGAGTTAGCTGGGATGGGTTGTGCATTGCATCACTGGGTCCATGATGTCTGTCTTCAATATCAAGAATCATTAAACAATGATCTCAATAGCATATGTATTGACCCGGTTTCTGCCTAAGTTGTAAGGAGGGCTTCTTTCTTTACACCCTTTATCTTTACAATTCTTTTTCATTCTTCAACCCCTTCAATGCTTACCAATACGTCATAACTAGCACCTTGTTGTGATTGTTCCAGTGCTAACTTAAGTACTTGGTCGGCATTCAGCTACGTTCACAATCTTTCTCCATCTTTCCTAAGAACTACTATTTCTAGCTATGGAATGTCCTTGGGAAGATTCCTCTGGTTCTGGAAGAATCATTGGACTTAACCTATCCTACCATCCTTATGTCACCACAATCTTCATCGTCGTGAATTAAATGAGGTTTGGGTAAGTATATGTCACCATGAAAATCCATTTTGATATAGCAAATCCATTTTGCTCCCCCTTAACATATGCCACGATATTCGAAAACATTTCGCATATGTAGAGATGAGCCAGCACATTAAGTCAAACCATTTGTGATAATATCCCATATTAAATCACATTTTCTCCCCCATATTAAAAATATTAACCTAATCGATGTTTTTAATATCAATTGATTTAATGAAGTTTTAACAAAGGTTTTGGGAAGAAAAAGGCGAGTCCGTTTTATCTTCATGACATCTATTTGTAACATGATCACATATTCACCATATTAGAAAAGAATTGACAAGGGTGGACCTGATAGATGAGAACATCATATGATAAGATCAAATGGTTCTTGGCAGCATATGTTGGTCGCCTCGTCACGTCTGAAGTCATCTCTTGACACCACATGTACGATTGGTATTGTTGTCTTGACACCAACTTGTGAACTTGGCACGTTCGGTCATCGAAGATTCTGAATGCTTGACAATTGCTCCCCCTCAATTGTTGACCCGTGTTCTATTGAAAGAGCTGTAGTCGTCGGTTGAGTAGTCGCATCGTCGAGTATGTAGATACCAATTGTAGATTGCTATGGTTGTAGAGATGATAGCTTCATAAAAACAAGACTTCTCTTGTTTTAACAAATAAATGCACTGAAACGTACATATATTTGTGTTAGACCAAGTTATAAAGTAAACTTGATCCCTTACAAGGTTTTAAAGTAAACCTTGCCCGAGAAAATTAATTCCCGTTGTGAGCCAAAGCTTTCATAAGAAATACTTGACTTTAATGTGAAAACCGGGTTGCAGTCTGAAATAACTACAAGCCATTTGGCATGTTTTATGAAATATTTACAACTTTTGTACGAACTCTATTTATGGCGCCGTGTCGATATTAATCAACATTTCTAAGGCCGTAAATATTATCGTACCAAAAGACATGCCTTTGAAAAATAAAGTAAAAATATTTTTGGATTTTTCTGAATTTTTCAATTTTTATGGTTTTTATATGGTTTTATATTTTTGTATTTTGCTTTTGAGGATAAAAATATAAACAATATATACAAATGATCACCAAGGATACGAAGAATAGTTTTACCACCACTATTCTTTCGCTTCATCTGCAAGTTCCTTTAGAGTCTCAGGCGAGAAGGTTCTCATTCCTAGCTTGTCGGCCAAAAATTCAATTCGAGCGCGATCTAAAGCCTTCGTGAAAATATCCGCCAATTGATACTCAGATCGGACAAAGTAAAGCTCGATTACTCCATTTTCCACTTGCTCCTTGATGAAGTGGTAGCGAATGTCAATATGCTTCGACCGGGAGAATTGAACGTTGTTGCAGCATAAGGCAATTGCACTCTTGTTGTCACAGTACATCGGAATCTTGTTGAAACCTAGACCATAGTCGGTTAATTGCGATCTCATCCAAAGAATTTGAGCACAGCAACCGGACATAGCTATGTATTCTGCTTCCGTACTTGAAATTGCAGCGCTTTTCTGCCTTTTCGATGCCCAACTGATTAATCGATCTCCTAGTAGTTGCAAAGTTCCACTCGTGCTACGCCTTGTATCTTGACAACCCGCGTGATCCGCATCTGCATATGCCATTAGTGCAATAGAAGAGTCCTTCGAATACCAAAGTCCCCGATTAATGGTTCCTTTAAGGTATCGAAAGATCCTTTTAACAGTAGCTAAGTGTAACTCAGTAGGCCTAGTTTGATATCTAGCACACATACATATAGCAAACTGAAGATCAGGTCTACTGGCTGTGATATACAAAAGAGTACCTATCATTCCACGATAAAGTGTCGGATCAACGGCAACTCCATGAGGATCTGCATCAAGCTTAGTTCGTTCCACCATTGGAGTATCCACGGGGTCGCAAGATTCCATCTTATACTTCTTAAGCGATTCAAGGGCATACTTGGATTGATTGATAAAGATGCCTCTGGGACTCTGAGATATCTGAAGACCTAAGAAGAATGATACCTTGCCCATCATTGACATCTTAAACTTGGAAAACATGAGTTTCCCAAATTCGTCCGATAAAGTTTGGGTCGAGGCTGCAAATATAATATCATCAACATATATTTGTACCATAATCATATCTTTACCTCGTTTTTGAATGAACAGCGTAGGATCCACCTTGCCTTTAGCGAAGCCTTGCGTAATGAGGAATTGTGACAAAAGATCATACCATGCGCGAGGAGCTTGCTTCAACCCATAGAGAGCCTTCTTAAGCTTGTACACATGATTAGGATAATTAGGATTCACAAAACCATCAGGCTGTTGAACATAGACCTCTTCCTTCAGTTCACCATTAAGAAATGCCGTCTTCACATCCATCTGATAGACGATCATATTCATATGGGCTGCATAAGCGAGGAATAGTCGAATAGCTTCCAAACGGGCAACAGGTGCAAAGGATTCCATAAAGTCGACGCCCAATAATTGCTTGTATCCACGAGCTACTAGTCGAGCTTTATTTTTCAATATTCCGCCTAACTCATCGAGTTTCACCTTGTAAACCCATTTCAAAGTGAGTAACTGCACTTGATCCGGGCATGGGACAAGTTCCCAAACATCAAGACGTATGAATTCGTTAAGTTCTTCTTGCATAGCTTCTATCCAACAGGATTGAGTAAAAGCTTGTTGCCATGTCTTAGGTTCAACTTCAGTGAGAAAAGCATCAAAGTGACAAAACATTGCACTTTCTTGTAACTGACTTCGTGTGGATACTGGACGACTAGGGTCACCAATAATAGAATCTATAGGATGATCCTTTGTCCACTTGCTGTCATGTTCACGAATCCGTGGATTGGAGTAAACTGTAGAAGGAGCTTCCTCTGAGGTGGACGACCCGGCTTGATTAGGGTCGGGAATAGATACACCAAAGAATGGAAGTTCACGCATTTGAGCGAATTCCAAATCGTGATCATCATCATCCTCTTCATCATCAATAGGCATGACATGGGTAGTTGAAACATGTGTTGGTTGAGAATTACTTGTTGAAGGTATATCTTGACCAATTGTTGGTGCAGATGTATCTGATTGTGCAACGGTTGCTGGAGCGACAACTTCGGTTACCGGAGCTATTACCTCAGGTTCTGGAGCAACAATAGTTGGAGGAGTAAAGAATTCATCAAAGAACGGTTGAAACAACGTATCCCATTCATTCCTAGTAGGTGGTGTAAATGATGATGAAGTAGGGTTGTTTGGGACAAGACCAGAGCTAATGTTACTGGGTCCCATTTCATGAAGTGCAGGTTCAGAGCTGCTTTGCTCAGAAGCCATATAATATAAACAAAGATAAAAATCCAACAAAGATATTTTAAAACCTTTTATTAATTAAATAATTAATTTTAAATGCTAATTAAAGCCCTAAAATTAAATTTAACTAATTCAAATGTCTAAAATATGATTTTATTGAATAATTACTTAACTTATATTATTAGAAGACTAAAAAGTAATTTTCTAAAAATTAAAACCTATTAAAACTATTTTTAAAACCCTAAAAATGATTTAAAATAAATAAAAACTAATTAAACTTAAAATAATTATAAAAATAAATCTAAAAGCTTAAAAATTATTCTAAAAATGGAAATGATCCTAATTAATGCTAAAGAACTTAAGAAAAATGAAAAATAAAGAAAAAGAAAATTTTGAAATTTAAATAATAAAATAATAATAAAATAATGCTAAAAATAAAAAGTTTCTAAAATTTAAAATAAAAAATTTATAAAAATCCTAAATAATATAATTAAGAGAAAAACACAAATTATAGCTTCTAAACCTTTTTCAATAATTTTATAAAAATCTTTAAAGTTTATAAAAAACCTTAAAATATTATAAAATTAAAAATAAATGTTTTTGAAACCAAAATAAGATGTAAACATCAAAAATATATTTTAAAAACTAAAAACTATTTTTTCTAAAAATTAAAAATCTTTTTGGTATTTTTTATTGATTTAATAAGAAACGTATAATAAATAAATCCTAGAAAATAATCTAATAAAGTGAAAAATATAAAAATAAGCTAGAAAAGTCTGAAACTTAATAAGGATCCTAGGAAAAATCAAAATGAGCAAAAACGAATATCAAATAAGCTGAAAATGACAAAATTAAGCCACGGCTTATTAATAAGCATAGAAAGGAAAATGTGGTTAAGTATTAAACAAAACCACACCCTAGCAGTCAAAGACCCTAGGGCGCAGTGGTTATGTTGTTGGTGTGTGAGTGTGGGGATTGTGGGTTCGAGTCTGATAACCCCCTTTTTTATTCCTCTTTTATTTTTTTTGTTTTTTAACTTTTTCAATCACAACTAGACACTTGAATAAGCTAGAAACCAATCCACTTTTACTTTTAGCCAAGATTTACACAGGATTTGAGTTCAAAAACGTGAACAGGTTGCTATGAACACCAAGCAGGTTGCACTTATGATTTTTGTTCTTCACAAAAGATTGACCACCAAGAGGAGCTTGGTGTTTGATTATTTGGAGTATTGGTGGGCAGTAGGCACTCTTGTGTTCTTTGGAACACAAGAAGTCAGTAACACACAAGATAAAGCAATAAGCACACCAAATAAGCCAATCAAATGCACACCCTAGCACTTATGCAGTTTCTGTGACCAAATAGGTAGAACTGTGGACAGATTTGCTAATATCATGCAACCTAGGGAGTTTTGATGCTCCAAATTTAACACACACACTCACAAATAGAAGTACTTTCAATGACAACAACTCACTTAGACTTAACCTTAACAGAAATCAAAATCAGGCAACAAAATTTCATCAAAATTCAAGCAGATATGACTATTGCAGGTTTTCAACTTCACTTTTCTTTTAAAACCACACAAATTGTTCAAAACGTGTACCAAACTAAATTACCACTTCACTACAACCTGACTTAACCTTAATCAATCCTTCTAACATCCATACAATCCACAAATCAACACAAATACTCTGCTAATCCTAGTTGCCAAACACCCTTTTAAAATCTAAATCAAACTTTTAACTAATCAAAACCTTGAAACACTTATCAAAACTGTTCCCAAGCTATTCTAACATGTATATCAACACTTAAAAACACCAATCCAAGCAGATTAAACACACATTAGCATGAAATCACATAAAGCACATACAAACTCCTATTTTCTGAAATTTTAAAGAGAAAAAGAAGAATTACCTTAGGACCCTTACATCCAAGGGTCCTAGTGGATGCTACACCACCTCCCTACCAGCCCGGGCTGGTGCTGACCCTTTATCAACACTTCTTCAACCTGTTTGAAACAAATCAAAAGAAAAAAAAACAAGATAATAACAATATCTTACTGTATTATTTTTCTTTCTTCTTAAAATTCTTTCAAACCTTCTTAAAACCTTTCTTAACACGTTTTTATATCTCTTATATCAGCAATAACATGAATCTCTAACAACAATCCTTAGAAAAGATCCTTACCAAAAATCTTTTCAAATTTTCAGAAAACCTAAACAATTTTGAAACTCAAAATTATTTATCCAAATCAAATGAATGGAACTCAGAATCAAGCACAACCCAACACACAACTTTTTATAAACTAAAAAGGAATTACAATTGAATTTTTCAAATACCAAACTTTTATTTTATAAAAAAGGGATTACAAGGATTTTATGCTTAAAACTGGAACCAAGGGGTCATCACAGGTTGATGCCTCCTTTTATAGTACTCTAATGAACATTCTAGGAGCTTAAAACATAAACCCTAATACATAGAAAATCCCAAATGTGCCCTTGAACGGTTTTGAGTGGTGAGCTGTCCTTTTTGATCTCTACCCTTCATTTATGCGTTGAGAGTAAGCCTTTCATCTTGGACGTTCATTTGTGGACACGTCATTTCCTTGGGGACAAAGGAATGATGCTATTGGATGAGAGGGAATTGGGGGTTTGGGACCACAGGCGTGGGAAAGGGATTTGGTGAGTGGGATAGGTTTTGGGTGATGTGAATCAAGCGTGTGTGAGTTTAATTGGGTTTTACCCAAGTAAATGTGGTGGTAATTTCTGGGCTGTAAGAAAGGTGAATAGTAGCCATTTAGATCCGAAAATGGGGGAAACACATGTGTTTGGCGCAATTCTGGTTTGAATCTTTCAACTTGGCACTTTAAGTCCTTGTCTTTTGTTATTTTTGGCATTTCATGTTTTCAAGCCCTAAAAACGATTTTGCTTTGATAATAACTTCCATGACTTGTCACTTTTGGCACCAAGTTTTGGAAAAGGGTTTCAAGGGATTGTTTTTGTCATTTTTGAATATTTCAAGGGCTGTTTTTGGACAATCTTGATCTTCAAAGGTCTTCACTGTCTCTTAATCTTCATGAGGGACCATAAATGGCAATTTGAAATTGTTGAGGGACCATTCTTGCCATTTCTTCAAAGTTGAAGGACCTTTTTGCAATTTTGACAAACTTAAGGGACCAAACTTGTAATTATTAATATACAAGGGTTTTAAGTGTCATTTCTTCATAGAATAAGGATCAATCTTGTTTTGTCTTCAAGTCTTCAAGGGTATTTTGATGAAAATTCCATGATTAGGGCCCGGTTCTTTGTACGGCTTCGTTTCTCGTGTTCGTTTTTCCTTGATTCTTGTGATCTTTTGTCTTTTTCACGATATCCATACCTAAAATACACAAGTAAACAAACACAAGCATATATATGGTATTTTATGACATTTTAGTGCATTTAAAGCCCGAAAAGAACGATGAGATCATGTATAAATGCCATCTCATCACTCCCCCATACTAAGCCATTGCCGTGCCCTCACGCAATGCTAGAATAAAGTATCTAAGCATCACCAAAGTTCAATTTTATTAACCTTTATTGAAAAGTGAAAGACTTGCAACATACTACGATGATGTGTAAAGACATAATGTATGATTTTCATCACCAAAATGTGACTTTTAGGGTCAAAGAATAGAAACAAGTTAATGTCCCTTAGAGTAAACTTCGTCATCCTTGATTGTCATACATTCCATGCTAAGTGCAAAAACAAGATCATTGTTGGTACAAGTCACAATGCTAACACTACTCATACGTTCAAATTGTGTAATACTTTTTCTCCCCGCAATCCTAGTTATTATAAAAGGAAATGGGTTACTAGCATTTTTTATCTATTTGTCATGGATCACAAGTGATTCATATTGACTTTATTTAAGTAGTTATTAGTCCGAAAGCAAAGTAGCACGATTTGATCAATAGTTAGCCGAAGGACAAAATCTTTTAAAACGGCTTCTCGTGTATCTCCTTAAGTTCATATCTTGGCATAACTCGTTTCACGATTTGAGACCTTTCTCGGACCGATATTTGGCATGTACTTCATACTTCAAATCTTGGGAAGACGTTCTTGAAATAATGGTCTTCTCTTCATATATTTGGAATTTCTTCACTTGACGTTTTTGAGAGATTCTTCATATAGGACCACGACTTCATCATTTTTCTTCAATCTTTACTTTGGATTTTGATATACAACGATCCGCCTCCTTTTCGGACATGGATATATATTTATCCTCATACCTTGTTAGGGTCTTTTCGGATAGACTTTCTCCATTCTTTAGGGGAGTAATTGCTTCTCGTCGTGTGTCTCGATCCTTCATATTGATTTTGGAATAATGATACTTCACATCATCTTTGGATCTTTAGCAAAAAATAGAGCTCCTCATGCCTTGTTAGGGCCTTTTTGGATGATCGCCAATCTTCGCGTCCCGCTTCAATAAGTTATGCCTTGGCTATGAACTCTATTCAACCCCGAGCAACTTTTAAACGATCTTGCGCTAGAGGCTAAGTAACTTTTCAAATCGTACGACCTTACTTATTGCAATTATGATTTATTCCTAATGCATTGATCTTATGGGAAGAAAAAGCCACAATTAAAAACATATGAGTTTTTGAAAGAACACTTTCATGTTCTACGTTTAGCATGATCACTTGTCTAACTCTATCATTTCTCGTTCTTCACTATTTAAAGACCTCTAATTAAAGAGACTCGTGAATACTTAGCCATGCAAGTCAAAATTAAGCCAAATTTGGATTAGCTTTCATTAAGACTATATCAAATCAAAGTTTTGGGTTTTCAAGCCACCTATAGGATCTTGCACTTTCTTGGACTTTTTCAAGTTTAGAGAATGCGTTTTAAAGTTCCCTTGATAAGTGACTTTCTAGAATCAATTATAGGAACTTGCGAAAAGTTCTTGTTCTTAACCCGAATGAATTAAGACTTTCGCGTTTTAAAGCTCC
Organism: Glebionis coronaria; assembly: GCA_025667525.1. Classification (NCBI taxonomy): domain Eukaryota; kingdom Viridiplantae; phylum Streptophyta; class Magnoliopsida; order Asterales; family Asteraceae; genus Glebionis; species Glebionis coronaria. The sequence continues at coordinate 190,532,954 of CM046876.1, forward strand.
CTATATAAAAGTCTAGCAAAACTTGAATTGAGCGGGTTAAGGAATGTAAATGGCTCCAAATGCCCATCAAGTCAAAAATTAACTCTTATTCTACCATCGGAAAATATACATTCGTGTCTTAAAAACACTTATGAAAACTACGAAAAATTTTAAAATTTGGCCATTTTGGCCTTATTAGCAAAACAAAACATTGAAAGTTGGAAAACGTGAGGGCGTAGCAAAGCAAGTACCTATTCACCCCCCCATACTAAAAGTAAACATTGTCCTCAATGTTTCGAGTCTAAAGGTGGAGCACCCCCATACTAGAGACGAAGAATCGAATGCTTAGGATCTAGCATGGAAAGGGTGATCAACAATATATCTAAAGCCGTTTATTAATTATGCTAAAAGATAATTGTTAGAACAATAAAGGATATGTCGTGAAAAACTTCTTCAAACGAACGATGGAGGCTCACGTAAACGAACACGAGAGTCTTCAATCGTAGACGATGATGATGATCTAGATAACACAATCACAAACAACCACGAGACAACGAGTTGGAAGGGTACAAGTCCCCTTATTAGTGAACATAAAGCATAAAGATAAGCATGGGATCTCCCCCACGAGGCACCTCGTTTTTGATTACCGAGTCATGAGCTCGACTCGATCCCCTCAAAATGTGAACATTTAGGGATATCATGGTGTGGTCAATTTTTGATGGGGCTTACATGATAAACAAGGCCCAAAAAGCAACCGGTAAAAAGGACTAAGTCCTTAGATGATGCAAAATACCGGGGTCGAAGATGGCGTTCTCGTTTCCATGGGAAAAACAAATTAACACCACTCCAACATGTGCCATAAACTCAAAGAGTTTGAAGAAAATAGATGAGAAGTAGAAGGGTGAGACAATTGGTAAGACAAACGTTTGAGCTACTCGAGGTAGACTCGCACCAAGCAAATAGAAATAGTTTCCATTTATTGCATCGGTGGAAGACCGAGATTTCCCTTTATATGAAATTCCGGGATCGAATATCTCGTCCTCGGTGGACAAGGATGAGGGAACATAAGGGGTTTCCCCCATACTAGAACCACACAAAACATCGTCAAAAGGAGTAGACGAGTTTGTAGCACTCAAAACACGTGGTGATGACGGAGTTAGATCAATTAAATCACATTTAAGATCTTTTCCTTTTTTATCTTTTAAACTCTCCTTTTGACGATGCGCTCCTGGTCTTAACTGACTGGGTCGTGCCTCCGGCGCTGTTACTTTGAAGAAATTAGAGTGCTCAAAGCAAGCCTACGCTCTGATACCATTTGTAGATTTGTAAATCTATGCTTATGATTTTAGAGAGAGAAAGAGATAGAAAGATGGTGGATTTCACACTTCTAGAGAGAGAAAGTTAAGAACAACTATGTGTAAAATAATGAAAACCACACCCTCTCCATCAAAGGAGAGGGTTTATATACCCAAGCCTTGTAATGGGCTTGGGCTTACACTTTAGGGCCGGCCTACACATGTTGTAGGCTAGGCTTGGACTTGTTTGATAAGTAAAGAAGATTAACTAAACTACGAGCTATAACATGGACTATTGTTGGAGTGACCGATCCTTCTTAATACGTAAAACGTATTTCCAACAATCTCTGAGTAAGGACACATGAAAAACATCGTGAACATGAAAAAGCTGCGGAGGTAACGCTAAACGGTAAGATACTTCATCGACTCGCTCAATGACATCAAACGGTCCGATGAATCGAGGACTGAGCTTCCCTTTGATTCCAAAACATCTAACCCCACGTGCCGGCGAAACCTTAAGGAAAACGTGATCTCCTACGTTAAAGTGTAAGTCCCTATGATGCTTGTCTGCATAACTCTTCTGACGTGACCATGCTTCTTGCAGTTTCTGCTTAGCTACTGCGACCTTCTCGTTGGTCAACTCAATCATTTTTGGTCCTTCAAGTGTTCGCTCACCAACCTGATCCCAACAGATTGGGGCGCGACACTTTCTGCCATTCAACATCTCGAATGGAGCACACTTGATACTTGCGTGCCAACTGTTGTTGTATGCAAACTCTACCAAACAGATGTAATCGTCCCAATCTCCCGTCCATTCCAACGCACATGACCTTAACATGTCTTCTAATGTCTGAATCGTTCGCTCTGATTGCTCGTCTATTTGAGGATGAAAAGCCGTGATAAGCTTATGTTTTGTACCCCAAGCTTTCTGTAGACTTCTCCAGAATTGCGAAGTGAACCGAGGATCTCTGTCTGAGACGATGCTGGATGGAGCACCATGAAGTCTCATCATCTCCCTCCTATAAGTATCGGCGAGTTTACTGACCGAATCTTCCTTGCGGATCGGTAAGAAATGAGCTGACTTGGTAAGTCGATCAACGATAACCCAAAGCGCATCATGTTTCCACTTTGTCTGCGGAAGACCGGTAACAAAATCCATGGTGATCTTGTTCCACTTCCACTATGGGATATCTAACGGTTGAAGAAGACCGCCAGATCGATGATGCTCGATCTTAACATGCTGGCTGGTAAGACATTTGGAGACGTAAGTCGCAACATCCTGTTTCATACCACTCCACCAAAAGTATTGCTTGATGTCATGGTACATCTTGGCCGAACCAAGATGAATAGAGAATGGGGAGCTATGGGCCTCAACTAACAATGCTTCCCAAATTTCTTGATCATCAGGAACACAAGGTCTCGTGCCCTGCCATAAGATACCATCTGCGTCTACTCGAAATTCTGTCTGCGTCTCCAAATTCTGAATTATCGCCCAGATTTCACCATCATCCTTCTGAGCTTCCTTGATCTTAGAGAGTAACTCGGGTTCCACTCTAAGATTAGCCCAGTAACCGTTGTCCACGTACCATGATCTCTATGTCTAGTCGCTCCAAGTCTCTTATAATTTCCTCCACAATTTTAATGTCGTTTATCAATCCAGACTTTCTACTAAGTGCATCTGCCACTACATTCGCCTTGATGGGATGATACTGCAGATTAATGTCATAATCCTTCAACAGCTCTAACCATGTAAAACCCGCCTTAAAAGTCCATGAATATTAATTATACGCAGTCTCAGCTTTATTTAAAATGTTACAAAATTAATTATTCAGAAAATAATTAATATTAGCTAGTCAAGTATCACATTATCCTTATTTATCCAGTAAATAAATAATACACATCAGAGATGAGAACTCAGGTTATGACGGGTAATAAATAAACGGGCTTTATGTTAGGCAAAAGCCTTATAAGTTTACTATAGCCTAAAGCTCGGCCCATTATGAAACTAACTAACAAAACTCTTTCAACTTTCTCATTTGTAAAAAAAAGAAAAATCAAAATGTGGCTGGTCATTTCATAAATGTCACATAATGAAATAAACATGCAAATCATTTGAAAAATTAAAACGCATTTTCGTTATGAAAGGCAGTTGCCTTATATGTTTCCCCAATAATCACGAGCAAATCAACTTCTTCCACAAATCATGCATGACTCATTGACCGTAACTGATCTTTCACAATATAACATTACTGATCAAAACCTTACCAAGGATTCCAAATAAGAGAGAAGAATTAAGGCATGCTTTAACAGAGTTCTCGTTCGTGATCATTTGAGAGTGATTGCGTCATTTATTACGTGATCGTGTCAAGTTGGGTTATGGTCATGTTAAGCTTGATCGTGTCATGTTTGGGAATACGGCTCACACACATCCGCTAGTAACTATAATCCGCGAGTGGCAACGTTCGGGTTCATCTTGTTAAACACTATTGTTCGTGTTCGACTTTGCTTTTGCGCACCTATGTACATTTTGACATGATTATGTTCGTCTTTTTGACTCGAAGGTATCTCTCGAACCATAATTGATTTTAGTTAACATTCAAATTATATGACGCTAAGTCTAAGGCTAAAGATCACCATGTTATGATATAACTTTTAGAGTTTTTGAGTCGCGGCTTCGTAATTATGATGGACTACATGCTTAAAATCACTCAAAACAAAACTAAAACGAATCAGTGAAACAAGGTAACAGAGGAGGAGCTTATATATAGAAGCATGATATCATAAAATATTTATGTAATAGATTGAAAGTATGAGAAGTTTACATATAATAAAGGTTATAACATTTTAAGATTTCTATGTTACACATATTCGTGATTTCATTTGTCTTTGTAAATTCCGAAATCGAAGCAGCGGTTCTTAATATATTAACTCTATGTTAAACTTGATTAAATTGTCATTTTATAAAAGGAATCTTATAGTAAGAAAATTTGATCTGAGCATTTAGTATTAGGCAATACGAAAGCTAATATAAAAGAGGCATAAAATATTAGGAAAACTATTATTAGAACAACAAGTCAATACTAATTTTAAGTTAATCAACTCATGTAGACTTGGTTGAGGAACTTTGATGGTTCGTTTGAGGTTGACGCTGTTTATGGGTTAAGGTACAGATATCTTCATCTCTCTATTATGATTATTTGTTCCTTTCATTTAGTTGATCGATCGTACGGCTTTTCCGTCCTTTCAGTAAGGACTTCCTTTCCTATTCATGATTAGGATTCTCCGTCTGCAGCCAAATGTTTTCCCCAGTATATGTTTAAGCTTATCAGTAATCATGTTAAAAACTAAATAAATTGCCTGAGCATTATATACAAGCATGACCAAGTTATGTAATAGTTACAGAGGTACCGTAACCATGGCACTAGAGGCACCGGTGTCGTGACTCACATGCAGGAGAGTGATATCCTGCATCGTCCCACTCATGTTCAGTTTGGCCATTTTTATAAGTATGTTTAGTGGGGCGTATGGATGCATCCTAGGCTTTTCAGTTTACAAGTTATCAGGGTGAATGTGGTGTGTGCTCTACATCCTTCACATTGGAGCTGATCCCTCCACCCAGCACAATATTTAGAGGTCACCCCTCTACAGTTATTTAGAGGTCACCCTCTACAGCATGACGAGGTCACCCCTCCAGTTATTCATGCACCGTTGTTACAACACATGACCTATATAAGCTCTGGCAATTAAAATACAGTAAATGCATGTTTTCAGATTTAACAGATAACAGTTCAACTTTATTATTTATAAATCAGACTTTACAGATTATACACAGATTTCCGCTGCAACTTTACTTATCAGACTTACAGCTCCAGTATTTTATCATATGTTTCATTTTAGTAATTCCTTATCATGATTTATATCCGTTCACTGAGCGTTATGCTCAGCCGTAGTTCTTTAATGTTCTAACGGCAGGTACACCAGTACGCTCTTAGGATTCTGATAGCATGTGCATTGAATGGAAGCTATCCGAACTTCTTACTTTATGCACTTCTTACTTTATTATGCTTATTTGGACATTGTTTAGTCTTTTCCTTCAGTATTTTACTTTTCATGTTTTGAGCTTATGTTTGGATTACCGATGTTTAATTCCGGTATTTCCTTTATGGTCAGTTAATGTTTTAGGACATTTACCTTATACTTTGATGACACGCCATAAATACAAGTAACAGTCCACTTATCCAAGTGGGGTGTTACAATTATGGTATCAGAGCCTGGTTCGACCTGTAGGCTCTAAAACTTGACCTGTGAGTAGTGGGTAGTCACCAGGAATTTCCAGATTTTGGCGTTGTTATCTTTCATGTTTCTCCTGCATTTATCAGTCAGTTTTCTTCAGTTATCAGTAGATTTTCTTAAAGTTTTTGACTAAGTAAAAGGTTGGTACAAGTCTGCCCATATTTAGTCGTATGTGCTTTTCTGCGAATTTTGTATTGGTGAACCGACCCATAGGCGTTCACCCTTGCCCGTTCAGATTTTTGTATTGGTGAACCGACCCATAGGCGTTCATCCTTACTCATGACAAATTCATGTTCCAGTCGAATGTTATTAGGTGAACTGTCCCATATGCGTTCACCACTTCTCAGGTCAAATTTTCATGCTTTCAGTCAGATATTGTTTTGTGAACTGGACCATAGATGTTCACTTTTGCTCATATCAAGACATTTTAGAAAATTTTGACAAGTATGGATTGGACTACAACCATTCATATTTAGTCGCAGATTGTAAATTCTATACATGACAGTTCTCGGAAAATTTTGACAAGTATGAATCGAAACCAAAATCGCCCATACTTAGTCACATGTTTTGTTCCTTGAATTATGTGGATTGAACCATAGCCATCCACACCAGTTGATGTTAAACTTCAGTCGATTATCTTTTCATGTTCTTTGTATCAGTCAAGTTTGTACTCTCAAGTGGATGTCGTTTTCATGCTGATTAAGTTCATGTCTCTTAATGAGGGTTACGTTTTCAGCAAGGTGATGATGTTTTAATGCTAAGATACATAAGAATTACAGTAAAATCCTATTTCATGATAAATCATGTTCTGGTCTTTATCAATCACGTCCTTATACTGAACATTGATGAAACTCCGTTTAAACCATACTTTCGAGCTCTCTATACAACCAACATTAAGTCTACGCAGGAATCACCAGGCTATCATGTTACTCAGTTCAGTTCAGTTTGCTGACCGTTTAAATCAATTTATCTTCCTTTGATCATGTCAGACGATTGACACCAGTATCGATCATATCAGCAAACTTCATGTGTACTCCACGTACAATGTCTCAAATATGCTCCATGTGCAGTATTCATTTTGTACTTCATGTATAGTAGTCCAGGTGTACTCCAAGTACCCTACTCCATGGATATTGCTAATCGATCCTCAATCATAGCGGCGTTTCCACTTGTCGATATTCTACCAGGTGCTGATGTTGCTCGTGAATTGAAGATTTTACCAGATGTTGATCCTGCTAACACTTTGAAGACCTCACAAATGTGGATGCTGCTGATACTTTGGAGATTTCTCAAGATGCTGATGCCGTTTATAATATGAAGACTCTGCAAACAAGGACGAAAAACTATAAATTTGAAATTTTGACAAGAATAAATTTCAACCATCAGACACTACCATTCCATTCCATACTTTTACCTTCTCAGCTAGGTGTCACACTTCACTTAGCTAACCTTTCATTCAGAAGAGTGGGAATCGGAACCAGCCAGCCACTCAGCAGAATAGTTACATGAATAACGGTCATGATAATGACCGTTATAAATTGACAAACAAAGTAGTAGTGACAACCACCGTGCTTATTATTAACCAGTCAGTAACCATCAGAACTCCGGAACGGACGTGACCAGAAATACAGAGGTCAGTAGTATAACCGGTCCGCCAATCCTAGCAGTTACAAAAAAAAATAGCCTTGTCCAGATTCGTCCACTAAAACACATGTCAAGACAGCAGTCAAGACATAGGTCTCAGGTATCATTTCGAAAGACACATATCAGGACACCAGTCATGATACACGTCATACGAATCTTTTCTCAAAATACGAGTCAGAACTCATAACTCCAGTATGTTTCTAAAACAGGCTCTCAGTAATTCAGGGTATCATTCAGAAAGGGGTATACACGTTCTATTATGCGACACATGAACCCGATCATTTGAAAATTTTAGTCACCACCATTAGAGTATGATTCAGGTTAAACACACAGTATTCAATCTGTGAGGTGACAGACGAACACATTTAGTGAAAAGTCGCCATGTTCACTTCACGTATTCCTATGTCAGTTTATCTTAAAACAGGTAGTTACCTGCCTCTCATCCAGAAAGGACTCAACAGTATCACCATAATTATTGAAGTCTTATTTTCAGTTAAAGACGAGATCCGTCTTACTAAATCCCAAATATATTCATTATACTTTCTGCCAGAAATATCAGTACAAATTATTTCTGCCTTACAAGCACGTGAAATATTATCTTATAGCTGCGAAGATTTCTAATCACCATTCATGATGCGACTTCTGAAATTCCTTAAATTCATGATCAGCAGATTATCCTAAAATTTCCAGATGTCATTCCAGAAGGTTTTTCAGAAATGCCTTCCTAACCACGGGACATGATTTAACATAGAGCTTGTCTCAAGAACAGAACCTGTTTTCAAAACTCTTTATTCTAGGGCTTTAGCTAAGTTAAAAGACTTGAAGCAATTGCTGCAAGAGTTACCGAAACAAGGCTTTATTTGCCCTAACGCACCACTAGGAAGTGTACCGTTTCTGTCTATCAGAAAGAAGGCCGGTAACATGAGATCATATATCGATCACCGAAAAATTTACAAGATCGCCATTCATAAACGATACTCATTCCACGAATAGAAGGTTACCTGACCTGCTACGATGTCTTAAATATTTTCCAAAACACTTCACGATCGGCTACCATCAATGATGAGAGACAGAACAGGACATTCCAAGACTACTCTTGCACACAATATGGTCTCTTTAAAATTTTGATTATACTTCTGAGCTCCCTAATGCTCCAGCTATAGTATGAATTTGATGAATAAAATTTATTATGACTTCTCAGACAAAATCGTCAGTAAATTCATTGATAATATTCTGATCTCCTAAATTCTTGAGAAGAACATGAGAATCATCATTTCACGATCCTGCAGATTCTTTGATAGGAGAAAATTATATACGCAGCTTTCCAGATGTGAGTTCCAGATGAACAAGGTAGCATTTCTGAGCCACCCTATTTGAGCATAAAGAAATTTCAGACAATCCTGCGAGGATGAAGGCCATTACAAGATGGTCAATATCGACGCTTGTGTCTAAAGTACAAAATTTTCTAGAACTCAGTTGACTAATACCGCATACATTGCGGACAGTTCCCACGACTAGCCTTCCATGGCTATGCTTACGCATAAAGGAGATGACCTGCACTAAAATTTTGTATCACATAAGATCCTACGCTAGGAACATTCTATTTTACCCAGACTCAAATTCTTTCATGACTATTCATTCAGATTCCACCAGAATGTACCAAAAATCTTTGAATTTTTTTTGAAAGAAGTAGTATAACGCATGGATGCAGCTATGTTCATATCTAAATGCTTGATACACCGCAGATTCAAGATAGAACGTCGTTATGCCAGTGAGTGGTTACAACCATTAGAAATTTTGAACAGAAATGGGACAAGGTTTCCATGAAGGTTTCTATCAGCTACCACAGAACTCAATAATTTAGATCCTATCTAAGTCATTGTCAACCATTTAAACCAACCTACACGTTTTCTTTTATCTGAAAGGATTACACAGTAACAGACCTGCAGGAAATTCAGCAATAAATCGTAAGATTTCACGGTATCCTGTCAACCATCACATCAGATAGAAATTCACGTTCGCCGATCACACTCACATTCTTGTTCATGTTTACATCTCACGATCACATTATGATGTTGTTTCAGTCCATGTTTGTGCTACCTCATGACGTAAGTTCATAACCGCATTCATGACATCGTTCGCGTTTAGGTTTGTATTCCATCTCACCATATACGTTCAAGTCTTGTACTGGATTTGGTTACAGAAAGCTTGACAACCCGGATTCAATATTAGCACAACTTTTCCATACCCAGGCAGACGTTTCACGTCTCAGGTCGTATCTTTTGGCATTCCTCCCTCAATTAGCATATGTTCATGATATGTCCTAGTATCACGTTCATAGTATGTTTCACATATTACGGTCAAGATATATTCAATGCACAACGTTCATCAGATGATCGCGAACCACGTTCACAATTGCTCACTTAGCACGTTCTCAATTGTTCATGTAGTTCGTCCCAATATGCCTTCAGTATTTTTGCTCAGAGATATAAATTTCATCGTTTCATGTTATTTGTACGTATCATGTATCCTAAATGTTATATCTTATTCATTCGAGCAGATTCAGAAAATCCATCTCAAGTATGGAACCAGAAAATATTCAGCAACGTCAGGTCAGGGTCATTTAGACCAAGATTGTTCATGGTGTCAAGATCTTCGAAGGAACCGTTTCGAGCGGAAAGCCACTTGGAACGGAGGAGTTCATCTGGACTTCTCATTCTTTTTCCGTCCATAATTCAGTTATGTTCTTGCAGTCATTTTACTTTCCATGTTCTCTTTGTTCATGTCACATTCATGTCCTTTCAACTTACATGTCTTTTCAGTTTACGTGTTCTTTCAGTTCTTATCACCAGCAGCTTTATTACCTATAATTCGAGGACAAGTTTTTCTTTTTTTAGAGGGGAAGAATTGTAAAACCGCAGCATTATCGTGTCTCTAATTCGAGAACGAATTATTTTTTTAGAGGGGAAGAGTTGTAAAACCCGCCTTAAAAATCCACGAACATTAATTATACGCAGTCTCAGCTTTATTTAAAATGTTACGAAATTAATTATTCAGAAAATAATTAATATTAGCTAGTCAAGTATCACATTATCCTTTTTTATCCAGTAAATAAATAATACACATCAGAGTTTTAACATGAGAACTCAGGTTATGACGGGTAATAAATAAACGGGCTTTATGTTAGGCAAAAGCCTTATAAGTTTACTATAGCGTAAAGCTCGACCCATTATGAAACTAACTAACAAAACTCTTTCAACTTTCTCATTTGTAAAAAAAAAGGAAAATCAAAATGTGGCAGGTCATTTCATAAATGTCACATAATGAAATAAACATGCAAATCATTTGAAAAATTAAAACGCATTTTCTTTATGAAAGGCAGTTGCCTTATATGTTTCCCCAATAATCACGAGCAAATCAACTTCTTCCACAAATCATGCATGACTCATTGACCGTAACTGATCTTTCACAATATAACATTACTGATCAAAACCTTACCAAGGAATCCAAATAAGAGAGAAGAATTAAGGCATGCTTTAACAGAGTTCTCGTTCGTGATCATTTGAGAGTGATTGCATCATTTATTACGTGATCGGGTCAAGTTGGGTTATGGTCATGTTAAGCTTGATCGTGTCATGTTTGGGAATACGGCTCACACACATTCGCTAGTAACTATAATCCGCTAGTGGCAACGTTCGGGTTCATCTTGTTAAACACTATTGTTCGTGTTCGACTTTGCTTTTGCGCACCTGTGTACATTTTGACATGATTATGTTCGTCTTTTTGACTCGAAGGTATCTCTCGAACCATAATATTGATTTTAGTTAACATTCAAATTATATGACGCTAAGTCTAAGGCTAAAGATCACCATGTTATGATATAACTTTTAGAGTTTTTGAGTCGCAGAATTTGATTTGAGCTTCGTAATTATGATGGACTACATGCTTAAAATCACTCAAAACAAAACTAAAACGAATCAGTGAAACAAGGTAACAGAGGAGGAGCTTATATATAGAAGCATGATATCATAAAATATTTATGTAATAGATTGAAAGTATGGGAAGTTTACATATAATAAAGGTTATAACATTTTAAGATTTCTATGTTACACATATTCGTGATTTCATTTGTCTTTGTAAATTCCGAAATCGAAGCAGTGGTTCTTAATATATTAACTCTATGTTAAACTTGATTAAATTGTCATTTTCTAAAAGGAATCTTATAGTAAGAAAATTTGATCTGAGCATTTAGTATTAGGAAATACGAAAGCTAATATAAAAGAGGCATAAAATATTAGGAAAACTATTATTAGAACAACAAGTCAATATTGATTTTAAGTTAATCAACTCATATAGACTTGGTTGAGGATTTTTGATGGTTTGATTGAGGTTGACGCTGTTTATGGGTTAAGGTACGGATATCTTCATCTCTCTATTATGATTATTTGTTCCTTTCATTTAGTTGATCGATCGTACGGATTTTCCGTCCTTTCAGTAAGGACTTCCTTTCCTATTCATGATTAGGATTCCCCGTCTGCAGCCAAATATTTTCCCCAGTATATGTTTAAGCTTATCAGTAATCATGTTAAAAACTAAATAAATTGCCTGAGCATTATATACAAGCATGACCAAGTTTATGTACTAGTTACGGAGGTACCGTAACCATGGCACTAGAGGCACCGGTGTCGTGACTCACATGCAGGAGAGTGATATCCTGCATCGTCCCATTCATGTTCAGTTTGGCCATTTTTATAAGTATGTTTAGTGGGGCGTATGGATGCATCCTAGGCTTATAAGTTTACAAGTTATCAGGGTGAATGTGGTGTGTGCTCTACATCCTTCACATTGGAGCTGATCCCTCCACCCAGCACAATATTTAGAGGTCACCCCTCTACAGTTAATTAGAGGTCACCCCTCTACAGCATGACGAGGTCACCCCTCCAGTTATTCATGCACCGTTGTTACAGCACATGACCTATATAAGCTCTGGCAATTAAAATACAGTAAATGTATGTTTTCAGATTTAACAGATAACAGTTCAGCTTTATTATTTATAAATCAGACTTTACAGATTATACACAGATTTCCGCTGCAACTTTACTTATCAGACTTACAGATCCAGTATTTTATCATATGTTTCATTTTAGTAATTCCTTATCATGATTTATATCCGTTCACTGAGCGTTATGCTCAGCCGTAGTTCTTTAATGTTCTAACGGCAGGTACACCAATACGCTCTTAGGATTCTGATAGCATGTGCATTGAATGGAAGCTATCTGAACTTCTTACTTTATGCACTTCTTACTTTATTCTGCTTATTTGGACATTGTTTAGTCTTTTCCTTCAGTATTTTACTTTTCATGTTTTGAGCTTATGTTTGGATTACCGATGTTTAATTCCGGTATTTCCTTTATGGTCAGTTAATCTTTTAGGACATTTACGTTATACTTTGATGACACGCCATAAATACAAGTAACGGTCCACTTATCCAAGTGGGGTGTTACAAACCATCTCCTCTGTCTCATGTTCAATTCACGTTGAGTGAAGATGTACTTCAAACTCTTGTGGTTCGTGAAAATGTCACACGATTCTCCATACAAGTAGTGCCTCCATATCTTCAATGCAAACACGACTGCTGCAAGTTCCAAGTCATGCGTAGTTTAATTTTCCTCATAAGGCTTAAGCTTCCATGAAGCGTACGCGATCACTTTCCCATGTTGCATGAGAACAAAGCTAAGTCCCTTCCCCGATGCATGACTGTAGATGTAAAATCCATATGTACCAGATGGGAGAGTAAGAATCGGCGCATATACTAACTTCTGCTTTAGGTCTTCAAAGCTCTTCTCTCTTTCTTCAGTCCAGACGAAATTCTCCCCTTTCCGCATCAGTTTGGTCAATGGTAGTGCTAAACGGGAAAAGTTCTCCACAAACCTACGGTAGTAACTAGCTAAGCCTAGGAAAATGCAGACTTCAGTCGCTGATGTCGGTCTTGGCCACTTGGTAATAGCCTCAACCTTTGTTGGATCCATCGTGATTTCATCTGCTGATACAATGTGACCTAAGAATGCCACCTTGTCTAACCAGAACTCACACTTGGAGAATTTAGCATACAACTGCTTCTGGCGAAGAATCTGTAATACTGTACGAAGATTGTCTTCGTGTTCCTCCTTGGACTTCGAGAATATCAGGATGTCGTCAATGAAGACGATGACGAACTTGTCCAGAAATTCATGGAAGATTCTGTTCATCAAATCCATGAACACTACTAGAGCATTAGTAAGGCCAAATGGCATGACTACAAATTCGTAGTGGCCATAGCGTGTACGGAAAGCAGTCTTGGCGATGTCCTGCTCTTTAACCCGTAGCTGATGATAGACCAACCTTAGATCAATCTTGGAGAAATGTTTGGCCCCTTGGAGTTGGTCAAACAGATCGTCTATGCATGGTAGAGGATGCCAATTCATGATGGTAATCTTGTTGAGCTCGCGATAGACTATGCAAAGACGCATACTGTCGTCCTTCTTCTTAACGAATAAGACCGGTGCGCCCCATGGAGATGCGCTCGGTCGAATGAAGCCTCGTTCCAGAAGTTCTTGTAATTAATCTTTCAGCTCCTTCAACTATATAGGAGCCATGCGATAAGGAGCCTTGGAAATCGGCGCAGCTCCTGGGATGAGGTCAATATTAAATTCCACTTCACATGCAGGTGGTATGCTCGGAAGTTCTTCTGGAAATACATCTAGAAATTCTGACACTATCGGTTGATTCTGAATTGATGGGGATTCAGCATCCATGTCATGAACAGTAGCTAGATAGCCCTCGCAACCATGTGAAAGTAATGCACGTGCTTGTAGGGTTGATATGATTTGTACAGACCTTCTGGGTACGAACCCGTTGTGAATGTACTATGGTGCATTAACATCACCGAATATGACTCAATAGGAATGGCAGTCTATGGTAGCATGATGCTTGGATAGCCAATCCATGCCCAATATCATGTCAAAATCATTCATGTCCAGCGGGAGTGTGTCAACAGGACGAATCTTGTCATCAAACTCTAGGGGAAGGCTCTTGTACACATGGGTTATGCGTACAGAGTCTCTTGAGGGCGTGGAAATATTCAGTATATTCTCTAGTGGCATGGGGAGTATCCTAACATTCTTAGCATAAGCAGTAGAAATGACCGAGTGAGTAGCACCCGTGTCAAAAAGAACACATGCAGCTTGACCATACATATACAAGATTCCAGTGATGGTACCTATAGACTTGTTGGCCTGATCGCGAGATGTCCTGTAAACGCGTCCACTAGTAGGAGGCGGCTTGGTATCAACATGTCCTGATGTGCCCTCCATCTCGCCCTTGCGGCAGTCCTTCATGCGATGGCCAGGAAGACCACACTTGAAGCATGCGTACCTGTCGTGGTGACATGGCCGTGGGTGCCTACGGTTGCAGGTAGTGCAAAGAGGATGAGTATATCCTCCAGCAGGTGTCCTGACTGGCTAAGAGCCTGATAAGAACAATATACATGAGACATGATAATAGGTACAAAGGACAAAGCGGATAATTCGTGAGATGGAATACCAGTGATAGCTCGACGGTTAGGCTGTGAACCTCTCTGGTTCTAGTCCCTCCCGTTACCATGATTCCTGGTAGAAGATTCTCTAATGTGTCAGAATTAAGAACTATAGCATGTAATCATAAAAAATGAGTAAGTATAAGGACCTGCTGCTGTTGGAGTGTCCAGCGTTGTTACGGTAATTATCATTACCGCCACATATATCTGTAGCAGAACGATCGTGAGTCTGACCGTTTCCCTTGGGCTGAGTAGGCTGTTCCTGAGTAGCCGGCTGAGACCGGTCCCTAGTCTTCTGCCTGGAAGATACAGTTTAAAAGAGATGAGACTATTGACATATACTGAAAGAATATGGTTTGGTCACCGCTGAATACGAATGTTTACCTCTTATTGGGTCTCTCTGCTTCCCCGAACTCTTCTCTTTCTTGCAGCATCTCCAGCTTACGTGCTGCATCGACCACTTGTGCCACCGTGTTAAACGTAGCACACACCAAGTTGTTTGTGACCGATGTACGAAGAGCCTACCGGAAGTGGTGTGCTAGCTCTTCGGGAGTACCTGCTGTTGCACCAAAAAAGCCAGCCAAACAAAGAAAACGTTGCATGAACTCGTTGCTATTCTCCCCAGCTCTTTGTCGGACTCCATGGTACTCTCTCTTCAGCTTGTCTTGCTCAGCCTTGGGAAAGAACTGTCCTATCACCAAATCCCTGAACTGAACCCAAGTCAAACCAGCCACCCAATTATCACCGTCCTCAGACTGCTTCAGTACCTTCCATCATGCTAACACATCACCTTCGAACTGGTAGCAGGACAACCTCGACTTGAAGACGGGGTCACAGCCCATGGCATCGAAGATCTTCTCAATGTGAGCCAACCAGCTTTCAGCTTCACTGGGGCTATCTGTTTTCTCAAAAGCTCGAGGGCGTAACTTATTGAATCTCTCCAGCCATGTGACCAATGTTGGTGGAGGAGGAGAAGGAGGTACTGGGTGCTGCTGCTGATTGTTGGCAGCCTGCACCTCATCCCTGATTTCGTTCCTCAACTGAGGAAGCATAGCTTGCATTGCAGCTTGGACTGCTGCATTGAGTTGTTCCTGCTCGCGTGTGAGAACCATCTGACAGTATAACATAAAATACTTGATTAATCTGATCAAAACATAAACTATATACATGAAAAAAATTTATACCAATAAATCATGAAAAAAATTTATGGAAGAAAACTAGTACATGAATGCATGATGCAGTTTTATGAAAACTTTTATATGCGCGAGAGTGAAAGCCTATGGTCAGTTCACCCAAAACAAAAGACATGGCGAGGGGACGCCAATGGGTCGGTCCCAAAGTTAAAAGTTTCGATAAAAGCACATGCGACTAAATAGGGTCAGTCCTGTACCAACCATTACTTAGTCATAAACCTGCGACAATGACATATATATGTATGCATGAAAATGATGAATGCATGAAAACCGACTGTCAGTTCTAGGAAGACCATAGTGACTACCCACTAATCACAGGTCGTGTTTTGAGAGCCTACAGGTCAAAGCCTTGTCTCTGATACCGTAATTGTAACACCTCATTTTGGTAAATGGAATGTCACGCGTGATTATGGAGTGTCATCAAAGCATACAAGGATAAATGTATAAAACATCACATGACCATAAAGAAAATACCGGAAACAAACATCGGTACCCCAAAAGTAGAACTCATCACACACAAACATAAGTACTGTAAATGAAAAGGACTAAACAATGTCCATAGAAATGAGTGTCAAAAGTATGAAGAAATGCATAAACTAATGAAGGCTAGGAAGCTTTCAATCCATATGCACGTACGCTTAAAGTCTACGAGCGTCCTTGATTACCTGCCGTTTTAGGAACATGAAAGGAAAAACGGCTGAGCATAACACTAAGTGCACGGATATACAATTATAGCATGAATAATATAAGCATATAAGCATAAAGCAGCGGAAAAGACTAAGTCCTGAATAACCTGGTATATCTTAGTAAAACTGGTTTTATAGTTTGAAAAGCCTTATGTTTATCTTAAAAAACTGTTTAACATGTTTACCATTAGCCAATATAGGTCATGAAATATCAACGTACATGAATACTTGGAGGGGTGACCTCGTCATGCAATTAGAGGGGCTGTCTCTAATTAATATAAGTGTTTTGGGGTAGGAGGGATCAGCTCCTTGTGAAGGATGCAGGGCACACACCACATTCACTCGAGTAATCTTTAAAAAACATGTAACTTAGGATGCACCCATACGCCCCACATTATAATAATAATATGGCCAAAAGCTGAAGGGACGCCACGAGCTATCACTCCGCCGTGGTGAAGTCATAACACTGGTGCCTCCAGTGTTATGGTTATGGTACCTCCATAACTAGGTGAATCTGGTGATGCATGTATATGGCTTTAGGTATCTAATTAAACATAAGCAATTTAAAAACATATAAAACATATACTGGGAAAACAGTTGGCTGCATACGGGGAATCCTAATAAGGAAGAATGTCCATATTGAAGGACGAAGAATCCGTACCTTGTGTCCAGTGAACGAAGAAGACGAACGAAAGAAAGTCCTACTTTGATATCACTAATGCTACATAAATAATGTACGTGTATAAGTATTTTGATTACTAAGTACGTAGCTAATTTTATATCATGTCTTAGCTTGTTTTATATGTTCATGTCTTGTTTTACTAATTTTAGCTTTATACTGCGTTTATCATGTATTATGTCTATTCTGATTAAGTATTACTTGTATTTCTTGTATTATTATACTTGTTGTGTAATAATAAGTAACTTTCTAAAGATAGCAGGTTTCCTAAAATAGAAAGTTTCCAAAAATAGAAAGATTCCAAAAATAGATTGCTTCCAAAAATAGAAAGTTTCCAAAATAGAAAGTTTCCACAAATAGAAAGTTTTAAAAAAAAGAAAGTTTCCATAAATCGGTTAGCTACCTTAATTAAATATGTTTCTAAAAATAGAAAGTTTCCAAAAATAGATTAGTTGCCTTAATTAAATAAGTTTCTAAAAATAGAAAGTTTCCATAATTAGAAATAAGCTGGATTATTAAGTTAATAATATATAAGCTTAAGTTTTACTGATTAATATTCTAATTCATGTGATATATAGTATAGTTTATTAATTATTACATGAAAATTAAATAAACTATAGGTTATAAGATTTAATTAAATATAACATGATTTAATTAAATAAAAGGTAATAATACTTAGGTTAAAACATGTATTAATATTTATTATTAATATAACCTAAGTCATGAAAATTAATTAATTATAAGTCATGTTTTAATAATTAATTAATTTCTTAGTCTAAATTAACTAATAAAGTAGGTTAAAATCATGTATTATTAATAATAATAATATAACCTAAGTCATGTCCAAATTAAATTAATTACATAACATGTTAAATTAATTTAATTAATCTTGTAATTATTTAACTTGTAAAAAAAATAATTAATCTTGAAAATAAACCGTAAACCGAACCCGTGTTTTAAAACTAAACATGTCATGAACCGGTCTGTGAACCCCTTGAACCGGACCTACACCCTTAACCATGGCAAACCGGTGGTGCGTGTGGTTCTACAGCCAAGATCCCCTAGACCACCAAGGATAACCCCGATATGCGTCGGGGTCCCTTGGTTGCTTGCGGCCGAAACACCAAAACCAAACCGAGACCTTGTGGTCTCGGTTGGTGGTGATCACACAACCACCGAGAGCCTTGCTCTCGGTTTACCCATTAGCCGAACAAAAACACCCCCTTAAACCATATGTTTTTAATCCCACTTGATTAAATCTACATGTTTATTAACTTGTTTTAATAGCCCCATGTTTTCATGTTTTTAGATCTAATAAATAATTAAAAAGAAAAGGTTTAAAATGATTACAGAATCGTGGATCAAACGGAAATTACTAACACGAAAAACCTTGCAATAAATTTGATCAACCAAAATCAACAATCACCTCCTTTGTGGTGATTATGAGCGGCGGCTACAATGAAGAAAACGAGGAGCAAGTTTTTTTGATTTTCTAATTATCTGTAATATGAAAAGCTCCTTTCCTTCTTTTTCCTTTTTGTTAAATTTTAAAGTGGGCTTGGCCCACTCCTTGTTCTATGTCGCGCCTATGTGAGCCCCACATGGGGAACCCGTTGATTTTCCCGTGTTCTATTATTTACGTGTTAACGTGTCGTGTTTACATGATTTAATTATTGTTCGTTCGTGTCGTAAAATATATTTATACATAACCATAACGAATATACGTAAATATATTAGGTTCGTAATTATTTACGTTCATGATTTTCTTGTTCGTGATTATAATTATTGTTGATAATGTTTGTGATTATAATTATTGTTGATAATAATTATCGTGTCTTAATATGTAATAAATACTTATCGTGTAATAACACGTACATAATACATGTAAATTCCTATCGTGAAACGTAAACGTGCTAAATAAGGAAAGTTCTAATCATGTACGTACGATCATAAAGGTACTATTCATGGTAAAAGCATGCGGGTTTTATAGTGTTTTAGGACTAAAATCTGAAAAAGGAAGAAAACACGGGCTTTCACGGGTTTTTATCGAAGAAAAAGACAAAAGAAGAAGTCAAAAGATCAAGAGTGCAAAAAGAACGTAAGTCAAAGGCCTATTCTGAAGATTTATCGAAGAAAAAGTCTAAAGACGGAAGTTTAACGAAGTCGAGGAACCAAGTCTTATAAAAGTAGAAAATTAGAAGACAAGTTCATTTTATCATTCGACAAATCCCGAGAAAAAGTCGAGAAAGACGAAGAAATTAAAAGACGAAAAGACAAAGAGAAAGAGAGAAGCAACCAACACCACATCACCTCCTCCTATAAATAGTCTCTTAATACTTCATTTTGAAGTAGTACATTTTAGTTTAATTTTTGTAAGATAATTAGGAGTAGATTAATTACTTTCTCTCTCTAGCTTTACTTTAATGTTTTCAAGATTTTAATATTTAATCTTGTAATTTTGAATCTTTAATATTCATCTTAATTTCAAGCATTTCATAATCATTCTCATTCTATCTTTCTTGTTTTTAAATCTATTGTTTTGGTTTGATTAATCATGTAGTTTGTTTAATCTTGTTGATTCTTTGATTATTGATGTGCTTATTTGATTGTTCTTATTGTTTTCATGTGATTGATGGTTTTATCTTATTGTTCTTATTGCTTATTGTGTGTTTGTATTATTTTTAATTAAGTGTTTTCAATATTTTAATCTTTTAATAGTTAATTTTAAATATTTTGATTATTTAGTGTTTAAAAATCTTTGATTTGTGGCTTATTAGTTTTTTCTTAAAATTAGTTTGGTTAAAGTTTTGGTTAAGTGCTTATTTGATTTTAGCTTATTTTTCATTAATCCGGGTTTATAAACCTTTATTCCGAATTAGTTATAGAACACTTAATCCGACTTATATGCAATTCAGTTATTCCGAATTACCTTTAGCAATTTTATTCCGAACTAGCTTTCTATCTTTAACATTCTGAATTAGTGTAAAAGTTTGGATTCGGGTTTACGTTAGTAACACATATTCCGGATTAGATCTTAAACTTGCATTCCGGATTGTGTTTAACTAGTGATTCCTGATTAGGTTAGAACTTGATTCCGGATTAAATTCATTACACCTGGATTCCGGATTCTATGCTAGATTATATTCCTGATTATGCTTAAGGGTGGATTCCGAATTGTGTGCATAGAAGGATTCCGGATTGCATGTTGGACTTGGATTCCGAAAAAGTACTACTTTTTGTATTCCGATTTAGTTCTTGTTTTCTCATTCCGAATAAGGTTTAGATTTTACACATTCCGACTTAGGTTGTGTTTTATATTATTCCTACTCAGTTTAATTTTGTGTTTTCCCGATTTATATTTTTATTTTGTTTTTCGTATTATATTCAAACTTTTTATTTTCCCGCCAATTTTATTAAATTTTATTTTTAAACTGTTTTATTTTATTTTCAAATTTACTTTTAACCAAGTTTTAAATTACTTTAATTTCCTTTATTTTTAGTTTATGTCTTTAATTTTTCATCTTTAGTTTAAATTAGATCAACGGCATTTGCTTTTTACACCAAGAACGACTGAGTCGCACTTTTAACCATGTTCAATTCGAATCGAGTCGAGACAATTTACAAGAACTAAAAATCTAGTTATTAGGGCTGTTTAAGGGAAATGTTATTAAAAGCACTTTCGACCTATCCATTATCCTAGCAAGACAATGACCGAAGCTCAAATGAAATACACTACAACGGAAAAAGAACTACTTGCCGTGGTGTATGCTTTTGAGAAGTTCCGACCTTATCTTGTCTTGACGAAAAGCATCGTGTATACGGATCATTTGGCTATCAAGTACCTCTTCTCTAAGCTTGATGCTAAGCTGAGATTGCTCCGTTGGATTCTCCTCTTACAAGAATTTGATGTCACCATACTTGACAAAAAAGGAGCCGGGAATCTAGCGGCCGATCATCTCTCTCGTTTAGAAGATCCTTGATGAGACTGCTTTTATACATAGTCTCATCTTCCAAATAGGGCTTAAAATGCATTAAATATCATCAAAATACCCAAATATATGCTTGTGTTTGTTGCTTGTGTATTTTAGGTACGGATATTGAGATAATGACAAAAGATCACAAGAATCATGCAAAAACAAACACGGGAAACGAAGCCGCACAATGAACCAAGCCCTAGTGAAGATTTTCCCAAGATCAACCCTTGAAGATTTGAAGAATTATGAAGAAGGGTCCTCCAATTATGAAGAATTGACACTTTATACCCTTGTATCCTCCTAATTACAAGTTTGGTCCCTAAAGTTTGTCAAAATTACAAAAAGGGCCCTTAACTTTGAAGAATTGGCAAGTTTAGCCCCTCAACAAAGCTAAATTGTCAACCAATATCATCCACAAAGTCAAATACATCATGAAGTCCTTCAAAGTACAAGAAATGACAAGTTTGGTCCTTTGAAAACCTCAAAATTACAAAAAGGACCTTCAACTTTCAACATTTGGCAAAAATGGTCCCTCAATCATCAAGACTTGGCAAATTCAGTCCTCCAAAATATCAATATTGCAAGTCTAGACCATTATCATTGAAGAAAATACCAAACCAGCCCTTGAAGAATTCAATTATGGCAAGAATTACCCCTGAATTCACTTTACAAAATGTTTTGGGGCAAAAGTGTAAAGAATGAAAAGTTGTTGTGAAGGAAACAAGCGTTGACAGCTCTTTAAGTTGAAATGACAAAGGGAAAAGAAGTGAGGGGTTAAACCTGGGCGACATAATACATACCTTAACCAGTAGTGGGGTGACATGTGCCCCACTACCACCTCTCCACCAATAGAACTCCACCTTTTGTCCACCTCAGCTATCCACTTAAAACCGGTTATAACTAATTTTGGATTAGTTTAATACTTTTGGCGCTTAACATCTTTTTAAAACCCAAACAAGATTAAAACGTGTTACTATTACTCAAGAACACAAATTGGGGATTATTGACCAAGCAAGAATTAAGCTGCCATCACCTCCAGATTTAAGATTAAGTGGATACTAAACACAACCCAACCTTAAAAATGGACACCTCATCACCCCATTTGTCTCCTTGTGTCTCCCCTGCTCCACACCCATGCATACTGCTAAAAAGATGGACACAATCCAACGTCCCATATTCAAGCTTACATTTTAAGCTTTGTTTGAACCTTTGGATCACCTTTTTATTTGCCAGCTATCACAACACAACAAATTCAGTCACATGATTCTCCAAAGAAGACAAAGACCTCAAGGGCATTTTTGGGACTTAAGCATTAGGGTTTACACGTTTTTCAGCCTTCTAGGACCATGTACACCCTCTATATAAAGGGTCTAGCTCATTTCATTTATTCCTGCTTTTGGTTTCTCCTTTGTACAAACACTTGTAAATCCTTTTTCTGATTAATGAATCTGAGTTAAGTGCTTTGAAGAAAGACCAAGTGCCATCTTTATTCTGCTTGTTATTGTTCTTAGTTTACTGCTTTTGAAGTTTAAAACCTGTTTTCAAAAGAGGAGTGTGCACAAGTTTGCATATTTTCCTCATTTTCTTGATATTTTGCTAAGTCTTGTTCCAATCTTGGAATTCTTGGGCTATAGGGCTGATCATAGCATCCTAACTGAGTTGGTTAAGGTGTGGTGAGGCTTATAACTTGGGGATAATCAAGTGTGGGGTAACAAGTTTGCATTAATCAAGTTTTTCCCAAGTTTCTGATTTTTCATGTTATTGTGCTTAACCCTTGTTCAATCTTAGCAGGCTTTTGTGGAAGCTTGTGCTTGTTCTTGCTAGCACATAAGCTCAAAATTCGTGGGTGTGGATGTACATCCATGAGGTTTGCTTACTTAATCTCCAAATCTGCATAAATTGTGATTTTTGGTGATATTTGTATGAAACTGTTGTTCTTGTGAATTTTGTGGCTTGTTCTTGCTTGAATCTGTTTATTAGACTTGTTTTAGTGTTAATTGATGCTTGGTTGGCCTGAAATCTTGTTTTGCTTTTGAAAATTTTGATTTGAAAAAGTTAAAGGGGTGTTTGGGTCTACTGGTTTATGCTTCTAATCTGTTTTTTGTGTTAAGGGAAAGTGTTGTTTATGCTTTGTATTTGCTATACCTTTGTTTGAGAGTGTTTTGCTGCAAGTTTTTGGGTTTGAACACTTGAATCAATCAATCTGCTATATAGGCCTTGTTTCTGCTTGTTTTGACCTAGGATTTTGGGAACACTTAGTGTGTATGCATGCTTAGGGATAAAAGTGGTTTAAACAAAGTTAACATAACCTGTTTGAAAGATTTGAGGTGTTGAAATTGGCTTGTGTGTCAAATACATCAGCAAAAGTAGAAAACTGCATGTGTAGTGTTCATCAGTAACTTTCATTGCTTAGATCTTGCTTAATTCTTTGAACCAGTGCATGAAACCTGTTTAGACTTGCTTATTGGAGTTTATTATAGCTTGTGTGTGCATTTGGTTGAATTTGGCTGGCTGAATTGTGCTTAAACTGCTCTTGAATGCTAAACTGCTTATTGTTCATGTCTGTGTAATGTCTGGTGATTAATTGATTAAACTGTATCAATTGGGTGTTTGTGATTGTGTTATTTTGATTGTTATTGACTCCTTTTGATCCAAAGATCATTTGGGTGCCTTTGTGAAATCTAAATCCAAGAAAAAGTCACTAAAGACAAAAATTAAAAATAGTCAAGCAGTGGAAAAAGTTTCCACTGCTTAACATCCAAAACTAGCCCCTGCTAGTGAAATTTTATCATAAGCTTATCAATAAGCTATTCTAGCTTATTCTGACTTGCAACAACTTATTTTTTGTAATAGATCTTCATTATTTGACCCATTTAAGTGAACTGGAGCTTATGAGACCTTGACTTTGACTTTTTACTAGAAAACCAACTTGTTTGACTTCTAACATAAGTGCTTATTTGATTTTCCAGCTTATTGAGTGTGCTTATTTGAAAGGTCTTTGGTTTTTAAGCTTAGTTTTGTCAAAAGAAACATTTTGCAACTTGAATCAGCTTCTGAGGTGGTCTAGATCATAAAAACGACTATTTTGTCGTTTTGTGAATAAGTTGTTGACTTGTTTCTGGCTTATTAAGTGGTCTTATTTGAAATTTCTTTTTGCAGATGTCTTTGTTAGGTCAAAAGAAGGTTGTGTGTTAAATTTTAGCTTATGGCATCAGCTTATGGCTTAATGGGCCAAAAAGCCCATTAAGAATAAGCTGCTTATTATAAGCTAGCTTATTTCACATTTTCAGCTTTTGGGCCTTTGGAAAAAGTTGTTTAAAATCAAATTTTGAGTCAACCTGTGCTTTTTGAGCTTAATTTGAGCACTTTTTCTTATTGGGCCTTAATTAAGCCTAATAAGGGACTGTTTTGGGTTTGGCCCATTTTCTAGGCCCAATAGGGGTATTTAGGTAATTTCACTTTCATTTCTGAGTTATTTAGGTTAAATTAAGCTAGTTTGCAAGTTTTTAGAATTTTTTATAATTTTTGGATTTTTAATATTATTTTAATATTATTTTATTATTAAAAATTAAAAGTCTGATTTTCTAGGTTTTTATATTTTTCCTAGGTTCTAAATACTTAATTAGGATTTTTGCAACTTTCCCATTATTTTCTAAGTCTTTTAATTATTTTCTATAATTAATTTAAGATTTAATTGATTTTAGGAGTTTTTAATTGTTTAAAAATAGTTTTAATTAGTTTTAAAATTTTGAAAAATAGTTTTTAGCTTAATTAGGATAT
The DNA here is from genome assembly GCA_025667525.1 of Glebionis coronaria. NCBI lineage: Eukaryota > Viridiplantae > Streptophyta > Magnoliopsida > Asterales > Asteraceae > Glebionis > Glebionis coronaria. Next base: position 190,558,050 of record CM046876.1, read on the forward strand.
TTTTGAGGTTTACAAACTTGAAAATCTTGTTTAGGGCTTTTTAATAATTAATTTTGATTTTTAGGGCTTTAATTAGCATTAAAAAGTCATTATCTAATTAATTAAAAGGTTTTTGCAAGTTTTGATTTTTTGTAAACTCTTAGAATATTATTAGGGATTTTTGGTAATTTTTAGAAATTTTTAGGTTTAAATTTTAATTTTGGTGGTTTTTACGACTTTACGTGTACGCCTTTTTAGACTTAGTTTAATCCGTCTTCATAACCGTCATTCTCTTCTAATCCCTTTTCTATTTTTCTTTCTCAATTATAATCACAAATTAATCCATATCATTACACACATAACACACTAGCCTCCTTGAGAACGAACTTGAACTTAATTGGTCATTAGTGCTTGGTTTTTCTAAACCGACACTTAATACTTGCCACTTTTGTCATCCTTTTCCTAAAGGTGTACAAAAACACTACATCAATTTTGGCGCCGCTGCCGGGGAGGCGTGTTGTGTTTTGATTTGGCATTGTTGTTTTTATACTAACCATAATTAGTATTTGTATTAGTAGCACTCTACTAATACGTATTATCGTTTTTCGGTTTTTGTGTGAATATTATTACTATATTGTATACGTAGAACAATAAATACACAAGTACTCCAAATACGTGAGAAATCACAACCTTGACTTGGGAGGTCATTACCCAATCATTGTATTCGAATCTCAAACCAAAGAAAAAGGCAAAAATAGATAAATACTTTCGTGAAGCTTAATCTTGAAAATACAAACTATAAGGTGGGTATAAGGCGGATATTATAAAATATATCCTAAGGAAAAAGGCTCTTAAGTGCTTCGCGCCGCCTCGTTTCCCCGCTTGCTTGTGAGTATTTGATTGTGAGAGTGAATCGAGGGTTTTGCCGCCCAAAGTATTACTAAGTATCATATATATTTTCTTGGTTTCTATTGATTAAACCCTCTTGAACGATTTGGTGTTCCACCATCGTTCTAAAGTCATCGACGGCGTTCACCCCACGTGATCGTTTTCACTCCTTGAGGCTTCGTTAATCAAGAGATTTGATTAGTGAGGAGATTTGTGGACTTTTTGTCTACTTAATACATTTCACCAAGTTCCAAAAAGGTTAATACAATCAAAAAACCACAAAAAATTGAAAAAATACAAAACACCAAAAAGAATCTTCTTTGCTCGTCTCCACGTTGTACGTGACGTTTATGCTAACTCGAAATCAAGCAAGACGTGCACGTAAACGAAAGAACAAAACTCCCACTCCCAACAATTCTAGTGAGGAGTCTCCTATTGACGAACCCATTGTAAGAGAAGCACCTACCATGGCGAATCGAACTATGATGGAGTTACTTCAAGCACCCACCGAGGGTTATGGAGAGGCTATTGTGATTCCCGCTATCCTTGCGGAGAATTTTGAGGTTAAGACGGGTTTGTTGTCCATGATTCAAAACAACAAATTCCGTGGTGATGAGAAGGACAATCCACACAACCATATCCGCCAATTCAATCGTCTTACCGCTACTTGCAAGTTTAAGGATGTCTCTAACGACTCGATTAAGATGATGCTTTTTCCGTATTCCTTAGCGGGGCCCACAAAAATTTGGTTAGAGAAAGAGCCACCCAATTCTATATTGACGTGGAAGGATCTCGTGTCTAAGTTTGTGAACCAATTTTTTCCGCCCTCTAAGACTACGCACTTGAAAAACGAGATTTCAAAGTTTTCACAAGAATTTAATGAAAGTTTTTCAACGGCTTGGAATAGGTTTAAGGAAATGTTACATGAATGTCCTCATCACGGTTTTTCCGATTTGCATCAAATAGACACGTTTTACAATAGACTTAATGATCATGAAAGGGATTATTTGAATGCCGCCGCGGGTGGTAATTTTTTGTGTAAAACGGTTGAGGAAGCTTTGGTGATAATTGAAAATAGATCTAAGGTGTATAGTCCTCGTAGCACGTCTAGTGTTCGTAAGGCTTCGTCTTCGGCTTCACCTTCTTTGTCTAATACCGTCGATGCTTGCCAAATTGAGGCGAATTTGGAAAACAAGATTTTTGATAAGTTGAAAGGACTTTTGATTGAGTTTAAAGTTGGTGAACCAAGTGCTCCCGATACGGTTAAAGCGGTTGAGGTTTCTTGCATGTATTGTGGTGGAGGTCATGATTTCTCCGAGTACATTACCAACGGTGGTAACACTTCGAGTGCCTTTGCGGCCACGGGAAATTACATCCAAAACGGTCAAGTTTCCCGCTCTAATCAAATGACTCCACCGGGTTTTGGAACAAATCAAAATGCTAACAACTATCGCAACAATCAAGTTGGTTTTAAGAACAATTACAACAAGGGAAACTATGGGAATCAAGGGGCTAATAATCAAGTTTCAAACAAAAATGATTTTCAAAATAACAACAAAAGTTTGCAAACATTGAAAGATCTTCCGAGTGAGTTTGTTGAATATGCTAGTGGGAATGATGCTAGGTTTGACAACATTCAAAGAGAAATCATTAGCCTAAGATCCGAGTTTAAAAACGACTTGAAGAAAGAGTTGAAAAATGAGTTAGCTAATGAACTTAAAATCTACACCAACAAGATGGAAGGAAATGTCACTAGGTTGCAACAAAACCAACAAAAAATGGAACAAGGGCAACATGAGATTAAACAAGAGATGCTTAAGGCCGAGAAAAGGCAAACCGAAGCCGTATTGAGGCAATCTAATTTTGAAGATAAAATCTCGTCTATGTTTGAGGCAATAATGTGTAAACCGTCGTCAAGTGGTCTTCCTAGTAACACCATATCCAACCCTAAGGGTGAGATGAAAGTGATTACCACACGTAGTGGTAAGACACTTAAGGAGCCGATTCCTCAACCAATTGCTCATACGGAGGAAGCAATTGAGGAAGAACCCGAGGTGGTGGTCCAAAAGGAGCATATCCCAATCCCACGAAGTACCGCTCATGCCACACCTACGGTTGACCCATTACCATCATTGGAACCCGAGATTCCAAAGGCTATGCCTACTATGCCTCAACCCACACCACCTTTGCCCTATCCATCGAGACTTAGGAAGGAGAAACGTCAAGAGCGCGACAATTACCAAATTGATCTTTTTATGAAAATGTTTCGTGATTTGCACCTTAATGTGAGTTTCGCTGATGCTTTGGTCATGATGCCTCGATTTGCCGCTAACTTTAAGAGTATGTTGAACAACAAGGAGAAATTGCACCAATTGTCTAGTTGTTCGTCGGTTTATCTTAATCGCATACCTCAAAAAGTCGGTGATCCCGGTAAATTTTTGATCCCTTGTGCAATCCAAGACATGGAAGAATGCTTCGCCTTGGCCGATCTTGGTGCTAGCATTAACTTGATGCCACTTGCAATCTTCAAGTCGCTCAATCTTCCTAATCTTACTCCTTCACTAATGTCTATCGAGTTGGCCGACCATTCCACAATTCCCGCATGTGGTTTGGCGGAAGACGTTTTTGTGAAAGTGGGGAAGTTCTACTATCCCGTAGACTTCATTGTTGTTGATATCCCCACGGATCCTCAAGTTCCTCTCATTTTAGGTCGTTCGTTTTTAGATACGTCTATGGCTTTGATCGATGTGCATGCTAGAAAGATCACCTTATGTTTCAACGACGAGGAACTTGTTATAAACGCAACTCAAAACTCTCAAATTTCTCATGTTTATTCCGTTGCAACCATAAACCTCGTTGATATGATTGACGTGGTTTGCGAGGAATTTTCACAAGAAGTTCTAGGTTTTGGAGATGAAGAAACTAGTGGCAATCCCACTATGTTGGATCCAATTCTTGATAATTCGACACCAACCTTCACTCCATTTGAAGGTGGTGGTTTTACGTTGGAAGAATGCAATGTTCCACGTACTTGTGATGAAGACCTCGACAACAATGAGGACTTCTCAATTATCAAGGATTTTCTTAACGATTTCCCATTTCCTCCGCCCGAGGAGGTTATGAGTATCGAGCCCAAATCTTCACTTGAGGAACCACCTATTCTCGAGTTGAAAGATTTACCTCCTCACCTCGAGTATGTCTATTTGGAGGAGGACGACAAGTTGCCGGTTATTATTGCGAAGGATCTCTCGAATGATGAAAAAACCGCACTTGTCGATGTTCTAAAGGCTCACAAAGGGGCGATTGCGTGGAAGTTATCCGACATTAAGGGGATCGATCCCAAGTTTTGTACCCACAAAATCTTAATGGAGGAAGATTTCAAGCCAACAATCCAAAGTCAAAGGAGGGTGAACCCCAAAATTCACGACGTCATCAAAAAGGAGGTCCTTAAACTCCTTGACGCGGGAATGATTTACCCTATTTCCGATAGCCCTTGGGTGAGTCCTATCCATTGTGTCCCTAAAAAGGGAGGGATGACCGTTGTGCCAAACGATGCCAACGAGTTGATTCCCACTAGACTCGTGACCGGATGGAGAGTGTGCATTGACTATCGAAAGTTGAATGAAGCCACTCGAAAAGACCATTTTCCCTTGCCCTTCATGGACCAAATGTTGGAGCGTCTTGCGGGAAACGATTTCTATTGCTTTTTAGATGGTTTTTCCGGTTACTTCCAAATTCCCATCGATCCTCGTGATCAAGAAAAAACTACGTTTACGTGTCCATATGGAACGTTTGCCTATCGTAGAATGCCATTCGGACTTTGCAATGCACCGGGAACTTTTCAACGATGCATGATGGCTATTTTTCATGATATGATCGAGAAGACGATGGAAGTCTTCATGGATGACTTTTCCGTGTTTGGTGATTCCTTTACTTCGTGTTTGTCGAACCTTGAGAGAATGTTAAAACGTTGTGAGGAAACCAACCTTGTGCTCAATTGGGAAAAGTGTCATTTTATGGTTAAGAATGGAATCGTCTTAGGGCACAAGGTCTCGAAAGCGGGGATTGAGGTAGATCAAGCTAAGGTAGACGTCATCGCCAAATTACCTCATCCCAAAACCGTCAAGGGAGTTAGGAGTTTCCTAGGCCACGCGGGCTTTTATCGACGATTCATCAAGGATTTCACAAAGATTTCTCGACCCATTACACATCTTCTTGAAAAAGAGGCACGTTTCGTCTTTGACGAAGATTGTGTACGAGCCTTTGAGATCCTTAAGAGGAAACTTACCGAAGCTCCCATTCTTGTTGCTCCAAATTGGAACCTCCCCTTCGAGCTAATGTGTGATGCAAGTGATTACGCTATTGGGGCCGTTTTGGGGCAACGTCATGATAAGCACTTCTTGCCTATTCATTATGCTAGCAAGACGATGACCGAGGCTCAACTTAAATACACTACAACGGAAAAGGAGTTCCTTGCCGTGGTGTATGAATTTGAGAAATTCCGACCTTATCTCGTCTTGACGAAATGCATAGTGTATACGGACCATTCGGCTATCAAGTATCTCATGACAAAGCAAGATGCTAAGCCGAGATTACTTCGTTGGATTCTCCTCCTTCAAGAATTTGATCACACCATTGTTGACAAAAAAGGAGCCGAGAATCTAGCGGCCGATCATCTCTCTCGTTTGGAAGATCCTCACCAAAGTGTTTACGAGCCTAAGGAAATCACCGAAACATTTCCGCTCGAGACACTTGGTGTAGTGAATTCTAAGCTTGATTCTTCTACCCCATGGTTTGCGGATTTTGCAAATTACCATGCGGGTAACTTCATCGTTAAGGGTATGACGACTCAAGAAAAACGAAAATTCTTTCGTGACGTCAAGTTCTATTTTTGGAACGACCCTTACTTGTTTCGAACTTGTGCGGATCAAATCATCCGAAGTTGTGTATTTGGCACCGAAGCTTCTAACATCCTTAGAGCTTGCCATGAGGGACCCACGGGTGGTCACCACGGTGCTAATCTCACGGCTAAAAAGGTGTTTGATGTCGGCTTCTTTTGGCCTACTATTTACCGAGATGCACAAATTCTTGTGAAGTCTTGTGATGCATGCCAACGACAAGGGAAAGCCTCACAAAAAGATGAAATGCCACAAAATATCATTCAAGTATGTGAGATCTTTGACGTTTGGGGTATAGACTTTATGGGGCCGTTCCCATCATCTCGTGGTAATAAGTACATCCTTGTTGCGGTTGACTACCTATCTAAGTGGGTGGAGGCGAAGGCCTTGCCCACTAATGATGCTCGTGTGGTAGTTAAGTTCTTGAAAAGTTTGTTTGCTAGGTTTGGAACCCCTCGTGCGATCATAAGCGATCGTGGAACCCATTTTTGTAATGACCAATTCAAAAGAGTCTTAAGGAAATATGGGGTTACACATCGTCTTTCTACGGCTTATCACCCACAAACGAGTGGGCAAGTCGAGGTTTCAAACCGAGCTTTGCAGAGGATCTTGGAGAGATCCGTAGGGGAAAACCGACAATCTTGGTCGGATAAGTTAGACGATGCTTTATGGGCCTTTAGGACCGCTCATAAGACACCCATTGGGTGCACTCCCTATAAGCTTGTGTATGGAAAGAATTGTCATTTGCCTATTGAATTAGAACACAAGGCTTATTAGGCCCTAAAGCATTGTAATGATGATATGGAGACCGCGGGAAAACACCGGAAAATGCAATTAAATGAATTGGATGAATTGAGAGACATTGCTTATGAAAATTCATTGATTTACAAAGAGAAAACTAAAAAGTTGCATGATTCAAAAATTAAAAACCGGGTTTTTAACATTGGGGATCAAGTATTGCTTTTTAATTCAAGATTGAAAATCTTTTCCGGTAAGTTGAAATCCCGTTGGTCCGGTCCATTCACCGTGACTCAAGTATTTCCGTATAGGACCATCGAGCTAGCTCAAGATGATGGTCCTAACTTCAAGGTGAATGGACATAGGTTGAAGCACTACTTTGGCGGGGAAGTTCCATCCTTGAACTACCTCGACCAAGTCACCTTCCCCAATGATAATTAGTATTGAAGGGATCGAGTCGAGCTCATGACTCGGTAATCAAAAACGAGGAGCCTCGTGGGGGAGTCCCATGCTTATCCTATGTACATATTATCGCTTTCTTAGTCTAATGTAGCTTACGTGTGGGGATTTGTGCCCTTCCAACCTTTGTTCCATGGTTGTTTGTGATATGTGGTTTTTAGATCATGATCTTCACGATTGGAGCCTCTCGTGTTCGTTTTATGGGAGCACTCGATCGTTTGCTTTGGAGACATTTCTCAATATCCATGATATCCTTTTGATGTTCTAACCTTAGGTTTTTAGCACACTTCATAAACGGCTATTACTTATTGGTTACACCCTTTCCATGCTAGATTAGGCATTCGACTACGCCTCTAGTATGGGGGTGTTTGCACCCCTAGACTCGAGACATTGAGGACAATGTTTAACTTTAGTATGGGGGGGTGAATAGATACTTGCCTTGCCAAACCTTCACGCTTTCCAAAGTTTATCTTTTTGTTATCGTTTTGTTGCAAAATAAGGCTAAAAATGGCCAAATTTTAAAATTTTTCTCATGTTTTATAAGTGTTTGAAGACACGAATGTAGATTTTCTGATGGCGAGAATAAGAGTAATTTTTGACTCGACCGTGCGTGTTGAGCACTTAGCTTTGGTTCCTTAACTACACATTAGGCTAAGTCTCTTAAATGAGGACGAGAAATGATAGAATTAATTATAAGTTACTATGCTAAACGTAGAGTACTCGTATTCTTTCAAAAACTCATGTGTTCTCGTTGTTTGCTTATTCTCCCTTCGCATGTAAATATTTTTTGCTTAATAAATATTGACTTAGCGGTTTAGTTGGGATTGTTAGGTTTCTAGTCTTTTCTAGTAGCTTCCGTGTAATTAAATTGGGAAGACATTAAGGTATCGCCAGCGTCACGGTTTTGAAGTATTGGCACCCCAATAATCGAAAGCTTCACCCAATAATAAGATTTCAAGTGCTCACCTAAATCTAGCAAACAATTTGAAGCCCCACAAGGCCGAAAAATCTATGCAAAAATTGAAAGTGAATCAAGCCTTAATCTTCGAAGCTTTAAAGATCCAAAATTCGCTTTAGCGTGAGGATATACGTCTTTGGCTAATAAAACCACCGATGAGGCGGATAATAAAAGGCAAGGCAAGACCGAAGTCATAATAAAAGCTTCATGGCGAAGTTGAATAAAAGATGGAGGTAAACCAAAGATAATAAGGCCCTTCCGTTAGGGGGCGTATAAAAGTCTTGGTAATAAGTCTCATGTTCAAAACCGTTATAAAACCGTGTTTATCGATTCTTCTTGTCAACTTAATTTTTTAACACCGTCGTCTATTAGGAGGGGTTATTGATTTGATGGTCTTAGTTACACCGTTAGGACTCTATTTTTAGACCTAAATCTCTATTATCGCATAAGTCAAACAATGTATCCTCGTGAAACATTCAAGACAAAATAAAATATAAGAGATACAACTTAGGAATAATGGGAGGATAAGTACGTGATTAGGGCATATGAGTAGTGTTAGCATTACTAACTTATAATGACAATGATCTCGTTGCACGCTTAGCATGGATTTAGGGTGAAAATCGAGAACGATGAAATTATTTCTAACGAAGCATTCACATGTTCTTATTCTATGAACCTAAACGTCCCATTTTGCGATGAAAATCATACATTATGTCTATAACGCAAGTAGTAGTAGAAATAGTAGTAGTGTAGTTAGTTTATCGTTCAATAAAGTGAATAAAATGAATTTTGGAGATGCTTTGATACTTTATTCTAGCATTGCGTGAGGGAACGGCAATGGTTTAGTATGGGGGAGTGATGAGACTGCTTTTATACATAGTCTCATCTTCCAAATAGGGCTTAAAATGCATTAAATATCATCAAAATACCCAAATATATGCTTGTGTTTGTTGCTTGTGTATTTTAGGTACGGATATTGAGATAATGACAAAAGATCACAAGAATCATGCAAAAACGAACACGGGAAACGAAGCCGCACAATGAACCAAGCCCTAGTGAAGATTTTCCCAAGATCAACCCTTGAAGATTTGAAGAATTATGAAGAAGGGTCCTCCAATTATGAAGAATTGACACTTTATACCCTTGTATCCTCCTAATTACAAGTTTGGTCCCTAAAGTTTGTCAAAATTACAAAAAGGGCCCTTAACTTTGAAGAATTGGCAATTTAGCCCCTCAACAAAGCTAAATTGTCAACCAATATCATCCACAAAGTCAAATACATCATGAAGTCCTTCAAAGTACAAGAAATGACAAGTTTGGTCCTTTGAAAACCTCAAAATTACAAAAAGGACCTTCAACTTTCAACATTTGGCAAAAATGGTCCCTCAATCATCAAGACTTGGCAAATTCAGTCCTCCAAATTATCAATATTGCAAGTCTAGACCATTATCATTGAAGAAAATACCAAACCAGCCCTTGAAGAATTCAATTATGGCAAGAATTACCCCTGAATTCACTTTACAAAATGTTTTGGGCAAAAGTGTAAAGAATGAAAAGTTGTTGTGAAGGAAACAAGCGTTGACAGCTTTTTAAGTTGAAATGACAAAGGTAAAAGAAGTGAGGGGTTAAACCTGGGCGACATAATAGATACCTTAACCAGTAGTGGGGTGACACGTGCCCCACTACCACCTCTCCACCAATAGAACTCCACCTTTTGTCCACCTCAGCTATCCACTTAAAACCGGTTATAACTAATTTTGGATTAGTTTAATACTTTTGGCGCTTAACATCTTTTTAAAACCCAAACAAGATTAAAACGTGTTACTATTACTCAAGAACACAAATTGGGGATTATTGACCAAGCAAGAATTAAGCTGCTTGTGTCTCCTTAAAAATGGACACCTCATCACCCCATTTGTCTCCTTGTGTCTCCCCTGCTCCACACCCATGCATACTGCCAAAAAGATGGACACAATCCAACGTCCCATATTCAAGCTTACATTTTAAGCTTTGTTTGAGCCTTTGGATCACCTTTTTATTTGCCAGCTATCACAACACAACAAATTCAGTCACATGATTCTCCAAAGAAGACAAAGACCTCAAGGGCATTTTTGGGACTTAAGCATTAGGGTTTACACGTTTTTCAGCCTTATAGGACCATGTACACCCTCTATATAAAGGGTCTAGCTCATTTCATTTATTCCTGCTTTTGGTTTTTCCTTTGTTCAAACACTTGTAAATCCTTTTTCTGATTAATGAATCTGAGTTAAGTGCTTTGAAGAAAGACCAAGTGCCATCTTTATTCTGCTTGTTATTGTTCTTAGTTTACTGCTTTTGAAGTTTAAAACCTGTTTTCAAAAGAGGAGTGTGCACAAGTTTGCATATTTTCCTCATTTTCTTGATATTTTGCTAAGTCTTGTTCCAATCTTGGAATTCTTGGGCTATAGGGCTGATCATAGCATCCTAACTGAGTTGGTTAAGGTGTGGTGAGGCTTATAACTTGGGGATAATCAAGTGTGGGGTAACAAGTTTGCATTAATCAAGTTTTTCCCAAGTTTCTGATTTTTCATGTTATTGTGCTTAACCCTTGTTCAATCTTAGCAGGCTTTTGTGGAAGCTTGTGCTTGTTCTTGCTAGCACATAAGCTCAAAATTCGTGGGTGTGGATGTACATCCATGAGGTTTGCTTACTTAATCTCCAAATCTGCATAAATTGTGATTTTTGGTGATATTTGTATGAAACTGTTGTTCTTGTGAATTTTGTGGCTTGTTCTTGCTTGAATCTGTTTATTAGACTTGTTTTAGTGTTAATTGATGCTTGGTTGGCCTGAAATCTTGTTTTGCTTTTGAAAGTTTTGATTTGAAAAAGTTAAAGGGGTGTTTGGGTCTACTGGTTTATGCTTGTAATCTGTTTTTTGTGTTAAGGGAAAGTGTTGTTTATGCTTTGTATCTGCTATACCTTTGTTTGAGAGTGTTTTGCTGCAAGTTTTTGGGTTTGAACACTTGAATCAATCAATCTGCTATATAGGCCTTGTTTCTGCTTGTTTTGACCTAGGATTTTGGGAACACTTAGTGTGTATGCATGCTTAGGGATAAAAGTGGTTTAAACAAAGTTAACATAACCTGTTTGAAAGATTTGAGGTGTTGAAATTGGCTTGTGTGTCAAATACATCAGCAAAAGTAGAAAACTGCATGTGTAGTGTTCATCAGTAACTTTCATTGCTTAGATCTTGCTTAATTCTTTGAACCAGTGCATGAAACCTGTTTAGACTTGCTTATTGGAGTTTATTATAGCTTGTGTGTGCATTTGGTTGAATTTGGCTGGCTGAATTGTGCTTAAACTGCTCTTGAATGCTAAACTGCTTATTGTTCATGTTTGTGCAATGTCTGGTGATTAATTGATTAAACTGTATCAATTGGGTGTTTGTGATTGTGTTACTTTGATTGTTATTGACTCCTTTTGATCGAAAGATCATTTGGGTGCCTTTGTGAAATCTAAATCCAAGAAAAAGTCACTAAAGACAAAAAATCAAAATAGTCAAGCAGTGGAAAAAGTTTCCACTGCTCAACATCCAAAACTAGCCCCTGCTAGTGCAATTTTATCATCAGCTTATCAATAAGCTATTCTAGCTTATTCTGACTTGCAACAAATTATTTTTTGTAATAGATCTTCATTATTTGACCCATTTAAGTGAACTGGAGCTTATGAGACCTTGACTTTGACTTTTTACTAGAAAACCAACTTGTTTGACTTTTAACATAAGTGCTTATTTGATTTTCCAGCTTATTGAGTGTGCTTATTTGAAAGGTCTTTGGTTTTTAAGCTTAGTTTTGTCAAAAGAAACATTTTGCAACTTGAATCAGCTTCTGAGGTGGTCTAGATCATAAAAACGACTATTTTGTCGTTTTGTGAATAAGTTGTTGACTTGTTTCTGGCTTATTAAGTGGTCTTATTTGAAATTTCTTTTTGCAGAAGTCTTTGTTAGGTCAAAAGAAGGTTGTGTGTTAAATTTTAGCTTATGGCATCAGCTTATGGCTTAATGGGCCAAAAAGCCCATTAAGAATAAGCTGCTTATTATAAGCTAGCTTATTTCACATTTTCAGCTTTTGGGCCTTTGGAAAAAGTTGTTTAAAATCAAATTTTGAGTCAACCTGTGCTTTTTGAGCTTAATTTGAGCACTTTTCTTATTGGGCCTTAATTAAGCCCAATAAGGGACTGTTTTGGGTTTGGCCCATTTTCTAGGCCCAATAGGGGTATTTAGGTAATTTCACTTTCATTTCTGAGTTATTTAGGTTAAATTAAGCTAGTTTGCAAGTTTTTAGAATTTTTTATAATTTTTGGATTTTTAATATTATTTTAATATTATTTTATTATTAAAAATTAAAAGTCTGATTTTCTAGGTTTTTTTATTTTTCCTAGGTTCTAAATACTTAATTAGGATTTTTGCAACTTTCCCATTATTTTCTAAGTCTTTTAAATATTTTCTATAATTAATTTAAGATTTAATTGATTTTAGGAGTTTTTAATTGTTTAAAAATAGTTTTAATTAGTTTTAAAATTTTGAAAAATAGTTTTTAGCTTAATTAGGATATTTTTGAGGTTTACAAACTTGAAAATCTTGTTTAGGGCTTTTTAATAATTAATTTTGATTTTTAGGGCTTTAATTAGCATTAAAAAGTCATTATCTAATTAATTAAAAGGTTTTTGCAAGTTTTGATTTTTTGTAAACTCTTAAAATATTATTAGGGATTTTTGGTAATTTTTAGAAAGTTTTAGGTTTAAATTTTTATTTTGGTGGTTTTTACGACTTTACGTGTACGCCTTTTTAGACTTAGTTTAATCCGTCTTCATAACCGTCATTCTCTTCTAATCCCTTTTCTATTTTTCTTTCTCAATTATAATCACAAATTAATCCATATCATTACACACATAACACACTAGCCTCCTTGAGAACGAACTTGAACTTAATTGGTCATTAGTGCTTGGTTTTCCTAAACCGACACTTAATACTTGCCACTTTTGTCATCCTTTTCCTAAAGGTGTACAAAAACACTACATCAATCCTCACAAGAATGAGTTCGAGAACAAGGAAATCACCGAAACGTTTCCTCTCGAGACTCTCGGTGTAGTGAATTCTAAGGACGAGACCCCATGGTTTGCCGAAATTGCAAATTACCATGCGGGCAACTTCATAATAAAGGGTATGACGACACAACAAAAGAGAAAATTCTTCATGACGTCAAGTTCTATTTTTGGACGACCCTTATCTCTTTCGGGTTTGTGCGGATCAACTCGTTCAACGTTGTGTCTTTGGTACCGAAGCTTCTAACATCCTTAGAGCTAGTCACGAGGGACCCACGGGTGGTCACCACGGTGCTAACCTCACGGCTAAGAAAATGTTCGATGTTGGCTTCTTTTGGCCTACGATCTATCGTGATGCACACGCACTTGTGAAATCGTGTGATTCTTGCCAGCGTCAAGGAAAGTCTTCTCAAAAGGATGAAATGCCGCAAAATATAATTCAAGTGTGTGAGATTTTCGACGTTTAGGGCATTGACTTTATGGGACCGTTCCCATCGTCTCATGGTAACAAGTATATCCTCGTCGTCGTCGACTACCGATCTAAGTTGGTGGAAGCTAAGGCTTTGCCTACGAATGATGCTCATGTGGTAGTGAAGGTTTTGAAGCAACTTTTCTCTCGGTTTGGAACCCATCGTGCTATTATAAGCGATCGTAGAACCCAATTTTGTAATCACCAATTCGAAAAGGTTCTAAGGAAATATGGGGTTACGCATCGTCTTTCTACGGCTTATCACACGAAAACGAGTGGGCAAGTCGAGGTTTCAAACCGAGCTTTGAAGAGGATTTTGGAAAAGTCGATTGGAGAAAACCGTGCTTCGTGGTCCGACAAACTTGATGACGCTTTATGGGCCTTTCGCACCGCTTATTAGACACATACCGGTTGTACTCCTTATAAGTTGGTTTATGAAAATAATTGCCACTTTCCTATTGAATTGGAACACAAGGCATATTGGGCCCTAAAGCATGCCAATTATGATTTGAAGACCGCGGGAGATCACCCGAAAATAAAACTTAATGAATTGGATGAATTAAGAGATAATGCTTATGAAAATTCATTAATTTTTAAGGAAAAGATTAAAGTTTCATGATTCAAAGATTAAAAACCGGGTTTTTAACGTTGGTGATCAAGTTTTACTTTTTAACTCTTGTTTGTGGATATTTTCTGGGAAATTGAAATCTTGTTCGTCGGGTCCGTTCACCATAACACAAGTGTTTTCTTTATGGGACCATCGCGCTAGCTCAAAGTGATGGTCCTAATTTTAAGGTGAATGGACATAGGCTTAAGCACTACTTCGGTGGGGAAGTCCCTTCTTTGGACGACCTCGACCAAGTCACCTTCCCCAATAATAATTAGCATTGAGGGGATCGAGTCGAGCTCATGACTCGGTAATAAAAAACGAGGTGACTCGTGGGGGAGATCCCATGCTTATCCATGTACATATTATCGCTTTCTAATGTAGTTAATGTGAGGGGATTTGTTCCCTTCCAACTCGTTATCTTGTGGTTGTTTGTGAATGTGTTATCTAGATCATCATCATCACCGCGATTGAAGACTCTCGTGTTAGTTTACGTGAGCCTAGATCGTTTTCTTGAAGAGTTATTCACGAATCCATGACATATCCTTTATTATTCTAACAATTATCTTTTAGCATAATTCATAAACGGCTTTAGATATATTGTTGATCACCCTTTCCATGCTAGATCCTAAGCATTCGACTCTTCGTCTCTAGTATGGGGGTGTTCAACCTTTAGACTCGAAACATTGAGGACAATGTTTAATTTTAGTATGGGGGTGAATAGATACTTGCCTTGCTACGCCCTCACGTTTTCCAACTTTCATCATTTTGTTTTGTTGCAAATAAGGCTAAAAATAGCCAAATTTAAAAAATTTCTTAGTTTTCATAAGAGTTTTTAAGACACGAATGTATATTTTTCGATGGGTAGAATAAGAGTTAATTTTTTACTTGATGGGCATTTAGAGCACTTTACATTCCTTAACCCGCTTGAATCAAGTTTTACTAGACTTTTATATAGGGAACTAATAACTTATTTTTAACCAAGTATAAAATAATTTCGTTCCAAGTCTTTACGAATTGATTATTGGTAGAAAGTGCGACTCAATCGTTCTTGGTGGAAGATAATTTTGGGTTGGTTGATTATCTATTTTTAACCTAAAAGCAAATAATTGTCGTTGAGTAAAATTAAAACTTTAAAAGATTAAATTTAAAACTTAAAACTTAAAAACTTAAAAACTTAAACTATCGGAATATAAATAAACCAATATGTCGGAATGTAATGCAATCAAACCCATCGGAATATCAGAGTAAAGTCCATCGGAATAATCATCTGAATAACCATCGGAATGTAAACAAGTTGGATCTATCGTAATGTATGTCTATCGGAATGTCCGGATCGGAATACAAGAGATCAATTCTATCGGAATGTGTCTGTCGCAATACCCTTTGATCGGAATAACGAGCAAGCTATCGGAATGTTGTTAATAAAATTTTGGCAGAGTTTTAACTTAAAATAACCTTAAGTCCCGTCGGAATATGCGACCGCAATGAGCGATCGCAATCCCAGATCGGAATAAGGGGGAAAAACCAAGTGATCGCAAAGTAAAACCCTTAAGGGTTATTGCGATACAAACAAGCAGCCGTCGGAATGTGTAATGCTCCCAATATTGCGATGAACACCAACTAATCCGAAAATGGAGATAAGCAAAAATCTAAATAAGCACTTTCAATAAGCTCACCTAACTGAATCTTAAACAACTCAATAAGCATAAATTTGACAACTTTTGAAATACGAAATTCGTAAACTTTATAAAAGGAACTTTAAAAGATTAAACTTTTTGAGAAAACTAAAAACAATAAGCTAAACACTAATAAGCCAATAAGCATGAATAAATTAAAGCTTAATCCGTGTAAGACTTAGAAACGCATAAAAAGATGAACCTTTTTATCACGAAATCATCAATCAAAATCAAACCGTATGAAATGTAATTTTGGGATCAAAAATTAAAGTAAATCAAGAAAGGAAGAAAAAGATTGAAGATTAAAAGCTTAAACTTGAACTTTTTGATTAATAAAACTCAAATACAAAGATTAACTAAAGCTTAACTTGAAAGAAAAGATGAAGTTTTAGTGAGAGAAAGTTAAACACTTTCTTTCTAAAATGAAAACTAAAACAAAGAAAATTAAACTAGCTAACCAACCCTCCTAATGTGTTTAGGAGGGTATTTATAGGAAAATGGGGAGGTGTATGTGTTCTTCCTTCTTTCTTTCTTTTCTTCTCGACTCGATCTAAATTCTTTGTCTTTCTCGACGTCGTCTCGAGATTTGTCGATGTAAATTGAACTTGTCTAGTAATTTTCTTCTTCTATTAGACTTGAGTTCTTCGACTTCATTAAACTTCCGTCTTTAGACTTTTTCTTCGATAAATCTTCAGAATAGGCCTTGGACTTTCGTTCCTTTTTGCACTCTTGATCTTTTGACTTCGTCTTTTCTCGTTTTCTTCGATAAAAGCCGGTGAAAGCCCGTGTTTTCTTCCTTTTTCATCTTTTGGTCCTAAAGCACAATAAAAACACAAACCACGCATAATTCCGACTTTTACGACATAAAATACACGTTTTGGTCTTGTTATTATGGGAAAATAAGTGGTAAAAGGATAAGTGTTTTCACACTTATTAAATCCACTACATTTGACCATTGCAATGCCCTCATGCAATGCATTAATTTTAAAGCACGGTTTACATTTTCCATCATAAATAATCCACCTTGGCATTTATTAAATACTAAACATTAAGGAAAATAAAAAGATAGAAACAAGTAAAGAAATCAAATACTTACATTGGGGTTTTGGCTGCCATGAACGTTCATCATCCTCAAGTTTCACGTTCCCCAAACCAAGCTTAAAAACGAGATCATTGTTATTATAAGTTAGCAAACTAACACGAATTCATGTGGGCCAATTATTTACTTAGACTCCCTTATTCCTAGGTGTATCTCTTATATTTTAATTTTGTCTTGAATGATCACGAGGATGCATTGTTTGACTTATTTCGATAGTTATTTAGGCCGAAAATAAAGTGGGACGATTTAATCAATAGTTAGCTAAAGGACAAAATCTTTTAAAACTGCTTCTCGGGACCTCTTAAAGTTCATATATTGGCATAACTCGCATCACGATTTGAGACCTTTCTCGGACCGATATTTGGCAGTGACTTGATACTTCAAATCTTGAGAGACGTTTATGAAATAATGGTCTTCTCTTCATAATAGGAATTTCTTCACTTGAAGTTTTGAGAGATTCTTCATACTTGGACCACGACTTCTTCATTTTTCTCCAATCTTTATTTTGGACTTTGATATACAACGATCCGCCTCCTTTTAGGACTTGGATCTATTTATCCTCATACCTTGCTAGGGTCTTTTCGGATAGACTTCTCCATGATCTTTAGGGGAGTATTTGCTTTTCGTCGTGTGTCTCGATCCTTCATATTGATTTTTGATAAATGATTCTTCACATCACTTTTGGATCTTTAGCAACAAAATGTAGCCCTCATGCCTTGTTAGGGCCTTTTCGTACTCGCCAATCTTCGCATCCCGCTTCAATAAGTTATGCCTTGGCTATGAACTCTAATTAATACGAGCAACTTTTAAACGATCTTGGGCTAGAAGCTAAGTAACTTTTCAAATCGTACAACCTTATTTATTGCCGATAAATTTATTAGCAAGCGATGGGAGAAAACGCTCATAATTAACTCACATAAATTCACGAAAGAATACCAAACTTATAATTGACTCTATCATCTTTCGTCCTCCACAATTTAAAATCTCAAGGAATGAGACTCGTGAATGCTTAGCCAATTAAATCAAAGTTTTGGGTTTTTGAGTCATCTATAGGATCTTGCATCTTCTTAAACTCTTTCAAGTTTAGAATTTGCGTTTTAAAGATCCCTTGATAAACGACTCTCTAGGATCAATTATAGGAACTTGCGAAAAATTCTTTTTCTTAACCCGTGAGAGTTAAGACTTTCGCGTTTTAAAGCTCCCTAAATAAAGCCCTAGCAAAACTTGACATAAACACGTTAAGGATACTAGCTAGAGTAAATTTAGATAAGTAAACTCGGGTTGAGTCAAAATATTCACGACTTTGAAAAATTTAAAACCACTTTATTGAAAATTTATTCTAGCAAAGAAAGTAAATAACGATAGCAAAGGAAAATTACAAGGCCAAAATAGATTAAAAATTTTGAAAAATGTCGAAAAATCAAATTTTCCGGTAAAAATGAGGGCAAATTCATGGAAAAGACCACTTACTTCGATAGAAGTCCCCCCTACACTTGATGTAAACATTGTCCTCAATGTTTAAGCATGTGGGAGTAAACTCCCCTACACTTAGGACATTGTGCACTTTGTTTAAAGCATGCTAAGGGAAGGACAACTATAGTGATTTCAATGTGAACCAGGAAGACGGGAACACGGGATCACGGTTCATCAAATGTCATCAAAGTGCTCTTTGAAGCTTTAATCCCTGCACATAATAAGAAACAATACAACAAACACATACGGGGTTACCCCTACACTTATTATGAAAGCGGTAAAGGATAGATCAATGGGTTGCCTCCCGAGAAGCGCTTGTTTTTGTTAACCGAGTCACGAGCCTGACTCGAGCGAGAATTTAATTCAAGGGAAATGTAGTGAGGGATGGAATCATCTCATGAGAGATGTCCTCACCAAAGTACAACTTCACGCGCTGGCCATTCACCTTAAAATTGGTCCCATTTGGCTGAGAGAGCTCAATGGTGCCATATGGGAAGACTTAGGCGACGGTGAATGGACCAGACCAACGGCTCTTCAGCTTTCCCGAGAAGATCTTCAACCGAGAGTTAAAGAGTAAAACTTGATCACCAACGTGGAACTCTCGGTTCTTAATCCTTGCATCATGGATGATCTTGGTTTTATCCTTGTAGAACAATGAGTTCTCATAAGCTTGATTCCTCAGTTCATTGAGCTCGTTGAGTTGAATCTTCTGATGATCGTCGGCTTTGTTGATGTCGAAGTTAGCCCAATTCAAGGCCCAGTATGCCTTATGTTCCAACTCGATAGGGAGGTGGCATGCTTTCCCATACACAAGATGATAAGGTGTACAACCAATCGGGGTCTTATAAGCGGTACGGAAAGCCCACAACGCATCATCTAACTTATCGGCCCACGAGGCACGATGCTCTCCCACAGTACGTTCTAGAATTCGCTTCAATCCGCGGTTAGAAATCTCGGCTTGACCATTGGTTTGGGGATGATAAGCGGTGGAAAGACGGTGATTGACACCGTACTTAGCCAAGACTCTTGCGAATTGATCATTGCAAAAGTGAGTCCCGCGGTCACTGATTATAGCACGAGGAACACCGAATCGGGCAAAAAGTTGCTTCAAAAAGTTCACAACCACCCTCGCATCGTTCGTAGGGAGAGCCTTAGCTTCAACCCATTTAGAAACGTTGTCAACGGCTACGAGGATGTACTTGTTCCCTTTAGATGATGGAAATGGCCCCATAAAGTCGATACCCCATACATCAAAGATTTCACATTCTTGTATGAAATTTTGAGGCATCTCATCTTTATGTGTGATCTTGCCTTGTCTTTGGCAAGCATCAGAATGTTTAACCATCTCGTGAGCGTCACGATAAATGGTGGGCCAATAGAATACAGAGTCGAATACTTTCTTCGCGGTGTAATTGGGACCAAAGTGACCATCAGTGGGTCCTTTATGGCAAGCGTCAAGGATTTGTACCACTGCCGGCCCATCAACACATCGACGAATGACAAGATCCACACATTGTTTGAAGAGGTAAGGGTCGTCCCAGAAATAATGCTCAATATCTTTAAAGAACTTTTTCTTTTGTTGGGACGTTAACCCTTCCTTGAGAATTCCACCCGCTAAGTAGTTGGCAATCTCCGCAAACCACGGGGTGTCATCAATATTTGGATTGATAGACATTAAGGCTTCAAGGGGAAAAGAGTCATTGATCTCTTGATTCGGATGATCCCCTTGATAAGGATCCTCAAGTCTACTTAGATGATCCGCGGCTAGGTTTTCGGCTCCCTTTTTTCACGAATTTCAATGTTGAATTCTTGAAGGATCAAAACCCAACGAAGAATTCTTGGCTTAGAATCTTGTTTAGTCAACAAGTACTTCAACGCGGAATGATCGGTATACACGATGGTGGTAGAAAGGACAAGATAGGGGCGGAACTTCTCAAAAGCATACACTACAGCTAAAAGCTCTTTTTCGGTAGTGGTATAATGCAATTGAGCCCTCGTTATTGTCTTGCTAGCATAATGGATTGGTTGGAAGTGTTTGTTTACTCTTTGGCCCAAAACTGCTCCAATAGCAAAGTCGCTAGCATCACACATCAATTCAAAAGGTATCTCCCAATTAGGGGTAACCAAGACCGGTTCCTTAGTAAGCTTGTCCTTAAGAAGATTGAAGGATTCAAGACACTCTTTAGAAAAGATAAAAGGAGTATCTTTTTCCAAGAGGTGGGTCATCGGGCGAGCGATTTTAGAAAAATCTTGAATGAATCAACGATAGAAGCCCGCATGACCAAGGAAACTTCTCACACCCTTCACGGTTGAAGGTGGAGGTAACTCGGCTATGACACCACTTTAGCACGGTCCACTTCAAGACCGGATTTTGAGATTTTATGTCCAAGCACAATGCCTTCTTTTACCATAAAATTGCATTTTTCCCAATTTAGAACAAGGCGAGTGTCTTCACACCGCTTAAGCATGCGTTCCAAATTGGCAAGGCAAGTAGAGAAAGAATCACCATAGACCGAGAAATCATCCATGAAGACTTCCATGGTTTGCTCAACCATGTCATGGAAGATAGCCATCATACACCTTTGGAAAGTCCCAGGAGCATTACATAAGCCGAAAGGCATTCTTTTGTAAGAAAATGTTCCATACGGACAAGTGAATGTGGTTTTCTCTTGGTCTTGGGGATCGATTGGTATTTGAAAATAACCTGAGAAACTGTCTAAGAAGAAGTAATAGTCATTACCCGCTAGACGTTCAAGCATTTGGTCCATGAAAGGAAGGGGAAAATGATCCTTTCTCGTAGCATCATTGAGTTTGCGATAGTCTATACAAACTCTCAACCCTGTAACGAGACGAGTAGGAATCAACTCGCTGTTTTTATTGGGCACAACGGTGATTCCGCCTTTCTTAGGCACACAATGGACCGGACTAACCCAAGGTGAATCCAAGATAGGGTAGATCATTCCCGCATCAAGAAGTTTGATAACCTCTTTTTTGATAACGTCATGGATCTTGGGATTCACCCTTCTTTGGCTTTGAATAGTGGGTTTAAAGTCGTCCTCCATGAGAATTTTATGTGTGCAAAAGTGAGGATCAATTCTACGAATATCGGAGATTTTCCAAGCAATCGCTTTCTTGTGATTCTTCAGCACGGCGATAAGTCGAGATTTTTCTTCCTCTTTTGTAACACCCCCAAATTTATACAACTCAATACAGCAGAAGACTAGTTGGTGTTACGGGATAGCACATTACTCACATCATAGACAACGCATAAAAATCGCGTCGTTTATTAATAAAGCATTTCCATTTATAATTATCAAAGTTACATAGGTCCCAAGTCATTATATTTAATACAGGTTTTACAAAGCATTCGAATGGAAATAAGTATTTAGGTGCGGGCCATGAATTCTTGTTGTCTTCCCGAGAATTACCTTCAAGTACCTGAGATAAAACATGTTAAAAGAAAAGGTCAGCGATAACGCCGGGTGAATTCATAGAGTTTAATAAAATCATCAATACAATATCAGTATAAAATTATTACTGAAAATCATTTTGTACAAATCATTTTAATAGGCCATAAAATAGCCAAAGTCATTTTATACAAATCCTTATCGAAAATCATAATATAGGCATTTGCCTTAAAAATCATTATACGAGTCAATGTCGTAAAAACATCATACAATACGTCTTATGACGTTGTATGAAAATAAAAACCGTTATATGAATATGGTTATGAAAACCAAAACACGAACATAATATCAATAGTATGACCATGTATTGCTAGTCAGGCAATACATCGTAATTCGGAGCGTCTAGTATTATTTTGTTAATTTTTGGATTATTATAAGCCGCATGACATTGTTACCTTACTAAACCAACAACGGGTAGCTAACCCGATACTCAATTTGCCCATCTAAAGTAGCGTGTCGTCACAAAGGTCACGCTATGGAAATCTTCTCATACATAAATTCGCTTACCAATCAATGTGGCACGACGGGGATCAACCGTCAAGGCGCGAACTGGGGTGATCGTCCCCAAATAGTACTATTATATGCATAAGCGTCTACCAACTCCCGGTAGTTCACAATTCATGCTAATGGGACTTTTAGTGACATAATCTAACTTTAATAATCCATTTGATTTCATCTATCGGGTCCTTTAATCATTTATAGGGTCATACAATCGGGTCATTCAATCATTCGGGTCCAAAATGAATAAACAAACAATCGGGACAAATGGTGTCCTATTTAATAAAAACTAACATGTTATCTCCCTCGCGGGTTTATAAAACATTTATAAAAACATTTAAAAGAGTGCGAGGCTATGAACTCACGTTGATGTGAGAAGGCGGGTTGTCGGCAATTCGGATGTACGGTACGTGCTTCAATCACGAAAACCTAGACAAATAATATTCGGTCTTAGACTCATGTCCAATGACTTTATAAAAATAGCAATTATGTATACATATGATGATTATATATATATGATGATCAAGTGGGTTTACATATCCTCATTTACTCATTTTTGTGTTATGTGTCGATAACTTTTATACTAGTTTTCTCGTTTTACCTATTTACGTGTTTTAAGTCCAATGAACTTATTATAAGTTCTTTAACTTGTTTTAATCCCTTTTATACCTATATTATCAGTATGTATACTTTCCATGTTGGGCCCAAATGGGTTAAGCCCAATAAGTTCTTTTTACAAGTTTTTATCTTATTTAGTCCAATTATTAGTCCAATATGCTTAATTAGCTCGTAAATGTCCGTATTTCTTATAGTTCGGGTTTTATCGGTTTTTACTTGTATTAGATACTTATATATCAGTATATGACTTTTATAAACTTTACATTAGACGGGTTTGGTCGTCTAAGTTTTATTTGGCGGAAAACGTTAATTTTACGGCGATATTCGAAAAAGTCGTAAAAATCAAGTTAATAGTTTTTATTACTTATAAATATTATTTCACCACCATTTATATAATTTACCCATTTAATTAACCTTTTATACATTTATATAAATAAGTTTTATAAGTTAGTGGGTTTATATTATTACATTTTATACATTATAATGTGAGTGCTTATATAATATTAATAAACATTATTTCCAAAAATCTGATTTTTAACTTCATGTTCACCATTTTTAACATATCTAGAGTTCTATAATGACTTAGAAGCTCATTTTTGGATGACATGTTCTTCATAATATGTGCTACATATAACTTAGTTATAGCTACTGCCCATTTTGAGTTTAAGTTGCCTTAACAGTCCCTACAAAACTGCTTATTCAGATTACACCACCTAACTTGTTTTGATCATATCTCACTAATTATTTTGATTCCATTGCATGGCCAACTCTCACATGTGTATAACATCATCTACTTACTGTAAATAGATCAAACCATGCAATTTTATCAGTTCATCTTTTAGTTATCTACTGTTTTTATATAGCCAACTAAATAGTCAAGATTTTAGCTTCATTTCTTATGGTTATCATCATTTTTAAGCATATTTATCAACACTTGATCCCCACACAACATTTTTATCATCATGTATACATCATATACATATACAAAATGAAAGAAAATACATTTGTTCTTTACAAAATAACAAGAGAAAAATAGAGAGGATGATCTTCTTTACCAATCCAAGTGGATTTCTTGTTTTAGGAAGACAAGAACTTGATGAACACAACAAGTATCTCCAATACCATAAAATATCAAGAAAATAGGTTGGAAAATCAGCCCTAGGACATAAGCAAATCACCTCCAAAATTGTTGATATGGCCACCAAATGATCAAGGCTTCAAGAGAACACCTTAATAGAACTAGTAAACATGTGGTTTATGGCTAGAAGAGATCAAAGAGGGTGTTTGTTGGCTTATTTGGGACGGCAAGAGAGGGAGGGTTGAGAGGATTTTGGAGTGGATTTCATGTAAGAAATGATGGAAATGAAAACAAGTTGCTTGTATTGTGGTTTAGTGGAATGGTTAGCTTAACATGTAAGCATATGCTTACACTTGGAATGTGTAAGTTAAACTTGATGCCACCTTGTGTTGTGGTGTCAAGTGTAGCCGTCCCATATAGCTAGTGGGGTGGGACAAAGTGTTTTGTCCCATCTCACTAGTTTACGGGTATTTCTCGATTCTAGTTTCCTCGATTTGCGTGCCCTCGAGTCGTTTTACGAAAAACGTTTTTATAAATTATGAATCAACGTTACAAAACGAATCCAATAAAAATTGTCTCATTAAAAACGGAGTTCGAAAACGTAAATACGTAATCCTAGGGTTTCCGGTTTAGTTGTAAAGGACGTTAAAATAAAATCGTAAGTCCTAATCTCTTCTCGTAAATTTGTGAGTTTATGAACCAACATAAATTTAAAACTCCAAAATAATATTCACGGATAAATTTATTTTCTGAAATGTCGGACTGTCACCAAAGACGGTGTATGTAAACGTAAGCACGTAACGTAGAATCCTCCGGTTTAGACGTAGTCGATGCTACTTCAAGACGTAAATCCAAATTTCTTCCCAAAAATAAGTGAGTTCATATTGTAATATAAAAATAATATTTTCAAATAATATTTGAGAATAAAATATCAATCGTAAATTGACGGATTGTCACAGCATTTACCCCTAAACAGGATCTTTGTCCTCAAAGATCATCTTACCTTACTACTCGCTTCTTATAGAGTTAAAGCCATGTGGGTATTTCTTCCACATTCAGTCTTTTCTCACAAGTGTAATTCATTACGATACGCGAGTTTCATCAAACATAACTACGGGAATAAGATCAGGCTTAATGTTGACTTACTTTCTCTATCCATGATGTTCACGGGTTTTTGATGAATGCAACTTTTCGCCGATCTAAGCTCTACTAAGAATAATCAGATTCTCACTTGATAGATATTCCATCAAGTTCGATACACGAAACATAATTTAGGCAGCTCTTGAAGTCCTAGGGTAGATCCAGCTTATATGCCTTTCAATCCCAACTTTTACATCATCTCAATGGTCCCAAACAACGGGGACTTATATCCCATGATTTGTCAGATCATGAATTCATTTTTTTTTTCAACGTTAAAAATTGTGGCATAACTTCGCTACCCATTTGGCATTTCAAGATCTACATTTCATATTCACATAACCTCTTGCCCACTACCGGCAGTCAATAATCAGATCCTTATTTCAATAATCATTTCAGATCTCGCGGGTCGGGTATTTTGCAAGGATAGGTTCGCCATCATAGGAAACCTTAAACCTAAAAGACATGTCCAACTCACAATGGGTGTATGTCGGTTGTCTTCATCTCAACTCTTGCTCACAGATGCTCTAATATTTAGATCCTAACAAGATTCAATCTCAATCCTAATATGATGATTATCAATGATAATCCTTCCAAAGGAAAATGATTATACGGTTCATTACCAAAGGTCAATCATTCAAACATAAAACAGCACTTATATTACCTTGTATCGTTACTTTACCTCGTCCCTTCGATTTGGGGTGGTACATAGTACTCTCATCAAGGTTCGTTCTCAATGATTTCTGAGAAAATCTCTAGAAATTCGATGCGAAGCGAGGATCTTGATATAGATGTTCGATACAGGCACACTATGTTTACATAACTCTTTTGCATTTATCATTAACGAGAATGATATTAGCAGATTTGTTCAGTCTGTCGACGATGACCCAAATCGAATCAAATTCAGATGATGACCTTTGCAATAGCTAGACGTTTACTAATGTAAGAGGCGATGTCTGCCTTCATAATTCGTCATCAGTACAACTTCTTCAGACAAAGATACTCTTAGTCATCAAATGACATAAATAGAATACTTATACTTACAAATTCCAACATAACTATATCTCACAATCCTCCATATTTAGACAATCATATGTGGTCTTTTATACATTTAACGCCATCGGCTTCATAATTCTAATGGTTCACATTAGCCGCGAACCCCTTTTATTATCTATGTTATTCTTCTAATAAGCATTGTTTATTTTTATATCGTTCGGCAATTTATTTTGCACCTTCATTATTAAGGGAACATGTCCCAATTGGTTCTTTATCTTTTCTACATAATGCGTCGGTATCTATTTTCACCTCTCATGATGTTATAATTATCATGTTCACAATTTACTCAGATATTCTTTTTATATTATGTGTCAGTAATTACGTTCACCTTCCTAATGAAATAAATATCACAACTGTATTTATTCAAAATTATTTCTTCATATCTTCTATGTTTTTGTTTCGTCTTTACTATCAGTTTTATTCGTTTTACTCAATCCGACGTTTAAAGCGTCGATAATTATTACAACTAATTAAATAATAAATTTTCAATTTTTATGAAATGTAAATATAAAGATTTTAAATTTCTTAGTTCGACCAATCATATAAAATGTTCAAAATAAAATTTGAATTTAATTAACAAGATTTTTGTTGATTTATCGAAAATAATTAAAATAATTAATAAGATCCGAAAATGTTCGAGAAATCTTTGTTTATATTTTGGTCAAAATTTTCTTAGTTGAAAAGCAAAATTGTTGTTTCAAATTTCAAGTTATGGTTTAAATGGTTTTCCTCAATCCTTTTTAAGTTATCTGGAGGTATACACAAACATTTACCCCTAAACAGAAGTTTAGTTAAATGGTTTGTGTATAAGGGAATAATCCCTTAAAATCCTTTGTTAAAACATTTGTCAAAACATATTTCCATTTCTTTTTGGTAAAATCCAAAGTCTTAAAAGGGCTCTTAATTTTTGAAGAGTCAATTTATATTCCATTATCCTTTTAGTCACATAGTCAAATAATGTAAAGGTTTAAGTCTTTAATCACATATCAATTATTCAAGGTATACGTTTTTATTGTTCGGCCAATTCAGGGCAATTTATAACTAATTATTAACTCATTATTATTCGTATTAACAAACAAATAGTCCTTAATGATCGCAAGCATGAATTTATCAAATTACAGCCTACACACGTGATTCACCAAATTTATGAATGCTACATGTGTATTAGTCAATCCAAACGACATCAAGTGAAACTCATAATGTTCATCACAAGTTCTGGATGTAGTGATTGGAATAGATAATCTCTTTCGCAGATGCGAAGTTGATGATAACCATGCTATGGATCAAATTTGCTAGAACCTTGCAAATGATCGAACAATTCTTCCATTTCGAGTTATGGATATCGCTTTCGATTGTCAATTTACTCAGTCACAGTAATCTAATATAAGGAAAGATAACACCATAGCTCTTCAGGATGACAGGCTTGGTATAATAAAATCTTTCTCCGACAACTTTCTCAGTTGTACGGTAATTCCTTTAATTTAGATGGTGCTGACGTACAGTGCACAAGCCACAAGTGCAGCACCGGAAACATAATCAATACCAATTTCTACTTGCCTTAATGGCGAAAGTCTAGGTAATTCATCAAAAAATACTTCCTAAAGTTTCAGATAACCGAAACATCTTTTTATAAATACATATTAGGTTCCTTCTAGATTATAATATCTATAACTAGTTCACAATCATTCATGGTATACTTTCAAGTCTAATACAGGATATGGTCATCCATCAAGAATTATTTAAATCACTTTTGATAATCAACATCTTATCATTTAGGGGGATTCTATTCGAGTTCCCATCAATTAAGACAATGTCGTCATGTCATAATCAATCAATCCATTCTACAGGCACTATCAACTTTCCAGTTGCATTGCCGTCGATAAGATGTGAACTTCTCAAAAGACTAATAATAACTCATAATCCTTCACAAGTTCAAGGATATATGGAGACACAACTATCATCTAAAGAGTAAGGTCAACGCATAATCTACGCGATAGAATTTCAAATCAGATACAGACGAAAACATTTAACGAATATGAAATATTCCATGTTTTCATAATTTGAGTACGCATTCGAAAGCTCCTCGGATCGTTACCCAGGTCATTCAAATGAAATCAAATCAAAAGAAATGATAAGAACGTCAATACATCCAGTCGGGTATCAACACTCGGTAATCATATACTTTTTCTAAGAATCTCACTACGGGAGAATTGGACAAGAAAGAATTGTCAATTGTCAAATAAGACAATTTCCATAGATGAGTAAATTCAACTCAGAAGAATAGATGCTACAGGCACATATGTAGGTGTCCCTAACACTATGTCCCTATTTTTCACTTTTTGTAGATCTCATAAAATTTATTCTTTCACAATCTTCAAGGAAAATGTAGTGTTTATTCATTAGTTTCATGGTGACTACTAGTCAGTCTTGCATGGTCCATTCTAAATTGTATGTAGGCGCGCAACTATATACAATTTCAAGATTATCGATGCAATACTCAGTTCGTCAAAATTTTATCATCCATGTTTGTAGTAAAAACATTTTCATGCTTAATTCTTAGATAAGAATCAAGAATAAATTTACAAATATTTTCCTTGTTATGAAAACAATTAAGTTTTCCAAGGTGTTTTATAATCAACTTCATTTCGATAACAATCACTTATAAATCTCACTTTAAATAATCCTTATAGTGATGAAAATTAAATTTTCTCAAAGGATACCGTTTTAACTTTATAAAAATAATGTGTGATCTGCAAAAGAGTGATGAAGAGTGGTTCACCAAGAACTTAACTACAATATGATAGGAAATGAGCTTTAGCCAAATAATCATGAGGTTTATGACCTCGATGGCACTCACGAAGAATAATTCACAACGTAACTCAATTCAAGATGAGTACTTGTTCAACGGTTGCATCACTAATGCGAACATCAGGATGAAGCAAGAAAAGATAGATATCATCGATATATGTAGAATTTAGCAATCAAAGGTAGTCTTTTCATTAATCACAAACAAGTCAAAATTGTACCGTAACACATTACATGTCACTATGTCATACAATTCTCAAAACTCATCCTACCAACTGATATCTCAGTTAAGTTAGGGATTTTTAAAAGATACCACAATGAATACTAATCTACAAGAGTCATTAGGTGTTCCACATGTCCCGGAAGATCCATCGATCCCAATTTTGAAGAAGATTTCTTCAATTTATTTCTTGGACACTGGGCATCCTCGTTATTGGACAATGGTCTAGGAACAACCCTTAATACATACTAACAATCATTTAAAACCTTATAATCTAATCACAGAACTTAACGACTTCCTCTTAACAATTTCATATTCCATATGTGTTAAACTCTACTTTATTCAAGTTTCAACCAATTTTATATTCAATTCGATATCCTACCTCATTTTCCAATACTTTCATTCTTATTCTTCGGCCTTGTAAAGGCAATGAAAGCTCAATATGATCAACACTTAATTTCCAATCCTATAGCTCTTACAACAACAATTATCAAATGAGTCATTAATATGAAATGAATTGATCATTCAACTTTAG
This sequence comes from Glebionis coronaria, assembly GCA_025667525.1. NCBI lineage: Eukaryota > Viridiplantae > Streptophyta > Magnoliopsida > Asterales > Asteraceae > Glebionis > Glebionis coronaria. The sequence goes on from CM046876.1 coordinate 190,587,793, forward strand.
ACTTCTCGGAAAGGTATTAGTGGCATGAGGCTTTTGGGTAATGGTTCCAATGACAGTCTCAAGTGAAACATTCCCCCTTTCGATTTCAATTTAAGAATTGGATGACAACGAGTCAGATGACATCTTTCTAGGTGGTAACGTTTTGTCAAAATCCACTCTATAAGGAAAGATCGTCATGACATCGATATCAGATTTAATCTCGCCAATTCTTTTTCAATATCGCAATCGACTAGTATCTACATTTCTACGAATATCAACCATTTGTTGGGATCATAAATATCCACAACTTGGTTTAGATCTAGGATAGCTAGAATTCCTACGAGAATAGCTTAGATTAATTTACTAGGGGATTTAGGGTTACTTTTGAGAATCTACGTCGTATAGATACCTCGTATAAAAATCAAAATAATCATCAAACAATCATGTAATAAAATTACATCATATATATATATATAATCCAAGTTATATATATATATTAAAATAACACTTCTCAGTCTGGCCTTGTCGGTAACTCGGGAATTCTTCGGCACCGTTATAGTCAAAAGATTTTTATACATTTTTTTAGAAAAATGTTTTATGGTTAAAAGATTTTGAAATGTTTTATTCAAAACCTTAGTTTTTAAAATCTTTCGTTCTCTATAACGAGAGCTCTGATACCAAACTGTAACACCCCCAAATTTATACAACTCAATACAGCGGAAGACTAGTTGGTGTTACGGGATAGCACATTACTCACATCATAGACAACGCATAAAAATCGCGTCGTTTATTAATAAAGCATTTCCATTCATAATTATCAAAGTTACATAGGTCCCAAGTCATTATATTTAATACAGGTTTTACAAAGCATTCGAATGGAAATAAGTATTTAGGTGCGGGCCATGAATTCTTGTTGTCTTCCCGAGAATTACCTTCAAGTACCTGAGATAAAACATGTTAAAAGAAAAGGTCAGCGATAACGCCGAGTGAATTCATATAGTTTAATAAAATCCATCAATACAATATCAGTATAAAATTATTACTGAAAATCATTTTGTACAAATCATTTTAATAGGCCATAAAATAGCCAAAGTCATTTTATACAAATCCTTATCCAAAATCATAATATAGGCATTTGCCTTAAAAATCATTATACGAGCCAATGTCGTAAAAACATCATACAATACGTCTTATGACGTTGTATGAAAATAAAAACCGTTATATGAATATGGTTATGAAAACCAAAACACGAACATAATATCAATAGTATGACCCTGTATTGCTAGTCAGGCAATACATCGTAATTCGGAGCGTCTAGTATTATTTTGTTAATTTTTGGATTATTATAAGCCGCATGACATTGTTACCTTACTAAACCAACAACGGGTAGCTAACCCGATACTTAATTTGCCCATCTAAAGTAGCGTGTCGTCACAAAGGTCACGCTATGGAAATCTTCTCATACATAAATTCGCTTACCAATCAATGTGGCACGACGTGGATCCACCGTCAAGGCGCGAACTGGGGTGATCGTCCCCAAATAGTACTATGATATGCATAAGCGTCTACCAACTCCCGGTAGTTCACAATTCATGCTAATGGGACTTTTAGTGACATAACCTAACTTTAATAATCTATTTGATTTCATCTATCGGGTCCTTTAATCATTTATAGGGTCATACAATCGGGTCATTCAATCATTTGGGTCCAAAATCAATAAACAAAAAATCGGGACAAATGGTGTCCTATTTAATAAAAACTAACATGTTATCTCCCTCGCGGGTTTATAAAACATTTATAAAAACATTTAAAAGAGTGCGAGGCTATGAACTCACGTTGGTGTGGGAAGGCGGGTTGTCGGCAATTCGGATGTACGGTACGTGCTTCATTCACGGAAACCTAGACAAATAATATTCGGTCTTAGACTCATGTCCAATGACTTTATAAAAATAGCAATTATGTATAAATATGATGATTATATATATATATGATCAAGTGGGTTTACATATCCTCATTTACTCATTTTTGTGTTATGTGTCGATAACTTTTATACTAGTTTTCTCGTTTTACCTATTTACGTGTTTTAAGTCCAATGAACTTATTATAAGTTCTTTAACTTGTTTTAATCCCGTTTATACCTATATTATCAGTATGTATACTTTCCATGTTGGTCCCAAATGGGTTAAGCCCAATAAGTTCTTTTTACAAGTTTTTATCTTATTTAGTCCAATTATTAGTCCAATATGCTTAATTAGCTCGTAAATGTCCGTATTTCTTATAGTTCGGGTTTTATCGGTTTTTACTTGTATTAGATACTTATATATCAGTATATGACTTTTATAAACTTTACATTAGACGGGTTTGGTCGTCTAAGTTTTATTTGGCGGAAAACGTTAATTTTACGGCGATAGCCGAAAAAGTCGAAAAAATCAAGTTTATAGTTTTTATTACTTATAAATATTATTTCACCACCATTTATATAATTTACCCATTTAATTAACCTTTTATACATTTATATAAATAAGTTTTATAAGTTAGTGGGTTTATATTTTTACATTTTATACATTATAATGTGAGTGCTTATATAATATTAATAAACATTATTTCCAAAAATCTGATTTTTAACTTCATGTTCACCATTTTTAACATATCTAGAGTTCTATAATGACTTAGAAGCTCATTTTTGGATGACATGTTCTTCATAATATGTGATACATATAACTTAGTTATAGCTACTGCCCATTTTGAGTTTAAGTTGCCTTAAAAGTCCCTACAAAACTGCTTATTCAGATTACACCACCTAACTTGTTTTGATCATATCTCACTCATTATTTTGATTCCATTGCATGGCCAACTCTCACATGTGTATAACATCATCTAATTACTGTAAATAGATCAACCCATGCAATTTTATCAGTTCATCTTTTAGTTATCTACTGTTTTTATACAGCCAACTAAATAGTCAAGATTTTAGCTTCATTTCTTATGGTTATCATCATTTTTAAGCATATTTATCAACACTTGATCCCCACACAACATTTTTATCATAATATATACATCATATACATATACAAAATGAAAGAAAATACATTTGTTCTTTACAAAATAACAAGAGAAAAATGGAGAGGATGATCTTCTTTACCAATCCAAGTGGATTTCTTGTTTTAGGAAGACAAGAACTTGATGAACACAACAAGTATCTCCAAGACCATCAAATATCAAGAAAATAGGTTGGAAAATCAGCCCTAGGACATAAGCAAATCACCTCCAAAATTGTTGATATGGCCACCAGATGATCAAGGCTTCAAGAGAACACCTTAATAGAACTAGTAAACATGTGGTTTATGGCTAGAAGAGATCAAAGAGGGTGTTTGTTGGCTTATTTGGGACGGCAAGAGAGGGAGGGTTGAGAGGATTTTGGAGTGGATTGCATGTAAGAAATGATGGAAATGAAAACAATTTGCTTGTTTTGTGGTTTAGTGGAATGGTTAGCTTAACATGTAAGCATATGCTTACACTTGGAATGTGTAAGTTAAACTTGATGCCACCTTGTGTTGTGGTGTCAAGTGTACCCGTCCCATATATCTAGTGGGGTGGGACAAAGTGTTTTGTCCCATCTCACTAGTTTACGGGTATTTCTCGATTCTAGTTTCCTCGATTTGCGTGCCCTCGAGTCGTTTTACGAAAAACGTTATTATAAATTATGAATCAACGTTACAAAACGAATCCAATAAAAATTGTCTCATTAAAAACGGAGTTCGAAAACGTAAATACATAATCCTAGGGTTTCCGGTTTAGTTGTAAAGGACGTTAAAATAAAATCGTAAGTCCTAATCTCTTCTCGTAAATTTGTGAGTTTATGAACCAACACAAATTTAAAACTCCAAAATAATATTCACGGATAAATTTATTTTCTGAAATGTCGGACTGTCACCAAAGACGGTGTATGTAAACGTAAGCACGTAACGTAGAATCCTCCAGTTTAAACGTAGTCGATGCTACTTCAAGACGTAAATCCAAATTTCTTCCCAAAAATAAGTGAGTTCATATTGTAATATAAAAATAATATTTTCAAATAATATTTGAGAATAAAATATCAATCGTAAATTGACGGATTGTCACATCTTTCAAGTCCTTTGCGATAATGACGGGTGACATCTTGTTGTCTTCAAGGAAAACGTACTCGAGATGAGACGGTAGGTCCTTAAGCTCTAAATCCGGAGAATTTTTGAGGGAAGGCGTAGTAAAATTTGGTTCATTGATAGAGATATCATTAGGAGATGATGGAGAAATATGGTCCTCATTGAGAAATTTCTCAATGGTACGAATGTCTTCATCCCTATTGGAGGGAGAATCGTCATATTGCAAGTCTACATCTCCCAAAAGTTGCTTCAAATTCTTTCAAGATGAAATCACTTTCTCCGAATGGAGTTAGTGATGGAGCAATAGAGGCAACGGTCTCAACAATGGGAAGAGAAGAAGAACCACTTTTGCAAGCGTTTTTGAAATGTTCTTCACAAGCCTCATCAAGAACGTCAATGAAATTAATATTCTCATTTTCAGAAGGCTGCTTAGAAAGTTTACCCATGTTGAAGACGATTTTATCGTCACCAACTCTCATTATTAATTCGCCCGCGGCTACATCAATGAGAGTGCGACCGGTCCTCAGGAATGGACGTCCAACGATTAATGGAACACGGGGGTCCATCTCGTAGTCAACGACAACAAAATCCGCCGGAAAGGTGAATTTGTCGACACCAACGAAGACATCTTCGGCTATCCCCACTGGATAAGCAACCGTACGGTTAGCTAATTCCAAAGTCATTCGGGTGGGACTAGCTCGGGTAGAGATAATTGTTTCCAAACACTTAATGGCATTAAGTTTATACTAGCACCTAGATCGGCTAGGGCCATACAAATCTCTACCCCAGGGAAGTTGCAAGGAATCAAGAAACGACCCGGATCACCAAGTTTGGTTGGTAATTTCCTTAAGAGCACTGTGGAGCAATTCTCATTAAGTTGGGTCTAAGTGATATCAAGGAGTTTCTCCTTATTACTAAGAAGATCTTTAAACATTTTAGCATACTTGGGCATCTGAGCGAGGGCCTCGGCAAAGGAGATGTTGAAATTCAGTTGTTTAAACATTTTAAGAAAGTTAGAAACCTGAATATCATCCTTGTTCTTCAACTTCTCTTTCCTCAACCTTGAGGGATAAGGTATATTGGGTTGAGATGAAGGCTTTGGAATAGAATTCTCACTCATATCCTTGGGTGGTGGAGGGGTGGAAGTAGAAGGTGGAGGAATTGGAGAAATAGAAGGTGGCAGAATGGAAGAAGTAGACTCGTTTTGCTTTGTCACAATCACCGGTGTAGGTGTAGGAAGCTCGGGTTCCTTTAAACCTTTTCCACTTCGAGTGGTAATTGCTTTCATCTCCCCTCTTGGATTAGAAACGGTGTTACTCGGAAGAGAACCCGAACCAGAGGCTTGATTACTTGGGAAGAAACTAGCCATCATGTTCCTTAAGTCATTCGTTTGACTTGCCAAAGAGTTTCGCATATCGGCTCGAAGATCATTCCCTTGTTTCACCATATCAGCTTTCATGTTGGCCATTTCCCGCTGAAGATTCTGCACTATCGCATCATTAGTCCTCATGTAGGTTTCAATCTCGTGATTAAATACGGTGGTTTGGGTGGGAGGAGGAGCATGGTAGGCAGGTGGTTGATAAGTGGGTTGTTGGTAAACTTGGTTGTTTCTTTGAGGCGGATATGGGGTTCTTTGGGTTTGATATTGATTTGGAGCACGAGGTTGGTTTTGATTGTTGCGATTGAGGTTGTTTGGGTTTGTGGGGGAAAACCGGATGGTGAAAGAAAGTTGTTTGAGCGATAGCTGAGCAAATTGCGGTCACCTTGAAGACGTGCTTGATAGCCTCCTGTAGAAAAGTTACCATTGGCGGCATACACATTTTCCGGATTGTCATGAGTCGAAGGACAATCGGTGTATGAATGAGATCCCCCGCATATTTCACATGATTGACTCAAAACATTAACTTGGGCATTCATAGCTTTGGTGTTGTTGGCGGTTTGGAGAGCAAGTGATTCAACAAGCGAAGTAAGCTTATCAATTATCTTATCGCTCTCATTAGTGCTAGCACTAGCCACATTAGTTCGAACACTCTTGGTTTGCACTCTAGACTTGTTCTCAATAATATCCCAAGCGGCATTAGAAGACTTAACCAAAATATTACCCCCCGAGGAACTATTTAGTGAATCTTGGTCATTCATGCTTACACCATTATCTTAATACCTTATAAAAGATTTAAGCCATTTTCTATTATTAGAAGTCTTAATTTTTTAAGCCTCCAACATTTCTTGTTATAGAAAGATTGTTGTTACTTTTTTATTTATTGCACAAATAAATTTTATTAAATTCAAAGTTATTAATAGGCTTAATTTTAAAACATCCTTTACACATAAAATTAAAACCCATTTTAATGAGCTCATTTTAATAGGACCATCTTGTTTGTTATTTTTCAAAGAAATTAAAAGTCAAAACTTTTCATCACACACATAATGAAAAAGTTAAATATTTTAGATTATGTAAACTCGAAACGGACTAACGTTAACACAAATTATTTAAAAAGCTTGTAACCGTCCATTTAAAATATTATAGTAAAATATATTCAGTTCTGCGTTGTAACAGGCATAGAGGTTTATAAAGCCTAATGTATACTATTTATACTACTTTATATTATAAAGTATTTATCACATTCTAAATAAGGAAATCTTAAAAAATTAAGCAAAAAACATTACTATAAAAAGAAATTAAAAAGTTAAAGTAATATTATTTATTTCGTAATTAAACGTCTTTATGTTTAGTCTATTTCATAACCGTCTTCATTAACTTTTGTAATGAGAGTTAAATATTATCGGTTACGTTTTAACCAAAATCATAATTCTATTTTTAATATAATTTTTGTAACGTTTACTTTATTTGAGTATAAAAGCATCATTTGGTTAATGCAAAAAAACACAACAATTTCTATTCCTCTATCATACTTCTAAAAAATCTTATGACTTTTTTTGGTTTCTTTTGAGCATCTCAGAAAATTTGTATACCTCATCAAATTCAAAAAGAATTTTTCGCTTCAACTATTACTACGGTGAACTTATTGTTAGTGTACAAGCAATTGCTTAACATGAAAATAAAGATCGAGTATGTGATTTTTATGTTATTTTTCGAATATTATGCAATGTGCCATGATAATCATTTCAATAATATGCATCATATAGGCAATATTGTAGATACATTATCCTCATAATAAACGTACAAGTAGAGAACATTGAATCGTAAGAAAATTTTGTTACACAGGTACCCACCGCTGCAATGCGCGGGTACCCGGCTAGTAAAAAGTATTTATTTGATGTACTTTTATGAAACCATGTTGTGGACACTTTCTTAAAAGTTCCTTAAAACGGTCCCAAGATTCACTAAATGTCTCACCGTACTTTTGTTCAAAGGTAACGATTTCATTCCGCAAAGCGGTAATACGTGAGGGTGGGAAAAAGTAGTTGATGAATTTGGTCTCTAAATCCGTCCACGTAAGAATACTTTGTGGCGGTTCCTTATCAAGCCAATTCCAGGCTTGTCCCTCTAAGGAGAAAGGAAAAAGTTGTAAGCGAACCACTTCTTGTGAAACCCCATTATACTTGACCGTATTAGTGAGTTGAAGGAACCTTTTTATATGGTCATGAGGATCATCAATCGAACGCCCCAAGAAAGGTTGAGCAGAGACAATTTGAATGAAGCCGAATTTGAGTTCAAAATTGTTGGCTCCAATCTTAGGTATGCCAATAGCATCGGTGTTGCCCTGTACGTGCGATTGCAAAAGCTCGATCATTGGTTGATTGTCCATGGTGACAATAGGTGGAGTAATGACTTCGGCTTGAGCTACTTTCTTCTTACGAGTACGAGTACGCATGCACACCTACAAAATAAAATAAAGATAGACAGGAAATATCTTTGGTTTTTATATGTTCTTCTAATTTTTTTTTTGGATTTTTGAAATTTTTTTAATTTTTATTGATTTTTGAAAATTTTAAAGCAAGGAAAATAACTTTAAAAATAAACGGATCCCAAAATCCAACGCGTCTCTCACTTAAAACCGTTAATCTTAACGAAAAGAGCCACCAGCGGCGCCATTTAATAACTGATTTTTAACCAAGTATAAAATAATTTTGTTCCAAGTCTTTTCGAATTGATTATTGGTAGAAAGTGCGACTCAATCGTTCTTGGTAGAAGATAATTTTGGGTTGGTTGATTATCTATTTTTAACCTAAAAGCAAATAATTCTCGTTGAGTAAAATTAAAACTTTAAAATAAAAGATTAAATTTAAAACTTAAAACTTAAAAACTTAAAAATTTAAACTATCGGAATATAAATAAACCAATCTGTCGGAATGTAATGCAATCAAACCCATCATATCAGAGTAAAGTCCATCGGAATAATCATTTGAATAACCATCGGAATGTAAACAAGTTGGATCTATCGCAATGTATGTCTATCGGAATGTCCGAATCGGAATACAAGAGATCAATTCTATCGGAATGTGTTTGTCGCAATACCCTTTGATCGGAATAATGAGCAAGCTATCGGAATGTTGTTAATAAAATTTTGACAGAGTTTTAACTTAAAATAACCTTAAGTCCCGTCGGAATATGCGATCGCAATGAGCGATCACAATCCCAGATCGGAATAAGGGGGAAAAACCAAGTGATCGCAAAGTAAAACCCTTAAGGGTTATTGCGATACAAACAAGCAGCCGTCGGAATGTGCAATGCTCTCAAAATTGCGATGAACACCAACTAATCCGAAAATGGAGATAAGCAAAAATCTAAATAAGCACTTTCAATAAGCTCACTTAACTGAATCTTAAACAACTCAATAAGCATAAATTTGACAATTTTTGAAATATGAAATTCGTAAACTTTATAAAAGGAACTTTAAAAAGATTAAACTTTTTGAGAAAACTAAAAACAATAAGCTAAACACTAATAAGCCAATAAGCATGAATAGCTTAAAGCTTAATCCGTGTAAGACTTAGAAACGCATAAAAAGATGAACCTTTTAATCACAAAATCATCAATCAAAATCAAACCGTATGAAATGTAATTTTCGGATAAAAAATTAAAGTAAATCAAGAAAGGAAGAAAAAGATTGAAGATTAAAAGCTTAAACTTAAACTTTTTGATTAATAAAACTCAAATACAAAGATTAACTAAAGCTTAACTTGAAAGAAAAGATGAAGTTTTAGTGAGAGAAAGTTAAACACTTTCTCTCTCTAAAATGAAAACTAAAACAAAGAAAATAAACTAACTAACCAACCCTCCTAATGTGTTTAGGAGGGTATTTATAGGAAAATGGGGAGGTGCATGTGTTCTTCCTTCTTTATTTCTTTTCTTCTCGACTCGATCTAAATTCTTTGTCTTTCTCGACGTCGTCTCGGGATTTGTCGATGTAAATTGAACTTGTCTAGTAATTTTCTTCTTCTATTAGACTTGAGTTCTTCCACTTCATTAAACTTCCGTCTTTAGACTTTTTCTTCGATAGATCTTCAGAATAGGCCTTGGACTTCCGTTCTTTTTTCACTCTTGATCTTTTGACTTCGTATTTTCTCGTTTTCTTCGATAAATGCCCGTGAAAGCCCGTGTTTTCTTCCTTTTTCATCTTTTGGTCCTAAAACACAATAAAAACACAAACCACGCATAATTCCGACTTTTACGACATAAAATACACGTTTTGGTCTAGTTATTATTGGAAATAAGTGGTAAAAGGATAAGTGTTTTCACACTTATTAGGAACATTAAAACGCGAATGTCTTAGCACATACGGGTTAAGAAAAAGAACCTATCGCAAGTTCCTAGAATTGATCCTAGAAAGTCTCTTATCAAGGGAACTTTAAAATGCATTCTCTAAACTTAAAAAGGTCTAAGAAAGTGCAAGATCCTATAGGTGACTTAAAAACCTAAAACGTCGATTTAATATAGTCTTAATGAAGCTAATCTAAATTTGGCTTAATTTTGACTTGCATGAGTAAGTATTCACGAGTCTCTTTAATTAGAGGTCTTTAAAGAGTAAAGAACGTGAAGTGATAGAGTTAGAGAAGTGATCATGCTAAACGTAGAACATGAAAATGTTCTTTCAAAAACTCATATGTTTTTAATTATGGCTTTTTCTCCCATAAGATCAATGCATTAGGAATAATCTAATTGCAATAAGTAAGGCCGTACGATTTGAAAGGTTACTTAGCTTCTATCCCAAGATCGTTTAAAAGTTGCTCGTGGTTAATAGAGTTCATAGACAAGGCATAACTTATAGAAGCGGGACGCGAAGATTGGTGAAGTTCCAAAAACGCCCTAACAAGGCATGAGGACTCTATTTTGTTGCTAAAGATCCAAGATGATGTGAAGAATCATTATTCCAAAATCAATATGAAGGATCGAGACACACGACGAAAAGCAATTTACTCCCCTAAAGATCATGGAGAAAGTATATCAAAAAAGACCCTAACAAGGTATGAGGATAAATATATCCAAGTCCTAAAAGGAGGCGGATCGTTGTATATCAAAATCCAAAATAAGGATTAAAGAAAAATGATGAAGTCGTGGTCCAAGTATGAAGAATCTCTCAAAAACGTCAAGTGAAGAAATTCCAAAATATGAAGAGAAGACAATAATTTCAAGAATGTCTTCCGAAGATTCGAAGTATGAAGTACATGCCAAATATCGTTCCGAGAAAGGTCTCAAATCGTGAAACGAGTTATGTCAAGATATGAACTTAAGGAGATTACGAGAAGCCATTTTAAAAGATTTTGTCCTTTGGCTAAATATCGATTAAATCGTGCTACTTTACTTTCGGACTAATAAATACTCAAATAAGTCAATATGAGTCACTTGTGATCCATGACAAATAGTTAAACAATTCTAGATACCTTTTCTTTTTATCATAACTAGGATTGCGGGGAGAAAAAGTATTACACAATTTGAACGTATGAGTATTGTTAGCATTGTGACTTGTACCAACAATGATCTCGTTTTTGCACTTAGCATGGAATGTATGACAATCAAGGATGACGAACTTTACTCTATGAGACATTCACTTGTTTTTATTCATTGACACTAAAAGTCACTTCGTGATGAAAATCATACATTATGTCTTTAACATATCTTCGTAGTATTGTAGCAAGTTTTATTTTTCAATAAAAGTTAATAAAATAGAATTTTGGAGATGCTTAGATACTTTATTCTATCATTGGTGAGGGCACGACAATGGTTTAGTATGGGGGTGTGATGAGATGGCATTTATACATGATCTCATCGTTCTTTTCGGGCTTTAAATGAATAAAATGTCATAAAAATACCATATATAAGCTTGTGTTTGTTTACTTGTGTATTTTAGGTATGGATATCGTGAAAAAGAAAAAAGATCACAAGAAACAAGGAAAAACGAACACGGGAAACAAAGCCGCACAATGAACCGGGCCCTAGTTATGATTTTTCATAGAAAAGACCTTGAAGTATTGAAGATTTTCAAGAATGATCCCTCATCAAAGAAGAAATGACACTTAATACCCTTGTATATTGATAATTACAAGGTTGGTCCCTTAAGTTTGTCAAAATGAGAAAAAGGTCCTTCAACTTTGAAGATTTGGCAAGTTTAGTCCCTTAAGATTAAAGAACTATCAACAATGGTCCTCCATAATATCAAACATATAATGAAGACCTTCAAAGTTCAAGAAAGTACAAGATCAGCCCTTGGAATATCAAGAAATGTTCAAAACAAGTCCTTGAAATCCTTGATACAAAGTTTTATGGCCAAAGTGTGAAGATGTAAACTTTATTAACAAAAGAAATACGTTTTGTTGGCTGAAAAACTTTGTTTACAACATTTTCCAAAAGACAAGGACCAAAAGTGACACACCAAACATTCAAATCTGATTTTTGCACCAAACAACTCACCCTTCCATAAAAACGGATCAAACCATTTCACTATTCACCATCCCTACCCAGTTACCATCTCACTTAAACCAAAGGGTAAAACCCAATTACCCCACCCCACGTGTGATTCACCCTTACATGTTCACATCCCACACCTCACATCATACTTCCCTTCACCATGGAACCCACCCCAATTCCCTTTCAGCCAATCATGTGACGACTTCCTCTCCAAGGAATGCCACATGGACAAATCAACAACCCACATCAACTACTTGGTCCCAAAGGCAAAAAGGAACGTCCAAGATCATTTTGGGAAACTCATCAACTCAAACGCGTCAAGGGCAATTCTGGGATTTCTAGACTAAGGTTTATGCATTCTAGAATAGTCTATTAGCTCTATAAAAGGATACCTCAGCCTATGAGAGTCCCTTTGTTCCATTTTCTAGGCGATTTCTCTGTAATTCCTTTCACTTCAATATAAGTTTTTGTATTTTTCTTTTATGTAATTTTAATTCCTTTATATTGAATGAAGTTGGTTTTAGAAGCTTGAATCTGTGTTCCACAATCTTATTTAAGTTGTTTTTTTGGTTATTGTTTCATACGTTAGATTTTGTTAAGGTTTCAAAGTTTTTCAAAAAGTGTTTGAAAGTAGTTTTGATCCAAGGACTCAAGGCTTTACCAGTTGAGGCCCTTGGATTCTAGGTGTTTAGATCCACTCACTGGCTACTTAAGAGCTTAGTTCTTGAGTGGTTATCTTGGATTTTCATTAGAAAAGTTTTTAGAAGTGTTTGAAACGTGGTTAATAACCCTGCTGATTTGATATACCCCTGTTTGCTTATTACTTGTACTAACCCCTAACCAAAAGCCTTAAGCTCTTTCAAGCTTGATAACACCAAGCTTGTGAATGGTTTTAAGCCTTTGGATAGGTTGTTTGCTCTCTTGTGTTGAAGATCCATTGATACAAGGTCTTGGTTCTAATTTGAACCATCAACAGACCTCCTTCTTTGTTCAAGGACCTTGGTCACTCTATAGTTGTTGAGAGTGGTCCAAGGAGCATTGCTGACTCCCCATAGGAAGTAATTGGGGAGAGGTATTGATTTCTTAATGTTTCCCCTAAAACTTTATTTAGTTTAAATCTGCTATGCTATTTTCCATGTGATTTTGAGATCTTGTGTTTGTGTGGTTAGTTTTATTGTTGAAACCAGTTAGTTGTCACCTAGTTGAGATATTAGGATCATAAAATCAGTAGGTTATTTGTAAAAATAAAAAGTTTGTTTAAGAAGGACTAAAACAAGGTTGTTTGGATTTTGGGATCAAAAGGCCTTGTGGCCTTGTGCCCTTGGTTCTTGGGGTTTTTCTACACTAACCAAGTTATTTGTCACCTGTTTTGGTCATTGGTTAAGTCTCATAAGGATTGGAAAAGGATTTGCAAGTTTTGAAAAAAATCTGACAAAATTGGTTTGAATTTGGTCAAACACATCAGAAGCTATAAAATCTTTGTTTGATGGATTCAGAGTCTGATTTTTGGTTTGGGAAGAGTTTTTGTGATAAGCTATTTGTGTTATATCTGTTTATTAAATTTGGTGGCTTATTGAGTGAGATAGGGCTTATAGAAGTTGGCTGAAGTGGTCATTTGCATCAGCAAAGTGACCACCTCTATTGTGCCTTGCAATTGTTTACCTAGTGCTTGCCCTGTTCTTTTGTTGCTTGAAATTTGTTATTGTGCTGCTTGTGAACTTATCTTGCTATTTGGATTGCCTGTTTGAGTGCTTATAAGCCAACTGGCTTATTGGCCATATTTGTACCAAAACTGAAATCATTTGGCTAACTGGCCTCTTGATTCAAAAGGATTCAACCTTGATTCCTTCACAAAAGTTGCTCAAAACAAGATCATAAACAAACCTTGGCAATTTGGTAACATTTGGAATACTTTGACTTTTGGTCAAATAAGCTCAATTTGGCATATTTTTCAGTTCTGCTTATTGGTACATGCAACAACTTAGTTTTTGTTATAGGTGTCATTTTTCTCAGCTTATTATCACATTTGAAATGTTTCAGATCAATTGGTTAAGGTTTTGCTAGAAAACTAGCTTATTTGGCTTTTTCAGTGTGCTTATTTGCTTCTACAGCTTATTTCACTTGGCTTTTTGGTGTTTTCTTTGTTGATTATTCTTAGTTAAGCTATTTGTGAGCTTTTGCAAAAAGAATTATCTTTTGAAACCCTCTAGAACTCAAACCCGACTATTTTGTCGTTATGTCAAAAAGTTCTTTTCAAGATTCTGGCTTATTACTTGAGCTTTTTGAAAATTTCTTTTTGCGAAAGGGTTTAGAATCTCAATAGAAGGTTGTGTGTTTAAGTAGAGCTTATGGCATTAGCTTATAGCTTAATGGGCTTATTGGCCCATTAAGAATGAGCTGTTGGTTATTTAAGTTGTGATAAGCACATTTTCAGTTGTTGGGCCTTTAGACTTTTGTGTTTAAAATTGAATTTTGAGTCAGTCTGGTGATTATGGGCTTATTTGGTTAAGTTTGAATTTTATTGGGCTAAAAAGCCCATTAAGGGGTCTGTTTTGGTTTTTAGCCCATTTGGGTGCCCAATAGGGGTATTTTGGTAATTTTACTTTCATTTTTCTGATTATTTAGGTTAAAATACACTAGTTTGCAAGTTTTTAGAATTTTTTATAAATTTTGGATTTTTAATATTATTTTAATATTTTATTTTTAGTTTAATTCATTTTAAATAGTTTTTATAGTTTTAAAATTTTGCAAAAATACTTTTTAGTTTAATTAAGTCATTTTAGAGTTTTACAAATTGAAAAATCTTTATTTGGGCTTTTTATTAATTAATTTGATTTTTAGGGCTTTAATTAGCATTAAAAAATTAATAATTAATTAAATAAAAGGTTGGAAAAAGTTTTGATCATTTGTAAACCTTAATTGGATTTTTAGTTATTTTTGGTAACTTTTAGGAATTTTTAGTGCAAGTTTTTTGTGACAATCCGTCAATTTATGATTGATATTTTATTCTCAATATTTATTTAGAAAACATTATTTTAATGTTACAATATGAACTCACTTATTTTTGGGAAGTAATTTGGATTTACGTCTTGAAGTAGCGTCGACTACGTCTAAACCGGAGGATTCTACGTTACGTGCTTACGTTTACATACACCGTCTTTGGTGACAGTCCGACATTTCAGAAAATAAATTCATCCGTGAATATTATTTTGGAGTTTTAAATTTGTGTTAGTTCATAAACTCACAAATTTACGAGAAGAGATTAGGACTTACGATTTTATTTTAACGTCCTTTACGACTAAACCGGAAACCCTAGGATTACGTATTTACGTTTTCGAACTCCGTTTTTGATTTGACAGTTTTTATTAGATTTGTTTTGTGATGTTGATTCATAATTTATAAAAACGTTTTTCGTAAAACGACCCGAGGGCACGCAAATCGAGGAAACTAGAATCGAGGAGTACCCGTAAATAAATGGGGATGAGACAAGTGGGACACTTGTCCCACCCCCACTCCAAAACCGGCCTTAACTTAGCTGCTAACACCATGAGGTGTCAAAGCCATATAAACAAGTTATACACTTGTCCTTTATGCTTACAAATGAAGCTAACAACTTACCTAAAACCACTAACCAACTCACTACTCCCATTTCCATACATGCAAACAACAAACACTTTCTCTCTTGGCTCTCAAATGTGCCGTCCCATTTATCCCCTTAAACCACATCTTTTGATCAATTTTAACCATAAACCTCATGTTATTTCTACATATGTTGAAGCCCTCTTGAAGCTCTCTTGAATTGTGGTGATTATAACATCCATGGAGGAGTTTTCATGGTGTCTTGGGGCTGATTTTCCACAAGGAGTTCATGAAGCATGGTGGTCTTGAAGATGGTCTTGGCTATGCACAAGTTTCTCCATCAAAATCCATATTTTGATCACAACCTACATCATCATGGTCGTATAAAGATTGTTCTCCTCATCTTCTTGTTATTTTAATTATGTAAACATGTATTTTATTTTCTATTGTATATGTATATGATGATTATATGATGATAAAAATATTGTATGGGGATTTGGTGTTGATAAACATGCTTAAAAAGGTGAAAAATTATAAGAAACAAGGCTAAAATCTTGTTTAAATATGTTGGATGTATAAAACAGTAAACAATCAAATGATGAACTGATAAAAATGGCATAGATTAATGGATTTACAGTAAGCTATGGTCTTGTACACATGTGAGAGTTGGTCATGCAATCGAATCATTGTAATGAGTGAGATATGATCAAAACAAGTTTAGGGTACAAATCTGAGTTTACTGTTTTGGAAGATTTTTAGAAACTACTTAGAGGATGATTCAACAGTAGCTATAGGAGAGCTAAATGGTGCACATATCATGTAGTTTATGTGATAAAAATTTGAGCTTCTATCTCCATATAGAACTCTAGATATGGCAGTTTTGGTGAAGATGAAGATAAAAATCAGATTTTGAGAATTAATGTTTATTATTATTATATAAGCACTCAAAATTATATTGTATAAAATGTAAAATAAAAACCCACTAGCTTATGGATTTTATTTATATAAATATGTAAAAGGTTAAATAAGTGTATAAATTATAAAAATGGTAGTGGAATAATACTTATAAGTAATAAAAACTATAAACTTGATTTTTACGACTTTTTCGGCTATTACCGTAAAATTAACGTTTTTCGCCAAATAAAACTTAGACGATCAAACCCGCCTAATGCAAAGTTTTTAAAAGTCATATACTGATATATAAGTAACTAATACAAGTAAAAACCGATAAAACCCGAACTATAGGACATACGGACATTAACGAACTAACTAAGCATATTGGACTAATAATTGGACAAAATAAGATAAACACTTATAAAAAGAACTTATTGGGCTTAACCCATTTAGGCCCAACTTGTAAAGTTTAGATACTGATAATATAAGTATAACATGGATTAATACAAGTTAATAAACTTATAATAGGCTTATTGGACCTAAAACACGTAAATAGGTGAAACTAGTAAACTAGTATAAACGTTACCGACACATAACACTAAAATGAGTAAACGAGAATATGTAAACCCACTTGATCATCATAAATAAAAAATCATCATATGTATACATAATTGTTATTTTTATAAAGTCATTGGACAAAAGTCTAAGACGAGTATTATTTGTCTAGGTTTCCGTGATTGAAGCACGTACCGTACGTCCGAATTGCCGATAACCCGCCTTCCCACATCAACGTGAGTTCATAGCCTCCCACTCTTTTAAATGTTTTTATAAGTGTTTTATAAACCCGCGAGGGAGATAACATGTTAGTTTTTATAAAATAGGACACCATTTGTCCCGATTGTTTGTTTATTGATTTGGACCCGAATGATTGTATGACCCGATTGTATGACCCGATAAATGATTAAAGGACCCGATAGATGAAACAAAATGGATTATTAAAGTTAGGTTATGTCACTAAAAGTCCCATTAGCATGAATTGTGAACTACCGGGATTTGGTAGACGCTTATGCATATAATAGTACTATTTGGGGACGATCACCCCAGTTCACGCCTTGACGGTTGATCCCCGTCGTGCCACATTGATTGGTAAGCGAATTTATGTATGAGAAGGTTTCCATAGCGTGACCTTTGTGAGACACGCTACTTTATATGGGCAAATTGAGTATCGGGTTAGCTACCCGTTGTTGGTTTAGTAAGGTAACAATGTCATGCGGCTTATAATAATCCAAAACTAACGAAATACTACTAGACGCTCCGAATTACGATGTATTGCCTGACTAGCAATACAGGGTCATACTATTGATATTATGTACGTGTTTTGGTTTTCATAACCATATTCATATAACGGTTTTTATTTTCATACAACGTCATAAGACGTAATGTATGATTTTTTTACGACATTAGCTCGTATAATAATTGTTAAGGGAGATGCCTATGTTATGATTTTCGATTAGGATTTGTATAAAAATGACTTTGGCTATTTATGGCTTATTACAAAGATTTGTACAAAATGATTTTCAGTAATAATTTTATACTGATATTATATTGATGGATTTTATTAAACTCTATGAATTCACTCGGCGTTATCGCTGACCTTTTCTCTTAACATGTTTTATCTCAGGTACTTGAAGGTATCTATCGGGAAGACAATAAGAATTCATGGCCCGCACTTAAACAATAATTTCCATTCAAATGTTTGTAAAACCTGTATTAAATACAATGACTTGGGACCTATGTAACTTTGATATTTATGAATGGAAATGCTTTATTATCAAACGACGCGATTTTTATGCGTTGTCTATGATGTGAGTAATGTGCTATCCCGTAACACCAACGAGTCTTCCGCTGTATTGAGTTGTATAAATTTGGGGGTGTTATAGTTTGGTACCAGAGCTCTCGTTATAGAGAACGAAAGATTTTTAAAACCAAGGTTTTGAATAAAACATTTCAAAATCTTTTAACTTTAAACATTTTTCTAAAAATGTCTAAAAAAAAAAAAAAAAAAACCTTTTGACTATAACGGTGCCAAAGAATTCCCGAGTTACCGACAGACTGAGAAGTGTTATTTTAATATATATATATATATATATATAACTTGGATTATATATATATGATGTAATTTTATTACATGATTGTTTGATGATTATTTTGATATTTATACGAGGTATTTATACGACGTAGATTGTCACAAGTAACCCGAAATCCCCTAGTAAATTAATCGAAGCTATTCTCGTAGGAATTCTAGCTATCCTAGATCTAAACCAAGTTGTGGATGTTTATAATCCCAACAAAATGGTTGATATTCGTAGAAACGTAGATATTAGTTGATTGTGATTTTGAAGAAGAATTGGCGAGATTAAATCTGATATCGATATCATGACGATCTTTCCTTATAGAGTGGAGTTTGACAAAACGTTATCACCTGGAAAGTTGTCATCTGATTCGTTGTCATCCAATTCTTAAATTGAAATCGAAAGGGTGAATGTTGCACTTTAGGCTGTCATTGGAACCATTACCCAAAAGCCTTATGCCACTAATACCTTTCCGAGAAGTCTAATTGACTGATCGAGTCATTTAATATTAGTGACTCATTTTGATAATTGTTGTTGTAAGAGCTATAGGATTTGAAATTAAGTGTTGATCATATCGAGCTTTTATTGCCCTTTTAAGGTTTAAAAATAAAGTTGAAGTATTGGGAAATAAGGTAGGATATCGAATTGAGTATAAAAGTGGTTGAAATTTGAATAAAGTAAAATTTAACCCATATGGAATATGAAATTGTTAAGAGGAAGTCGTTAAGTCCTGTGATTGGATTATTAGGTTTTAATTGATTGTAGGTTTGTATTAAAGGTTGTTCCTAGGCCATTGTCCAATAATGAGGATGCCCAGTGTCCAATAAATAAATTGAAGAAATATTCTTCTGAAATTGGGACCGATGGATCTTCCAGGACAGGTAGGACACCTAATGACTCTTGTAGATTAGTATTCATTGAGGTATCTTTTTAAAATAATCCCTAACTTAACTGAGACATCAGTTGGTAGGATGAGATATTGGAATTGTATGACATAGTGACACATAATGTGTTAAGGTACAATTTGACTTGTTTGTGATTAATGAAAAGACTACCTTTGATTGCTAAATTCTACATGTATTGATGTTATCTATCTTTTCTTGCTTCATCCTAATGTTCGCATTAGTGATGCAACCATTGAACAAGTACTCATCTTGAATTGAGTTACGTTGTGGATTATTCTTTTTGAGTGCCATTGAGGTCATCAACCTCATGATTATTTGGCTAAGCTCATTTCCTATCATATTGTAGTTAGTTCTTGGTGAACAAGCTTTCATCACTCTTTTGCAGATCACACATTGTTTTTATAAAGTTAAAACGGTATCCTTTGAGAAAATTTAATTTTCATCACTATAAGGATTATTCAAAGTGAGATTTATAAGTGATTGTTATCAAAATGAAGTTGTTTATAAAACACCTTGGAAAACTTAATTGTTTTCATAACAAGGAAAATCTTTGTAAACTTATTTTGATTCTTATTTAAGAATTAAGCATGTAAATGTTTTTATTATAAATATGATGATAAAACTTTGACGAACTGAGTATTGCATCGTTAATCTTGAAATTGTATATAGTTGCGCGCCTACATACAATTTGGAATGGACCATGCAAGACTGATTAGTAGTCACCATAAAACTAAATGAATAAACACTACATTTTCCTTGAAGGTTGTGAAAGATTAAAGTTTATGAGATCTGCAAGAAGTGAAAAATAAGGACATAGTGTTAGGGACACCTACATATGTGCCTGTTGCATCTATTCTTCTGAGTTGAATTTACTCATCTGTGGAAATTATCTTATTTGACAATTGACAATTCTTTCTTATCCAATTCTTCCGTAGTGAGATTCTTAGGAAAAGTATCTGATTACTGAGTGTTGATACCCGACGGATGTGTCGACGTTCTTATCATTTCTTTTGATTAGATTTCATATTTGAATGACCTGGGTAACGATCCGAGGAGCTTTCGAATGCGCACTCAAATTATGAAAACATGGGATATATTCATATTAGTTAAATGTTTTCGTCTGTATCTGATTTGAAATTCTCTCGCGTAGACTATGCGTTGACCTTACTCTTTTAATGGTAGTTGTGTCTCCATATATCCTTGAATTTATGAAGGATTATGAGTTATTATTAGTCTTTTGAGAAGTTCACATCTTATCGGCGGTAATAAAACTGAAAAGTTGGTAGTGCCATTAGAATGGATTGATTGATTATGACATGACGACATTGTCTTAAATGATGGGAACTAGAGTAGAATTCCCCTAAAAGATAAGATGCTGATTATCAAAAGTGATTTAAATAATTCCCGATAGGTGGTTGTATCCTGCTTTTAGACTTAAAAGTATACCATGAATTGTTATAAACTGATCATAGATATGGTAATCTAGAAAGAACCTAATATAAATTTATTAAAAGATGTTTATGTTATCTGAAACTTTAGGAGGTATTTATTGGTAAATTACCTAGACTTTTGCCATTAAGGCAAGTTGAAATTGGTATTGATTATATTTCCGGTGCTGCACTTGTGGCTTGTGCACTGTACGTCAGCACCATCTAAATTTAAGGAATTACCGTACAACTGAGAGAGTTGTCGGAGAAAGATTTTATTATACCAAGCCTGTCATCATGAAGAGCTATGGTGTTATCATTCCTTATATTTATAGATTACTATGAACTGAGTAAATTGACAATCGAAAACGATATCCATAACTCGAAATGGAAGATTTGTTCGATCATTTACAAGGTTTTTGATCCTCAGCATGGTTATCATCAACTTCGCATCTGCGAAAAGGATTATCTATTCCAATCACTACATCCAGAACTTGTAATGAAAATTTTGAGTTTCACGTGATGTCGTTTGGATTAACTAATACACATGTAGCATTCATAAATTTGATGAATCACGTGTGTAGGCTGTAATTTGATAAATTCATGCTTGTGATCATTAAGGACCATTTGTTTGTTTATAAGAATAAGAAGAAGTTAATAATTAATTATAGATTGCCCTGAATTGGCCGAACAATTAAAAATTGTACTTTGAATATTTAACATAAGACTTAAGACTTAATACTTTACATGATTTAACCGTGTGATTAATAGATAATGGAATATAAATTGACTCTTCAAAATTTAGAAGTCATTTAAGACTATGAGTTATACTAAAAAGAAAGTGCAAATGCGTTTTGACAAATGTTTTAACAAAGAACTTTTAAGGAATTATTCCCTTACACACAAACCATTTAACTAAACTTCTGTTTAGGGGTAAATGTTCGTGTGTACCTCAAGACAACCTAAGCGGAATTGAGGAAACCATTTAAACCATGACTTAAAATTTGAAACGACAATTTTTACTTTTCAACTAAGAAAACTTTGACCAAAGTATAAACAAAGGTTTTTCGAACATTTACGAATCTTATTAAATATTTTCGATAAATCAACAAAAATCGTGTTAATTAAATTAAAAAGTATTTTGAACATTTTCATATAATTGGAGGGACTAAGAAATTTAAAATCCTTACTTACGTTTCATAAAAATTAAATATTTATTTAGTTAGTTGTAATAATCATCGACGCTTTAAAACGTCAGATTAAGCAAAACGGATAAAAATGATAAGAAACTAAAACATAGAAGATATGAAGAAATAATTTTGAATAAATACGGTTATGATATTTATTTCGTCAGGAAAGTGAACGTAATTACTGACACATTATGTATAAAAGATAAAGAACCAATTAGGACATGTTCCTTAATAATAAAGGTGCAAAATAAATTGCCGAACGATATAAAAATAAACAATGTTTGTAAAAAGGATAATATAGATAATAAAAAGGAATTCGCGACTAATATGAATCATTAAGATTGAGAAGCTGATGGCATTAAATGTTTTAAAGGGCCGTTTATGGTTGCCTAAATATGGAAGATTGTGAGATGTAGTTAAATTGGAAATCTTGTAAGTATAAGTATTATATGTATGTCCTTTTTGACTAAATGTATCTTTGTCTAAAGAAGTTGTACTAATGACAAATTATGAAGGCAGACATCGCCTCATACCTTAATAAACGTCTAGCTATTGCAAAGGTCATCATCTGAATTTGATTCGATTTGGGTCATCGTCGATAGACTGACCAAATCTGCTAATATCATTCCCGTTAATGATAAATGCAAAAGAGTTATATAAACATAGTGTGCCTGTATCGATCATCTATATCAAGATCCTCGCTTCGCAACGATTTCTAGAGATTTGCTCAGAAATCATTGAGAACGAACCTTGATGAGAGTACTGTTTACCACCCCAAATCGAAGGGACGAGGTAAAGTAACAATAGATAATGGAATATAAATTGACTCTTCAAAATTTAGAAGTCATTTAAGACTATGAGTTATACTAAAAAGAAAGTGCAAATGCGTTTTGACAAATGTTTTAACAAAGAACTTTTAAGGAATTATTCCCTTACACACAAACCATTTAACTAAACTTCTGTTTAGGGGTAAATGTTCGTGTGTACCTCAAGACAACCTAAGCGGAATTGAGGAAACCATTTAAACCATGACTTAAAATTTGAAACGACAATTTTTACTTTTCAACTAAGAAAACTTTGACCAAAGTATAAACAAAGGTTTTTCGAACATTTACGAATCTTATTAAATATTTTCGATAAATCAACAAAAATCGTGTTAATTAAATTAAAAAGTATTTTGAACATTTTCATATAATTGGATGGACTAAGAAATTTAAAATCCTTACGTTACGTTTCATAAAAATTAAATATTTATTTAGTTAGTTGTAATAATCATCGACGCTTTAAAACGTCAGATTAAGCAAAACGGATAAAAATGATAAGAAACTAAAACATAGAAGATATGAAGAAAGAATTTTGAATAAATACGGTTATGATATTTATTTCGTCAGGAAAGTGAACGTAATTACTGACACATTATGTATAAAAGATAAAGAACCAATTAGGACATGTTCCTTAATAATAAAGGTGCAAAATAAATTGCCGAACGATATAAAAATAAACAACGTTTGTAAAAAGGATAATATAGATAATAAAAAGGGATTCGCGACTAATATGAATCATTAAGATTGAGAAGCTGATGGCATTAAATGTTTTAAAGGGCCGTTTATGGTTGCCTAAATATGGAAGATTGTGAGATGTAGTTAAATTGGAAATCTTGTAAGTATAAGTATTATATGTATGTCCTTTTTGACTAAATGTATCTTTGTCTGAAGAAGTTGTACTAATGACAAATTATGAAGGCAGACATCGCCTCATACCTTAGTAAACGTCTAGCTATTGCAAAGGTCATCATCTGAATTTGATTCGATTTGGGTCATCGTCGATAGACTGACCAAATCTGCTAATATCATTCCCGTTAATGATAAATGCAAAAGAGTTATATAAACATAGTGTGCCTGTATCGATCATCTATATCAAGATCCTCGCTTCGCAACGAATTTCTAGAGATTTGCTCAGAAATCATTGAGAACGAACCTTGATGAGAGTACTGTTTACCACCCCAAATCGAAGGGACGAGGTAAAGTAACAATACAAAACACTAGAAGTCTTGTTTTATGTTTGAATGATTGACCTTTGGTAATGAACCGTATAACCGTTTTCCTTTGGAAAGTTTATCATTGATAATCATCATATTAGGATCGAGATCGAATCTTGTTAGGATCTATATTAGAACATCTGTAAGCAGGAGTTGAGATGAAGACACCTGACATACACCCACTGTGAGTTGGACATGTCTTTTAGGTTTAAGGTTTCCTATGATGGCGAACCTAACCTTACAAAATACTTGACCCGCGAGACCTGAATTGATTGATGAAATTAGGATTTGATTATTGACTGCCGATAGTGGGTAGGAGGTTATGTGAATATGAAATGTAGATCTTGAAGTGCCAGATGGGTAGCAAAGTTATGCCAACAATTTTTAACCTTGGAAAAATGAATTCATGATCTGACAAATCATGGGATATAAGTCCCCGTTGTATGGGAACCATTGAGATGATATAAAAGATTGGTTTGAAAGGCATATAAGCTGGATCTACCCTAGGATTGGTCTGATTGTTCCTTAATAAAGCTTAGATCGGTGAAAAGTTGCATTCATCAGAAACCCATGAACATCATGGATAGAGAAAGTAAGTCAACATTTAGCCTGATCTTATTCCCGTAGTTATGTTTGATGAAACTCGCGTATTGTAATGAATTACACTTGTGAGAAAAGACCGAATGTGGAGGAAATACCCACATGGCTTTAACTCTATAAGAAGCGAGTAGTAAGATGATCTTTGAGGACAAAGATCCTGTTTAGGGGTAAATGCTGTGACAATCCGTCAATTTATGATTGATATTTTATTCTCAATATTTATTTGGAAAACATTATATTAATGTTACAATATGAACTCACTTATTTTTGGGAAGTAATTTGGATTTACGTCTTGAAGTAGCGTCGACTACGTCTAAACCGGAGGATTCTACATTACGTGCTTACGTTTACATACACCGTCTTTGGTGACAGTCCGACATTTCAGAAAATAAATTCATCCAGTGAATATTATTTTGGAGTTTTAAATTTGTGTTAGTTCATAAACTCACAAATTTACGAGAAGAGATTAGGACTTACGATTTTATTTTAACGTCCTTTACGACTAAACCGGAAACCCTAGGATTACGTATTTACGTTTTCGAACTCCGTTTTTTATGAGACAATTTTTATTAGATTCGTTTTGTGACGTTGATTCATAATTTATAAAAACGTTTTTCGTAAAACGACCCGAGGGCACGTAAATCGAGGAAACTAGAATCGAGGAGTACCCGTAAATAAATGGGGATGAGACAAGTGGGACACTTGTCCCACCCCCACTCCAAAACCGGCCTTAACTTAGCTACTAACACCATGAGGTGTCAAAGCCTTATAAACAAGTTATACACTTGTCCTTTATGCTTACAAATGAAGCTAACAACTTACCTAAAACCACTAGCCAACTCACTACTCCCATTTCCATACATGCAAACAACACACACTTTCTCTCTTGGCTCTCAAATGTGCCATCCCATTTATCCCCTTAAACCACCACTTTTGATCAAATTTAACCATAAACCTCATGTTATTTCTACATATGTTGAAGCCCTCTTGAAGCTCTCTTGAATGGTGGTGATTATAACATCCATGGAGGAGTTTTCATGGTGTCTTGGGGATGATTTTCCACAAGGAGTTCATGAAGCATGGTGGTCTTGAAGATGGTCTTGGCTATGCACAAGTTTCTCCATCAAAATCCATGTTTTGATCACAACCTACATCATCATGGTGGTATAAAGATTGTTCTCCTCATCTTCTTGTTATTTTGATTATGTAAACATGTATTTTATTTCCTATTGTATATGTATATGATGGTTATATGATGATAAAAATATTGTGTGGGGATTTGGTGTTGATAAACATGCTTAAAAAGGTGAAAAATTATAAGAAACAAGGCTAAAATCTTGTTTAAATATGTTGGCTGTATAAAACAGTAAAGAATCAAATGATGAACTGATAAAAATGGCATAGATTAATGGATTTACAGTAAGCTATGGGTCTTGTACACATGTGAGATTTGGTCAAGCAATGGAATCATTGTAATGAGTGAGATATGATCAAAACAAGTTTAGGGTACAAATCTGAGTGATACATGGTTTTTGTATGGGTTCAATTATGTTCTCTCGATATCCTCTCGAATTGATCTCGGTTCTAGGTGGAATGATTGTTTTTGGTTACTAAAAAGGGGGATTGGATTTTTAATCTACTAAAGGTTTAAATGCACGAAAAATGTAAACTTGAATTTAAAAGCAATCAAATTAATAACAATTAATAAAAACTTGAATTAAAATTAAAATAAAAATAACGAAGCAGTAAGAAACAGTAAACCAGTAACACAGTAACACTTAAAGAAAATTGATTCGGAAGTCACCTTGATTCGGAACTATTGATCCGGAACTTTTCACCCGGAAGTCTTCATTCGGAACTTTGAAAAATCCTTCACTCGGAACTTTGATTCGGAAGTTAATTCGGAAGTTCACCCGGAACTTTTCGTTCGGAAGTTCACTCGGAAGATTGATCCGGAACTTTGAGTCGGAAGTTTATTCGGAACTTTTAATTGATTCAGAACTTTTCAAAAACACATTCATTCGGAACTTTAAACTCATCCGGAACTTTCAGTTCATTCGAAAGATTTGTTCATCCGGAACTTTCTTGTTTATCCGGAACTTTGGTGTTCATCCGGAACTTTGGTGTTCATCCGGAAGTTTTGTTCATCCGGAACCTGGGAACACTAAAGAACAGAAACTTAAACCGAAGAACAAGGAAAACGATTTTAATCCAAAAATCACCAAGTTTCTAACCAAAAACTCAAATAAACTAATCACTAAACATTTACTAACCATAAACTACTAATCCCATCAATAAAAACATAAAACCCAACAACTTTTGAAGATCAAATCAATCAAATAAGAACTTAAGAACTTGAAATAAAAGATGATGATGAACAAGATGAAATGGAAAGATTAAACAAGAACTTGTATTGATGATTAATGTTTTAACAATCACAAAACAAAGATTAAAATTATAAGATTTGAAGAACAAAGATTAAAATCACCAAACACCCTAGTGGTGTTGGTGATGCTACGAACAAGAAGAGAGAAAAAAGTGGGGAAAGAAAAAAAAACTTAAAACTAAAAACTGGATGGAAAGTGTGAGGGGATCCCTTTATATAGGTGTCCCCTTTGGTTGGTGAGTGGGCTTTCTCCCGTTCTTATTGTCTTCTCGTCTTTTCAGAAAAGTTGACGTTTTCGATTCTGATTCGGGATTTGTCGTCGATTAATTTCAACTCGTCTTTTAATTTCTTCGTTTAATAGACTTGAGTTTCTTCGACTTATATAAATCTTCCATCTTTGGTCCTTTTCTTCGATAAATCTTCGAATAGGCCCAGTGACTTCAAATCTTTTGCATCTCTTGGACAATAGACTTCATCTTGAGTCTTTTTCTTCGGTAAAACCCGTGCAATCCCATGTTTTCTTCAATATTCATCCGGTTGGCTCTGAAAACACAATAAACACAAAAACCACGCATAATTCCAAACAAATGATATTAAATACGCGTTTTGGTCTTGTTTTAGCCAGAATTAAGTGGTAAAAGGATGGGTGTTTACACACCTATCAAATCCCATACACTTAACCATTTCCATGCCCTCATGCAATGCTTAGTGATAAAGCAATTTTACATTTTTCTCATAATCAATCAACCTTGGCCTTATTCAAATACTACTAAACAAAAATTAAAATACTAAGAGAAATTAAAACTTTAAAGTAAACAAAAAGATGGAAATAACTTGCAAAGAAACCAATGACTTACATTAGGGCTTTGGTGCTGCGAAGATTTATCACCCTCAAGTTTCACGTTCCCCAAACTAAGCTTAAAAACGAGATCATTGTTATTATAAGTTAGTAAATCAAACACTTACACACATGGCTTAATTATATGCTTAAACTCCCTTATTCCTAGGTGTATCTCTTATATTTTATTTTTGTCTTAGAATGATCATGAAGATGCATTTTTGGACCTTTTTTTCGATAGTTTATTAAGGCTGAAAGCAAAGTAGGACGATTTGATCAATAGTTAGCTAAAGGACAAAATCTCTTAAAACTGCTTCTCGGGATATCAAAAAGTTCATATCTTGGCATAACTCGGTTCACGATTTGAGACCTTTCTCGGGCCGATATTTGGCATGTACTTCATACTTCATATCTTGAGAGACGCGCTTGAGATAATGGTCTTCTCATCGTTCATAGAGTTTCTTCACTTGGAGACTTTTGAGGGGTACTCCAACTTGTTGACCACGACTTCATCATTATTTCTTCAATCTCTATTTGGGATTTTGAGATACAACGACCCGCCTCCTTTTCGGACTTGGATCTATTTATCCTCATACCTTGTTAGGGTCTTTTCGGGATAGACTTCTCCATCATCTTTATGGGAGTTGATTGATTTTCGTCGTGAGTCTTGATCCTTCATATCGATTTTGGGAATAATGCTTTTCACATCACCTTGGATCTTTAGCAATAAAATGGAATCCTCATGCCTTGTTAGGGCCTTTTCAGACTCGCCAATCTTCGCGCCCCGCTTCATAAGTTATGCCTTGGCTATGAACTCTTATCATTACCGAGCAACTTTTAAACGATCTTGGGCTAGAAGCTAAGTAACTTTTCAAATCGTACGACCTTACTTATTGCAGATAAATTATTAGCAAATGATGGGAGAATAGGCAAATAATTACACCAAGTGAGCTTGTGCAAGAATACCGACTTATAATTGACTCTATCATTTCTCGTCCTCCACAATTTAAAATCTCAAGTAATGAGACTCGTGGATACTTAGCCTAATAAACCAATTAAGGTCTACATGGTTAAGGATACTAGCTAGAATAAACTTGGATAAGTCTATTCGGGTTGAGTCAAAATAAACGCAACGGGCCTAATATGTCAAAGACTTCTAAACTAGCTACACCACTATATTAAAATCTGACTTTATTGCGGGATATATACATACGAAAGCAACGATAAAAATTTAAAAATTATGACTAAATGGCCAAAGTTAATACAAAATTTGAAAAATGTTGAAAAATAGGATTTTCCGGTTAAATGAAGGCATTTTCATGGAAAAGTCCACTTAAAACTTCGATAGAAGTTCCCCCTACACTTAAGATAAACATTGTCCTCAATGTTTAAGCATGTGGGAAAAGTTTCCCCTACACTTATGAAATTGTGCACGTTGGTTTACTCAAGTTAAGGAAGAGACGACTAAGGTGATCAATTTCAAATGTGAGTATGAAGAAAATTGAATCACGATAGTTGGGAGATAGAACCGGATTTCGGATAACACGGGAGCACGGTTCTTTGAAGATTCCAAGAGTGCATTCATCCCTGTAATCACATCACCACACAAATACAAACACGATAGAGGTCCCCCTACACTTAGGAGGTTAAAACATAAAAGGATAGATACTCGGGCTGCCTCCCGAGGAGCGCTTGTTTTTGATAACCGAGTCACGAGCCTGACTTGACCCAAAATTAGTTCATGGGAAACGTGGTGATGGATGGAATCACCTCCTGAGAGGTGTCCTCACCAAAGTACAACTTCACTCGTTGGCCATTCACCTTAAAATTTGGTCCATTAGGTTGAGCGAGCTCGAGAGTACCATATGGAAAAATTTGGGCAATGGTGAATGGGCCGGACCAACGAGATTTGAGCTTGCCCGAAAAGATTTTCAACCGAGAGTTAAAGAGTAAAACTTTGTCTCCAACATGGAACTCTCGGTTTTTAATCTTAGAGTCGTGAATGAGCTTAGTCTTCTCCTTATAGATCAAAGAATTTTCATAAGCCTCATTACGGAGTTCATTGAGCTCATTGAGTTGGATCTTGCGCAGGTCACCGGCTTTGTTGATATCAAAATTAGCCCACTTCAAGGCCCAATAAGGCTTGTGCTCCAACTCAATGGGGAGGTGGCACGCTTTTCCGTACACGAGATGATATGGTGTACAACCAATCGGAGTCTTGTATGCAGTACAAAAAGCCCACAAAGCATCATCAAGTTTATCAGCCCATGAGGCACGATGCTCTCCTACGGTCCTTTCAAGAATTCGCTTTAGTCCTCGGTTGGATATTTCAGCCTGGCCATTAGTTTGTGGGTGGTAGGCTGTGGAAAGACGATGATTTACACCATACTTAGCCATGACTCTTGCGAATTGATCATTGCAAAAATGAGTCCCACGATCACTAATAATGGCACGAGGCACACTGAATCTAGCGAATAGAGATTTCAAAAAGTTACAAACCACCCTTGCGTCATTAGTGGGTAAAGCTTTGGCTTCAACCCATTTGGAGACGTATTCAACGGCTACAAGGATGTATTTGTTTCCTTTAGAAGAAGGGAATGGCCCCATAAAGTCGATACCCCAAACATCAAAGATTTCACATTCTTGAATGAAATTCTGAGGCATCTCGTCTTTATGTGTGATCGTGCCTTGTTTTTGACAAATATCACATCGTTTAACCATATTGTGAGTGTCACGATATATGGAGGGCCAATAAAATCCCGAATCAAACACTTTTTTGGCGGTGTAGTTGGGACCAAAGTGACCACCGGTGGGTCCTTTGTGGCAAGCATCAAGGATTTTCAAAGCTGCCGGTCCATCAACACATCGGCGGATAATCAGGTCGGCACATTGTTTGAATAGGTAAAGGTCGTCCCAAAAGTAAGTCTTAATGTCAGTGAAGAACTTTTTCTTTTGTTGGCACGTCAACCCTTCCTTGAGAATTCCACCCGCCAAGTAGTTTGCAAAGTCCGCAAACCACGGGGTTTCATCAGAATTCGAATTTATAGACATTAAGGTCTCCAAGAGATAAGAATCATTGATTTCTTTGTTCGGATAATCCCCTTGGTAAGGATCCTCAAGTCTGCTGAGATGATCCGCGACTATGTTTTCAACTCCTTTTTTATCGCGAATTTCGATTTTAAATTCCTGGAGCAACAAAACCCAGCGAAGAAGTCTTGGTTTGGAATCTTGCTTTGTCAACAAGTACTTTAACGCGGAATGATCGGTATACACAATTGTTGTAGAAAGGACAAGATAGGGGCGGAACTTTTCAAAAGCATAGACAACAGCTAAAAGCTCTTTTTCGGTTGTCGTGTAATGCAATTGAGCCCCCGTCATTGTCTTGCTAGCGTAATAGATTGGTTGGAAGTGTTTGTTCACTCTTTGTCCCAGAACCGCTCCAATAGCAAAATCGCTAGCATCGCACATCAACTCGAAAGGCAGCTCCCAATTTGGGGTAACCAAGACAGGTGCCTTAGTAAGCTTATCCTTAAGCAAGTTGAAGGATTCAAGGCACTCTTTGGAAAAGATAAAAGGAGTATCTTTCTCCAAGAGGTGAGTCATCGGGCGAGCGATTTGAGAAAAATCTTTGATGAATCGACGGTAGAAGCCTGCATGACCCAGAAAACTTCTCACACCCTTCACGGTGGAAGGTGGAGGCAACTTAGCGATAACATCGACTTTAGCACGGTCTACTTCAAGACCGGCTTTGGAAAATTTGTGTCCTAGCACGATGCCTTCTTTTACCATAAAATGGCATTTTTCCCAATTGAGAACAAGGCGAGTGTCTTCGCACCGCTTAAGCATACGTTCCAAATTGGCAAGGCAAGAAGAGAAGGAATCCCCAAAGACCGAGAAATCATCCATGAAGACTTCCATGGTTTGTTCAACCATGTCATGAAAGATAGCTAACATGCACCTTTGGAATGTCTCGGGGGCATTGCATAAGCCAAAAGGCATTCTTTTGTAAGCAAATGTGCCATAGGGACAAGTGAATGTTGTCTTTTCTTGATCTTGGGGATCGATGGGTATTTGGAAATAACCCGAGAAACCATCAAGAAAGCAGTAATATTCATTACCCGCTAAACGTTCAAGCATTTGATCCATAAAAGGTAGAGGGAAATGATCCTTTCTCGTGGCATCATTGAGTTTGCGGTAGTCTATACAAACTCTCCACCCAGTAACGAGACGAGTGGAAATCAACTCGTTGTGTTCATTGGGAACAACGGTTATTCCGCCCTTCTTGGGCACACAATAGACTGGACTAACCCATGGTGAATCCGAAATAGGGTAAATCATACCCGCATCAAGAAGTTTAATAACCTCTGTTTTGATGACTTCATGGATTTTTGGATTCACCATTCGTTGGCTTTGAATTGTGGGCTTAAAGTCGTCCTCCATGAGAATTTTGTGTGTGCAGAAGTGAGGATCAATTCCGCGAATATCAGAAATTTTCCAAGCAATAGCCTTCTTATGATTTTTCAACACGGTGATAAGTCGGGCTTTTTCTTCTTCCTTTAGGTCCTTAGCAATGATGACTGGCGACTTCTTCTCTTCTTCAAGGAATACATACTCAAGATGGGGCGGCAACTCCTTAAGTTCTAAATCCGGAGGATTTTCGACGGGAGGCGTTTTCAAAGTCGGAGTATCGATAGCAATAACCGTGGGAGATGGAGGAGAAGGATTGTCGTCGTTGAGAAGGTTGTAAAAGAAATGCATATCTTCATCCGCATCGGTGGGAGAATCATTAGTAGCTAAATTCACATCTCCCATGGTGTCTTCAAGATTGTTCCACAACAAATCACTTTCTCCAAATAGAGACAGTGATGAATCAATAGAGGAAACGGTTTCAACATTGGGAAGAGAGGGAGGAATACTTTTACAAGCATCTTTGAAGTGTTCTTCACAAGCCTCATCAAGAACGTCAATACAATTAACACTCTCGTATGAATAAGGTTGTTTAGACAACTTTCCAATGTTGAGAACGATTTTATCGTCACCCACTCTCATGATAAGCTCACCGGCTTCAACATCGATGAGAGTGTGACCGGTCCTCAGGAATGGACGACCCACGATCAAGGGAACACGAGGGTCCATCTCGTAGTCGACGACGAAATCAGCAGGAAAAGTGAATTTGTCGACTCCTACAAAGACGTCTTCGGCTATCCCCACTGGATAAGCAACCGTACGGTTAGCTAATTCCAAAGTCATTTTGGTGGGGACTAGCTCAGGGAGAGATAATTGCTTCCAAACGCTTAGAGGCATTAGATTGATACTGGCACCTAGATCGGCTAGGGCCATGCAATTCTCTACCCCCGGGAAATTGCAAGGGATTAAGAAACGACCCGGATCACCAAGCTTGGTTGGCAATTTCCTTAAGAGCACTGCAGAGCAATTCTCATTAAGTTGGGTGTTGGCAATATCGAGAAGCTTTTCCTTGTCACTCAGAAGATCTTTAAACATTTTCGCGTACTTAGGCATGTGAGCGAGAGTCTCAGCGAAGGAGATATTGAAATTCATTTGTTTGAACATTTTAAGGAAGTTCGAAACATGAATATCGTCCTTGCTTTTGAGCTTCTCTTTCCTCAACCTAGATGGATAAGGTATATTGGAAGAAGAGGAAGGCTTTGGGAGAATAGGATCACTCACATCCTTGGGTGGAGGAGGGGTAGAAGTAAGAGGTGGAGAAATTGGGGAAGGAGAAGGATGAGGAATAGGAGCAGGTGACTCGTTTTCCTTAGTCACAATCACCGGTGGAGGTATAGGAAGCTCGAGTTCCTTGGTACCTTTGCCATTGCGAGTAGTGATTGCTTTCATCTCCCCTCTTGGATTCGAAACGGTGTTACTCGGAAGAGTACCCGAAGAAGAGGGTTGATTACCTTGGAAAAAACTAGCCATCATGTTCTTCAAGTCATTCGTTTGACTATCAAACGTGTTTCTCATGTCGGCTCTCAAATCGTTCCCTTGTTTGACCAGGTCTGCTTTTAAGTTGAGCACTTCCCTCTGAAGATTCCCCACGATCACATCGTTCGTCCTCATGTAAGTTTCCACTTCTTGGTGTAGAGCGGTGGGTTGGTTGGGAGGAGCATTGTATGCGGGTGTTTGATAAGCAGGTTGCTGGTAAACTTGGTTGTTTCGTTGAGGTGGAGGTGGTTGTTTGTGAGGTGGGATGTATGGTGTACGAGGTTGTTGTTGTTGTTGAGGAGGGCGATTGAGGTTTTGTTGTTGGTTTGGGTTGTTTGGAGGGAAACCGGGTGGTGAGAGGTAGTTGTTGGAGCGGTAGCTAAGCAAATTACGGTCACCTTGAGGTCTAGCTTGATAAGCAGGTTGAGGATAGGTGCCATATGCTGCATTCACATTCTCAGCAGGGTAGTCTTGGGTGGCGGTACAAGTGGTGTAAGAGTGAGGACCCCCGCATATCTCGCATGGTTGGGTAACAGCATTGACTTGAGCGTTTTTAGCGTTGCTGCTGTTGTTGTTGTTAACGGTGTGGGTGACAAGCGATTCAAGAAGCGTAGTGATTTTGTCAAGTCGCTTGTCGCTGTCACTAGTACTAGCACTAGCTACATTGGTCCGAACACTCTTGGTTTGCACACGAGACTTATTCTCAATGATATCCCAAGAAGCATTGGAAGTCTTAGCCAAAAGATTACCCCCCGAGGCACTGTTTAGTGAATCTTGGTCACTCATGCTTAAACCATTGTAAAAAGTATTAATTTGATGCACTTTGGTAAAACCATGTTGTGGGCATTTTCTTAAAAGATCTTTGAAACGATCCCAAGATTCACTAAACGACTCATCGTACTTTTGTTCAAAATTTATGATTTCATTCCGCAAAGCAGTAGTACGAGAGGGTGGGAAAAAGTAATTTATAAACTTGGTCTCCAAATCCGTCCACGAGAGAATACTCTGTGGCGGTTCCTTAGCAAGCCAATGCCGGGCTTGTCCCTCTAAAGAAAAGGGAAAAAGTTGTAACCGGATAACCTCTTGTGGAACACCATTGAATTTGACCGTGTTGGTGAGTTGCAAGAATCTCTTGATATGGTCATGTGGGTCATCAATGGTACGCCCCAAGAATGGTTGAGCAGAGACCATCTGGATAAAGCCTGATTTGAGCTCGAAATTATTGGCTGCAATCGCTGGTATAACAATTGGATCAGTGTTGCCATCTACATGAGCTTGTAGCAGTTCAATCATCGGGCGATTATCCGGTTGAGGCTCATTGTTGTTGTTATTATTGTTGTTTGGAGGTGGTATGTTGTTGTTGTTTTGTACACCGGCCATGTCTAAGTTATCGAGAGGCTCGGGCTCTTGATAAGACGTGGATCGAGTGCGCATACACCTGCAAAAGAACTAACAAGAGAAAAACAAAGCAAAATATTTTTGGTTTTTTATGTTTTTTACTTTTTAGGATTTTTGAAAATTTTATATTTTTTAGTGTTTTTTTGAAATTTTTTATGAAAAAGTAACGTTCACGGGGAACGGATCCCAAAATCCAAGTTCTCACAAAAAACTTTTGATCTTAACGAGAAGAGCCGGCAGCGGTGCCATTTGATTCATGGTTTTTGTATGGGTTCAATTATGTTCTCTCGATATCCTATCGAATTGATCTCGGTTCTAGGTGGAATGATTGTTCTTGGTTACTAAAAAGGGGGATTGGATTTTTAATCTACTAAAGGTTTAAATGCACGAAAAATGTAAACTTGAATTTAAATGCAATCAAATTAATAACAATTAATAAAAACTTGAATTAAAATTAAAATAAAAATAAAAATAAAGAAGCAGTAAGAAACAGTAAACCAGTAACACAGTAACACTTAAAGAAAATTGATTCGGAAGTCACCTTGATTCGGAACTATTGATCCGGAACTTTTCACCCGGAAGTCTTCATTCGGAACTTTGAAAAATCCTTCACTCGGAACTTTGATTCGGAAGTTCACCCGGAACTTTTCGTTCGGAAGTTCACTCGGAAGATTGATCCGGAACTTTATCCGGAACTTTGAGTCAAAAGTTTATTCGGAACTTTTAACTGATTCGGAACTTTTCAAAAACACATTCATTCAGAACTTTAAACTCATCCGGAACTTTCAGTTCATTCGGAAGATTTGTTCATCCGGAACTTTCTTGTTTATCCGGAACTTTGGTGTTCATCCGGAACTTTGGTGTTCATCCGGAAGTTTTGTTCATCTGGAACCTGGGAACACTCAAGAACAGAAACTTAAACCGAAGAACAAGGAAAACGATTTTAATCCAAAAATCACCAAGTTTCTAACCAAAAACTCAAATAAACTAATCACTAAACATTTACTAACCATAAACTACTAATCCCATCAATAAAAACATAAAACCCAACAACTTTTGAAGATCAAATCAATCAAATAAGAACTTAAGAACTTGAAATAGAAGATGATGATGAACAAGATGAAATGGAAAGATTAAACAAGAACTTGTATTGATGATTAATGTTTTAACAATCACAAAACAAAGATTAAAATTATAAGATTTGAAGAACAAAGATTAAAATCACCAAACACCCTAGTGGTGTTGGTGATGCTACGAACAAGAAGAGAGAAAAAAGTGGGGAAAGAAAAAAAAACTAAAAACTAAAAACTGGATGGAAAGTGTGAGGGGATCCCTTTATATAGGTGTCCCCTTTGGTTGGTGAGTGGGCTTTCTCCCGTTCTTCTTGTCTTCTCGTCTTTTCAGAAAAGTTGACGTTTTCGATTCTGATTCGGGATTTGTCGTCGATTAATTTCATCTCGTCTTTTAATTTCTTCGTTTAATAGACTTGAGTTTCTTCGACTTATATAAATCTTCCATCTTTGGTCCTTTTCTTCGATAAATCTTCGAATAGGCCCAGTGACTTCAAATATTTTGCATCTCTTGGACAATAGACTTCATCTTGAGTCTTTTTCTTCGGTAAAACCCGTGCAATCCCATGTTTTCTTCAATATTCATCCGGTTGGCTCTGAAAACACAATAAACACAAAAACCACGCATAATTCCAAACAAATGATATTAAATACGCGTTTTGGTCTTGTTTTAGCCAGAATTAAGTGGTAAAAGGATGGGTGTTTTACACACCTATCACTGAGTTTACTGTTTTGGACGATTTTTAGAAAATACTTAGAAGATGATTCAACAGTGGCTATAGTAGAGCTAAATGGAGCACATATTATGTGATAAAAATTTGAGCTTCTATCTCCATATAGAACTTTAGATATGGCAGTTTTGGTGAAGATGAAGATAAAAATCAGATTTTGAGAATTAATGTTTATTATTATTATATAAGCACTCAAAATTATATTGTATAAAATGTAGAATAAAAACCCACTAACTTATGGATTTTATTTATATAAATATGTAAAAGGTTAAATAAGTGTATAAATTATAAAAATGGTAGTGGAATAATACTTATAAGTAATAAAAACTATAAACTTGATTTTTACGACTTTTTCGGCTATTAATTACCGTAAAATTAACGTTTTTCGCCAAATAAAACATAGACGATCGAACCCGTCTAATGCAAAGTTTTTAAAAGTCATATACTGATATATAAGTAACTAATACAAGTAAAAACCGATAAAACCCGAACTATAGGACATACGGACATTAACGAGCTAACTAAGCATATTGGACTAATAATTGGACTAAATAAGATAAACACTTATAAAAAGAACTTATTGGGCTTAACCCATTTAGGCCCAACTTGTAAAGTGTAGATACTGATAATATAAGTATAACATGGATTAATACAAGTTAATAAACTTATAATAGGCTTATTGGACCTAAAACACGTAAATAGGTGAAACTAGTAAACTAGTATAAACGTTACCGACACATAACACTAAAATGAGTAAACGAGAATATGTAAACCCACTTGATCATCATAAATAAATAATCATCATATGAATACATAATTTTTATATTTATAAAGTCATTGGACAAAAGTCTAAGACGAGTATTATTTGTCTAGGTTTCCGTGATTGAAGCACGTATCGTACGTTCGAATTGCCGATAACCCGCCTTCCCACATCAACGTGAGTTCATAGCCTCGCACTATTTTAAATGTTTTTATAAATGTTTTATAAACCCGCGAGGGAGATAACATGTTAGTTTTTATAAAACAGGACACCATTTGTCCCGATTGTTTGTTTATTGATTTGGACCCGAATGATTGTATGACCCGATTGTATGACCCGATAAATGATTGAAGGACCCGATAGATGAAACAAAATGGATTATTAAAGTTAGGTTATGTCACTAAAAGTCCCATTACCATGAATTGTGAACTACCGGGATTTGGTAGACACTTATGAATATAATAGTACTATTTGGGGACGATCACCCCAGTTCGCGCCTTGACGGTTGATCCCCGTCGTGCCACATTGATTGGTAAGCGAATTTATGTATGAGAAGATTTCCATAGTGTGACCTTTGTGACGACACGCCACTTTAGATGGGCAAATTGAGTATCGGGTTAGCTACCCGTTGTTGGTTTAGTAAGGTAACAATGTCATGCGGCTTATAATAATCCAAAACTAACGAAATACTACTAGACGCTCCGAATTACGATGTATTGCCTGACTAGCAATACAGGGTCATACTATTGATATTATGTACGTGTTTTGGTTTTCATAACCATATTCATATAACGGTTTTTATTTTCATACAACGTCATAAGACGTAATGTATGATGTTTTTACGACATTGGCTCGTATAATAATTTTTAAGGCAGATGCCTATGTTATGATTTTCGATAAGGATTTGTATAAAAATGACTTTGGCTATTTATGGCTTATTACAAAGATTTGTACAAAATGATTTTCAGTAATAATTTTATACTGATATTATATTGATGGATTTTATTAAACTCTATGAATTCACTCGGCGTTATCGCTGACCTTTTCTCTTAACATGTTTTATCTCAGGTACTTGAAGGTAATTCTCGGGAAGACAACAAGAATTCATGGCCCGCACTTAAACAATAATTTCCATTCAAATTTTTGTAAAACCTGTATTAAATACAATGACTTGGGACATATGTAACTTTGATATTTATGAATGGAAATGCGTTATTATCAAACGACGCGATTTTTATGCGTTGTCTATGATGTGAGTCATGTGCTATCCCGTAACACCAACGAGTCTTCCGCTGTATTGAGTTGTATAAATTTGGGGGTGTTACATTTTTATTTTGTCTATTTTTACGGTTTTACGTTTTGTCGTCGTAGTTTAATTTTATCGTATCCGTCATCCTCTTTTCTCTCAAATATTAATCCAAAATATTACAAAATTTCACACACAATAAACCTCTTTGGGAAACGAACTTTCACACACCATTGGGTCATTAGTGCTTGATTTTCATCATCTCCCTCCTATAAGTATCGGCGAGTGTACTGACCGAATCTTCCTTGCGGATCGGTAAGAAATGAGCTGACTTGGTAAGTCAATCAACGATAACCCAAATTGCATCATGTTTCCTCTTTGTCTGCGGAAGACCGGTAACAAAATCCATGGTGATCTTGTCCCACTTCCACTCTGGGATATCTAACGGTTGAAGAAGACCGCCAGATCGATGATGCTCGATCTTAACCTGCTGGTTGGTAAGACATTTGGAGACGTAAGTCGCAACATCCTGTTTCATACCACTCCACCAAAAGTATTGCTTGATGTCATGGTACATCTTGGTCGAACCAAGATGAATAGAGAATGGGGAGCTATGGGCCTCAGCTAACAATGCTTCCCGGAGTTCTTGATCATCAGGAAC
Organism: Glebionis coronaria; assembly: GCA_025667525.1. Lineage (NCBI taxonomy): Eukaryota > Viridiplantae > Streptophyta > Magnoliopsida > Asterales > Asteraceae > Glebionis > Glebionis coronaria. Next base: position 190,627,582 of record CM046876.1, read on the forward strand.
ACAAGGTCTCGTGCCCTGCCATAAGATACCATCTGCATCTACTCGAAATTCTGTCTGCGTCTCCAAATTCTGAATTATCGCCCAGATTTCACCATCATCCTTCTGAGCTTCCTTGATCTTAGAGAGTAACTCGGGTTCCACTCTAAGATTAGCCCAGTAACCGTGTTGTCCACGTACCATGATCTCTATGTCTAGTCGCTCCAAGTCTCTTATAATTTCCTCCTCAATTTTAATGTCGTTTATCATTCCAGACTTTCTACTAAGTGCATCTGCCACTACATTCACCTTGACGGGATGATACTGCAGATTAATGTCATAATCCTTCAACAGCTCTAACCATCTCCTCTGTCTCATGTTCAATTCACATTGAGTGAAGATGTACTTCAAGCTCTTGTTGTCCGTGAAAATGTCATACGATTCTCCATACAAGTAGTGCCTCTATATCTTCAATGCAAACACGACTGCTGCAAGTTCCAAGTCATACGTATGGTAATTTTCCTCATAAGTCTTAAGCTGCCGTGAAGTGTACGCGATCACTTTCCCATGTTGCATGAGAATACAGCCAAGTCCCTTCCCCGATGCATTACTATAGATCTACCATATGTACCAGATGGGAGAGTAAGAATCGGCGCAGATACTAACTTCTGCTTTAGGTCTTCAAAGCTCTTCTCTCTTTCTTTAGTCCAGACGAATTTCTCCCCTTTCCGCATCAGTTTGGTCAATGGTAGTGTTAAACGGGAAAAGTTCTCCACAAACCTACGGTAGTAACTAGCTAAGCCTAGGAAACTGCGGACTTCAGTCGCTGATGTCGGTCTTGGCCACTTGGTAATAGCCTAAACCTTTGTTGGATCCATCGTGATTCCATCTGCTGATACAATGTGACCTAAGAATGCCACCTTGTCTAACCAGAACTCACACTTGGAGAATTTAGCATACAACTACTTCTGGCGAAGAATCTGTAATACTGTACGAAGATTGTCTTCGTGTTCCTCCTTGGACTTAGAGAATATCAGGATGTCGTCAATGAAGACGATGACGAACTTGTCCAGAAATTCATGGAAGATTCTGTTCATCAAATCCATGAACACTACTGGAGCATTAGTAAGGCCAAATGGCATGACTACAAATTCGTAGTGGCCATAGCGTGTACGGAAAGCAGTCTTGGCGATGTCCTGCTCTTTAACCCGTAGCTAATGATAGACCAACCTTAGATCAATCTTGGAGAAATGTTTGGCCCCTTGGAGTTGGTCAAACAGATCGTCTATGCGTGGTAGAGGATACCTATTCCTGATGGTAATCTTGTTGAGCTCGCGATAGTCTATGCAAAGACGCATACTGTCGTCCTTCTTCTTAACGAATAAGACCGGTGCGCCCCATGAAGATGCGCTCGGTCGAATGAAGCCTCGTTCCAGAAGTTCTTGTAATTGATCTTTCAGCTCCTTCAACTCTATGGGAGCCATGCGATAAGGAGCCTTGGAAATCGGCGCAGCTCCTGGGATGAGCTCAATATTAAATTCCACTTCACATGCAGGTGGTATGCCCAGAAGTTCTTCTGAAAATACATCTAGAAATTCTGACCCTATCGGCTGATTCTGAATTGATGAGGATTCAGCATCCATGTCATGAACAGTAGCTAGATAGCCCTCGCAACCATGTGAAAGTAATGCACGTGCTTGCAGGGTTGATATGATTTGTACATACCTTCTGGGTACGAACCCGTTGTGAATGTACTATGGTGCATTAACATCACCGAATATGACTCAATAGGAATGGCAGTCTATGGTAGCATGATGCTTGGATAGCCAATCCATGCCCAATATCATGTCAAAATCATTCATGTCCAGCGGGAGTGCGTCAACAGGACGAATCTTGTCATCAAACTCTAGGGGAAGGCTCTTGTACACATGGATTATGCGTACAGAGTCTCTTGAGGGCGTGGAAATATTCAGTATATTCTCTAGTGGCATGGGGAGTATCCTAACATTCTTAGCATAAGCAGTAGAAATGACCGAGTGAGTATGTGACAATCCGTCAATTTATGATTGATATTTTATTCTCAAATATTATTTAAAAATATTATTTTAATGTTACATTATAAACTCACTTATTTTTGGGAAGAAATTTGGATTTATGTCTTGAAGTAGCATCGACTACGTCTAAACCGGAGGATTCTACGTTACGTGCTTACGTTTACATACACCGTTTTGGTGACAGTCCGACATTTCAGAAAATAAATTTATCCGTGAATATTATTTTGGAGTTTTAAATTTGTGTTGGTTCATAAACTCACAAATTTACGAGAAGAGATTAGGACTTACAATTTCATTTTAACGTCCTTTACGACTAAACTGGAAACCTTAGGATTACGTATTTACGTTTTCGAACTCCGTTTTTGATGAGACAATTTTTATTAGATTCATTTTGTGCCGTTGATTCATAATTTATAAAAACGTTTTTTGTAAAATGACCCGAGGGCACGCAAATCGAGGAAACTAGAATCGAGAAATGCCCGTAAATTAGTGGGATGAGACAAAACAAGTTTTGCCCCACCCCACTAATATGGGAAGGCTACAAATGATCCACCTCACCCCATATGTGTCAAAGCTTCATATGGAAGCTAAAACACATGTTAACTTAAGCTTAACATGTAAGCTACATCCTCCACCAAACCATCAAAACCACTTCATTTTACCATTTGCTCTCAAAAACTCATGCAAACCACTCACCAAACTCTCTCCTCTCCCTCTAAATTTCGTCCAAGAACAACCAAAAACTCCCATTTTGATCTTGTTTTAACCATGAAATCCTATGTTATTCATACATATGATGATGCCCTCTTGAAGCTCTATTGAATGGTGGTGATTATAACATCCAAAAAGAAGTTTCCTTGGTGTCTTGGGGCTGATTTTCCACAAGATGTTCATGAAGATAGGGTATCTTGAAGTTGATATTGGTATATCACAAGTTTTGCCATCCAAATCCAAGCCTTCTTCATCAACCTCACGTTTTCATCACTATGGTGGTATAAGGATCATTCTTCATATCCTTCTTGTTATTTTGATTATGTAATCTTGTATTTTCTTTTACTTATGTATATGTATATGATGATGAATGATGATTAAAATTATTGTGTGGGGATTTGGTGTTGATAGATTGGATAAACATGGGTAAAAAGATGGACAAACTACATGTAAAATGGGTAAATCTTGCTTAAAAATGATGGCTGTATAAAACAGTAAAGAAACATGTCATGAACTGATAAAATGGCATAGATTAATGGATATACAGTAAGTAATATGTCTTGTACACATGTGAGAGTTGGCCATACAATGGAATCATTAGGATGAGTGAGATATGATCAAAACAAGTTTAGAGTACAAATCTGAGTTTACTGTTTTGGACGATTTTTAGAAAATACTTAGAAGATGATTCAACAGTAGCTATAGGATAGTTAAATGGATCACATATCATGTAGTTTATGTCACAAAAATTTGAGCTTCTATCTCCATATAGAACTCTATATATGGCAGTTTTGGTGAACATGAAAATAAAAATAAGATTTTGGAAATTAAAGTATAATAGTATTATATAAGCACTCAAAATAAAAATAGTATAAAATATAAATTAAAACCCACTAACTTATATAATACATTTATATAAACATGTATAAGGATAAATAAGTGGACATTTTATAAAAATGGTAACTTGTTAAGTTTTATAAGTTATAAAAACTATAAACATGATGAGCTAAGTTAACGATATTGGACTAATAATACAACAAAATGGACTAAAACACTTATAAACTTATTTATTGGGCTTAACCCATTTGGGCCCAACATGTAAAGTATAGATACTGATAATACAAGTATGAAATGGATTGATACAAGTTAATGAACTTATAATAGGGTTATTGGACCTAAAACATGTAAATAAGTAAAACTAGTAAACTAGTATAAAAGTTATCGACACATAACACTAAAACAAGTAAATGAGAATATGTAAACCCACTTGATCATCATATATATAAAATCATCATATGTATACATAATTGTTATTATTATAAAGTCATTGGACAAGAGTCTAAGACGAGTATTATTTGTCTAGGTTTTCGTGATTGAAGCGCGTACCGTACGTCTGAATTGCCGATAACCCGTCTTCCCACATCAACGTGAGTTCATAGCCTCACACTCTTTTAAATGTTTTATAAACCCGCGAGGGAGATAACATGTTAGTTTTATAAATTAGGACACCATTTGTCCCGATTGTTTGTTTATTGATTTGGACCCGAATGATTGAATGACCCGATTGTATGACCCGATAAATGATTAAAGGACCCGATAGATGAAATTAAATGGATTATTAAAGTTAGGTTATGTCACTAAAAGTCCCATTAGCATGAATTGTGAACTACCGGGATTTGGTAGACGCTTATGCATTTAATAGTACTATTTGGGGACGATCACCCTAGTTCGCGCCTTGACGGTTGATCCCCGTCGTGCCACATTGATTGGTAAGCGAATTTATGTATGAGAAGATTTCCATAGCGTGACCTTTGTGACGACACGCTAATTTAGATGGGCAAATTTCGTATCGGGCTAGCTACCCGTTGTTTGTTTTATTAAGGTAACAATGTCATGCGGCTTAAAATAATCCAAATTAACAAAATACTGTTATACTCTCCGAATTACGATGTATTGCCTGACTAGCAATACGGGGTCATACTATTGATATTATGTTTGTGTTTTGGTTTTATATAACCATATTCATATAACGGTTTTTATTTAATCTATACAACGTTGTAAAACGTATTGTATGATGTTTTTACGACATTGGCTCGTATAATGATTTTTAAGGCAAATGCCGATATTATGATTTTGATGAAGATTTGTATAAAATGACTTTGACTATTTTATGGCCTATTAAAATGATTTGTACAAAATGATTTTCAGTAATAATTTTATACTGATATTATATTGATGGATTTTATTAAACTCTATGAATTCACTCGGCGTTATCGCTGACCTTTTCTTTTAACATGTTTTATCTCAGGTACTTGAAGGTAATTCTCGGGAAGACAACAAGAATTCATGGCCCGCACTTAAACAATAATTTCCATTCAAATACTTTGTAAAACTTTTTATGAAATAAATATGACTTGGGACCGATGTAACTTTGAAATTTATGAATGGAAATGCTTTATTATTAAATGACGCGATTTTTATGCGTTGTCTATGATGTGAGTAATGTGCTATCCCGTAACACCAACGAGTCTTCCGCTGTATTGAGTTGTATAAATTTGGGGGTGTTACAGTTTGGTAACAGAGCTCTCGTTATAGAGAACGAAAGATTTTTAAAACCAAGGTTTTGAATAAAACATTTCAAAATCTTTTAACTATAAATTTTTTTCTATAAATGTCTAAAATTCTTTTGACTATAACGGTGCCGAAGAATTCCCGAGTTACCGACAAGGCCAGACTGAGAAGTGTTATTTTAATATATATATATATATATATATATATATATATATATATATATATATATATAATATAGCTTGGATTATATATATATATATATATATATATATATATATATATATATATATATATATATATATATATATATATATATATATATATATATATATATATATATATATATATATATATATGATGAATTTGATTACATGATTGTTTGATGATTATTTTGATATTTATACGAGGTATTTATACGACGTAGATTGTCACAAGGAACCCTAAATTCCCTAGTAAATTAATCGAAGCTATTCTCGTAGGAATTCTAGCTATCCTAGATCTAAACTAAGTTGTGGATATTTATGATCCCGACAAAATGGTTGATATTCGTAGAAATGTAGATATTAGTTGATTGTGATATTGAAGAAGAATAGGCAAGATTAAAAATGATATCGATGTCATGACGATCTTCCTTATAGAGTGGAGTTTTACAAAACGTTACCACCTAGAAAGATGTCATCTGATTCGTTGTCATCCAATTCTTAAATTGAAATCGAAAGGGTGAATGTTGCACTTGAGGCTGTCATTGGAACCATTACCCAAAAGCCTCATGCCACTAGTACCTTTCCGAGAAGTCTAGTTGAATGATCAAGTCATTTCATACTAGTGACTCATTTGATAACTATTGTTGTAAGAGCTAATAGGATTGGAAATTAAGTGTTGTTCATCTTGAGATTGTATTGCCTTTACAAGACCAAAAAATAAGGTTGTAAGTATTGGAGAATAAGGTAGGATATCGAATTGAGTATAAGTTGATTAAAACTTGAATAATGTAAAATTTAACCCGTATGGAATATGAGATTATTAATAGAAGTCGTTAAGTTTTGTGATTAAATTATAAGGATTTAATTGATTGTTGATTCGCGTTGAAGGTTGTTCCTAAGCCATTGTCCAATGATGAGGATGCCCAGTGTCCAAGAAATAAATTGAAGAAATCTTCTTCTAAATTGGGACCAATGGATCTTCCGGGACATGTGGAACACCTAATGACTCTTGTAGATTAGTATTCTTTGTGGTATCTTTTAAAAATAATCCCTAACTTAACTGAGACATCAGTTGGTAGGATGAGTTCTTGGAATTGTATGACATAGTGATACATAATGTGTTACGGTACAATTTTGACTTGTTTGTGATTAACGAAAAGACTACCTTTGATTGCTAAATTCTACATGTATCGATGTTATATGTCCTTTATTGCTTCATCCTAATGTTCGCATTAGTGATGCAACCATTGAACAAGTACTCATCTTGATTTGAGTTACGTTGTGGATTATTCTTTTGAGTGCCATCGAGATCATGAACCTCATGATTATTTGGCTAAAGCTCATTTCCTATCATATTGAAGTTAGTTCTTGGTGAACAACTTTTCATCACTCTTTTGCAGATCACTAATTGTTTTCATAAGATAAAACAGTATCCCTTGAGAAAAAAATTGAATTTTCATCACTATAAGGATTATTCAAAGTGAGATTTATAAGTGATTGTTATCGAAATGAAGTTGTTTATAAAACACCTTGGAAAACTTAATTGTTTTCATAACAAAGAAAATCTTTGTAAATGTATTTTGATTCTTATTTAAGAATTAAGCATGAAAATATTTTTATTATAAACATGATGATAAAATTTTGACGAACTGAGTATTGCATCGTTAATCTTGAAATTGTATATAGTTGCGCGCCTACATACAATTTGGAATGGACCATGCAAAACTGATTAGTAGTCACCATAAAACTAATGAATAAACACTAAATTTTCTTTAAAGATTGTGAAAGATTTAAATTTTATGAGATCTGCAAGAAGTGAAAATAGGGACATAGTGTTAGGGACACCTACATATGTGCCTGTAGCATCTATTCTTCTGACTCGAATTTACTCATCTGTGGAAATTGTCTTATTTGACAGTTGACAATTCTTTCTTGTCCAATTCTCCCGTAGTGAGATTCTTAGGAAAAGTATCTGATTATCGAGTGTTGATACCCGACTGGATGTATCGACGTTCCTATCATTTATTTTGATTTGATTTCATTTGAATGACCTGGGTAACGATCCGAGGAGCTTTCGAATGCGTACTCAAATTATGAAAACATGGGATATATTCATATTCATTAAATGTTTTCGTCTGTATCTGATTTGAAATTCTCTCGCGTAGATTATGCGTTGACCTTACTCTTTTAAGGTTAGTTATGTCTCCAGATATCCTTGAATTGTGAAGGATTATGAGTTATTATTAGTCTTTTGAGAAGTTCACATCTTATCAACGACAATAAAACTAAAAAGTTGATAGTACCAGTAGAATAGATTGATTGATTATGACATGACGACATTGTCTTAATTGATGGGAACTCGAATTGAATTCCCCTAAATGATAAGATGTTGATTATCAAAAGTGATCTAAATAAATGTATTAAAAGATGTTTATGTTATCTGAAACCTTAGGAGGTATTTGCTGGTGAATTACCTAGACTTTCGCCATTAAGGCAAGTTGAAATTAGTATTGATTATATTTCCAGTGTTGCACCTGTGGCTTGTGCACTGTACATCAGCACCATCTGAATTAAAGGAATTACCGTACAATTGAGAGAGTTGTCGGAGAAAGATTTTATTCTACAGAGCTCGTCGTCATGAAGAGCTATGGTGTTATCATTCCTTATATTTATAGATTACTGTGAACTAAGTAAATTGACAATCGAAAACGATATCCATAACTCGAAATGGAAGATTTGTTCGATCATTTACAAGGTTCTAGCGTATGTTTTAAAGATTTGATCCACGGCATGGTTATTATCAACTTCGCGTCTGCGAAAAAGATTATCTATTCCAATCACAACATCCAGAACTTGTAATGAACATTATGAGTTTCATGTGATGTCGCTTGGATTGACCAATGCACATGTAGCATTCATAAATTTGGTGAATCACGTGTGTAGGCTGTAATTTGATAAATTCATGCTTGTGATCATTAAGGACCATCTGTTTGTTTATAAGAATAAGAATGAGTTAATAATTAGTTATAGACTGCCCTAAATTGGCCGAACAATGAAATCCTGTACCTTGAATATTTAAACATGGGACTTAATGCTTAATCCTTTACATAAAATGACCGTTTGATTAATGTTGGTAAGATATATATATATATATATATACATATATATATATATATATATATATATATATATATATATATATATATATATATATATATATATATATATATATATATATATATATATATATATATATATATATATATATATATATATATATATATATATATATATATATATATATATATATATATATATATATATATATATATATATATATATATATATATATATATATATATATATATATATATATATATATATATATATATATATATATATATTGGCTCTTCAAAAGTTACAAGTCATTTAAGACTTTGGATTTTTACCAAAAACAAAGTGCAAATATGTTTTGACAAATGTTTTATCGAAAAGAACTTTTGAGGGATTATTCCCTTATACCCAGAACATTTAACTAAACTCCTGTTTAGGGGTAAATGTTTGTGTATACCTCAAGACAACCTAAGAGGGATTGAGGAAACCATTTAAACCATGACTTGAAATTTGAAACGACACTTTTTGCTTTTCAACTAAGAAAATTTTTGACCAAAGTAAAAACAAAGATTTTCGAACATTTACGGATCTCATTAATTATTTTAATTAATTTCGATAAATCAACAAAAATCTTGTTAATTAAATTCAAATTTATTTTGAACACTTTTATATAATTGGTCGAACTAAGAAATTTATAATTTTTACGTTTACGTTTCATAAAAGTGTAATACTTATTATTTAATTAATTGTAATAATTATCGACGCTTTAGACGCCGGATTGAGTAAAACGGATAAAAATGATAGTTGACAAGAAATTAAAACTTAGAAAATATGAAGAAAGAATATCTGAGTGAATTGTGGACATGATAATTATATCACCAGGAGAGGTGAATTTAGATATCGACGCATTATGTAAAAAGTATAAAGAACCAATTAGGATGTGTTCCTTAGTAATGATGGTACAAAATAAATTGCCGAACAATTTAAAAATAGCTAATGCTTGTAAAAAAAAGATAATATAAATAATAAAAGGGGTTTGCGGCTAATATGAACCATTAGAATTGAGGAGCCGATGACGTTAAATGTATAAAAGACCACTTGTGGTTGCCTAAATATGATGTTTGTGAGATTTAGTCATGTTGGAATCTTGTAAGTATAAGTATTCTATTCCTGTCATTTCTGATTTAATGTATCATTATCAGAAGAAGTTGTACTGATGGCAAATTATGAAGGCATACACCGCCTCATACATTAGTGAACATCTAGCTATTGCAAAGGTCATCATCTGAATTTGATTCGATTTGGGTCATCGTCGATAGACTGACCAAATCTGCTAATATCATTCCTGTTAATGAGAGATTCTTGATGAAGAAATTGACTCTTTTGTATTTAAAGGAGTTGTGTAAACATGGTGTGCCTGTATCGATCATCTCTATCAAGACCCTCGCTTCGCATTGAATTTCTAGAGATTTGCTCAGGAATCATTGAGAACGAATCTTGAAGAGAGTACTGTTTACCACCCCAAATCGAAGGGACGAGGTAAAGTAGCGATACAAAATACTATAAGTGTTGTTTTATGTTTGAATGATTGACCTTTGGTAATAAACCGTATAATCGTTTTCCTTTGGAGAGATTATCATTGATAATTATCGTGTTAGGATCGAGATCGAATCTTGTTAGGATCTAAATATGAGAGCATCTGTAAGCAGGAGTTGGGATGAAGACACCCGACATACACCCATTGTGAGTTGGACATGTCTTTTAGGTTTAAGGTTTCCTATGATGGCAAACCTAACCTTACAAAATACTCGACCCGCGAGACCTGAAATGATTGTTGAAATTAGGATCTGATTATTGACTGCCGGTAGTGGGAAGGAGGTTATGTGAATATGAAATGTAGATCTTGAAGTGCCAGATGGGTAGCGAAGTTATGCCACAATTTTTAACCTTGGAAAAATGAATTCATGATCTGAAAAATCATAGGATATAAGTCCCCGTTGTATGGGACCATTGAGATGATGTAAAAGTTGGGATTGAAAGGCATATAAGCTGGATCTACCCTAGGACTTCAAGAACTGCGTGAATTATGTTTCGTAAATCGAACTTGATGGAATATCTATCAAGTGAAAATCTGATTATTCTTAGTAAAGCTTAGATTGGCGAAAAGTTGCATTCATCAGAAACCCGTGAACATCATGGATAGAGAAAGTAAGTCAACATTAAGCTTGGTCTTATTCCCGTAGTTATGTTTGATGAAACTCGCGTATTGTAATGGATTACACTTGTGAGAAAAGACCGAATGTGGAGGAAATACCCACATGGCTTTAACTCTATAAGAAGCGAGTAGTAAGGTAAGATGATCTTTGAGGACAAAGATCCTGTTTAGGGGTAAATGCTGTGACAATCCGTCAATTTATGATTGATATTTTATTCTCAAATATTATTTAAAAATATTATTTTAATGTTACATTATGAACTCACTTATTTTTGGGAAGAAATTTGGATTTATGTCTTGAAGTAGCATCGACTACGTCTAAACCGGAGGATTCTACGTTACGTGCTTACGTTTACATACACCGTTTTGGTGACAGTCCGACATTTCAGAAAATAAATTTATCCGTGAATATTATTTTGGAATTTTAAATTTGTGTTGGTTCCTAAACTCACAAATTTAGGAGAAGAGATTAGGACTTACGATTTTATTTTAACGTCCTTTACGACTAAACCGGAAACCTTAGGATTACGTATTTACGTTTTCGAACTCCGTTTTTGATGAGACAATTTTTATTAGATTCGTTTTGTGCCGTTGATTCATAATTTATAAAAACATTTTTCGTAAAATGACCGGAGGGCACGCAAATCGAGGAAACTAGAATCGAGAAATGCCCGTAAATTAGTGGGATGAGACAAAACAAGTTTTGCCCTACCCCACTAATATGGGAAGGCTACAAATGATCCACCTCACCCCATATGTGTCAAAGCTTCATATGGAAGCTAAAACACATGTTAACTTAAGCTTAACATGTAAGCTACATCCTCCACCAAACCATCAAAACCACTTCATTTTACCATTTGCTCTCATAAACTCATGCAAACCACTCACCAAACTCTCTCCTCTCCCTCTAAATTTCGTCCAAGAACAACCAAAAACTCCCATTTTGATCTTGTTTTAACCATGAAATCCTATGTTATTCATACATATGATGATGCCCTCTTTAAGCTCTATTGAATGGTGGTGATTATAACATCCAAAAAGAAGTTTCCTTGGTGTCTTGGGGCTGATTTTCCACAAGATATTCATGAAGATAGGTGATCTTGAAGTTGATATTGGTATATCACAAGTTTTGCCATCCAAATCCAAGCCTTCTTCATCAACCTCACATTTTCATCACTATGGTGGTATAAGGATCATTCTTCCTATCCTTCTTGTTATTTTGATTATGTAACCTTGTATTTTCTTTTACTTATGTATATGTATATGATGATGAATGATGATTAAAAATATTGTGTGGGGATTTGGTGTTGATAGATTGGATAAACATGGGTAAAAAGATGGACAAACTACATGTAAAATGGGTAAATCTTGCTTAAAAATGATGGCTGTATAAAACAGTAAAGAAACATGTCATGAACTGATAAAATGGCATAGATTAATGGATATACAGTAAGTAATATGTCTTGTACACATGTGAGAGTTTGCCATGCAATGGAATCATTAGGATGAGTGAGATATGATCAAAACAAGTTTAGAGTACAAATCTGAGTTTACTGTTTTGGACGATTTTTAGAAAATACTTAGAGGATGATTCAACAGTAGCTATAAGAGCGTTAAATGGAGCACATATCATTTAGTTTGTGTCACAAAAATTTGAGCTTCTATCTCCATATAGAACTCTAGATATGGCAGTTTTGGTGAACATGAAAATAAAAATCAGATTTTGGAAATTAAAGTATAATAGTATTATATAAGCACTCAAAATAAAAATAGTATAAAATGTGAATTAAAACCCACTAACTTATATAATACATTTATATAAACATGTATAAGGATAAATAAGTGGAAATTTTATAAAAATGGTAACTTGTTAAGTTTTATAAGTTATAAAAATTATAAACATGATTTTTACGACTTTTTCGGCTATTACCGTAAAATTAACGTTTTTGCTAAATAAAACATAGACGGTTGGACCCGTCTAATGTAAACTTTTTAAAACTCATATACTAATATATAAACATATATAACAAGTAAAAACCGATAAAACCCGAACTATATAACATACGGACATTAACGAGCTAAGTTAACGATATTGGACTTATAATACAACAAAATGGACTAAAACACTTATAAACTTATTTATTGGGCTTAACCCATTTGGGCCCAACATGTAAAGTATAGATACTGATAATACAAGTATGAAATGGATTGATACAAGTTAATGAACTTATAATAGGGTTATTGGACCCAAAACACGTAATTAAGTAAAACTAGTAAACTAGTATAAAAGTTATCGACACATAACACTAAAACAAGTAAATGAGAATATGTAAACCCACTTGATCATCATATATATAAAATTATCATATGTATACATAATTGTTATTTTTATAAAGTCATTGGACAAGAGTCTAAGACGAGTATTATTTGTCTAGGTTTTCGTGATTGAAGCGCGTACCGTACGTCCGAATTGCCGATAACCCGCCTTCCCACATCAACGTGAGTTCATAGCCTCGCACTCTTTTAAATGTTTTATAAACCCGCGAGGGAGATAACATGTTAGTTTTATAAAATAGGACACCATTTGTCCCGATTGTTTGTTTATTGATTTGGACCCGAATGATTGAATGACCCGATTGTATGACCCGATAAATGATTAAAGGACCCGATAGATGAAATTAAATGGATTATTAAAGTTAGGTTATGTCACTAAAAGTCCCATTAGCATGAATTGTGAACTACCGGGATTTGGTAGACGCTTATGCATTTAATAGTACTATTTGGGGACGATCACCCCAGTTCGCGCCTTGACGGTTGATCCCCGTCGTGCCACATTGATTGGTAAGCGAATTTATATATGAGAAGATTTCCATAGCGTGACCTTTGTGACGACACGCTAATTTAGATGGGCAAATTGAGTATCGGGCTAGCTACCCGTTGTTTGTTTTATTAAGGTAACAATGTCATGCGGCTTAAAATAATCCAAATTAACAAAATACTGCTATACGCTCCGAATTACGATGTATTGCCTGACTAGCAATACGGGGTCATACTATTGATATTATGTTCGTGTTTTGGTTTTATATAACCATATTCATATAACGGTTTTTATTTAATCTATACAACGTTGTAAAACGTATTGTATGATGTTTTTACGACATTAGCTCGTATAATGATTTTTAAGGCAAATGCCGATATTATGATTTTGATGAAGATTTGTATAAAATGACTTTGACTATTTTATGGCCTATTAAAATGATTTGTACAAAATGATTTTCAGTAATAATTTTATACTGATATTATATTGATGGATTTTATTAAACTCTATGAATTCACTCTGCGTTATCGCTGACCTTTTCTTTTAACATGTTTTATCTCAAGTACTTGAAGGTAATTCTCGAGAAGACAACAAGAATTCATGGCCCGCACTTAAACAATAATTTCCATTCAAATACTTTGTAAAACTTTTTATGAAATAAATATGACTTGGGACCGATGTAACTTTGATATTTATGAATGGAAATGCTTTATTATTAAACGACACGATTTTTATGTGTTGTATATGATGTGAGTAATGTGCTATCCCGTAACACCAACGAGTCTTCCGCTGTATTGAGTTGTATAAATTTGGGGGTGTTACAGAGTAGCACCCGTGTCAAAAAGAACACATGCAGCTTGGCCATACATATACAAGATTCCAATGATGGTACCTATAGACTTGTTGGCCTGATCGCGAGATGTCGTGTAAACGCGTCCACTAGTAGGAGGCGGCTTGGTATCAACATGTCCCGATGTGCCCTCCATCTCGCCCTTGCGGCAGTCCTTCATGCGATGGCCAGGAAGACCACACTTAAAGCATGCGTCCCTGTCGTGGCGACATGGCCCTGGGTGCCTACGGTTGCAGGTAGTGCAAAGAGGATGAGTATATCCTCCAGCAGGTGTCCTGACTGGCTAAGAGCCTGATAAGAACAATATACATGAGACATGATAATAGGTACAAAGGACAAAGCGGATAATTCCTAAGATGGAATACCAGTCATAGCTCGACGGTTAGGCTGTGAACCTCTCTGGTTCTAGTCCCTCCCGTTACCATGATTCCTGGTAGAAGATTCTCTAATGTGTCAGAATTAAGAACTATAGCATGTATTCATAAAAAATGAGTAAGTATAAGGACCTGCTGCTGTTGGAGTGTCCAGTGTTGTTACGGTAATTATCATTACCGCCACGCATATTTGTAGTAGAACGGTCGTGAGTCTGACCGTTTCCCTTGGGCTGAGTAGGCTGTTGTTGAGTAGCCGGCTGAGACCGGCCCCTAGTCTTCTGCCTGGAAGATACAGTTTAAAAGAGATGATACTATTGACATATACTGAAAGAATATGGTTTGGTCACCGCTGAATACGAATGTTTACCTCTTATTGGGTTTCTCTGCTTCCCCGAACTCTTCTCTTTCTTCCAGCATCTCCAGCTTACGTGCTGCATCGGCCACTTGTGCCACCGTGTTAAACGTAGCACACACCAAGTTGTTTGTGATCGATGTACGAAGAGCCTACCGGAAGTGGTGTGCTAGCTCTTCGGGAGTACCTGCTACTGCACCAAAAAAGCCAGCCAAAAAAAGAAAACGTTGCATGAACTCGTTACTATTCTCCCAAGCTCTTTGTCGGATTCCATGGTACTCTCTCTTCAGCTTGTCTTGCTCAGCCTTGGGAAAGAACTGTCCCATCACCAAATCCCTGAACTGAACCTAAGTCAAACCAGCCACCAAATTATCACCGCCCTCAGACTGCTTTTGTGCCTTCCATCATGCTAACACATCACCTTCGAACCGGTAGCAGGACAACCTCGACTTGAAGACGGGGTCACAGCCCATGGCATCGAAGATCTTCTCAATGTGAGCTAACCAGCTTTCAGCTTCACTGGGGCTATCTGTTTTCTCGAAAGCTCGACGGCGTAACTTATTGAATCTCTCCAGCCATGTGACCAATGTTGGTGGAGGAGGAGAAGGAGGTACTGGGTGCTGCTGCTGATTGTTGGCAGCCTGCACCTCATCCCTGATTTCGTTCCTCAGCTAAGGAAGCATAGCTTGCATTGCAGCTTAGACTGCTGCATTGAGTTGTTCCTGCTCGCGTGTGAGAACCATTTGACAGTATAACATAAAATACATGATTAAACTGATCAAAACATAAACTATATACATGAAAAAAATTTATACCAATAAATCATGAAAAAAATTATGGAAGAAAACTAGTACATGAATGCATGATGTAGTTTTATGAAAAATTTTATATGCGCGAGAGTGAAAGCCTATGGTAAGTTCACCCAAAACAAAAGACATGGCGAGGGGACGCCAATGGGTCGGTCCCAAAGTTAAAAGTTTCGATAAAAGCACATGCGACTAAATAGGGCCAGTCCTGTACCAACCATTACTTAGTCATAAACCTGCGACAATGACATATATATGTATGCATGAAAATGATGAATGCATGAAAACCGACTGTCAGTTCTAGGAAGACCATAGTGACTACCCACTAATCACAGGTCGTGTTTTGAGAGCCTACAGGTCGAAGCCTTGTCTTTGATACCGTAATTGTAACACCTCATTTTGGTAACTGGAATGTCACGCGTGATTATGGAGTGTCATCAAAGCATACAAGGATAAATGTATAAAACATCACATGACCATAAAGAAAATACCGGAAACAAACATCGGTACCCCAAAAGTAGAACTCATCACACACAAACATAAGTATTGTAAATGAAAAGGACTAAACAATGTCCATAGAAATGAGTGTCAAAAGTATGAAGAAATGCATAAACTAATGAAGGCTAGGAAGCTTCCAATCCATATGTACGTACGCTTAAAGTCTACGAGCGTCCTTGATTACCTGCCGTTTTAGGAACATGAAAGAAAAAACGGCTGAGCATAACGCTAAGTGCACGGATATACAATTATAGCATGAATAATATAAGCATATTGATGAGACTGCTTTTATACATAGTCTCATCTTCCAAATAGGGCTTAAAATGCATTAAATATCATCAAAATACCCATATATATGCTTGTGTTTGCTACTTGTGTATTTTAGGTACGGATATTGAGAAAATGACAAAAGATCACAAGAATCATGCAAAAACGAACACGGGAAACGAAGCCGCACAATGAACCAAGCCCTAATGAAGACTTTCCCAAGATCAACCCTTGAAGATTTGAAGAATTATGAAGAAGGGTCCTCCAATATAGAAGAATTGACACTTTATACCCTTGTATCCTCATAATTTACTAGTTTGGTCCCTAAAGTTTGTCAAAATTACAAAAAAAGGCCCTCCACTTTGAAGATTTGGCAAGTTTAGCCTCTCAACAAAGCTAAATTGTCAACCAATATCATCCACAAAGTCAAATACATCATGAATTCCTTCAAAGTACAAGAAATGACAAGTTTGGTCCTTTGAAAATCTCAAAATTACAAAAAGGACCCTCAACTTTCAACATTTGGCAAAAATAGTCCCTCAATCATCAAGACTTGGCAATTTCAGTCCTCCAAAATGTCAATTATACAAGTCTAGACCATTATCATTGAAGAAAATACCAAACCAGTCCTTCAAGAATGCAAAAATGGCAAGAAATACCCCTGAATTTACTTTATGAAACTTTTTGGGGCAAAAGTGTGAAGTTTGAAACTTCAATAACAAAGGAAACGAATTTTGGGCTGGTTATTTACAAAGTGAAAAGAAGAAAGGAGTTAAGGGACTTATTCTGGCAGACAGCCATTCTTACCTAAACCAGTGAGTGGGTGACACCTGTCCCACTCACAATCTCCACCAATCACAAGCCCCCTTCCTCCACCTCACAATCCCACTCATCCGGTTTAAGATTAAATTAATCTTGGCGCCTAAACAAGTTTTTAAACTTAATCCACCCCCAAAACAGATTAAAAACATGTTCTTAGTGTTCTTCACACAATTTGGGTTTTTCTTCATCATTAACAATTAAGTGATAAAACCCTCCAGAATGTTGATTAAGCTTCCCCTAATCACATCCCAGCCTTAATATTACTTGCCACATCACTCACTTGTCCCACACATGCCTCCCCTGCTACAAAGAGAGGAAGAAGACAAACAGTAGGGCCACAATCCAATGTCCCACATTTATGCTTACTTTCTAAGCATCATATGAGCCATTTGATCACATCTTCATGCCAGCTATCACCACAAACAGCCAAGAACTCTTCACAAGATTCCAAGATTTTCAAAAAGCTACAAAGGCAAAATTGGGACTTCAGTAGTTAGTGTTTACACGTTTTTTTAGCTTAGTAGAACTTGTAAGGCTCTAGATAAAGCCATTTAGGCCATAACATTTCAGTTTGCTTTTGATTTTTCCTTGTTCAAGTTTCTGTAAATCCTATTTCAAGTTTAATGAAATTGTGTTTGAAACATTGAAGAGAAGTCATTGGCCAATCTTTTTTACTGCTTTCTATTGTTATATGCTTGATAGTTTTAGAAGTAAAAACCTGTTTTCACTTGGAGGTTGCAAAAGTTTGCAATTTTCCTAATTCTTGATATTTTGCTAAGTCTTGTTCCAATCTTGGAATTCTTGGCCTATAGGGCTGATCATAGCATCCTAACTGAGTTGGTTAAGGTGTGGTGAGGCTTATAACTTGGGGATAATCAAGTGTGGGGTAACAAGTTTGCATCAATCAAGATTTTCAAAGTTTCTGATTTTTATGTTATTGTGCTTTAACCTTGTTCAATCTTAGCAGGCTTATTGTGGAAGCTTGTGCTTGTTCTTGCTAGCACATAAGCTCAAAATTCGTGGGTGTGGATGTACATCCATGAGGTTTGCATACTTAATCCTAAAATCTGCTTAAAACTTGCTTTTTGGTGATATTTGTATGAAACTTGTGTTCTTGTGAATTTTGAGGCTTAAATCTGCTTGAATCTGTTTATCTTACTTGTTTTAGTGTTAATTGATGCTTGGTTGGCCTGAAATCTCACTTTGCCTTTGAAAAATTTGATTTGGAAAAGATAAAGGGGTGTTTGGGACTAACTGTTTATGCTTGTAACTTGTTATTGTGTTAAGGGAAGTTGTTTTTTATGCTTTGTATCTGATAAATACCTTGTTGAGAGTATTTTACTGCAAGTTTTTGGGTTTGAACACTTGAATCAAACAATCTGCTATATAGACCTTGTTTCTGCTTGTTTTGACCTAAGATTTTGGGAACACTTAGTGTGTATGCATGATTAGGGCAAAGAGTGGTTTAAACAAAGTTAATATAACCTGTTTGAAAGATTTGAGGTGTTGAATTTGGCTTGTGTGTCAAATACATCAGCAAAAGTAGAAAACTGCATGTGTTAGTGTTCGTCAGTAAATTTCATTGCTTGAATCTTGCTTAATTCTTTGAACCATTGCATGAAACCTGTTTAGACTTTCTTATTGGAGTTTATAATAGCTTGTGTGTGCATTTGGTTGAATTTGGCTGGCTGATTTGTGCTAAAACTGCTCATAAGTGCTTAACTGCTTATTGTTCATGTCTGTGCAATGTCTGATGATTAATTGATTAAAATGTATCAATTGGGTGTTAGTGATTGTGTTATTTTGATTGTGATTGACTCCTTTTGATCTAAAGATCATTGGGGTGCCTTTGTGTAATCTGAATCTCCAAAAAAGTCACTAAAGACAAAAAGTCAAACAAGTCAAGCAGTGGAAAAAGTTTCCACTGCTCAACATCCAAAACTAGCCCCTACTAGCGCAATTTTGTCATCAGCTTATCAATAAGCTATTCTAGCTTATCCAGACTTGCAACAACTTATTTTTTGTGATAGGTCTTCATTATTTGACCCATTTAAGTAGACTGGAGCTTATTGGACATTGACTTTGACTTTTTACTAGAAAACCAACTACTTTGACTTTTAACATAAGTGCTTATTTGATTTTCCAGCTTATTGAGTGTGCTTATTTGAAAACTCTTTGTTGATTTTGCTTAATTAAGTCATTTAAAAGCTTTTGGAACTTGAATCAGCACTTGGGGTGGCCTAGAACTCAAAAACGACTATTTTGCCGTTTTGTGTAGATTGCTTATTGCATTTTCAGGCTTATTCCTTGGGCTTATTTCAAATTTCTTTTTGCAGAAGTCTTTGTTAGGTCAAAAGAAGCTTGTGTGTCAAATTTTAGCTTATAGCGTCAGCTTATAGCTTAATGGGCTTAAAAGCCCATTAAGAATAAGCTACGTATTATAAGTTAGCTTATTTCACATTTTCAGCTTTTGGGCCTTTGGAAAAAGTTGTTTAAAATCAAATTTTGAGTCAACCTGTGCTTTTTGGGCTTATTTTGAACAATTTTTGTTATTGGGCCCAAATTTGGCCCAATAGTGTACTGTTTTGGGTTTAGCCCATTTTCTAGGCCTAATAGGGGTATTTAGGTAATTTCACTTTCATTTCTGAGTTATTTAGGTTATATTAAGATAGTTTGCAAGTTTTTTGAATTTTTTATAATTTTTGGATTTTTAATATTATTTTAATATTATTTAATTATTAAAAACTAAAAGACTGATTTTCTAGGTTTTTATATTTTTCCTAGGTTCTGAACACTTAATTAGGATTTTTGCAACTTTCCAAATATTTTTAGGGTCTTTTAATTATTTTCTAGAATTAATTTAAGTTTTAATTGATTTTAGTAGTTTTTAATTATTTAAAAATAGTTTTTAGTTGATTTAAAATTTTGAAAAATACTTTTAAGCTTAATTAGAGTATTTTTGAGGTTTACAAACTTTAAAATCTTGTTTAGGACTTTTTAATAAGTAATTTTGATTTTTAGGGCTTTAATTAGCATTAAAAAGTCATTATCTAATTGATTAAAATGTTTTTGCAAGTTTTGATTTTTTTTAAACTCTTAGAATATTATTAGGGATTTTTGGTAATTTTTAGGAATTTTAAGGTTAAAATTTTAATTTTGGTACTTTATACGGTTTTACGTGTACGCCTTTTTAGACTTAGTTTAATCCGTCTTCGTAACTGTCATTCTCTTCTAATCCATTTTCTATTTTTCTTTCTCAAATATAATCACAAATTAATCCATATCATTACACACTTAACACACTAGCCTCCTTGGGAAACGAACTTGAACTTAATTGGTCATTAGTGCTTGGTTTTCCTAAACCGACACTTAATACTTGCCACTTTTGCTCTCTTTTCCTAAAGAGTAGTAAAACCACTACATCATTTTGGCGCCGCTGCCGGGGAGGCGTGTTGTGTTTTGATTTGGCATTGTTGTTTTTATATACTAACCATAATTAGTATTTGTATTAGTAGCACTCTACTAATACATATTATCGGTTTTTGGTTTTTGTGTGAATATTATTAATATATTGTATACGTAGAACAATAAATTCACAAGTACTCCAAATACGTGAGAAATCACAACCTTGACTTGGGAGGTCATTACCCAATCATTGTATTCGAATCTCAAACCAAAGAAAAAGGCAAAAATAGATAAATACTTTCGTGAAGCTTAATCTTGAAAATACAAACTATAAGGTGGGTATAAGGCGGATATTATAAAATATATCCTAAGGAAAAAGGCTCTTAAGTGCTTCGCGCCGCCTCATTTCCCTGCTTGCTTGTGAGTATTTGATTGTGAGAGCTAATCGAGGGTTTTGCCGCCCAAAGTATTACTAAGTATCATATATATTTTCTTGGTTTTCATTGATTAATCCCTCTTGAACGTTTTGGTGTTCCACCAACGTTCTAAAGTCATCGAAGGCGTTCACTTCACGTGATCGTTTTCATTCCTTGAGGCTTCTTTAATCAAGAGATTTGATTAAGGAGGAGATTTGTAGATTTTTGTCTACTTAATACATTCACCAATTTCCAAAAAGGTTAATACAATCAAAAACCACAAAAAAAAAATTGAAAAATACAAAACACCAAAAAGAGTCTTCTTTGCTCGTCCCCTCGTTGTACGTGACGTTTATGCTAACTCGTAATCAAGCAAGACGTGCACGTAAACGAAAGAACAAAACTCCCACTCCAAACAATTCTAGTGAGGAGTCTCCTATTGACGAACCCATTGTAAGAGAAGCACCAACCATGGCGAATCGAACTATGATGGAGTTACTTCAAGCACCCACCGAGGGTTATGGAGAGGCTATTGTGATTCCCGCTATCCTTGCGGAGAATTTTGAGGTGAAAACGGGTTTGTTGTCGATGATCCAAAACAACAAATTCCGTGGTGATGAGAAGGACAATCCACACAACCATATCCGCCAATTCAATTGTCTTACCGCTACTTGCAAGTTTAAGGATGTCTCGAATGACTCAATTAAGATGATGCTTTTTCCGTATTGCTTAGCAGGGCCCGCTAAAATTTGGTTAGAGAAAGAGCCACCCAATTCTATATTGACGTGGAAGGATCTCATTTCTAAGTTTGTGAACCAATTTTTTCCGCCCTTTAATACTACGCATTTGAAAAACGAGATTTCAAAGTTTTCACAAGAATTTAATGAAAGTTTTTCAACGGCTTGGAATAGGTTTAAGGAAATGTTACATGAATATCCTCATCACGGTTTTTCCGATTTGCATCAAATTGACACGTTTTACAATGGACTTAATGATCATGAAAGGGATTATTTGAATGCTGATAGGTGTGTAAACACCCATCCTTTCTACCACTTAATTACAATAATAACCGAGCCAAAACGTGTATTTTATGTCTTTTATTTCGGAATTATGCGTGGTTTGTGTTTTTGTTGTGATTTAGGACGAAAAGGTGAAAAGTGGAGAAAACACGGGCATTCACGGGCTTTTATTGAAGAAAAAGATGAAAGACGAAGTCGAGAAGTCAAGAGTGCAAAAAGAACGGAAGTCCAAGACCAATTCTGAAGATTTATCGAAGAAAGAGTCGAAAGATGGAAGTTTACTTAAAGCCGAAGAACTCAAGTCTATTTTATTGAAGAATTAAAAGACGAGTTCAATGAAATCCCGAGCCAAAAGTCATTAAAAGTCCAAGATTAAAGAAGATAAGAAGAAAAGGACTAAGCATGCAATTAAAAGAATATTAAAGAAGGAAGGACTTGATCTTGTAATTAAGAGAAAATGAAGGAGGGGAGGAAGTTTCCTAATCCTCCCCTATATATAGATTAGTCTTAATCACTTTTCATGTTGTTGGCTAAGTGTGACAATTAGTCTTCCACCATTAACTTTCCTGCAGATTTAAATTTATGCACATTTAAATACTTGTCAAATTTAAATACCTTGTCTTGCACCTTAAATTCCTTTAATTTCAAGTAAGTTTTCATTTAATTCTTGTCAATCTTTATTTTATCTTGTTAATCTCCTATCTACCTTTCTTAATCTTTGATTTTTATGTTTATGTTTGTGTTCATGTTCATGTTTTTATTTTGATCAAAGTGGGTTTTGATTATTGTGGCTAGAGTTGTTAGTTTTATTGATATAGATTGTTTGTTTATGATTATTTGTTGTTTTGTTATTAGTTTGGTTAAATCTTTTGTTTGATTTTGATTATTTTGTGGTTAGATTCGTTGTTACTGTAATCCCTTGTTCTTCGGGGGTGTTTGTTTCTGTTGTTGTGATTCCCAGGAAAGTTCCGGATCAAGTCTTTGTTCACAAGAAAAACTTCCGAACCAAGGTTTCTTGGTCATTCGGAAGAGTTCCGAATAAGACTTCAGAACCAAGGCTTTGAGCTTCATTCGGAACATTAGAAGTTCCGAACGAAGGCTTGGGATTAAGAACTTTCGAGTCAGGAAACTTCCGAACGAGCAAAAGTTCCGAAACAGAGGGTGTTTATTCGGAACATCCAAAAGTTCTGAATCAAGCTTCATTCGGAAGAGTTCCGAATCAAGGAGTTCCGACTCAAGAGTGTTTCACTCGGAACTCAAGAAGTTCCGAGTCAAGCTAACTCATTCGGAAGAGTTCCGAACGAAGGTTCCGGATCAAGGACTTCCGAGTCAAGCCAATTCATTCGGAACTCAAGAACTTCCGAACCAAGGGGTAACCAGAGACTTCCGAGTCAAGCCAATTCATTCGGAAGAGTTCCGAATCAGCAAAGTTCCGTATGAAGGATTGTTTTTGATAAGTGACATATTCAGATCAATTTGTTCCGGATCAAGGATTTTGGTAATATTCCAAGCGAAGAAGAATCATTCCGAACGAAGATGACATTCCGGATGAGTGATTGTTCCGAAAGAAGGATTATTCCAAATGAGCTGTATTAAGGTTCTTTTTAGTTTTTGTTTTTAAGTTTCTGTCTTTAATTTTCAAGCTTTATTTTTCCCGCCTTTTTCCTAGTCGCACTTTAAGATTCTTTGCCTTAGATTTATTTTGGTCTTGCCTTAGTTTAAGTTTTAGTTGCGTTTTAAGTTTGCCTTAGATAGATTCAAGTTTGCGTTATTTACTTTAGTGCCCTTTAATTTTAGTCACGTTTTTAAATACTCTCCCTTTATTTTAAACTAGTTTTAGATTTATTTTAATTGCACTTTTACTTTAAAGTTTCGCACTCTTATTTTAAATACTCCCGACACATTTTTGTTTCACCAAAGAAAAATAGAGTCACATAGAGAACCTAGATCAATTCGATTAGACATACATCAACGAATCTTTTTAACCTGAGTAAATTCGAGTTATCAAATGGCGCCGTTGCCGGCTCTTTTCGTAAAGATTAACGGTTTTCTGTGATAGACGCGTTGCTTTTTGGGATCCGTTTACTTGTGAGCGTTATTTTTCTTGCATAAAAATTCAAAAAATCATAAAAATTAAAAATTGATAAAAATACATAAAAATTAAAATTTTCAAAAAAAAAAATCCAAAAAGATTTTATCTTTATTGTGTATATATATTGTCTTTCTATTTGGTTTCCTTTTCTTTTGCATTTTCAGGTGTATGCGTACTAGATCTTCTAATTATCAAGAGCCCGAGACTCAAGAAGATTTAGCTATGTCAGGTGTTAACAACAACAATAATCCACCGCACCTCAACAATAACAACAATGTTCTTCCACAGTAATATTTGTCTTTTTATAGTATAATCGTCTCGGTATCTTAACGAATTGATATAACGTTTTAAGCAAAGACTTGATTGTTTTTGGTTGTAAGATCTTTTTTTGGAATTTATGTCTAATTGGCAAATAGCAAGTAAAAAGGTAAAAATAGTATTATACTACTTATCCATACTACACTAAAACACTTTGCAATTAAAACAAGTAAAGCACGAAGTACAAGTACAAACAAAATGTAACAGTCTTAACAATTTTATTACAAAAAAAAAAATAACAAACTTGTAAATAACAAAATAACTATTTATCAAACTATTCAATATGAAAATGAAAATGCAAATTTTGTAAAAATACAATTCTATTTAAAACTACACATTAAAAATGCATAAAAAAATGAATTACTAAATTCTCATCTAACTTTATTGACTACGGGACTCATGTTTTCAAAATGTAAACTAAATTTGCAATCAAATATTATACCAAAACCTAGATGCCCATTTGTCTATTAATGGACTAATTGTTCATTAGCAGGCCCAATAAAAAAAAACGTACTTCCCAATATACCATGAAAGCAATTAAAAACAAATGGATTTAGCTATTGTAATTCACCAAGTGTATACAGTATCTAAAGCTTTAACAGTGATTGAATTTAACAATTTACAAGACTTTGACTAATGCATTTCTTAAACAAAAATATGTGAACACTAAATTTACTCACTATCACTACAACTGATATCAATCAATTCATCCTACTAATTTCAACAAAATCTGAATCATTGACACTATCCCAAACAATAATTCAACTACACAAATTCTACAACTACTTACTGATATAATACTCTTAAAAGTCTCAGCTAGTCTATACCCTTTTAGCTCATGAATCAATCTTACTCCGAACACACTAAACATGCAGAATGCAAAACTAAAGAAAAAAAATCATACTCTAATCAAACTTCAAAACAAGAACAATTAATATTTATGAAAAATATATGAAAATCAAGCATATTGCAAGTAAATGAACACTACAACTTGCTGCTACAAATTATACTATAACTAAAATATGCAGAAAATGAAAATGTGAATCAACCTGCATCCGAAATCAGCCCGTTGTTGGCGAAGCGGAGCGCTGAGCTCGCTTAATACTCGTCTACTCAAAGTCTCACCAGTAACAAAATTCTCCTACTATCAACGGCTAAAGAAATCATAGTCTTGAAGACCAAACCTGTAAAAGAAATAAAGACGACATGCTGTGCTAACAAGTTGATCTACCAATCTGCTGAATTAACTGATTACCGAAATAAACCAAGGACCAAATCGAATTGACAGATTTTAGATCATTAGATCAAAAACAGATTTATTTCAAAGAAATCGAATTGATGCAGAACACTTACTAATAGTCTAACAGAAAAGTAACTAACTCGAACTTTTAACTATGACAGAGTTAAAGAGATCATTTGGAATCACTTGACTTGTTTAAAACAAGAAATTAATACAGTTAATAAACCATAGCTTTTTCTTAAAATGAAAAACAATCAATTCATTTAGAACAGAAAACTGAATTCAGTTAAGAGTGTTAGAGATTAAATAATAGATTTCAAACTCGATTCATAACATCAGTTCTTCCAAACGTAACAGAAAACTGAATTTTAACAGATTCCTAAGCTATAACATCATGACCATTTCACAATATCAAACAGTTATAACTACTCAAATCAATTAGAAACTGAAAATCATAACATCATTTTTAAAGTCCTCGTGAACAGTAACAGTGACAGTGAGAAAGAAATACAGTTTATGTAACTGATTAATACATTCTAGCAAGATTTTATCTATTTAAAATGAACAGTAGACAAAAGATTAGAAAAGTGAATGTAGAAAAAGAACTCAAAGCTTCCATTAATGGCTGAAAAACAATATTCGGTTACAACAAGTTTATCAAAATCAAACTGAATCTAACTGATTGCGTAACTGAAATTCATAAGACTTTGAAAGAAAACTAAACTACTCCTAACAACTATGTGTAATCTACTCCTAGTCTAACCAGTAACAAATGAGTCTTCGTCTTCTTTATATAGCCGTCAAGAAGAGGAGATGTGACGTGTTCTCGCCAATGAGAAGTGGACACGTGGAAAATACGAGGTTGAATCAAACTCGTTCTTCATCATCTTCCAATTTAGGCGTTTCTTCAATCTTCCTTTTTGAACTAATTAATCAATACCATCTTGTAGAGGAGAGGATAAGGATTATTTTTGTAGTTGTAAGTTTTGTATGAATCTTCGTGATCCTCCTTGAAATCGGATATGCAGGTGCGATGGTGGAAAGGAAAATAAAAGTTTGTTTCTCTCTCTTCTCGTTGGAGAAGAAGACGCGAGTATGTGTCTGTGACTTTGACCGGTCTTGGTCAATTGACCAAGTTTTTAATAAACTTTCCAAACTTTTCATTTAATTTGCATTTTAATCCTTCCACTTTTCATTTCTTTTCAAATGGTTATAAAACCTTTTAAGTAAATTCCTTTTCATCCTTTTCTTTGTAGAAACTTGCAAATTCAGCCCTTGATCTTTAATAATATGGCATGATTGGTCCTTGAATCATCTTTTCGTCTTTTTCTTCGTCTTTTCGTCAAATAAATCCTTGAAAACGCATGTTTATTCCAAAATGTATCTTTCTTACCTGAAAACACATGAAACACAAATACACGCGTAATTCTGATATTTTAAAGCTAAATATTATGTATTTGACAGTGTTTTGAGTGGTGTTTGGATCATAATTGATGAGTGTTTTCACACTTATCAACTCCCCTTCACTTGAACATTGCCATGTCCTCATGCAATGCAGCATTTTAAAGCACCAAGTTACACTTTTCTCATAATTAACCAACCTTGGCCATTTTATGATTTAATAAACTATACTATGCTATATGATGGATGGTTTTGAATATTTACAATGCAATGCAAAAGAATCAATTCTATTTATATCTTTTTGTATTTTTCATAAATGGTTTTGATGGAAATAACTCATAAAGAAATCAATGACTTGGATTAGGGCTTGAGTACCATGAACATTTATCACCCTCAAGTTTCACTTTCCCCATACCAAGCTTAAAAATGGGATCATTGTATTCACAAGTAAAAAGTACATCAACTTATTCATGACAATTAAATGTGGAACCGGTTATTATTTGAGCAAATTGCTTGAAGGCAAATTTGTCATTATTTCAAGTGTGAAGTATAAGAAATGTAAAATCCAAAAATAAGGAAGCACGGTTTTAATCCTAAGTAATCCTCTCATCCATTACTTGAAAAACCGCTCACAATTAATATAAGTCCGTTTCAAGAGTAATAAGTCATTCGCCTTATGTGTAAAATCCTCATGTCATGCTTTCATAAGTAGCTACACACTCGCTAAGGAAAGAAAAATAAAACTCACGCAATAATTTACATCCGCCATCTTTTTGAGACTTTGGATCTTCAACCCCGCAACCCGTCAAGGTAATATTGGATTGGAGCAATCTATTGAATCCCCACAACCCGTCAAGGTAATATTGGAACTCAATAGTCACTATAATTAACACCACACTGCCCCTCTTAGGAGTCTTGTATTATTTTTTTTCTCTTTCTTTTTCTTCTTTTTTTCTAGCCACTCATTTTTTTTCATAAGCTGCTCTTATTTTTCTTTATTCCTCACAAAGAAATTTGAAAAGAAGAAAAGGAAAAACACCCGCTAAATATGGAGCATGACATAAATCTAGTACACATAAAACGTGCTAACTTAGAATCTTAAGACGTACTCATATCAACCATAAATGATTAGCCAAAAATGCATAAGAGATTACAAATCAGTTAAAACCGTTCTTGATTATTTATTAACAATTATATACATGCGAAGAAAATAGAGGTAAAGAAGAGAAGGGTTTAGCCACAAGTAATCATCATGAAGTTTATCTAGCCCTCTTATACTTGATTCAACTCTATCATTTCCCATTCTCCACAAATTTAAAATTGCATAAAATATCATAAAATATGCCAAATATATGCTCGTGTTTGTTACTTGTGTATTTTTAGGTACGGATATTGAGGAATTGGCAAAAGAACACAAGAATCAATCAAAAACGAACACGGGAAACGAAGTCGCACAATGAACCGGGCCCAAGTTTGGAATTTTGCAAAAAGACCCTTGAAGAATTGAAGATTGGCAAAAATGGCCCCTCATCTTTGAAGAACTTGTCACATTTGACCCTCAAAATATCAAATGTACAAGTATGGACCTTAATATTTGAAGATTGTACAAGATCAGTCCTTGGAAAATCAAGAATATACATTAAATACCCTTTGGAAAAGTGTTGGAATTGATTGTGCCAAAAATGACAACTTGGCAAAAGTTGACAAGGCGAAATTAGGCGCTGATGGACTTTGTTTACAAAGTAAAAGAAGTGTGAAAGCCTGGGGACCAAGTTTGCCAAACCACCAAACCCTTACAACCAGTCACAACTTGCCACCTCAGCCCTGCCCACCCATTTACCCATACCCTACCCAACCCGTACCCACCACCCATTAACCAACCCGGTTTTATTATTAAAACTGGTCAACACCCCAGTCAAACCCCTTTCTTTTCCCTCCTTAACATTTATTTAAAAATGTTAATCCCCTTTTCAGATTAAAACAACCCTAATTAACTTATAAACCCTAATCCCCACCCAGATTAATTAAACCCTAAATCAAAGGGTTTTTGGCTTAAACACTCTAGATCACTAATTACCTTTGTTGTCACCAAAACCCACCTCCTAAACACACCACCAACACACCCATGTGAGCAGTAGGGACCTCCCCTGCTGCGTCACTTTCACCCAAAACCCAATACCCCGACAAAATCAACGAATGTGACCAATCCCTTTGTCCCCAAGACCAAACCAACGTCCAAGATTAACCAAGAGAGCTGGCATCTTCACATGACACCAACAAGACTCACAAGATGCGTTTTTGACCCAAAAATCAGTCAAATCTTCAAGGGCATGTTAGGAATTTCAGAAACTAGGGTTTTATCATCTAGATTATTCTATAGCTTAGTATAAAAGTAGAATGAGACCTGTTCATTCCCTTTGTTCCAGTTTTAAGCTTTTTCACTTGTAATTCCTTTTTAAGAAAATAAAAGTTTGGTGTTTGTTAAATGCAAGTGTAATTCCTTTTTATGTTTTTTAAAAGTTGTGTGTGGTGATTAAAAGCTTAAGCTGAGTTCCATCTTATTTGTTTAACACTTTGAGTGTTTGAGTTTTTCAAAAAGGTTTTGAAAGAATTTTATGAATTTAAGAAATCATAGGTTGTTATGAAGTGAAAGTGGAATAACATCCCATGATTTCTGGTTTATAAGTTGTTTTCAAAACGTGGTTAAAGTTACTTGGTTCATTGTTTCAAAGTTTTTAAGGAAGTTTTTTTTAAGAAAATCAGAAAAGTGCATTTTGTTTGTGTTTGTTCTTGAATTGCAGGTTTATTGTTGATATAGTTCTGCATACACCCCAGTGTATAAGGAGGTGGTATTGCAACCACAAAGAACCTTGGATGTAAGGTTCTTGGGTAAGATTTCTTATTCCCTTTTGAAATTTTAGAAAAATTGAAGTTTTATGGGATTTGCATGAATTGCTTAGTTTGTTGTTTAATCTGGTTGGTTTTGTGTTTTTATGTTATGATGTGCATGATGGAATAGTTTTAAATCAGTTTGATAGAGTTTTAAAGTGAGTTGCTTTGAAAAAGTTGGATTGAAAGTTTTTAAGGGGTGTTTGGATTTAAGTTTTGTAGGGAAAGTTTGCTAGATTGTGTAGTATTGAAGCTGTTAGAAGTAATCAGTAGGTGCTAGTAGATTGTGTGATACCTTGGTTTTGAATTTGGGAAGGTTTTGAACAAGGTTGTTGGTTAAAAAAGAAAAAATAGCTCATATTCAGAAATCTGCTTTATTGACTGTTTTTGGTGAATTTTGAGCATCAAACCTTGTAATCAGTTAGATCCTATGCATTTTAAGGAGTGCAATTGATTGTATGCTAGCTTATGTGAGTGTGTGCAAGATTGGTGGGTTGGAAAGTCATTAGAGTGCAAGTTGTCAGCTCAAAACACCCACAGTCCTAGGTCTAGACATCAGCAACTTGATATTGCTTGGTATGCTTAGATTGTGTGCAATGTGTTGCTAAGTGTGCTTGGTTTCTGTTTATTTTAGACTCCTTGTGCTCCAAAGAGCACAAGGGTGCCATTGTGTTCCAAAAATCACACCAATCAAGCAATTACCAAGTCCTCTTGGTGAATTTCTCACCTGTGAAGAAAACAGACTTCACTTGTGTTCTCCAAACTAGTACTGGCCACGTTTTTTTTATTTTGATCATGATTTGAATTGGCAAAGAGGTGTTTTGGTTTGTGTTATAAGCTTATTAGGGTGTCAGTTTGGATTGTATAAAGTAAAAAATTAAAAAAGAAAAATAGAGCAAAAAGTCGCCCGCAACAGGACTCGAACCCCAGACCTCTCGAAGGAGGAGTAGGGGAACTACCGTTGATCTAGACGCTTTTTCACGTTAGAGTATCATTTCAAACTTAACTTAACCCCTTTTCAATATTAGCTTAATAAACATAAGCCGTAGCTTAATTCGTCATTTCCAACTTATTTAATAAGCATTTTTACTTCTTTTTGTTTTTCCTAGAATCTTATTAGGTATTGTGATTTTTCTAGCCAGTATTAAAAAGTCATTATTAAATTAATTAAAAGGTTTTGGCAAGTTTGGATTTTTTGTAAACTCTTAGAATTTTATTGTGGATTTTTAGTAATTTTTAGGAATTTTTAGATTAAAATTTTAAATTTTGTGTTTTTTACGTTCTACGTCGTAACTTTCTAGTAGTGTTTTTGCCTTATTTTTCTAATTTTTTCGTCTTCGTCATTTTATCTTCTTTTCTTCTTGTTAATAATCAAAAACATAAATCAATCATTCATTACACAACGCACTAGCCTCCTCGAGAGAACGATTCCCATCAAGGGTCATAACTTGTGGTTTTCCTAAACCGCTCGTTAATACTTACCGCTTTTTACGCTCTTTTCCTAAAGGGTAGTAAAACCACTACATCATTTTTGGCGCCGCTGCCGGGGAGGCGTGTTGTGTTTTGATTGAACATTGTTGTTTTCTATATTAGCCATAATAGTATTTGTATTAATAGCACTCTATTAATACGTATTATCGTTTTTCGGTTTTTGTGTGAATACTATTACTATATTGTATACGTAGAACAATAAATACACAAGTACTCCAAATACGTGAGCAATCACAACCTTGATTCGGGATTTCATCACTCGATCATTGTATTCGAATCTCAAACCAAAGAAAAAAAGGCAAAAATAGATAAATACTTTCGTGAAGCTTAATCTTGTTAATACAAACTATAAGGTGGGTATAAGGCGGTTGTATTTCACAACCTAAAGGAAAAAGGCTCATAAGTGCTTCGCGCCGCCTCGTTTCCTCCGCTTGCTTGTGCGTATTTGATTTTGAGAGTGAATCGAGGGTTTTGCCACCCAAAGTATTATTACATATCATATATTTTCTTGGTTTCCATTTGATTAAACCCTCTTGAACGATTTGGTGTTCCACCATCGTTCTAAAGTCATCGAAGGCGTTCACTCCACGTGATCGTTTTCATTCCTTGAGGCCTTTTTAATCAAGAGATTTGATTAGTGAGGAGATTTGTGGACTCATTGTCTACTTAATATATTCACCAATTTCCAAAAAGGTTAATACAATCAAAAACCACAAAAAAATTGAAAAAACACAAAATACCAAAAAGAATCTTCTTTGCTCGCCTTCTCGTTGTACGTGACGTTTATGCAAACTCGCTCTAAAGCTAGACGTGCTCGTAAACGAAGAAACAAATCACTCACTCATTCTAGTGAGGAGTCTCCTATTGACGAACCCATTGTACGAGAAGAACCGACCATGGCGAATCGAACTATGATGGAGTTACTTCAAGCACCCACCGAGGGTTATGGAGAAGCTATAGTGATTCCCGCAATCCTTGCGGAGAATTTTGAGGTGAAAACGGGTTTGTTGTCGATGATTCAAAACAACAAATTCCGAGGTGATGACAAGGACAATCCCCACAACCATATCCGCCAATTTAATCGTCTTACCGCCACGTGCAAATTCAAGGATGTCTCGAATGACTCGATTAAGATGATGCTTTTTCCGTATTCCTTA
This sequence comes from Glebionis coronaria, assembly GCA_025667525.1. Lineage (NCBI taxonomy): Eukaryota > Viridiplantae > Streptophyta > Magnoliopsida > Asterales > Asteraceae > Glebionis > Glebionis coronaria. The sequence goes on from CM046876.1 coordinate 190,660,641, forward strand.
GCGGGACCCGCTAAAATTTGGTTAGAGAAAGAGCCACCCAATTCTATATTGACGTGGAAGGATCTCGTTTCGAAATTTGTGAACCAATTTTTTCCGCCCTCTAAGACTACGCATTTGAAGAATGAGATTTCTAAATTTTCACAAGAATCAAATGAAAGTTTTTCTACGGCTTGGAATAGGTTTAAGGAGATGTTACACGAATGTCCTCATCATGGTTTTTCCGATTTGCACCAAATCGACACGTTTTACAATGGACTTAACGATCATGAAAGAGATTATTTAAATGCCACCGCGGGTGGTAATTTTTTGTGTAAAACGGTTGAAGAAGCTTTGGTCATAATCGAGAATAGGTCTAAGGTTTATAGCCCTCGTCACACACCGAGTGTTGCCAAAAGGGGCTCATCATCGTCTCAAAGTATCAATGCATTACATGATGAAGCAAATGAAGAAAACCGATTTTTCGATAGATTTGCTAACCTTATGTCCCATTGGAAGGCTCAAGAAGCTTCCAACACCGCTTCGGTTAAAGCGGTTTCTAAAAGTTGTTTGTCGTGTGGGGGAGCTCATGATCTTTCCGAGTGCATTACCGCGGATGGTAACACTTCGAATGCTTTTGTAGCCACGGAAACTTAAAACCAAATCGGTCAAGGTTCTCGTTCAAATCAAGCTCCACCCAATCAAAATGCTAATAATTATCGCAACAACAACAACCAAGGTGGAAATTACCAAGGAAATCAAAGAAACTATAACAAAGGTAATTATCAAAGTGGAAATGGGCAAATTTCTAACCAAAACCAAAACCGTGATTTTCAAACTAATGCCCAAGGTTTTCAAAACGATCACACCAAAAATCTTCAAGGAGAATTTTTGAATTATGCTAAGGCTAATGATGCTAAGTTTGACAACATGCAACGTGAAATGGTTAGCTTAAGGTCCGAGTTGAAAAACGAGCTTAAAAACGAACTTGCTAATGAACTTAAAACTCATGCTAATAAAATGGAAGGAAATGTCACACGACTCCAACAAAATCAACAAAAAATGGAGCAAGGACAACATGAGATTAAGCAAGAGTTGTTAAAAGCGGATGCTAGGCAATCTAAGTTTGAAGACCGTATGGCTAAAATGTTTGAAGCTATCATGTGTAAGCCCTCTTCTTCGGGTGGTCTTCCTAGTGATACCATCGTGAACCCGAAAGGAGAATTGAAGGTTATTACTACTCGTAGTGGTAAAACTTTCAAAGAACCCATTTCTCGTCCAAGTACTTCTATGGAGAAGGAAAAAGAGAAAGAACCCGAGGTTGTGGTTGAAAAGGAGCACATCTCAAGCCCACGAAGTACCGCTCAAACCACACCTACGGTTGAACCAATACCCATAATGGAACCCGAGATTCCAAGGCTGATGCCTATGCCTAATTTGCCCCTACCCACACCACCTTTACCCTACCCATCAAGACGAGACAAGGAAAAGGCACAAGAACGAAATAATTACCAATTTGAACTTTTTATGAAAATGTTTCGTGACTTGCATTTCAATATAAGTTTTGCCGACGCCTTAGTCATGATGCCTCGATTTGCCGCGAACTTCAAAAGTATGTTGAATAACAAAGAGAAATTGCAAAAATCGTCTAGTTGTTCTTCGGTTTTTCTAAGCCGCATACCTCAAAAAGTCGGTGATCCTGGAAAGTTTTTAATCCCATGTGCTATCCAAGACATGGAAGAATGCTACGCCTTGGCCGATCTTGGTGCTAGTATTAATTTGATGCCTCTTGAGATTTTTAAATCGCTCAATCTTCCAAATCTCACTCCTTCAAGAATGTCAATCGAAATGGCCGATCATTCTACGATTCTAGCTTGTGGAGTTGCCGAGGACGTCTTTGTGAAAGTTGGAAAGTTCTACTACCCTGTAGACTTTATTGTTGTTGATATTCCCATCGATCCTAAAGTTCCGTTAATTTTAGGTCGATCTTTTTTGGATACCTCGAGAGCACTTATCGATGTGCATGCAAGAAAAATCACTCTTCGTTTCAATGAGGAAGAACTCGTCATTAATGCAACCCAAAACTCCACTCTTTCTCATGTTTATTCTATCACATCTTTGTACAATGTCGATCCCATCAAAAACATTTGTCAAAGGATTTCAAATAGAGTTTTAGGAGTTGTTGAGAAAAATGAAGTTCCGTCCCCTCCGCCGATGGAGGTTAAGAGTGTTAAGCCTATGATTCCAATCTCGAGTGATTCTTCGGATGATGAATACGTTGATCCCGATGGGGAGGTTTTCTTTATTGACAAAAGATTTGAAAACTTGCCACCACCTAAGCCAAAAAGATTTCAAAATGTGAGAATTTTTAGTGTGACTAACATTGTTTTAGATACACCAAATATTTTTGACATAATTAAATCGGGTTTTCACAAGGAGAGTGTTAAAGATGAAAAAGGAAAAGATTTTGAATTTAATTTAAAAGATTTTTCTACAATTCTAACTCCGTCATCACCGCGTTTATTGAATACTACAAGCTCGTCTTCTCCTTTTGACGATGCTTTGTGTGGACCTAGTATGGGGGGAGCTCCTTATGTTCCCTCCCCTTTCTCCACCGAGGACGAGATATTTGATCCTGGAATTGCTTATATAGGGAAATCTCGGTCTTCCACCGATGCAATAAATGGAAAATCTTTTCATTTGATTGGTGCGAGTCTACCTCGAGTAGCTCAATGTTTTGCCTTACCCATTGTCCCACCCTTAAATTTCTTCTCTCCTATTTTCTTCTATCCTATTGGGATTTGTGTTGGAGTTGTGTTGTCTCGTCTTTCATCCGAAAACGAGGACGCTATCTTTGACCCCGGTATACGTTTATCGGATTTTTAAAGTACTCCACGTACTTTTGGGCCTTGTTTATCATGTAAGCCCCACCAAAAATTGACCATACCATGATTATCCCTAAATGATCACATTTATGGGGATTCGAGTCGAGCTTTTGACTCGGTTATCAAAAACAAGGGGCCTCGTGGGGGAGACCCATGCTTATCCATGTACATATTATTGCTTTCTAATTAGTGTAATGTGAGGGGATTTGTGCCCTTCCAACCTTTGTTCCGTGGTTGTTTGTGCATTGTGGTTTTTAGATCATGATCTTCACGATTGGAGCCTCTCGTGTTCGTTTCATGGGAGCACTCGATCGTTTGCTTTGGAGGCCATTCCCAATATCCATATGATATATCCTTTTATGTTCTAACCTTAGGTTTTTAGCACACTTCATAAACGGCTATTACTTATTGGTTACACCCTTTCCATGCTAGATTAGGCATTCGACTACGTCTCTAGTATGGGGGTGTTTGTACCCCTAGACTCGAAACATTAAGGACAATGTTTAACTTTAGTATGGGGGGGTGAATAGATACTTGCCTTGCCAAACCTTCACGCTTTCCAAAGTTTATCGTTTTGTTATCGTTTTGTTGCAAAATAAGGCTAAAAATGGCCAAATTTTAAAAGTTTTCTAGTTTTTTATAAGTGTTTGAAGACACGAATGTAGATTTTCCGATGGCGAGAATAAGAGTAATTTTTGACTCGACCGTGCGTGTTGAGCACTTAGCTTTGATTCCTTAACTACACATTAGGCTAAGTCTCTTAAATGAGGACGAGAAATGATAGAGTTAATTATAAGTTACTATGCTAAACGTAGAGTATTCGTATTCTTTCAAAAACTCATGTGTTCTCGTTGTTTGCTTATTCTCCCTTCGCATGTAAATATTTTTTGCTTAATAAATATTGATTTAGCGGTTTAGTTTTGATTGTTGGGTTTCTAGTCTTTTCTAGTAGCTTCCGTGTAATTAAATTGAGAAGACATTAAGGTATCGCCAGCGTCACGGTTTTGAAGTATTGGCACCCGAATAATCGAAAGCTTCACCCAATAATAAGATTTCAAGTGCTCACCTAAATCAAGCAAACAATTTGAAGCCCCACAAGGCCTAAAATCTATGCAAAATTGAAAGTGAATCAAGCCTTAATCTTCGAAGCTTTAAAGATCCAAAATTCGCTTTAGCGTGAGGATATACGTCTTTGGCTAATAAAACCACCGATGATGGCGGATAATAAAAGGCAAGGCAAGACCGAAGTCATAATAAAAGCTCCATGGCGGAGTTGAATAAAAGATGGAGGTAAACCAAAGATAATAAGGTCCTTCCGTTAGGGGGCGTATAAAAGTCTTGGTAATAAGTCTCATGTTCAAAACCGTTATAAAACCGTGTTTATCGATTCTTCTTGTCAACTTAATTTTTTAACATCGTTGTCTATTAGGAAGGGTTATTGATTTGATGGTCTTAGTTACACCGTTAGGACTCTATTTTTAGACCTAAATCTCTATTAACGCATAAGTCAACAATGTATCCTCGTGATCATTAAGACATAATAAAATATAAGAGATACAACTTAGGAATAATGGGAGAATAAGTACGTGATTAGGGCATATGAGTAGTGTTAGCATTACTAACTTATAATGACAATGATCTCGTTGCACGCTTGGCATGGAATTGAAGTGAAAATCGAGGACGATGAAATTATTTCTAACGAAGCATTCACGTGTTCTTGTTCTATGAACCTAAACGTCCCATTTTGCGATGAAAATCATACATTATGTCTATAACACAAGTAGTAGCAATAGTAGAGTAGCTAGTTATCATTTGAATAAAAGTGAATAAAATTGAATTTTGGAAGTGCTTTGATACTTAATTCTAGCATTGCGTGAGGGCACGGCAATGGTTTAGTATGGGGGAGTGATGAGACTGCTTTTATACATGGTCTCATCGTCCAAAACGGCCTTAAATTGCATAAAATATCATAAAATATGCCAAATATAGGCTCGTGTTTGTTACTTGTGTATTTTTAGGTACGGATATTGAGGGAATTGGCAAAAGAACACAAGAATCAATCAAAAACGAACACGGGAAACGAAGTCGCACAATGAACCGGGCCCAAGTTTGGAATTTTGCAAAAAGACCCTTGAAGAATTGATGATTGGCAAAAATGGCCCCTCATCTTTGAAGAACTTGTCACATTTGACCCTCAAAATATCAAATGTACAAGTATGGACCTTAATATTTGAAGATTGTACAAGATCAGTCCTTGGAAAATCAAGAATATACATTAAATACCCTTTGGAAAAGTGTTGGAATTGATTGTGCCAAAAATGACAACTTGGCAAAAGTTGACAAGGCGAAATTAGGCGCTGATGGACTTTGTTTACAAAGTAAAAGAAGTGTGAAAGCCTGGGGACCAAGTTTGCCAAACCACCAAACCCTTACAACCAGTCACAACTTGCCACCTCAGCCCTGCCCACCCATTTACCCATACCCTACCCAACCCGTACCCACCACCCATTAACCAACCCGGTTTTATTATTAAAACTGGTCAACACCCCAGTCAAACCCCTTTCTTTTCCCTCCGTAACATTTATTTAAAAATGTTAATCCCCTTTTCAGATTAAAACAACCCTAATTAACCTATAAACCCTAATCCCTACCCAGATTAATTAAACCCTAAATCAAAGGGTTTTTGGCTTAAACACTCCAGATCACTAATTACCTTTGTTGTCACCAAAACCCACCTCCTAAACACACCACCAACACACCCATGTGAGCAGTAGGGACCTCCCCTGCTGCGTCACTTTCACCCAAAACCCAATACCCCGACAAAATCAACGAATGTGACCAATCCCTTTGTCCCCAAGACCAAACCAACGTCCAAGATTAACCAAGAGAGCTGGCATCTTCACATGACACCAACAAGACTCACAAGATGCGTTTTTGACCCAAAAATCAGTCAAATCTTCAAGGGCATGTTAGGAATTTCAGAAACTAGGGTTTTATCATCTAGATTATTCTATAGCTTAGTATAAAAGGAGAATGAGACCTGTTCATTCCCTTTGTTCCAGTTTTAAGCTTTTTCACTTGTAATTCCTTTTTAAGAAAATAAAAGTTTGGTGTTTGTTAAATGCAAGTGTAATTCCTTTTTATGTTTTTTAAAAGTTGTGTGTGGTGATTAAAAGCTTAAGCTGAGTTCCATCTTATTTTAACACTTTGAGTGTTTGAGTTTTTCAAAAAGGTTTTGAAAGAATTTTATGAATTTAAGAAATCATAGGTTGTTATGAAGTGAAAGTGGAATAACATCCCATGATTTCTGGTTTATAAGTTGTTTTCAAAACGTGGTTAAAGTTACTTGGTTCATTGTTTCAAAGTTTTTAAGGAAGTTTTTTTAAGAAAATCAGAAAAGTGCATTTTGTTTGTGTTTGTTCTTGAATTGCAGGTTTATTGTTGATATAGTTCTGCATACACCCCAGTGTATAAGGAGGTGGTATTGCAACCACAAAGAACCTTGGATGTAAGGTTCTTGGGTAATATTTCTTATTCCCTTTTGAAATTTCAGAAAAATTGAAGTTTTATGGGATTTGCATGAATTGCTTAGTTTGTTGTTTAATCTGGTTGGTTTTGTGTTTTTATGTTATGATGTGCATGATGGAATAGTTTTAAATCAGTTTGATAGAGTTTTAAAGTGAGTTGCTTTGAAAAAGTTGGATTGAAAGTTTTTAAGGGGTGTTTGGATTTAAGTTTTGTAGGGAAAGTTTGCTAGATTGTGTAGTATTGATGCTGTTAGAAGTAATCAGTAGGTGCTAGTAGATTGTGTGATACCTTGGTTTTGAATTTGGGAAGGTTTTGAACAAGGTTGTTGGTTAAAAAAGAAAAAATAGCTCATATTCAGAAATCTGCTTTATTGACTGTTTTTGGTGAATTTTGAGCATCAAACCTTGTAATCAGTTAGATCTTATGCATTTTAAGGAGTGCAATTGATTGTATGCTAGCTTATGTGAGTGTGTGCAAGATTGGTGGGTTGGAAAGTCATTAGAGTGCAAGTTGTCAGCTCAAAACACCCACAGTCCTAGGTCTAGACATCAGCAACTTGATATTGCTTGGTATGCTTAGATTGTGTGCAATGTGTTGCTAAGTGTGCTTGGTTTCTGTTTATTTTAGACTCCTTGTGCTCCAAAGAGCACAAGGGTGCCATTGTGTTCCAAAAATCACACCAATCAAGCAATTACCAAGTCCTCTTGGTGAATTTCTCACCTGTGAAGAAAACAGACTTCACTTGTGTTCTCCAAACTAGTACTGGCCACGTTTTTTTTATTTTGATCATGATTTGAATTGGCAAAGAGGTGTTTTGGTTTGTGTTATAAGCTTATTAGGGTGTCAGTTTGGATTGTATAAAGTAAAAAATTAAAAAAGAAAAATAGAGCAAAAAGTCGCCCGCAACAGGACTCGAACCCCAGACCTCTCGAAGGAGGAGTAGGGGAACTACCGTTGATCTAGACGCTTTTTCACGTTAGAGTATCATTTCAAACTTAACTTAACCCCTTTTCAATATTAGCTTAATAAACATAAGCCGTAGCTTAATTCGTCATTTCCAGCTTATTTAATAAGCATTTTTACTTCTTTTTGTTTTTCCTAGAATCTTATTAGGTATTGTGATTTTTCTAGCCAGTATTAAAAAGTCATTATTAAATTAATTAAAAGGTTTTGGCAAGTTTGGATTTTTTGTAAACTCTTAGAATTTTATTGTGGATTTTTAGTAATTTTTAGGAATTTTTAGATTAAAATTTTAAATTTTGTGTTTTTTACGTTCTACGTCGTAACTTTCTAGTAGTGTTTTTGCCTTATTTTTCTAATTTTTTCGTCTTCGTCATTTTCTCTTCTTTTCTTCTTGTTAATAATCAAAAACATAAATCAATCATTCATTACACAACGCACTAGCCTCCTCGAGAGAACGATTCCCATCAAGGGTCATAACTTGTGGTTTTCCTAAACCGCTCGTTAATACTTACCGCTTTTTACGCTCTTTTCCTAAAGGGTAGTAAAACCACTACATCAATTTCAAATAATGAAATTGGTGGATGCTTAGCCTAATAGACCAATGAAGGACTACATGGTTAAGGATACTAGCTAGAGAGTGCTAAGATAAGCAAACTCGGGTTGAGTCAAAATATCCATGGCGGGCCTAATATGTCAAAGAAGTCTAAACTTGTTAAAACCATGTTTTATTATATTTTTTTTTCTTTTTATATATTTTTGATAAAAAGCAAAAGAAGAAATATATACAATGCAAATGTGATATGCAAAAGAAAAACGATTGATGCAAAAGTTATGAATGCATATTTTTGGTGGCCAAAGTAGATCAAAAATTTGAAAAATGATCGAAAAATTAATTTTTCCATGTTATCATGAAGTTAAGGCAATGGTCTAGGTAAGGTCACTTCGATAGAAGTCTCCCCTACACTTAAGATAAACATTGTCCTCAATGTTTAAGAGTATTGGAGTAAACTCCCCTACACTTATGACATTGATTACTTTGCTTAACTCAAGTTAAGGAAGAGACAACTAAAGGGTATTCATTTTAAGCACAAGTGTTTAATATCATGATAGCAAAAACTAATCGAAGTGAACCAGATACACGGGCCTCCTCCATAAGCTCCAAGCATGAAATGAGAGAGAGCAACCCTTGAAACAAACACCAAAAGACGAAGAAAGGCACCCCTCCACTTCAACTCTACTATAACATCCTTTTAATTAAACCTAACCTATTGAAAATCTACTCTACGTTTTCTAACCTAGTTATTCATTGCTTGAGTTTTTTTTAACCCTAAGTCGCTAGCTCGACTCGGCCCCGAATTAAGTTGTCCTTGGGGAAACCATCATGGAGAATAAAGAATATCCACTTTGAAGCACGTCTCACATGATACACTCAAACTTAGCACGTTGCCATTTACTATAAGATTTACCATATCCGCCTCGATAAATGGAACGGTCCAACGTGTCTCAAGTTTGTCCAACATATAAAATCTCTCAAATATGAAGTACCCCAGGATCAAATACAAAGTTTCCATCTCGACAAGTGAACAACTCCAAAATAGGTAGCATCACCAAAGTAAGCTCATACAAGAATCCCATCTCAATAGAAATCACACTCGTAAGTGGAATAGATGAAAACCAAGGTGTCTCAAACATACGTATCCCAGGATCAAAAACCTTTCCCTTCATGGGAAAATAAGAAGATGAACTCATATCAACCATATAAGATTCCCCTTTAGTTATCAAAGCATCATGAGACAATGAAGGTGTAGGTATCAAAACATTCATAACAATTATGTCCATATTGGGTTCCTCATTATCATCAAAAGGTGGGTAATCTTCCATAGAAGGCATAGAAAAAGGAGGATCAAGATTAATAGTGTCTTGTGGAGAAGGTGTAGGCTCTAGGTTCCCAAAAAGCAATGTAGTAATAAGGCAAACCTCCTCTTCCAAATTAGGAACACTATCGTTGACCTCTATATCAAAATGTGCAAGAGTACCCTCTATGGTGGCATCAATCTCCATAAAAGAATCCATATCAAAGGTTTTTGGTTCTAAAGGCGCCTTAGATGAAAAAGTATCAATCTCTAAGAGGAAAGGATCTTCATCAATAACCAACTTCAAGGGTGGGAGGGTGGGAACATAATGCTCAAAAGGAGGTGTATTAATGAGAGAATCACTCAAAGGGATGATATGATCATGAAAATCAATAGGTGTATCCTCAAAAACCAGTGAAGGATGATCAATTAAGGGTTCTTCTTCTATAGACTCATTATTAGGTTCTTCACACTCCTCAAAAAGTGGGTTATCAAAACATGTCTCAAAAAGAGGATTTGAATGTATCACAAAATCACTTAGAGGAATAGGTGAAGGAGTCATAGAAGAAATGGAGTCATCATCATCAAAAGTAAAAGACTCATCACTATCATAAGGATCATCAAAGGTTTCATCACAAGAATCATAAGGTGGTAGAGGAGAAGGATCCACTTTTCCTATAAGAGCAAACTCTTCATCCAGATTAGGAATGTTATCTTGACAAGACAAATCATCGGATGATATAGCATAAGACGCGTCACTAGAATCACAATTTTCATCCTCTATTTGTGTCAAGTCTTTCACAAACTCTTCCTCAATCTCATTATCCCTTTCTTTAAACAATTCATCAAGATCAAAGTCACCAAAATCACTAGTAGTAGCATGAAGGTCAATATGTGATAAAATCTCAATGTGATCATGAGGAGAAAAGGTATCAACACAAAGCTCATCACATGGTTCATTGAAAACCCTCTCAAGCTCTCTTTGGATTGGGATAAGGTTCTCAACACTAGAAGAGGTTAATTCATCCGAATTGGTGTTTGTATTAGTGCTAAGAGGCTCGTCCCCCATGGTTAAAGAGTCGGTGGGTTCCACGTGAGGTAAAGGTGATGAAGATGTGTCATCATTAAGTGCCATACAAATCGGAGGATCGTTATCATCATCATCATAAAATAATGGATAAGGACTACATGTAGCAAAATATGAGTCTATTATGCCTTCATCTTCTACTTTTTCATCTTTTGCTAAGAGCAAAGTAAGTAACTCTTGCTGAAGTTGACGATATTTAATATCCAACTCGTCACAAATATCCTCTTTATTAGATAGTTTCATCTTCGCGTTATTACAAAGAGATACCATCTCTCCTGTTATCCGCAGATTCTCCTTTTCTATTTCCTTAAAGCTCATGGTTTTTATGCGTTCACGTTCTTTTTTATCAATCTTAACGAGTAAATCATCTAAATCTTCCTTGAGGGACTGAGAGGAATAGTTCACCGATTTTCTATAAATGTCACCAAATCTCTCGATATTAAACCGTTTGTTCCTTGCATCATCCTCAAGAGACTTAATTTCTTCCCTTAACCATCGAGATTCTTGATTGTAGAGTTTTTGTATATACTTTATTTTAGGAAAAACAAAGCAACACAAATAGTGGTAAGCATCGAACAAATGATTTTAAGAAAAATCAAGTGTTAATGACCCTTAATGGTGTGTAAGTTCGTTTCCCAAGGAGGTATATGTGTGTGAAAAACTTGCCAAATGTTTTTGATTAATGATTGGTTTAGAAGGGGATTAGAAGAGAAAATGACAAAGTCGAAAAATAAAAATTAACTAAAAATCACTATTAGAAAGTTAAGACGTAGAACCTAAAAAATTACCAAAAATAAAATAAATTCTAAAAATTACCAAAAATTCACCAAAAATCAAAAATAATAAACTAAGAGTTTACCAATTATCAAAACTTTTTCAAACCTTTTAAATAATTAAATATTCAATTTTTAAATGCTAATTAAAGCCCTAAAAATCAAATAAATTATCAAAAAGCCCAAATAAAGATTTTTCAATTGATAAACCTCTAAAATGACCTAAAATGATTAAAAACTATTTTAGAAATTTTAAAACTAATAAAAACTATTTAAAATGATAAAAAAAACTGTTAAAACTTAAAATAATTATAAAAATTAATCTAAAAGTGATAAAATTATTCTAAAAGTTGCTAAATTCCTATTTTAATGTATTAAACCTAAGAAAAATGTAAAAAGTTGGAAAAAGTGAAATTTTAAAAATAATAACAAAATAATAATAAAATAATATTAAAAATCCAAAAATTATAAAAAATTCTAAAAACCTGCAAACTAGTTTAATTTAACCTAAATAATCAGAAAATAAAAGTGAAATTACCAAAATACCCCTAATGGTCCCTCAAATGGGCCAAATCCAAAAACAGTCAACCTAAAAGTCAAACGCTGACAAGTTGAAATCAAACGCTGACAGGAACAAAGTAGGCGCTGACAGACCTAAAGAAGTGTAAGGACTTGTTTTTCACCCTGCTGGTCAAGGATTGAGTGCAAACCTTGTGAATCAAAGCTTACCAGTTGGGTAAACTTGATGTATTTTGGCATCAATAAGCCAATAAGCCAGTGAGCTTATAAGCTATGAACAAAGCAATCCAAATACCCAAATATCCTCACAAGCAGCAAACAAATAAGAACCAAGCAGCAATACAACAATCCTAATGCTAGAAATAACAATGCAACAAGAATTAAACACTGAATCAAAGAAAATAACAAGATCAAAGCATAAAAAGTTACTAATGAACAAAGAACATATGCAGAAACAAGTTTGCTGATATACTTGACACTTTATCCAATTTCAAGCCTCAAATCCCTCTTCCCTGGTGTGATTAGCTATGATTTAGCACTTGTTACCCTTAACCTATGCTTAGATCTAGGTGTCCTCAAAATCCTAGCCAATTTTACCAAGTTATGAAGATTTTAGAGCCAATCTATGAATCAATGTGTTTAAGCCCACAAAACCTGCAAACAGATGCACAAATACTCCCAAATAGCAGATACCAATACTTGCATACAACACACAAGCACTTAACAAACGCTGACAAGTTTAAATCAAACGCTGACAGGAACAAATCAGACGTTGACAGACTTATGCAGTAATCCCAAACAACCCTTAATCAAGCACTTATCATACAAACTTCTGATTTTAACTAATAACCTACTGATTTTAATGATCAAAAACACTTAAACAATAGCAAATAACACAATCAAACTCAAAAATCACCAGCACAAACACCAATACTCAAAATCAAAGCACCAAATCAAAAACAGTCATAAACATGAAATTTTTAGGGGAATCTTAACAAGGGATTATACCTGCCTTCCACAACATCCTAGGAAGGCCAGCAATGCTCCTTGGACCTTGTTCAACAACTAGAACAAGACCAAGGTACTTCAATGAAGATGATGCAAACTGCCTTGGTTGATGGTTCAAAGTAGAACCTCAAGGACTTTATATCTTCAACACAAACAGCAAATAACTCAACCAAAGTCTCTAATCCCTTCACAAGCTTGGTGTCAACAAGCTTGTAAGAGCTTATAGCTAATGGTCAAGGGTTAGTACACAAAATAACCAAAACAGAACCTAGGATTTCAAGGTTTTCAGACCTTAAAAACCTTATGAGACAAGACGTGCCTTAACCACAAGATTAAGGTAGGCCTTCACAATCAAATGGAACTCAGAATTAGGCTACTCAAACACCAAACTTTTAACTAAATCAAAAAGAGATTTCAAATTTTCAGAAATTCAAATTTTATTTAACTTAAAAAGGAATTACAAAGATTGATAGCCTAAAACTGGAACAAAAGCTCTCTCACATGTTGAGGAGTCTTTTTATAGGCAAATGCCAATACTACACTGTTCATAAACCCTAGATGTGAAATTCCCTATTTGTCCTTAAGTCCTTCTAGACGAATCCTTGGTGTGAGCTGTTTAAAATGATCCTGGATGTTCATTTCAGCTTTGGAATGAGGCAAACGTTGTCAGCTGTTGATCTTGACACGTCACATGACTTGGAGGCTAAGTTGCTTGCTGATTGGTGGAAAGGGTATTGGGGTGGGGTCCATAGTGAGTGGAGATGAGGGTTTTGTGTGTGGGATAGGTTCCTGCACATGTGAATTAAACGTGTGCCTGGGTAATTTCATTTTACCCTTTGTTTTAAGTTGTGTAAAACCTGGGCTGTAAAGGTGAATAGTTGTCCTTTTGATCCGTTTTTGTAGGAGTGGGAAGTTGTTTGGCGCAAAAACGTGTTTGAAAGTCCCATTTGCACAAGTTCAGCCCTCCTCTTTCCTTTCTTTTGTCACTTGGATATAAACTTCTATCAGCGCCTATTTCCTTTGTATCAACGTTTCATAGCTTGGCAATTTTGGCACAAAACTTTATAAAAAGTGTTTCAAGGGTTATATTTGCCATTTTGAGGTATTTCAAGGACTGATTTTGGACATTGTTGATCTTCCAATGTCTTCAATGTATCTTAATCTTCATGAGGGACCATTATTGGCAATTTTGATTTGTTGAGGGACTATTCTTGCCATTTCTTCAAAGTTGAAGGACCTTTTGTGTAATTTTGACAAACTTAAGGGACCAAACTTGTAATTATGAATATACAAGGGTTTTAAGTGTCATTTCTTCAATAAATGAGGATCAATCTTGTTTGTCTTCAAGTCTTCAAGGTATTTTGTTGAGAATTCCATGATTAAGGCCCGGTTCTTTGTACGGCTTCGTTTCTCGTGTCCGTTTTTCCTTGTAACTTGTGATCTTTTGTCTTTTTCACGATATCCATACCTAAAATACACAAGTTAACAAACAAAAGCATATATATGGTATTTTATGACATTTTAATGCATTTAAAGCCCGAAAAGAACGATGAGATCATGTATAAATGCCATCTCATCACTCCCCCATACTAAGCCATTGCCGTGCCCTCACGCAATGCTAGAATAAAGTATCTAAGCATCACCAAAGTTCAATTTTATTAACCTTTATTGAAGAGTAAAAAGACTTGATGATGTGTAAAGACATAATGTATGATTTTCATCACAAAAAGTGACCTTTAGGGTCAACGAATAGAAACAAGTAAATGTCCCTTAGAGTAAACTTCGTCATCCTTGATTGTCATACATTCCATGCTAAGTGTAAAAACAAGATCATTGTTGGTACAAGTCACAATGCTAACACTACTCATACGTCCAAATTGTGTAATACTTTTTCTCCCCGCAATCCTAGTTATTATAAAAGGAAATGGGTTACTAGCATTTTTTATCTATTTGTCATGGATCAAAAGTGATACATATTGACTTATTTGAGTAGTTATTAGTCCGAAAGCAAAGTAGCACGATTTGATCAATAGTTAGCCGAAGGACAAAATCTTTTAAAACGGCTTCTCGTGTATCTCCTTAAGTTCATATCTTGGCATAACTCGTTTCACGATTTGAGACCTTTCTCGGACCGATATTTGGCATGTACTTCATACTTCAAATCTTGGGAAGACGTTCTTGAAATTATGGTCTTCTCTTCATATTTTGGAATTTCTTCACTTGACGTTTTTGAGAGATTCTTCATATAGGACCACGACTTCATCATTTTTCTTCAATCTTTACTTTGGATTTTGATATACAACGATCCGCCTCCTTTTCGGACTTGGATATATTTATCCTCATACCTTGTTAGGGTCTTTTTGGATAGACTTTCTCCATTCTTTAGGGGAGTAATTGCTTCTCGTCGTGTGTCTCGATCCTTCATATTGATTTAGGAATAATGATACTTCACATCATCTTTGGATCTTTAGCAAAAATAGAGCTCATCATGCCTTGTTAGGGCCTTTTTGGATGATCGCCAATCTTCGCGTCCCGCTTCAATAAGTTATGCCTTGGCTATGAACTCTATTCAACCCCGAGCAACTTTTAAACGATCTTGCGCTAGAGGCTAAGTAACCTTTCAAATCGTACGACCTTACTTATTGCAATTATGATTTATTCCTAATGCATTGATCTTATGGGAAGAAAAAGCCACAATTAAAAACATATGAGTTTTTGAAAGAACATTTTCATGTTCTACGTTTAGCATGATCACTTGTCTAACTCTATCATTTCTCGTTCTTCACTATATAAAGACCTCTAATTAAAGAGACTCGTGAATACTTAGCCATGCAAGTCAAAATTAAGCCAAATTTGGATTAGCTTTCATTAAGACTATATCAAATCAAAGTTTTGGGTTTTCAAGCCACCTATAGGATCTTGCACTTTCTTGGACTTTTTCAAGTTTAGAGAATGCGTTTTAAAGTTCCCTTGATAAGTGACTTTCTAGAATCAATTATAGGAACTTGCGAAAAGTTCTTGTTCTTAACCCGAATGAATTAAGACTTTCGCGTTTTAAAGTTCCCTATATAAAAGTCTAGCAAAACTTGAATTGAGCGAGTTAAGGAATGTAAATGGCTCCAAATGCCCATCAAGTCAAAAATTAACTCTTATTCTACCCAACGGAAAATATACATTCGTGTCTTAAAAACACTTATGAAAACTAAGAAAAATTTAAAATTTGGCCATTTTTAGCCTTATTAACAAAACAAAACATTGAAAATTGGAAAACGTGAGGGCATAGCAAAGCAAGTACCTATTCACCCCCCATACTAAAATTAAACATTGTCCTCAATGTTTCGAGTCTAAAGGTGGAGCACCCCCATACTAGAGACGAAGAATCGAATGCTTAGGATCTAGCATGGAAAGGGTGATCAACAATATATCTAAAGCCGTTTATTAATTATGCTAAAAGATAATTGTTAGAACAATAAAGGATATGTCATGGAATAGTGAAAAACTTCTTCAAACGAACGATGGAGGCTCACGTAAACGAACACGAGAGTCTTCAATCGTAGATGATGATAATCTAGATAACACAATCACAAACAACCACGAGACAACGAGTTGAAAGGGTACAAGTCCCCTTATTAGTGAATAGTGTGCATAAAAGATAAGCATGGGATCTCCCCCACGAGGCACCTCGTTTTTGATTACCGAGTCATGAGCTCGACTCGATCCCCTCAAAATGTGAACATTTAGGGAAATTCATGGTTTGGTCAATTTTTTTGGCGGGGCTTACATGATAATCAAGGCCCAAAAAGCAACCGGTAAAAAGGACTAAGTCCTTAGGTGATGCAAAATACCGGGGTCGAAAATGGCGTTCTCATTTTCATTGGAAAAACAAATTAACGCCACTTCAACATGTGCCATAAACTCAAAGAGTTCGAAGAAAATAGATGAGAAGTAGAAGGGTGAGACAATTGGTAAGACAAACTTTCGAGCTACTCGAGGTAGACTCGCACCAAGCAAATAGAAAGATTTTCCATTTATTGCATCGGTGGAAGACCGAGATTTCCCTTTACATGAAATTCTGGGATCGAAGATCTCGTCCTCGGTGGACAAGGATGAGGGAACATAAGGGGCTTCCCCCATACTAGAACCACACAAAGCATCGTCAAAAGGAGTAGACGAGCTTGTAGCACTCAAAACACGTGGTGATGACGTAGTTAGATTTGTAGAAAAATCAATTAAATCACACTTAAGATCTTTTCCTTTTTTATCTTTTGAACTCTCCTTATGAAAACCCTTTTTGATTATGTCGAAAATATTCGGTGTTTCTAAGATGATGTTAGTCACACTAAAAATTCTCATATTTTGAAACCGTTTTGGTTTTGGTGGTGGCAAGTTCTCAAAACGTTTATCGACGAAGAAAACCTCCCCATCGGGGCCAACATATTCATCATCCGAAGGATCTTCCGTAGAAACCGGCAACTTATCAACACTTTTCAAGAATGAATGTTCGAGATGAGGCGAAGGCTTTTTCGATTCAAGTATTGATGGTTTCTTCTTTGTAGGCTTTACACTCATAACCTCCACCGGCGGAGGAAATGGTAAATTGTTTTTGGCGACATTTCCTAAAACTCTTGGTGAAAATTCTTTGAAAATGACATTGGTCGAGTCACCATGGTTTAAAGTTGCAATAGAATAGACATGAGAAAGATTGGAGTTTTGTGTTGTATTGATGACAAGTTCTTCTTCATTGAAACGAAGGGTGATTTTTCGAGCATGAACATCGATAAGTGCTCTTGATGTATCCAAAAATGAACGAACCAAAATGAGAGGAACTTTTCGATCGATAGGAATGTCTACAACAATAAAGTCAACGGGATAGTAAAACTTTCCGACTTTAACAAAAACGTCCTCGGCTACTCCACATGCTAAAATCGTAGAATGATCGGCCATCTCGATAGACATGTTCGAAGGAGTAAGAGCCGGAAGTGAAAGCGATTTGAAAATCTCAAGAGGCATTAAATTAATACTAGCACCAAGATCGGCCAAGGCGTAGCATTCCTCCATATCTTGAATTGCACACGGAATCAAAAATTTACCGGGATCACCGACTTTTTATGGTATGCGGCTAAGAAAAACCGATGAACAACTAGACGATTGTTGTAACTTCTCTTTGTTGTTTAGCATACTTTTGAAGTTTGCGGCGAATCGAGGCATCATGATTAAAGCATCGGCAAAACTTATGTTAAAATGCAAATCACGAAACATTTTCATAAATAGCTCAAATTGATAATTGTTCCGTTCTTGTGCTTTCTCTTTGTTTCGTCTTGAAGGGTAAGGTAAAGGTGAAGGTGGTGTGGGTTGGTCATTAGGCAACGGCCTAGGAAACTCGGGTTCCACAATTGGTATTGGTTCAACCGTAGGTGTGGTATGAGCGGTACTTTGTGGGATTGTAATGTGCTCCTTTTCGACCTTCACCTCGGGTTCTTTCTAGATTTCCTTCTCCTTAGAAGTACTTGTACGAGAGATTGGTTCCTTGAAAGTTTTACCACTTCGTGTAGCAACAACCTTCAATTCTCCCCTCGGGTTGTTAATGGTATCACTAGGAAGACCACCCGAAGAAGAGGGTTTACACATGATTGCTTCAAACATCTTAGCCATTCGGTCCTCAAATTTTGATTGCCTAGCATCCGCTTTTAATAACTCTTGCTTAATCTCATGTTGTCCTAATTCCATCTTTTGTTGGTTTTGTTGAAGACGTTGGACATTTCCTTCCATTTTGTTTGCATGAGTTTTAAGTTCATTAGCAAGTTCATTTTTAAGCTCGTTTTTCAACTCGGACCTTAAGCTAATCATCTCACGTTGCATATTGTCAAATTTAGCATCATTTGCTTTTGCATAATCCAAAAATTCTCCTTGCAAATTTTTAGTGTGAGCATTTTGAAAACCTTGTGTAGTGTTTTGAAAATCACGGTTTTGGTTTTGATTAGAGATTTGTCCATTCCCACTTTGATAATTCCCTTTGTTGTAATTGCGTGTGTTGCCTTGGTAATTACCTTGGTTGTTGTTTCGATAATTATTAGCATTTTGGTTTGGTGGAGCTTGATTTTGGCGGGAACCTTGGCCGTTTTGGTTGTAAGGTCCCGTTGCTACATAAACACTCGAAGTGTTACCATCCGCGGTAATGCACTCGGAAAGATCATGAGCTCCCCCACAAGATAAACAACTCTTAGCAACCGCTTTAACCGAAGCGGAATTGGAAGCTTCTTGAGCCTTCCAATGGGACATTAGATTAGCAAATCTATCAAAAAAACGATTTTCATCATTAGCTTCATCATGTAAGGCGTTAATGCTACGAGACGATTGTGACGAAGATGACGAACCCATATTGGCAACACTCGGTGTGTTACGAGGGTTATAAACCTTAGATCTATTTTCAATGATTTGTAAAGCCTCATTTGTCGTCTTGCACAAAAAATTACCACCCGCGGCGGCATTCAAATAATCTCGTTCATGTGCATTAAGCCCATTATAAAAAGTATCCACTTGATGCAATTCCGTAAAATCATGGTGTGGACATTCATGTAACATTTCTTTAAAGCGTTCCCATGCCATTGAAAAACTTTCATTATTACGTTGCACAAATCGTGAAATCTCATTTTTTAAGTGTGTTGTTTTAGATGGTGGAAAAAACTTGTTCACAAACTTAGAAACGAGATCGGCCCATGTCAAAATCGAATTTGGCGGTTTTTTCTCGAGCCAAATTTTTGCGGGTCCATCTAACGAATATGGAAACAACATCATCTTAATGGCGTCATGTGGAACATCCTTAAATTTGCTAGTGGCGGTGAGACGGTTGAAATTCCTAATGTGGTAATGCGGGTTGTCTTTCTCGTGACCTCTAAACTTATTTGCTTGCAACATCGACATTAAACCCGTCTTAATCTCGAAATTCTCCGCAAGGATGGCGGGAATCACAATAGCCTCTCCAAAATCCTCGGTGGGTGCTTGTAGCAACTCCATCATAGTACGATTAGCCATGACGACTTCTTGTTCTACAATAGGTTCAACAATTGGAGGTTCTTCAACAATCAACGATCCTTGATTTGCTTGCTTTTGAAGTCGTTTACGAGCTCGTTTTGCTTGATTACGGGTTATCATAAACTTCACGAAGAATGGGAGGTGAGCAAAGAAGATTCTTTTTGGTTGTTTTGTGAATTTTCAATTTTTTTTTGTGTTTTTTGATGATATTTAATTTTTTTGGTTTTTGGTGTATCTTCGTAGACAACAATCTACAAAATCTCTCCTCGAATCAAACTCTTGATTAAAGAAGCCTCAAAGGAATGAAAACGATCACGTGGAGTGAACGCCTTCGAATGACTTTAGAACTTTGGTGAAAACCAAATTGTTCAAGAGGGTTTAATCACAAAGAAATCCAAGCAAATATAGTATACGTAATAATACTTTGGGCGGCAAAACCCTCGATTAGCCTTCAATCTCAAAATACTCACAAGCAAGCGGGGAAACGAGGCGGCGCGAAGCACTTAAGAGCCTTTTTCCTTAGGGTATATTTTATAATACCCGCCTTATACCCACCTTATAGTTTGTATCTTTCAAAATCGAGCTTCACGAAAGTATTTATCTATTTTTGCCTTTTCTTTTTGTTTGAGATTCGAATACAATAATTAGGAGATCAAATCCCAATTAAGGTTGTGTTTTCACACTTTTGGAGATATTGTAAATTTATTGTGATACTTAATACAATATAGTAATAATATTTGTACAAGAAAAACCAAGAAAACCGATAATACGTATTAGTAGAGTTCTACTAATACAAATACTATTTGGTGAATATTAAAAACAACAATGCAAATTAATCACGACACACCTCCCCGGCAGCGGCGCCAAAATTGATTGTAGAGTTTTTGTATATACTTTATTTTAGGAAAAACAAAGCAACACAAATAGTGGTAAGCATCGAACAAATGATTTTAAGAAAAATCAAGTGTTAATGACCCTTAATGGTGTGTAAGTTCGTTTCCCAAGGAGGTATATGTGTGTGAAAAACTTGCCAAATGTTTGTGATTAATGATTGGTTTAGAAGGGGATTAGAAGAGAAAATGACAAAGTCGAAAAATAAAAATTAACTAAAAATCACTATTAGAAAGTTAAGACGTAGAACCTAAAAAATTACCAAAAATAAAATAAATTCTAAAAATTACCAAAAATTCACCAAAAATCAAAAATAATAAACTAAGAGTTTACCAATTATCAAAACTTTTTCAAACCTTTTAAATAATTAAATATTCAATTTTTAAATGCTAATTAAAGCCCTAAAAATCAAATAAATTATCAAAAAGCCCAAATAAAGATTTTTCAATTGATAAACCTCTAAAATGACCTAAAATGATTAAAAACTATTTTTAGAAATTTTAAAACTAATAAAAACTATTTAAAATGATAAAAAAAACTATTAAAACTTAAAATAATTATAAAAATTAATCTAAAAGTGATAAAATTATTCTAAAAGTTGCTAAATTCGTATTTTAATGTATTAAACCTAAGAAAAATGTAAAATGTTGGAAAAAGTGAAATTTTAAAAATAATAATAACATAATAATAAAATAATATTAAAAATCCAAAAATTATAAAAAATTCTAAAAACCTGCAAACTAGTTTATATAACCTAAATAATCAGAAAATAAAAGTGAAATTACCAAAATACCCCTAATGGGCCCTCAAATGGGCCAAATCCAAAAACAGTCAACCTAAAAGTCAAACGCTGACAAGTTGAAATCAAACGCTGACAGGAACAAAGTAGGCGCTGACAGACCTAAAGAAGTGTAAGGACTTGTTTTTCACCCTGCTGGTCAAGGATTGAGTGCAAACCTTGTGAATCAAAGCTTACCAGTTGGGTAAACTTGATGTATTTTGGCATCAATAAGCCAATAAGCCAGTGAGCTTATAAGCTATGAACAAAGCAATCCAAATACCCAAATATCCTCACAAGCAGCAAACAAATAAGAACCAAGCAGCAATACAACAATCCTAATGCTAGAAATAACAATGCAACAAGAATTAAACACTGAATCAAAGAAAATAACAAGATCAAAGCATAAAAAGTTACTAATGAACAAAGAACATATGCAGAAACAAGTTTGCTGATATACTTGACACTTTATCCAATTTCAAGCCTCAAATCCCTCTTCCCTGGTGTGATTAGCTATGATTTAGCACTTGTTACCCTTAACCTATGCTTAGATCTAGGTGTCCTCAAAATCCTAGCCAATTTTACCAAGTTATGAAGATTTTAGAGCCAATCTATGAATCAATGTGTTTAAGCCCACAAAACCTGCAAACAGATGCACAAATACTCCCAAATAGCAGATACCAATACTTGCATACAACACACAAGCACTTAACAAACGCTGACAAGTTTAAATCAAACGCTGACAGGAACAAATCAGACGTTGACAGACTTATGCAGTAATCCCAAACAACCCTTAATCAAGCACTTATCATACAAACTTCTGATTTTAACTAATAACCTACTGATTTTAATGATCAAAAACACTTAAACAATAGCAAATAACACAATCAAACTCAAAAATCACCAGCACAAACACCAATACTCAAAATCAAAGCACCAAATCAAAAACAGTCATAAACATGAAATTTTTAGGGGAATCTTAACAAGGGATTATACCTGCCTTCCACAACATCCTAGGAAGGCCAGCAATGCTCCTTGGACCTTGTTCAACAACTAGAACAAGACCAAGGTACTTCAATGAAGATGATGCAAACTGCCTTGGTTGATGGTTCAAAGTAGAACCTCAAGGACTTTATATCTTCAACACAAACAGCAAATAACTCAACCAAAGGCTCTAATCCCTTCACAAGCTTGGTGTCAACAAGCTTGTAAGAGCTTATAGCTAATGGTCAAGGGTTAGTACACAAAATAACCAAAACAGAACCTAGGATTTCAAGGTTTTCAGACCTTAAAAACCTTATGAGACAAGACGTGCCTTAACCACAAGATTAAGGTAGGCCTTCACAATCAAATGGAACTCAGAATTAGGCTACTCAAACACCAAACTTTTAACTAAATCAAAAAGAGATTTCAAATTTTCAGAAATTCAAATTTTATTTAACTTAAAAAGGAATTACAAAGATTGATAGCCTAAAACTGGAACAAAAGCTCTCTCACATGTTGAGGAGTCTTTTTATAGGCAAATGCCAATACTACACTGTTCATAAACCCTAGATGTGAAATTCCCTATTTGTCCTTAAGTCCTTCTAGACGAATCCTTGGTGTGAGCTGTTTAAAATGATCCTGGATGTTCATTTCAGCTTTGGAATGAGGCAAACGTTTTCAGCTGTTGATCTTGACACGTCACATGACTTGGAGGCTAAGTTGCTTGCTGATTGGTGGAAAGGGTATTGGGGTGAGGTCCATAGTGAGTGGAGATGAGGGTTTTGTGTGTGGGATAGGTTCCTGCACATGTGAATCAAACGTGTGCCTGGGTAATTTCATTTTACCCTTTGTTTTAAGTTGTGTAAAACCTGGGCTGTAAAGGTGAATAGTTGTCCTTTTGATCCGTTTTTGTAGGAATGGGAAGTTATTTGGCGCAAAAACGTGTTTGAAAGTCCCATTTGCACAAGTTCAGCCCTCCTCTTTCCTTTCTTTTGTCACTTGGATATAAACTTCTATCAGCGCCTATTTCCTTTGTATCAACGTTTCATAGCTTGGCAATTTTGGCACAAAACTTTATAAAAAGTGTTTCAAGGGTTATATTTGCCATTTTGAGGTATTTCAAGGACTGATTTTGGACATTGTTGATCTTCCAAGGTCTTCAATGTATCTTAATCTTCATGAGGGACCATTATTGGCAATTTTGATTTGTTGAGGGACTATTCTTGCCATTTCTTCAAAGTTGAAGGACCTTTTGTGTAATTTTGACAAACTTAAGGGACCAAACTTGTAATTATGAATATACAAGGGTTTTAAGTGTCATTTCTTCAATAAATGAGGATCAATCTTGTTTGTCTTCAAGTCTTCAAGGTATTTTGTTGAGAATTCCATGATTAAGGCCCGGTTCTTTGTACGGCTTCGTTTCTCGTGTCCGTTTTTCCTTGTAACTTGTGATCTTTTGTCTTTTTCACGATATCCATACCTAAAATACACAAGTAAACAAACACAAGCATATATATGGTATTTTATGACATTTTAATGCATTTAAAGCCCGAAAAGAACGATGAGATCATGTATAAATGCCATCTCATCAATTCTTCTCTCATTTCCTCGATACTCATCTCTCTCATACGTGTAATAGCCTTTAATCTATATCCATAGTCTCTTCCTTGTTGCTCGATTAGAAAAGAAAACTCATTGAGATCACTAAGAGCATAAGAAGGCGGATTCCTTGGTCGACAATCATAACCATAATGGGGTTCTTTTCCACAAAACTCACATGAATAAGTCGAAGAATAGGGTGGAGGTGGATTTCCATAATTAGGTGAATTATAGGTTTGAAAAGAGTCTTGATTGTGAAAATTCTCATGATTGTAACCTTGAAAATTCCCTTCATTTTGAAAACCCTCATAATGTGAAAATCCTTGATTTTGAAAAGTATCTTGATTATAGCATGGAAAATTTTCATCATTATTTTGAAAGCCTTCATTGTTTGAAAATCCTTGATTATGAAAGGTTTCTTGATTATAGCCTTGAAAATTATCATTGTTTTGAAAACCTTCATAATTGGAAAATCCTTGGTTTTGAAAGGTTTCTTGATTATAGCCTTGAAAAGTATCATTATTTTGAAAACCTTCATTATTTGAAAATCCTTGGTTTTGGTATGACTCATCAAGGGGTTGATCATGAAATGATGGTGGATTTTGTAATGAAAAACCGGAATATCCCATATAGTCATTACAAGAATAGTCCATTTGAGTGTTAGGTTGAAAATTAGGGTTCTCGGTTCCATTGTAAGCATATCCCTCCCCATAATAGCCATTATTATGATCACATAAATAAGTATCGTGTGGACCTCCACAAGTCGAACAAGTCGAATAATTAGCGTTGGCGGATCGTTGTTGCAAAATCTCCAACATGGAACGAGTATCCATGTTTAACAAGGCGGCCGAATGTATATACAAGTATAATGACGTTTAAAAGCTTCCTCGGGGAAGGAAGTAATACACCAAAGGTGGTATGTTTACACGTGTGCGAGTACACGTGTAAGTAAACACGAGGAATGAGGGAGTAGCCCTCGGTCGACTTTGACGAGAAAAGGATTATCCTCTTCGAGGTTCGATATGAAATATCCACAAGAAAGTATATATATAATTACTACTTGGGTGCAAGACCCCCAATAAAGCCTTCCTTCTCAGAATACGCACTAGTGAACGGGGGGTTAGGTGGCGCGAAGCACTTAAGTACCTATTGACCCTTAGACGGCATTTTATAGCACGTCGCCTATCTATTCACTTTAGTAGTTTGTATTCTTCGAATTATTGCCAATTGGAAGTATTTATCTATTCTTGCTTAATTAAATTGGATCGATACGCGTGTCAAGGACCGGAACGCCCCTCAACACGGTGTATTGCCTCGGCAATACTTATGGAGATAGGTAACTTGGTTGTTCGTATATGTATACGTATTTACATATAATAATATATCAAAAATATTTTTGTATTTATTTGATTTTTTTAAGAAAAATACTATATGTACGTAAAAACGATGAAAATTGATATAATATATATTTTTTGGTGTAATCTTTTAGGAAAAAGATTACTTTTTGGATTTTTATTTTTTTGGTTCAATTCTTTAGGAAAAGAATTGACTTTGTGGTTTTTTATTTTTTTTGTATTTTTATCTTTTTGATTTTTTTTATCTTTTTTATTTATAATACGTAAAAATAACGTTCACAAAGTGAACGGATCCCAAAATCCAATCGTCTCACTCGAAATCGTTAATCTTCACGAAAAGAACCGGCAGCGGCGCCATTTAATATTTGTCTTTTTATAGTATAATCGTCTCGGTATCTTAACGAATTGATATAACGTTTTAAGCAAAGACTTGATTGTTTTTGGTTGTAAGATCTTTTTTTGGAATTTATGTCTAATTGGCAAATAGCAAGTAAAAAGGTAAAAATAGTATTTATACTACTTATCCATACTACACTAAAACACTTTGCAATTAAAACAAGTAAAGCACGAAGTACAAGTACAAACAAAATGTAACAGTCTTAACAATTTTATTACAAAAAAAAAATAACAAACTTGTAAAATAACAAAATAACTATTTATCAAACTATTCAATATGAAAATGAAAATGCAAATTTTGTAAAAATACAATTCTATTTAAAACTACACATTAAAAATGCATAAAAAAATGAATTACTAAATTCTCATCTAACTTTATTGACTACGGGACTCATGTTTTAAAAATGTAAACTAAATTTGCAATCAAATATTATACCAAAACCTAGATGCCCATTTGTCTATTAATGGACTAATTGTTCATTAGCAGGCCCAATAAAAAAAACGTACTACCCAATATACCATGAAAGCAATTAAAAACAAAAGGATTTAGCTATTGTAATTCACCAAGTGTATACAGTATCTAAAGCTTTAACAGTGATTGAATTTAACAATTTACAAGACTTTGACTAATGCATTTCTTAAACAAAAATATGTGAACACTAAATTTACTCACTATCACTACAACTGATATCAATCAATTCATCCTACTAATTTCAACAAAATCTGAATCATTGACACTATCCCAAACACTAATTCAACTACACAAATTCTACAACTACTTACTGATATAATACTCTTAAAAGTCTCAGCTAGTCTATACCCTTTTAGCTCATGAATCAATCTTACTCCGAACACACTAAACATGCAGAATGCAAAACTAAAGAAAAAAAATCATACTCTAATCAAAATTCAAAACAAGAACAATTAATATTTATGAAAAATATATGAAAATCAAGCATATTGCAAGTAAATGAACACTACAACTTGCTGCTACAAATTATACTATAACTAAAATATGCAGAAAATGAAAATGTGAATCAACCTGCATCCGAAATCAGCCCGTTGTTGGCGAAGCGGAGCGCTGAGCTCGCTTAATACTCGTCTACTCAAAGTCTCACCAGTAACAAAATTCTCCTACTATCAACGGCTAAAGAAATCATAGTCTTGAAGACCAAACCTGCAAAAGAAATAAAGACGACATGCTGTGCTAACAAGTTGATCTACCAATCTGCTGAATTAACTGATTACCGAAATAAACCAAGGACCAAATCGAATTGACAGATTTTAGATCATTAGATCAAAAACAGATTTATTTCAAAGAAATCGAATTGATGCAGAACACTTACTAATAGTCTAACAGAAAAGTAACTAACTCGAACTTTTAACTATGACAGAGTTAAAGAGATCATTTGGAATCACTTGACTTGTTTAAAACAAGAAATTAATACAGTTAATAAACCATAGCTTTTTCTTAAAATGAAAAACAATCAATTCATTTAGAACAGAAAACTGAATTCAGTTAAGAGTGTTAGAGATTAAAGAATAGATTTCAAACTCGATTCATAACATCAGTTCTTCCAAACGTAACAGAAAACTGAATTTTAACAGATTCCTAAGCTATAACATCATGACCATTTCACAATATCAAACAGTTATAACTACTCAAATCAATTAGAAACTGAAAATCATAACATCATTTTTAAAGTCCTCGTGAACAGTAACAGTGACAGTGAGAAAGAAATACAGTTTATGTAACTGATTAATACATTCTAGCAAGATTTTATCTATTTAAAATGAACAGTAGACAAAAGATTAGAAAAGTGAATGTAGAAAAAGAACTCAAAGCTTCCATTAATGGCTGAAAAACAATATTCGGTTACAACAAGTTTATCAAAATCAAACTGAATCTAACTGATTGCGTAACTGAAATTCATAAGACTTTGAAAGAAAACTAAACTACTCCTAACAACTATGTGTAATCTACTCCTAGTCTAACCAGTAACAAATGAGTCTTCGTCTTCTTTATATAGCCGTCAAGAAGAGGAGATGTGACGTGTTCTCGCCAATGAGAAGTGGACACGTGGAAAATACGAGGTTGAATCAAACTCGTTCTTCATCATCTTCCAATTTGGGCGTTTCTTCAATCTTCCTTTTTGAACTAATTAATCAATACCATCTTGTAGAGGAGAGGATAAGGAGTATTTTTGTAGTTGTAAGTTTTGTATGAATCTTCGTGATCCTCCTTGAAATCGGATATGCAGGTGCGATGGTGGAAAGGAAAATAAAAGTTGGTTTCTCTCTCTTCTCGTTGGAGAAGAAGACGCGAGTATGTGTCTGTGACTTTGACCGGTCTTGGTCAATTGACCAAGTTTTTAATAAACTTTCCAAACTTTTCATTTAATTTGCATTTTAATCCTTCCACTTTTCATTTCTTTTCAAATGGTTATAAAACCTTTTAAGTAAATTCCTTTTCATCCTTTTCTTTGTAGAAACTTGCAAGTTCAGCCCTTGATCTTTAATAATATGGCATGATTGGTCCTTGAATCATCTTTTCGTCTTTTTCTTCGTCTTTTCGTCAAATAAATCCTTGAAAATGCATGTTTATTCCAAAATGTATCTTTCTTACCTGAAAACACATGAAACACAAATACACGCATAATTCTGATATTTTAAAGCTAAATATTATGTATTTGACAGTGTTTTGAGTGGTGTTTGGATCATAATTGATGAGTGTTTTCACACTTATCACACAGCCCGATCTTCGGACAATGGAGGAGCTTTGTCAACCTACCATGTTTGGACGAGGAGGACCGATTGCGCCGATGCAAATCAACGCTCCTGAGTTTTCGTTGAAGCACCACATGATTCAGCAAGTGCAAACAAATCCATTCCGTGGATTGCCTGATGATGATGCCAACAAACACCTCGACAAGTTCATTACAATCACCCAAAGCATGAAGTTGCCTGGTGCCACAATGGATGTCCTACGCCTACATTTCTTTCCACATACTTTATCGCATCATGCCGAGAAATGGTTTGATCGTCTCCCGAAGAATTCTATTCACACTTGGGATGACATGACTCAACGCTTTTTATCGCGCTACTTTCCACCATCCATGGTCACAAGCCTTCGCAATCAAATCAGCGGTTTTATGCAAGATCCTGATGAATCTCTTTTTGATGCTTGGGAACGATATAATTTCTTGATTGATCGTTGTCCAAACCACAACATGCTTCCCGTCACCTTAATAGATACTTTCTACAACGGATTGACTTTTCGAGATCGTGATACGATTAATGCGGCTGTCGGTGGCACATTCATAAAAAGGAGACCCGAGGAGTGTAGAGAGCTAATTGAGAACATGACTACTCACCACAAAAACTGGGATTCCTCTGCTTCTTCAAGGAACAACCCGAGAGTCAATGTCTCTTCCACTTCAGCAAACCCTGATATGACCGAACTCACCCGCATGATGACCGAAATGAGCAAAAGTATCACGCTTCTCGCTTCAAACCAACAACAACAACAAGTTAAAGCGGTTGCCAATCCTTGTGAAACATGCGGCGGTCCTCACTCATACACCGATTGTCCTTCAACTCAAGGAAATCCGGAAAATGTGTATGCAGCTTATGGTAATTATTCACCGGAAAATTACCAAGCTCGACCTCAAGGGGATAGAAATTTGCTGAGTTACCGGTCCAACAACTACCTTTCACCCGGTTTTTCTCCTCAAAACCAAAACCCCGCCAACAACTACAATAGAAGCAACCAAATCCCACCAAGAGCTTCTAATCCTTATCACCCACCCGCCCAACAAACCCCACCTATTAACCACGATGTTGAAGCCATCATGAGAACCCAAGGTGAGCAAATCAAGAATCTTCAGAGCCAAATTATCAATCTTAAAGGAGATATTACCAAGCAAGGAAAATGAGATAAGATCCGAGCTTCGAGATAATATTCAATCCTTCGTCAGCAATCAAACAAATGATTTGAAGAATATGCTTGCTAGTTTCTTGCCTGCAGCTCAACCTTCTACTTCGAGTTCTCTACCTTCAAACACCGTCACCAATCCGCGAGCAAATGTGAGTGCTATTACTACGCGTAGTGGACTTACCATTGTCGATCCACCTATCCCACCACCATCATCTACACCTCCTCCACCACCATTTATCCCTACTCCTCCTACAGCTAGTATTAGTGCACCATTACCGTCTCCGCCTCGCCATGACGATGTCTCTAGGAAGGACCCTTCAACATCTCAACCTCTACCTGCTACACCTGCACCTTCACCAGCCAAACCCAATATCCCTTATCCTTCTCGTTTAGGCAAGACCAAAATGCTAACTAAGGAATACTCCGACGTGACACGCTATGTGAAGATGATCTCTCAGATGAACTTCAACATTAGCTTTCTTGAAGCACTTGTCCACATGCCCAAATTTGTTAAAGCATTTAAGGAATTGCTTAACAAGAAGGAGAAGCTGATTGAACTCGCCAACACACGCTTAAATGAAAACTGCTCTGCAGTTATTCTTAAAGAACTTCCGGAAAAGCTTGGAGATCCCGGTCGTTTTGTGTTGCCTTGCGTGTTCAACAAAACTGAAGAATTTACTGCCCTTGCTGATCTCGGGGCCAGTATTAATTTGATGCCTTTGAGTGTTTGGAAAAATCTATCATTACCCGACCTCACTCCAACAAAGATGACTCTTGAACTTGCAAATCGCACTCTCGCTTACCCCGTTGGTATTGCCGAAGACATGTTCATTAAAGTTGGCACATTTACTTTCCCGGTCGACTTTGTCGTTGTTGATTATGAAATGGACCCTCGTATTCCTTTAATACTTGGTCGGCCATTCTTGAGAACCGGACGAGCTCTAGTTGATGTTGCCGAAGGTGAGTTAATCTTAAGAGTCGGGGATGATGCACAAGTTTTTAAAATGGGAAAGCTTGCAGGCAAATCATTTGGAGGCCGAGAATCAGTGAATATGATTAATGTGCTTGATAATTTTGTCGTCTACAACAATCCTCTATTCGATTCTTCCATTAATAATCCACTTTTTGAAGATGATATGGATGATTCTCTCTCCAATTTGGAACCTTCTCCCATTCATGATTCTCCACCGGTCTTTGATGCTTATGATGATGATTCTAGCTCAGATTCGGATGATTATGATGACCTTACTTCCGAGTATCCCGAGATGCCCACTTTCGATGATTTTGATGAGGCTGATACTCTTTCGAGCGATTCTTTACATGATGAAGATCCTCCGCCATCACTCGATCCTACTTTCGACGATTACTCATTTGAGGAAGATTTCTCTACATTTCTCAACACTCACTTCCCTCATGAGAGTGATGCTCCTCCTTATGATTTTGAAGATTATCGTCTTGATCCTACTTTGGATTTGAAGCACATTCTTTCAAAGGAGAAGAAACCGATCGACACCAATATCCGTAGCACATACGATTTGACACCTCTTTGTCCCCCTTCTGAGGACGAGGTTGTGCTTCCTCGCGGATCTTCTTCCCATTCTGCTGAGCCTGAGTGCTATTTTCCCTTAAAGGAAAAGGTGTTCGACCCCGGTATTGAAATCTTTAAGCCATCTCAGTATCCACCTGATGAAATAAAAGGAAAAATCTTTGGAAATTTTGAAGACATGCTTGCACCACTTCACCCTTACTTCTACCGTGCTCCATCACTGCTTAAGGGAACCTTGCCTACTCTTCTTTGGCTTGCCTTGTTCGCCTTAAGCCTCTGCTATTTGATGGACGAAAACTATGTCTTTGATCCCGGTGGATATATTTCATGCTTCTTCCGTTGATAATCAAGGTCGAGTCAGGCTCACGACTCGGTAATCAAAAATCAAGCGCTTCTTGGGAGGCAACCCATGTATCTATCTTTTCGCTTTCTTTATCATAAGTGTAGGGGAGACCCGTTGGTTTGCTATTTCCTCTCCTCTCTTCTTATAATCAGGGATTCGAGCGCTCAATGATCCACTCTTGATGATTCTTGACGATCCGTGATTCCGTGTTCACTTCTTCCCGGTTCTATCCTAAACTCTTTTCGATTCACTATTTTATATTTTTTCAATATTAAAATAGGAATCTCTTTAGTTGTCTTTTCCTTAGCGAGATTTAAACAAAGTGCACAATGTCCTAAGTGTAGGGGAGTTTACTCCCACATGCTTAAACATTGAGGACAATGTTTATCTTAAGTGTAGGGGGGACTTCTATCGAAGTTAAGTGGTCTTTTCCTTGTATTTGTCCTCATTTTAACCGGAAAATCAATTTTTCGACATTTTTCAAAATTTTTGATCTATTTTGGCCCATTAGTTTTGCCCTTTGTATAGTTATTTTCTTTCCTTATTAGAATAAATGTTTAATAAAGTGGTTTTAATTTTCAAACGTTGTGAATCTTTTGACTCAACCCGAATTTACTTATTTAAGTTACTCTAGATAGTATCCTTAACATGTTTAAGTCAAGTTTTGCTAGGCTTTTATATAGGGAGCTATAAAACGCAAAAGTCTTAACTCTCACGGGTTAAGAACAAGAACTTTTCGCAAGTTCCTATAATTGATCCTAGAGAGTCGTTTATCAAGGGAACTTTAAAATGCGATTTCTAAACTTGAAAAAGTCTAAGAATTTGCAAGATCCTATAGGCGACTCGAAAACCCAAAACTTTGACTTAATAGGCTAAGTATCCACGAGTCTCATTACTTGAGATTTTAAACTGTGGAGAACGAGAGATGATAGAGCCAATTATAAGTTCGGTATTCTTTCGGGAATTTATGTGAGTTAATTATGAGCCTATTCTCCCATCGCTTGCTAATAAATTTATCTGCAATAAATAAGGTTGTACGATTTGAAAAGTTACTTAGCTTCTAGCCCAAGATCGTTTAAAAGTTGCTCGGTATGGATTAGAGTTCATAGCCAAGGCATAACTTATTGAAGCGGGATGCGAAGATTGGCGAGTCCAAAAAGGCCCTAACAAGGCACGAGGGCTATATTTTGTTGCTAAAGATCCAAAGTGATGTGAAGAATCATTTATCGAAAATCAATATGAAGGATCGAGACACACGACGAAAAGCAAAAAACTCCCCAAAAGTCATGGAGAAGTGTATCCGAAAAGACCCTAGCAAGGTATGAGGATAAATAGATCCAAGTCATAAAAGGAGGCGGATCGTTGTATATCAAAGTCCAAAATAAAGATTGGAGAAAAATGAAGAAGTCGTGGTCCAAGAATGAATCTCTCAAAACTTCAAGTGAAGAAATTCCTATATGAAGAGAAGACCATAATTTCATGAACGTCTCTCAAGGTTTGGAGTATGAAGTCGCTGCCAAATATCGGTCCGAGAAAGGTCTCAAGTCACGAAGCGAGTTATGCCAAGATATGAACTTTATGAGGTCCCGAGAAGCAGTTTTAAAAGATTTTTTCCTTTAGCTAACTATTGATTTAATCGTTCACTTTATTTTCGGACTAAATAACTGATATGTGTATAATGCAAGTTCGTTTTCTCAGTTCTTAACTAATAGAAAGTCCAATCAATATCAAATTTATAATTGTTTTTGGTTGTTCAAGCTTGCTTGGTAATCTATTGCTAATTCAAACAAAACTATCTAAAAATGAAAAATATAAACCTACTTATACGTAAAACAAGTTGCAAATTCCAAATTTTATTCAAGTAAAATATAAAAATGCAAAATTTAAAACTATAAGGACTGAAAATGTAATTTCTATGAAATAAAAATGCTTGAAATGTAAATTCTAAAAGTTATAAGGACTATAAATGCAAAACAGTTAACTAAAAGGACCAACCTTGTAAAAACTTTAACAAACTAACCAAATTTTAACAAACTAACAAACTAACAAACTGAAATTTAACAAACTAACAAAGTCCAGGGACTAACTTTAAGCAAACCCTAAAAACTAGGAAGATTAGCCAAAAATTAACACTAATTGAAAAACAAGGACTAAAGTGCAATTTTTACAAAGTTTTAACTAAAAACGGGCAACAAGAAAGATTAAGCTCGTTTGAGCTTATTACTCAACCAATTAAGCTGAAATCACTTGCAAAACTTTTAAAATCCAATTATAGCTACGTGTGTTCAAGGAAATAAGCTAAAAGTCCAAAATAAGCAATTGAGTGCTTATTAATAAGCACAAAATAAGCTACAGCTTATTTCAATCAGTCACAACCTGATTTTTGTGACAATTCAGATTAAGCACTTGATTACAAGAACGGGAAATCAAATTAGAGCCATTTTCATCCAGTAATGAAGAAGAAATTTGAAATAAGCTCTTTTTAGCTTATGTTGACCAAACGTTGACCGATTTTTGTGAAAAAGCTCAAAATTTCAAAAACTCATATTCAATACTATCTAAACAGGATTGTGAAAGAAAATTACAAGTTTTCTGAAGAGGATTAAGAGAACTAAGAAATCAGAATGTACTTCACATCAGAGAATGACATTTGCTCAAGCTTGAGCTAAAAAGCTGTTTTCTAGCTTATTACTTGAAACTGTAGATTTTCCTCTTAAAGTCTAAAAGTTTATGTTATAAGCTATAACTAGAAACTGGTTTGAGCAAATTTCATTAAGTATTGAAGGAGAAATCAGCAAGTGAATTTGGCAAGTTTTCAAACAAAAGCTGATAAGAGGAATGACCCAAACTTTTTGTTAACCAATTGCCTTTTTGACCTTTTTTATGACTTGCAAATGACTAAGAACCAATTGATATAAACTAAAGACTGGAAACAAACTACTAAACACCAATTTTTAACACTTGAAGACTGATTTATAACTACTCCCAAACACTCCTTAATCTGTTTCAATCAAACTTTTACAAAGACTTATTGAGTAATGGTTTAAGCTGAGACAAAAGCTTTAACAGATTAGATTCAAGGGACAAAATGAAGTGTATACAAGCTAAGAACAAGCAATAACAAAGGCTAGAGCAGTAAGTAGCTATGAGGCTAAAAAGTTACTGAAATTGAGCTAAAAACTACAAAACTGAACTCAAATGAACAAGTATGAAGTAACTAAACTACAAACACTCAAACACAATCAAACAGCAACTAATCAAGTATAATCAGGCAGCCATCAACATTAAACTAGAGAATTGAGCATGCAGTTTGACTGATTTAGAGGAACAAAAATCAAGAGCTTTGAAACCTAATGTAGAGGTCCTTTGGGAAGAAGAGGAGCGCTGAGCTCTCTTGCCCTAGTGATACCACCACCTATCACTAGTATTCAGCTAAAATCAACAATCAAAACAGCTACAAATCATCAAACTGCCATGAATTCTTCAAGAACAATGGAAATGTTTGAATTCTGATCAAACAGCTGCAAGACTTCAACAATGTCAGTTATGATCATTGATTGATCATAACAAACATTTATCAGCAACAATGGAATCACACAACAGCAGGAAAGTAGCAGGAATTGAAGAACATAATTTGGCGGGAAACTTGAATTTGAAATTTTATTGATTGAATTCATTTAAAAAAGTAGTTACAAGCTTCTAACTAACTAACTGACTCAAGAGTTTGTCAGACTCTTGAGTAGTTAGGTGAGAAGGAGGGAAAAAGGGAAAGGAGAAATTTAAGAACTATGTGTTTACAAATTTAAGCTACAAACTGAAATGAGATACATCCTAGCTATTTATAGGCAAGATAGGAGATTCGGTTGGAGTTTGTGACGTGTTCAGGCCAATCATAGCTTGACACGTGGAGGAATTCTGCAAATCCACTTTGAAGGTGATGAACACATTTTGGGTGTTTTTGATTCAATGGATAATATGTTAAATGGATTGCACCGTTGAATTCGTCTTCCAAAATTGAGCAACTTTGATGTTTTGATCTTCTCTTGAAACGGCTTCTATCAAAAACCCGATTCTGGCAATATTTTTGTTAAAGAAGATGGACACGTGGCGGCCTCTGGTTGGTTGTGAAGGTGTCACACGGATTGAAACTGTTGTGATCTTGTAATAAATGAAAACGGCGGTAGTGGGTATTAATGAGGGTAATGTGGCAATCCGTGTGATGTCCTTTCTCTCTTCTCATTGGTTACTTTCTTTTCACATGGATTAGGAATGCAAAACTTTCCATAGTTGGCAGATTAGGTCCCTATACTTGGCAGATTGTAATTTCAAGCTATGATCTTCATTCCTTTGTCATTTTTGGTCCTTAAACTTCCAAAACTTGTACAAAATGGCCCTTTGACTGAGTTGACTTTGTAGTTGACCAGATTTGACTTTAATCTTGACTTTCCATAATTTGCACTTTAAGTCCTCCAACTTTCACAACTTGTCAAGATAGGTCCTTGAACTTCAAAGTCTTGTCACTTTTAATCCTCTTTTGTCTTTTTCATCCATTTGAGCTTGGTTTTTCCTTGTTTGCTTGAAATTGTATCCTTTTACCTACATAAGATCACACAAACACAAACATACCACATAATACTGCTTTTTACAAGATAAATGGGTATTTTGCTTCATGTTTTAGGGTTATTTGTTGATAAAAGGATATGAGTTTAAGCTCATATCAAATTCCCCTACACTTGAGCATTGCCATGTCCTCATGCAATATTATATTTCAAGGCTTAAAAATTTACATTTCCCTAATAATTAATCCACCTTGGCCATATGAGATGCATCTACACTACTCTAAACTAGATGATGCATGATTTTGAATATTTACAATGCAATGCAAAGAAAATCAATTCTATTTATATATTTTTGATTTTTCTTGAAATGGTTTTGATGGAAATAACTCATAAAGAATTCAATGACTTGGATTAGGGCTTGAGTACCATGAACATTTATCACCCTCAAGTTTCACTTTCCCCATACCAAGCTAGTAAATGAGATCATTGCATTCACAAGTAAAAAGTGCATCAACTTATTCATGACAATTAAATGTGGAACCGGTTATTAATTGAGCAAATTGCTTGTGGGCAAATTTGTCATTATTAAAGTGTGAAATATAAGAAATGTAAAATCCAAAAATAAGGAAGCACGGTTTTAATCCTAAGTAATCTTCTCATCCATTACTTGAAAAACCGCTCACAATTAATACAAGTCCGTATTAAGAGTAATAAGTCATTCGCCTTATGTGTAAAATCCTCATGTCATGCTTTCATAAGTAACTACACACTCGCTAAGGAAAGAAAAATAAAACTCACGCAATAATTTACATCCGCATCTTTTTGAGATTTTGGATCTTCAACCCCGCAACTCGTCAAGGTAATATTGGATTGGAGCAATCTATTGAATCCCCGCAACCCGTCAAGGTAATATTGGAACTCAATAGTCACTATAATTAACACCACACTGCCCCTCTTGGGAGTCTTGCATTATTTTTTTTTTCTTTTTCTTTTTCTTTTTTTCTAGCCACTCATTTTTTTTCATAAGCCGCTCTTATTTTTCTTTATTCCTCACAAAGAAAGTTCAAAAGAATAAAAGGAAAAACACCCGCTAAATATGGAGCATGACACAAGTCTAGTACACTTAAAACGTGCTAACTTAGAATCTTAAGACGTACTCATATCAACCATGAATGATTAGCCAAAAATGCATAAGAAATTACAAACCAATTAAAACCGTACTTGATTATTTATTAACAATTATATACATGCGAAGAAAATAGAGGTAAAGAAGAGAACGGTTAAGTCACAAGTAATTGCCATGAAGTCTATCTAGCCCTTTTACACTTGCTTCAACTCTATCATTTCCCATTCTCCACAAATTTAAAATTTCAAAGAATGAAATTGGTGGAAGCTTAGCCTAATAGACCAATGAAGGACTACATGGTTAAGGATACTAGCTAGAGAGTGCTAAAATAAGCAAACTCGGGTTGAGTCAAAATATCCATGGCGGGCCTAATATGTCAAAGAAGTCTAAATTTGTTAAAACCATGTTTTATTATATTTTTCCTTTTTATATATTTTTGATGAAAAATAAAAGAATATAAACAATGCAAATGTGTTATGCAAAATGAAAAATGAATGATGCAAAAATCATGAATGCATATTTTTGGTGGCCAAAGTAGATCAAAAATTTGAAAAATGTTGAAAATTCAATTTTCCATGTTATCATGCAAGACAATGACAAGTTCTAGGTAAGGTCACTTCGATAGAAGACCCCCCTACACTTAAGCTAAACATTGTCCTCAATGTTTAAGAGCATGGAAGTATAAAAACTTCCCCTACACTTATGACAATGAATAGACTTTGCTTAACCCAAGTTAAGGAAAGGACTAATATTAGTGAAATCAAGTTTAAGCACAAGGTGTCAATGAAAAATCATTAAAGTAACGAAGTGAACCGGATACAAGGGCCTCCTCCATAAGCTCCAAAGCATGAGATGAGTGAGCAACCCTACAAACAAGCATGAAGACAAAAGAAGGTCTCCCCTACACTTATCTCCACATCTATGCCTTTATTTCTAACCTACAACACTCTAACCTAGTTATACGATGCTTGAGTTAATGAGTCTCTAGCTCGACTCGTCCCTCAATGAATTAATTCATGGGGAAAATGGGGACCTCTTGGACCATTTCAACGGAAATGTCCTCCCCAAAGTAGTGCTTAACACGGTGACCATTCACTTTAAAATTTGGACCATCGTTTTGGGACAACTCAAGAGTTCCATATGGAAACACTTGAGCAATAGTGAATGGACCGGACCATCTTGACTTAAGCTTGCCCGCAAAAAGCTTCAATCTTGAGTTAAAGAGGAGAACCGGCTCTCCAACTTTGAACTCACGATTCTTAATCTTAGCATCATGCAATTTCTTAGTCTTTTCCTTGTATAGCAAAGAATTCTCATAGGCATTAGCTCTCAACTCATCCATCTTATTGATTTGATCTTTCCTATGTGAACCGGCTTGGTTTAAATCAAAGTTAGCCCACTTGAGAGCCCAAGATGCCTTATGTTCTAACTCAAATGGGAGGTGGCACACTTTTCCATAGACAAGCCTATAAGGAGTACAACCAATTGGTGTCTTAAAATCCGTCCTAAACGCCCACAAAGCATCATCAAGCTTATCCGACCAAGAAGCTCTATGCTCTCCCACCGTTCTCTCTAAAATCCTCTTTAAACCACGATTTGTGACCTCGGTTTGACCATTTGTTTGAGGGTGATACGCGGTAGAAAGTCTATGATTCACTCCATATTTCTTCATAACTCTCGTGAATTGATCATTACAAAAGTGAGTACCACGATCACTTATGATGGCCCGAGGTACACCAAATCTAGAAAACAATTGTTTCAAGAACTTTACAACCAATCTAGCATCATTAGTAGGTAAGGCTTTAGCCTCCACCCACTTGGACACATAATCCACCGCCACAAGTATATACTTGTTTCCCTTAGAGGATGGAAAAGGTCCCATGAAATCTATTCCCCATACATCAAATATCTCACACTCTTGGATAAAATTTTGTGGCATCTCATCACGTTGTGTTATTTTTCCTTGTCTTTGACAAACATCACAAAATTTCACCATCTCTTGAGCATCCTTGTAAATGGAAGGCCAATAGTAACCCGAATCAAAGACTTTCTTGGCAATGTAGTTAGGCCCAAAATGTCCACCCGTAGGTCCTTTATGACATGCCTCTAAGATTTTAAATGCCTCGGGCCCATCTACACACCGTCTAATGATTTGGTCCGCACATTGCCTAAAAAGATGTGGATCATCCCAAAAGTAATACTTAACTTCCTTAAGAAACTTTTTCTTTTGTTGATAAGTAAGACCCTCAATAAGCACATTGCCCACAAGATAGTTTGCAATATCCGCAAACCAAGGTGTGGCATCCTCTTGGGAAGAGATAGACATGAGCTCCTCTAATGGAAAGGATTCATTGATTTCTTGATGTGGGAAATCTCCTTGAAAAGGATGCTCAAGTCTACTCAAATGATCCGCCGCTAAATTCTCGGCCCCTTTTTTATCACGAATCTCTATCTTAAACTCTTGAAGCAACAAAACCCATCTCAAAAGCCTAGGCTTAGCATCTTGTTTTGTCATAAGATACTTGAGAGCGGAATGATCCGTATACACTATGGTCTTGGAAAGCACAAGGTATGGTCTAAACTTCTCAAAAGCATATACTATAGCAAGCAACTCTTTTTCCGTGGTAGTGTAATGAAGTTGTGCACCGGTCATGGTTTTACTCGCATAGTGTATAGGTTGGAAATGCTTATTAACTCGTTGTCCTAAGACGGCCCCCACCGCATAATCACTAACGTCACACATAAGCTCAAAAGGTAATTCCCAATTTGGAGAAACCAAAACGGGAGCCTTTGTCAATTTTTCCTTAAGTGTCTCAAAAGATTCTAAACAAGCTTGATCAAAAATGAAAGGAGCCTCTTTCTCCAAGAGATGAGTCATCGGTCTAGCTATCTTAGAAAAATCTTGTATAAAGCGCCTATAAAAACCCGCATGACCTAAGAAACTCCTCACACCTTTAACCGAGGTGGGTGGGGGAAGCTTAGCAATCACATCAATTTTGGCTCGATCAACTTCTAATCCCTTATTGGATATCTTGTGTCCTAAAACAATCCCCTCTTTCACCATAAAGTGACATTTCTCCCAATTAAGTACCAAACGTGTTTCCTCACAACGCTTAAGCATTCTCTCAAGATTGGTGAGACAAGAGCTAAAGGAGTTCCCAAATACGGAAAAGTCATCCATAAAAACCTCCATGGTTTGCTCTATCATATCATGGAAAATTGCCATCATGCACCTTTGAAACGTCCCAGGTGCATTACATAGGCCAAAAGGCATCCTCTTGTAAGCAAATGTACCGTATGGACAAGTGAATGTGGTCTTTTCTTGATCCTTAGGGTCAATGGGTATTTGAAAATAACCCGAAAAGCCATCAAGAAAACAATAGTACTCATTTCCCGCTAAGCGTTCAAGCATTTGATCCATAAAGGGAAGCGGGAAATGGTCTTTCCTAGTTGCCTCATTGAGTTTTCTATAATCAATGCAAACTCTCCAACCGGTTACAAGTCTCGTGGGAATAAGCTCATTGTTCTCATTAGGCACCACGGTGATTCCACCCTTCTTTGGAACACAATGAACCGGGCTAACCCATGGAGAGTCGGAAATGGGGTAAATCATACCCGCATCTAAGAGTTTAATCACTTCCTTCTTAATAACCTCATGAATTTTTGGGTTAACTCTCCTTTAGTTTTGAATGGCGGGTTTATAATCATCCTCCATAAGGATTTTGTGAGTACAAAAATGTGGATCAATTCCCCTTATGTC
Source organism: Glebionis coronaria (assembly GCA_025667525.1). Lineage (NCBI taxonomy): Eukaryota > Viridiplantae > Streptophyta > Magnoliopsida > Asterales > Asteraceae > Glebionis > Glebionis coronaria. The sequence continues at coordinate 190,701,539 of CM046876.1, forward strand.
GGATATTTTCCATGCTAAAGCTTTCTTATGTTTCTTAAGGACTTCAATAAGTTGCTCCTTCTCATCCTCTTTCAATTCCTTAGCAATAATCACCGGTAATTGGTCTTTTCCTTCTAAGAAAGCATATTCTAAGTGGGATGGAAGTTCCTTAAGTTCAATGGGAGGTGGACTCTCTATGGAAGGTTTTACTATGGAAGGTTCCTCAATGGTAATCTCTTGTGGAATAGGGGAAGGAATAGGGTCCTCATTGAGCAACTTTTGGATTGTAAGAATATCTTCTTCCCAATTAATGGGAGAATCATCATCACCAAGAAAGTTGGACTCAAATTCCTCCAAGAGGAAATCACTCTCTCCAAAAGGTGTTAAAGAGGGAGCAATTGAGGCCACGGTTTCAACATGTGGAATCTCATCACTAGCATTCTTACAAGCATCATGAAAGTGTTCATTACACACTTCATCTAACACATCCACAATGTTAATCGTCTCACAAGGTCTAGACTCCTTAACCTCTTTTCTATCACAAACTTTCCCTAACTTAAACACCACTTTCTCATCCTCTACTCTCATAATTAATTCTCCTTCCGCCACATCTATCAAGGTACGACCCGTTCTCAAAAACGGTCTACCAACAATCAAAGGCACTCTAGGATCCATGTCATAATCGACCACTACAAAGTCGGCCGGAAAGGTAAACTTATCCACACCTACAAACACATCTTCCGCTATACCTACGGGGTGAGCTATGGTTCGGTTGGCTAGTTCAAGAGTCATCCTAGTGGGGGTGAGCTCGGGAAGAGAGAGTTGTTTCCAAACCGATAAAGGCATGAGATTTATACTTGCCCCTAAATCCACCAAAGCCATGCAATTTTCAACACCGGGAAAATTACAAGGTATCAAGAAGCGCCCCGGATCTCCAAGTTTTGTTGGTAGGGTTTTAAGTAACACCGCGGAACAATTTTCATTAAGTGATGTGTTGGGCAAATCAACCAATTTTTCTTTGTTTGAGAGCAAATCCTTGAACATCTTAGCAAACTTTGGCATATAAGCAAGAGCTTCCGCAAAGGATATGTTGATATTGAGTTGCTTGAACATCCTTAAGAAATTGGAGACTTGTATGTCATCTTTGTTCTTTAACTTGTCCTTTTTCAACCTTGAAGGGTATGGAAGAGTAGGTTTAGGTGTAGGTGGAATAGGTGTTGTAGTGGAAGATTTGTCTTTGTTAGCCTCTTCATTGGGAAGTGTGGAAGGTAAAGGAGAAGTATGAGGTGGTTGAGAAGGTGTGTTTGAGTGAATAGGAGCACTATGAGGAGGTGGAGTAGAAGTAGAAGGCTTATCACAAGTAGGAGCACAAGTAGGTTGAACAATAGTAGGTTTAGGAGGTGAAGGATCCTTTGTTGTTGTACCACTCCTTGTTGTAATAGCATTGACATTGGCCCTAGGATTTGTTTGTGTGTTGGAAGGTAAAGCCCCTTGTGGTCTTTGATTTAATGCCATGAAAAGCTTATTGAATTGGTCATTCATTTTCTTGTCCATAGCTTGGAATTTCTTTTCATTCTCTTGATTCATCTTTTGCACAAGATCCATTGTGTTTAACTCTTGTGGCACATAACCTTGAAAACCTTGAGGTTGGAAAGGTAAAGGTTGGGAGTTAAATCCTTGATTTGGTGGATAAAAGGTACTTGCTTGAGGTTGAAATTGATTTGGTGCCTTGTAGTTATTTCCTTGGTATGGTTGTCTTTGCCCTTGATTCCTTGCTAAAATGTGAGGAGGATTTTGTGGAATTTGGGTGGGTGGTTGGGGTGGGAAGCCGGGTGGAGTAAGGTAATTTTGGGATTTGTAAGAAAGGTTATTTGGATTGATGTTAGGCTTAAAGTGTTCACGGTGTTCCTCTTGGTAAGCATAGCATTCCCCTTGATACCCTTGCACCTTGTCACATTGTTCATAAGAGTGTGGGCCTCCACAAGTAACACAAGAAATAGTAATGGCATTCACATTGTTTGAGGAATTGTTCAATGTCATGCTCTTCAAGGCTTGAACTAACTCTTGAGTCATTTCTTGTTGTCCTTGTTTGACTTGTTGAAGGATCTCTTGGTGATATTTAAGGAATTGGTTATCACAAGGTGTTTGAGAAGTGTTTTGGATAACATGAACTCTTTCTTCAAATGGATCGTTTGTTTGAACCATTGCCTTAGTCTCAATAATGTTCAAAGCTTCATGGTATGTCTTGAAATGAATACTCCCTCCCGCGGAAGCATTTAGTGAATCTTGGTGGTGAGGTTTAAGGCCATTGTAGAAGGTATTGATTTGGCCTAGATCATCCATTCCATGGTTAGGGCATCGCCTCAACAACTCACTATACTCTTCCCAAGCATCACCAAAGGATTGACTAGGTTTTTGTGTAAAGCCCATAATCAAATTCCTTAAAGCCATAGTCTTTTGTGGAGGAAAGAATTTGTTCAAAAACTTAGTGGTAAAATCATCCCATGTGGTGATACTATCGGGTGTTTGGGTGTCTAACCAATGCTTAGCACTCCCATCTAAGGAAAATGACACTAACATCAATCTAATGACCTCATGTGGAACCCCATTATGCTTAATGGTGTTGCAAAGTGAAAGGAATCTCTTAAGGTGAGCATGGGGATCCTCATTTTGTTTTCCAAAGAAAGGTGATGCAGCAACCATATTGATCATAGATGTATGTAGCTCAAATGTGTTAGCGGGATAGTCGGGAATCTTAATGGCACTAGCATATCCATGAATGTTGGATTGCATACGTTCATACAAAGTACGGTTATCAATAGCCATGGCTTCTTGTGGTGGTGACAAAGCACGATTCTCGTGATCGGCTTGGTGGACGGTGGTGGTCTTACTCTTTCTCTTTTTCTTCCTTTTCGGAGGAAGAGGTTGTACACCAATCGGTATTTGTGCACGCCCGCGAGTGAGCATGCAACTCAATACGAGGAATGAGAGAGAAGCTCTCGTGTGACTTTGAAAAGAATAAGATTATCCTCTTCGAGTTTCAATATTAAATATCCACAAGAAAGTAACAATATATGTAATACTACTTTGGGTGCAAGACCCTCAATGAAGCTTTCCTTCTTAGAATACTCCCAAGTGAACGGGGGGTTAGGTGGCGTGAAGCACTTAAGTACCTATTGACCCTTAGATGGGATTTTATAGCACATCGCCTTTCTATTCACTTAAATGTTCGTATTCTTCGAATTATTGCTTATTGAGAGTATTTATCTATTCTTGCTTTATTTTGTTTGATCGATACGCGTGTCAAGGACCGGAACGCCCCTCAACACGGTGTATTGCCTCGGCAATACTTATGGAAGATATGTAGATTGATTGTTCTTATACGTATACGTATTTACTTATAATAATATATGGAAAATATTTTTGTATTTATGAGTTTTTATTGGAAAATACTATATGTACATAAAAACCGAGAGAATCCAATAATATATATTTTTGGTGCAATCTCTTAGGAAAAAGATTGCTTTTTGGATTTTTTAATTTTTTTGGTCAATTCTTTAGGAAAAGAATTGTTTTGTTAATTTTTAGTTTTTATATATTTTTATATTTTTGATTTTTTTATTTGTTTTTGATTTATGATACGTAAAAATAACGTTCACCAAATGAACGGATCCCAAAAGCCAATGAAAACTGTCAATCGATAGTCTCTCGTGTAGTCAAAGAACCGGCAGCGGCGCCATTTGATATGTGTATAATGCAAGTTCGTTTTCTCAGTTCTTAACTAATAGAAAGTCCAATCAATATCAAATTTATAATTGTTTTTGGTTGTTCAAGCTTGCTTGGTAATCTATTGCTAATTCAAACAAAACTATCTAAAAATGAAAAATATAAACCTACTTATACGTAAAACAAGTTGCAAATTCCAAATTTTATTCAAGTAAAATATAAAAATGCAAAATTTAAAACTATAAGGACTGAAAATGTAATTTCTATGAAATAAAAATGCTTGAAATGTAAATTCTAAAAGTTATAAGGACTATAAATGCAAAACAGTTAACTAAAAGGACCAACCTTGTAAAAACTTTAACAAACTAACCAAATTTTAACAAACTAACAAACTAACAAACTGAAATTTAACAAACTAACAAAGTCCAGGGACTAACTTTAAGCAAACCCTAAAAACTAGGAAGATTAGCCAAAAATTAACACTAATTGAAAAACAAGGACTAAAGTGCAATTTTTACAAAGTTTTAACTAAAAACGGGCAACAAGAAAGATTAAGCTCGTTTGAGCTTATTACTCAACCAATTAAGCTGAAATCACTTGCAAAACTTTTAAAATCCAATTATAGCTACGTGTGTTCAAGGAAATAAGCTAAAAGTCCAAAATAAGCAATTGAGTGCTTATTAATAAGCACAAAATAAGCTACAGCTTATTTCAATCAGTCACAACCTGATTTTTGTGACAATTCAGATTAAGCACTTGATTACAAGAACGGGAAATCAAATTAGAGCCATTTTCATCCAGTAATGAAGAAGAAATTTGAAATAAGCTCTTTTTAGCTTATGTTGACCAAACGTTGACCGATTTTTGTGAAAAAGCTCAAAATTTCAAAAACTCATATTCAATACTATCTAAACAGGATTGTGAAAGAAAATTACAAGTTTTCTGAAGAGGATTAAGAGAACTAAGAAATCAGAATGTACTTCACATCAGAGAATGACATTTGCTCAAGCTTGAGCTAAAAAGCTGTTTTCTAGCTTATTACTTGAAACTGTAGATTTTCCTCTTAAAGTCTAAAAGTTTATGTTATAAGCTATAACTAGAAACTGGTTTGAGCAAATTTCATTAAGTATTGAAGGAGAAATCAGCAAGTGAATTTGGCAAGTTTTCAAACAAAAGCTGATAAGAGGAATGACCCAAACTTTTTGTTAACCAATTGCCTTTTTGACCTTTTTTATGACTTGCAAATGACTAAGAACCAATTGATATAAACTAAAGACTGGAAACAAACTACTAAACACCAATTTTTAACACTTGAAGACTGATTTATAACTACTCCCAAACACTCCTTAATCTGTTTCAATCAAACTTTTACAAAGACTTATTGAGTAATGGTTTAAGCTGAGACAAAAGCTTTAACAGATTAGATTCAAGGGACAAAATGAAGTGTATACAAGCTAAGAACAAGCAATAACAAAGGCTAGAGCAGTAAGTAGCTATGAGGCTAAAAAGTTACTGAAATTGAGCTAAAAACTACAAAACTGAACTCAAATGAACAAGTATGAAGTAACTAAACTACAAACACTCAAACACAATCAAACAGCAACTAATCAAGTATAATCAGGCAGCCATCAACATTAAACTAGAGAATTGAGCATGCAGTTTGACTGATTTAGAGGAACAAAAATCAAGAGCTTTGAAACCTAATGTAGAGGTCCTTTGGGAAGAAGAGGAGCGCTGAGCTCTCTTGCCCTAGTGATACCACCACCTATCACTAGTATTCAGCTAAAATCAACAATCAAAACAGCTACAAATCATCAAACTGCCATGAATTCTTCAAGAACAATGGAAATGTTTGAATTCTGATCAAACAGCTGCAAGACTTCAACAATGTCAGTTATGATCATTGATTGATCATAACAAACATTTATCAGCAACAATGGAATCACACAACAGCAGGAAAGTAGCAGGAATTGAAGAACATAATTTGGCGGGAAACTTGAATTTGAAATTTTATTGATTGAATTCAGTTAAAAAAGTAGTTACAAGCTTCTAACTAACTAACTGACTCAAGAGTTTGTCAGACTCTTGAGTAGTTAGGTGAGAAGGAGGGAAAAAGGGAAAGGAGAAATTTAAGAACTATGTGTTTACAAATTTAAGCTACAAACTGAAATGAGATACATCCTAGCTATTTATAGGCAAGATAGGAGATTCGGTTGGAGTTTGTGACGTGTTCAGGCCAATCATAGCTTGACACGTGGAGGAATTCTGCAAATCCACTTTGAAGGTGATGAACACATTTTGGGTGTTTTTGATTCAATGGATAATATGTTAAATGGATTGCACCGTTGAATTCGTCTTCCAAAATTGAGCAACTTTGATGTTTTGATCTTCTCTTGAAACGGCTTCTATCAAAAACCCGATTCTGGCAATATTTTTGTTAAAGAAGATGGACACGTGGCGGCCTCTGGTTGGTTGTGAAGGTGTCACACGGATTGAAACTGTTGTGATCTTGTAATAAATGAAAACGGCGGTAGTGGGTATTAATGAGGGTAATGTGGCAATCCGTGTGATGTCCTTTCTCTCTTCTCATTGGTTACTTTCTTTTCACATGGATTAGGAATGCAAAACTTTCCATAGTTGGCAGATTAGGTCCCTATACTTGGCAGATTGTAATTTCAAGCTATGATCTTCATTCCTTTGTCATTTTTGGTCCTTAAACTTCCAAAACTTGTACAAAATGGCCCTTTGACTGAGTTGACTTTGTAGTTGACCAGATTTGACTTTAATCTTGACTTTCCATAATTTGCACTTTAAGTCCTCCAACTTTCACAACTTGTCAAGATAGGTCCTTGAACTTCAAAGTCTTGTCACTTTTGATCCTCTTTTGTCTTTTTCATCCATTTGAGCTTGGTTTTTCCTTGTTTGCTTGAAATTGTATCCTTTTACCTACATAAGATCACACAAACACAAACATACCACATAATACTGCTTTTTACAAGATAAATGGGTATTTTGCTTCATGTTTTAGGGTTATTTGTTGATAAAAGGATATGAGTTTAAGCTCATATCAATAACTATCTAAATAAGTCAACAATGCATCCTCGTGATCATTCAAGGCAATAATAAAATATAAGAGATACCCCTAGGAATAAGGGAGTCTAAGTGAATAATTGGCCCACATGAATTCGTGTTAGTTTGCTAACTTATAATAACAATGATCTCGTTTCTAAGCTTGGTTTGGAGAAAGTGAAAACTTGAGGATGATGATTATTCATGACATTTTCAAAACCTAAGGTATGCTTTTGATTTCTTTACTTTGAATGTTTGTAATTCTCTATCTCTTTAATAAAGGCCACTATGGATTGATTATGCTGAAAAATGTAAACGTGCTTTGTAACTAATGCATTGCATGAGGACATTGCAATGGTCAAGTGTAGGGTATTTGATAGGTGTGTAAACTCCCATCCTTTCTACCACTTAATTACAATAATAACCGAGCCAAAACGTGTATTTTATGTCTTTTATTTCGGAATTATGCGTGGTTTGTGTTTTTGTTGTGATTTAGGACGAAAAGGTGAAAAGTGGAGAAAACACGGGCATTCACGGGCTTTTATTAAAGAAAAAGATGAAATACGAAGTCGAGAAGTCAAGAGTGCAAAAAGAACGGAAGTCCAAGAGCAATTCTGAAGATTTATCGAAGAAAGAGTCGAAAGATGGAAGTTTACTTAAAGCCGAAGAACTCAAGTCTATTTTATTGAAGAATTAAAAGACGAGTTCAAAGAAATCCCGAGCCAAAAGTCATTAAAAGTCCAAGATTAAAGAAGATAAGAAGAAAAGGACTAAGCATGCAATTAAAAGAAGATTAAAGAAGGAAGGACTTAATCTTGTAATTAAGAGAAAATGAAGGAGGGGAGGAAGCTTCCTAATCCTCCCCTATATATAGATTAGTCTTAATCACTTTTCATGTTGTTGGCTAAGTGTGACAATTAGTCTTCCACCATTTACTTTCCTGCACATTTAAATTTATGCACATTTAAATACTTGTCAAATTTAAATACCTTGTCTTGCACCTTAAATTCCTTTAATTTCAAGTAAGTTTTCATTTAATTCTTGTCAATCTTTATTTTATCTTGTTAATCTCCTATCTACCTTTCTTAATCTTTGATTTTTATGTTTATGTTTGTGTTCATGTTCATGTTTTTATTTTGATCAAAGTGGGTTTTGATTATTGTGGCTAGAGTTGTTAGTTTTATTGATATAGATTGTTTGTTTATGATTATTTGTTGTTTTGTTATTAGTTTGGTTAAATCTTTTGTTTGATTTTGATTATTTTGTGGTTAGATTCGTTGTTACTGTAATCCCTTGTTCTTCGGGAGTGTTTGTTTCTGTTGTTGTGATTCCCAGGAAAGTTCCGGATCAAGTCTTTGTTCACAAGAAAAACTCCGAACCAAGGTTTCTTGTTCATTCGGAAGAGTTCCGAATAAGACTTCAGAACCAAGGCTTTGAGCTTCATTCGGAACATTAGAAGTTACGAACGAAGGCTTGGGATTAAGAACTTCCGAGTCAGGGAACTTCCGAACGAGCAAAAGTTCCGAACCAGAGGGTGTTTATTCGGAACATCCAAAAGTTCTGAATCAAGCTTCATTCGGAAGAGTTCCGAATCAAGGAGTTCCGACTCAAGAGTGTTTCACTCGGAACTCAAGAAGTTCCGAGTCAAGCTAACTCATTCGGAAGAGTTCCGAATGAAGGTTCTGGATCAAGGACTTCCGAGTCAAGCCAATTCATTCGGAACTCAAGAACTTCCGAACCAAGGGGTAACCAGAGACTTCCGAGTCAAGCCAATTCATTCGGAAGAGTTCCGAATCAGCAAAGTTCCGTATGAAGGATTGTTTTGGATAAGTGACATATTCAGATCAATTTGTTCCGGATCAAGGATTTTGGTAATATTCCAAGCAAAGAAGAATCATTCCGAACGAAGGTGACATTCCGGATGAGTGATTGTTCCGAACGAAGGATTATTCCAAATGAGCTGTATTAAGGTTCTTTTTAGTTTTTGTTTTTAAGTTTCTGTCTTTAATTTTCAAGCTTTATTTTTCCCGCCTTTTTCCTAGTCGCACTTTAAGATTCTTTGCCTTAGATTTATTTTGTCCTTGCCTTAGTTTAAGTTTTAGTTGCGTTTTAAGTTTGCCTTAGATAGATTCAAGTTTGCGTTATTTACTTTAGTTCCCTTTAATTTTAGTCACGTTTTTAATACTCGCCCTTTATTTTAAATTAGTTTTAGATTTATTTTAATTGCACTTTTACTTTAAAGTTTCGCACTCTTATTTTAAATACTACAACGACACATTTTTGTTTCACCAAAAAAAATAAAGTCACATAGAGAACCTAGATCAATTCGATTAGACATACATCAACGAATCTTTTTAACCTGAGTAAAATCGAGTTATCAAATGCCGCCGCGGGTGGTAATTTTTTGTGTAAAACGGTTGAGGAAGCTTTGGTGATAATTGAAAATAGACCTAAGGTGTATAGTCCTCGTAGCACGTCTAGTGTTCGTAAGGCTTCATCTTCGGCTTCACCTTCTTTGTCTACTACCATCGATGCTTGCCAAATTGAGGCGAACTTGGAAAACAAGATTTTTGATAAGTTGAAAGGACTTTTGATTGAGTTTAAAGTTGGTGAACAAAGTGCTCCCGCTACGGTTAAAGCGGTTGAGGTTTCTTGCATGTATTCTGGTGGAGGTCATGATTTCTCCGAGTGCATTACCAACGGTGGTAACACTTCGAATGCCTTCGCGGCCACGGGAAATTACAACCAAAACGGTCAAGTTTCCCGCTCTAATCAAATGACTCCACCGGGTTTTGGTTCAAATCAAAATGCTAACAACAAATATCGCAACAATCAAGTTGGATTTAAAAACAATTACAACAAGGGAAACTATGGGAATCAAGGGGCTAATAATCAAGTTTCAAACAAAAATGATTTTCAAAATAACAACAAAAGTTTGCAAACATTGAAAGATCTTCCAAGAGTTTGTTGAATATGCTAGTGGGAATGATGCTAGGTTTGACAATATTCAAAGAGAAATCATTAGCCTAAGATCCGAGTTTAAGAACGACTTGAAGAAAGAGTTGAAAAATGAGTTAGCTAATGAACTTAAAATCCACACCAACAAGATGGAAGGAAATGTCACTAGGTTGCAATAAAACCAACAAAAGATGGAACAAGGGAAACATGAGATTAAACAAGAAATGATTAAGGCCGAGAAAAGGCAAACCGAGGCCGTATTGAGGCAATCTAATTTTGAAGATAAGATCTCGTCTATGTTTGAGGCAATAATGTGTAAACCGTCTTTGGGTAGTCTTCCTAGCAACACCATATCCAACCCTAAGGGTGATATGAAAGTGATTACCACACGTAGTGGTAAGACACTTAAGGAACCGACTCCTCAACCAATTGCTCCTACGGAGGAAGCCATTGAGGAAGAACCCGAGGTGGTGGTCCAAAAGGAGCATGTCCCAATCCCACGAAGTACCGCTCATGCCATACCTACGGTTGACCCATTACTATCATTGGAACCCGAGATTCCAAAGGCTATGCCTACTATGCCTCAACCCACACCACCTTTGCCCTATCCATCGAGACTTAGGAAGGAGAAACGTCAAGAGCGCGACAATTACCAATTTGAGCTTTTTATGAAAATGTTTCGTGATTTGCACTTTAATGTGAGTTTCGCCGATGCTTTGGTCATGATGCCTTGATTTGCCGCTAACTTTAAGAGTATGTTGAACAACAAGGAGAAATTGCACCAATTGTCTAGTTGTTCGTAGGTTTATCTTAATCGCATACCTCAAAAAATCGGTGATCCTGGTAAATTTTTGATCCCTTGTGCAATCCAAGATATGGAAGAATGCTTCGCCCTGGCCGATCTTGGTGCTAGCATTAACTTGATGCCACTTGCAATCTTCAAGTCGCTCAATCTTCCTAATCTTACTCCTTCACTAATATCTATCGAGTTGGCCGACCATTCCACGATTCCCGCATGTGGTTTGGTGGAAGACGTTTTTGTGAAAGTGGGGAAGTTCTACTATCCCGTAGACTTTATCGTTGTTGATATCCCCACGGATCCTCAAGTTCCTCTCATTTTAGGTCGTTCGTTTTTAGATACGTCTATGGCTTTGATTAATGTGCATGCTAGAAAGATCACCTTACGTTTCAACGACGAGGAACTTGTTATAAACGCAACTCAAAACTCTCAAATTTCTCATGTTTATTCCGTTGCAACCATAAACCTCGTTGATATGATTGACGTGGTTTGCGAGGAGTTTTCACAAGAAGTTCTAGGTTTTGGTGATGAAGAAACTAGTGGCAATCCCACTATGTTAGATCCAATTCTTGATAATTCGACACCAACCTTCACTCCTTTTGAAGGTGGTGGTTTTACGTTGGAAGAATGCAATGTTCCACGTACTTGTGACGAAGACCTCGACAACGATGAGGACTTCTCGATTATCAAGGATGTTCTTAATGATTTCCCATTTCCTCCACCCGAGGAGGTTATGAGTATCGAGCCCAAATCTTCACTTGAGGAACCACCCATTCTTGAGTTGAAAGATTTACCTCCTCACCTAGAATATGTCTATTTGGAGGAGGACGAAAAGTTGCCGGTTATTATTGCGAAGGAACTTTCGAATGATGAAAAAACCGCACTTGTCGATGTTCTAAAGGACCACAAAAGGGCAATTGCGTGGAAGTTATTCGACGTTAAGGGAATCGATCCCAAGTTTTGTACCCACAAAATCTTAATGGAGGAGGATTTCAAACCCACAATCCAAAGTCAAAGGAGGGTGAACCCCAAAATTCATGACGTCATCAAAAAGGAGGTCCTTAAACTCCTTGACGCGGGAATGATTTACCCTATTTCCGATAGCCCTTGGGTGAGTCCTATTCATTGTGTCCCTAAAAAGGGAGGGATGACCGTTGTGCCAAACGATGCCAACGAGTTGATTCCCACTCGACTCGTGACCGGATGGAGAGTGTGCATTGACTATCGTAAGTTGAATGAAGCCACTCGAAAAGACTATTTTCCCTTGCCCTTCATGGACCAAATGTTGGAGCGTCTTGCGGGAAACGATTTCTATTGCTTTCTAGATGGTTTTTCCGGTTACTTCCAAATTCCCATCGACCCTCGTGATCAAGAAAAAACTACGTTTACGTGTCCATATGGAACGTTTGCCTATCGTAGAATGCCATTCGGACTTTGCAATGCACCAGGAACCTTTCAAAGGTGCATGATGGCCATTTTTCATGACATGATCGAGAAGACGATGGAAGTCTTCATGGATGACTTTTCCGTGTTGGGTGATTCTTTCACTTCGTGTTTGTCGAACCTTGAGAGAATGTTAAAACGTTGTGAGGAAACCAACCTTGTGCTCAATTGGGAAAAATGTCATTTTATGGTTAAGAGTGGAATCGTCTTAGGGCACAAGGTCTCGAAAGCGGGGATTAAGGTAGATCAAGCTAAGGTAGACGTCATCGCCAAATTACCTCATCCCAAAACCGTTAAGGGAGTTAGGAGTTTCCTAGGCCACGCGGGCTTTTATCGTCGATTCATCAAGGATTTTTCAAAGATTTCTCGACCCATTACACATCTTCTTGAAAAAGAGGCACGTTTTGTCTTTGACGAAGATTATGTACGAGCCTTTGAAATCCTTAAGAGGAAACTTACCGAAGCTCCCATTCTTGTTGCTCCCAATTGGAACCTCCCCTTTGAACTAATGTGTGATGCTAGTGATTATGCTATTGGGGCCGTTTTGGGGCAACATCATGATAAGCACTTCTTGCCTATTCACTATGCTAGCAAGACGATGACCGAGGCTTAACTAAAATACACTACAACGGAAAAGGAGTTCCTTGTCGTGGTGTATGCATTTGAGAAGTTCCGACCTTATCTCGTCTTAGCTAAATGCATAGTGTATACGGACCATTCGGCTATCAAGTATCTCATGGCAAAGCAAGATGCTAAGCCTAGATTACTTCGTTGGATTCTCCTCCTTCAAGAATTTTATCACACCATCGTTGACAAAAAAGGAGCCGAGAATCTAGCGGCCGATCATCTTTCTCGTTTGGAAGATCCTCACCAAAGTGTTTACGAGCCCAAGGAAATCACCGAAACATTTCCGCTTGAAACACTTGGTGTAGTGAATTCTAAGCTTGATCCTTCCACCCCATGGTTTGTGGACTTTGTAAATTACCATGCGGGTAACTTCATCGTTAAGGGTATGACGACTCAAGAAAAACGAAAATTCTTTCGTGACGTCAAGTTCTACTTTTGGAACGACCCTTACTTGTTTCGAACTTGTGCGGATCAAATCATCCGACGTTGTGTATTTGGCACCGAAGCTTCTAACATCCTTAGAGATTTCCATGAGGGACCCACGGGCGGTCACCACGGTGCTAATCTCACGGCTAAGAAGGTGTTTGATTCCGGCTTCTTTTGGCCTACTATTTACCGAGATGCACAAGATCTTGTGAAGTCTTGTGATTCATGCCAATGACAAGGAAAAGCCTCACAAAAAGATGAAATGCCACAAAACATCATCCAAGTGTGTGAGATCTTTGACGTTTGGGGTATAGAATTTATGGGGGCGTTCCCATCATCTCGTAGTAATAAGTACATCCTTGTTGCGGTTGACTACCTATCTAAGTGGGTGGAGGCCAAGGCCTTGCCCATCAATGATGCTCGTGTGGTAGTCAAGTTTTTGAAAAGCTTGTTTTCTCGGTTTGGAACCCCTCGTACTATCATAAGCGATCGTGGAACCCATTTTTGTAACGACCAATTCGAAAGGGTCCTAAGGAAATATGGGGTTACACATCGGCTTTCTACGGCTTATCACCCACAAACGAGTGGGCAAGTCTAGGTTTCAAACCGAGCGTTGAAGAGGATTTTGGAGAGATCCGTTGGGGAAAACCGACAATCGTGGTCGGATAAGTTGGACGATGCTTTATGGGCCTTTAGAACCGCTCATAAGACGCCCATTGGGTGCACTCCCTATAAGCTTGTGTATGGAAAGAATTGTCATTTGCCTATCGAACTAGAACAAAAGGCTTATTGGGCCGTAAAGCATTGTAATGATGATATGGAGACCGCGGGAAAACACCGAAAAATGCAATTGAATGAATTAGATGAATTGAGGGATATTACTTATGAAATTCATTGATTTACAAAGAAAAAACTAAAAAGTTGCATGATTTTAAAATTAAAAACCGGGTTTTTAACATTGGGGATCAAGTTTTGCTTTTTAATTCAAGATTAAAAATCTTTTCCGGTAAGTTGAAATCCCGTTGGTCCGGTCCTTTCACCGTGACTCAAGTGTTTCCGTATGGGACCATCGAGCTAGCTCAAGATGATGGTCCTAACTTCAAGGTGAATGGACATAGGTTGAAGCACTACTTTGGCGGGAAAGTTCCATCCTTGAACTACCTAGACCAAGTCACCTTCCCCAATGATAATTAGTATTGAGGGGATCGAGTCGAGCTCATGACTCGGTAATCAAAAACGAGGAGCCTCGTGGGGGAGTCCCATGCTTATCCTATGTACATATTATCGCTTTCTAATGTAGATAACGTGTGGGGATTTGTGCCCTTCCAACCTTTGTTCTGTGGTTGTTTGTGAATTGTGAACTTTAGATGATCATGATCTTCACGATTGGAGCCTCTCGTGTTCATTTTATGGGAGCACTTGATCGTTTGCTTTGAAGACTTTCTCAATATCCATGATATATCCTTTGATGTTCTAACCTTAGGTTATTAGCACACTTCATAAACGGCTATTAATTTATTGGTTACACCCTTTCCATGCTAGATTAGGCATTCGACTACGTCTCTAGTATGGGGGTGTTTGCACCCCTAGACTCGAAACATTGAGGACAATGTTTAACTTTAGTATAGGGGGGTGAATAGATACTTGCCTTGCCAAACCTTCACGCTTTCCAAAGTTTGTCTTTTTGTTTATCGTTTTTGTTGCAAAATAAGGCTAAAAATGGCCAAATTTTAAAATTTTTCTCATGTTTTATAAGTGTTTAAAGACACGAATGTAGGTTTTCCGATGGAGAGAATAAGAGTAATTTTTGACTCGACCGTGCGTGTTAAGCACATAGCTTTGGTTCCTTAACTACACATTAGGCTAAGTCTCTTAAATGAGGACGAGAAATAATAGAGTTAATTATAAGTTACTATGCTAAACGTAGAGTACTCGTATTCTTTCAAAAACTCATGTGTTCTCGTTGTTTGCTTATTCTCCCTTCGCATGTAAATATTTTTTGCTTAATAAATATTGACTTAGCGGTTTAGTTGGGATTGTTGGGTTTCTAGTCTTTTCTATTAGCTTCCGTGTAATTAAATTGGGAAGACATTAAGGTATCGCCAGCGTCACGGTTTTGAAGTATTGGCACCCCAATAATCGAAAGCTTCACCCAATAATAAGATTTCAAGTGCTCACCTAAATCAAGCAAACAATTTGAAGCCCCACAAGGCCGAAAAATCTATGCAAAATTGAAAGTGAATCAAGCCTTAATCTTCGAAGCTTTAAAGTTCCAAAAGTCGTCTTAGCGTGAGGATATACGTATTTGGTCATAATAAACACCTCATGGCGAGGTTAAATAAAAGGCAAGGCAAGACCGAAGTCATAATAAAAGCTTCATGGCGAAGTTGAATAAAAGATAGAGGTAAACTAGAGATAATAAGGCCCTTCTGTTAGGGGGCGTATAAAAGTCTTGGTAATAAGTCTCATGTTCAAAACCATTATAAAAACGTGTTTATCGATTCTTCTTGTCAACTTAATTTTTTAACATCGTTGTCTATTGGGAGGGGTTATTGATTTGATGGTCTTAGTTACACCGTTAGGACTCTATTTTTAGACCTAAATCTCTATTAGCGCATAAGTCAAACAATGTATCCTCGCGAAACATTCAAGACAAAATAAAATATAAGAGATACGACTTAGGAATAATGGGAGGATAAGTACGTGATTAGGGCATATGAGTAGTGTTAGCATTACTAACTTATAATGACAATGATCTCGTTGCACGCTTGGCATGGAATTGGAGTGAAAATCGAGGACGACGAAATTATTTCTAACGAGGCATTCACGTGTTCTTATTCTATGAACCTAAACGTCCCATTTTGCGATGAAAATCATACATTATGTCTAAAACGCAAGTAGTAGTAGCAATAGTAGTAGTGTAGCTAGTTTATCGTTCAATAAAGTGAATAAAAATGAATTTTGGAGATGCTACGATACTTTATTCTAGCATTACGTGAGGGCACGACAATGGTTTAGTATGGGGGAGTGATGAGACTGCTTTTATACATAGTCTCATCTTCCAAATAGGGCTTAAAATGCATTAAATATCATCAAAATACCCATATATATGCTTGTGTTTGCTACTTGTGTATTTTAGGTACGGATATTGAGAAAATGACAAAAGATCACAAGAATCATGCAAAAACGAACACGGGAAACGAAGCCGCACAATGAACCAAGCCCTAATGAAGACTTTCCCAAGATCAACCCTTGAAGATTTGAAGAATTATGAAGAAAGGTCCTCCAATATAGAAGAACTGACACTTTATACCCTTGTATCCTCATAATTACAAGTTTGGTCCCTAAAGTTTGTCAAAATTACAAAAAAGGGCCCTCCACTTTGAAGATTTGGCAAGTTTAGCCCCTCAACAAAGCTAAATTGTCAACCAATATCATCCACAAAGTCAAATACATCATGAAGTCCTTCAAAGTACAAGAAATGACAAGTTTGGTCCTTTGAAAATCTCAAAATTACAAAAAGGACCCTCAACTTTCAACATTTGGCAAAAATGGTCCCTCAATCATCAAGACTTGGAAATTTTAGTCCTCCAAAATGTCAATTATACAAGTCTAGACCATTATCATTGAAGAAAATACCAAACCAGTCCTTCAAGAATGCAAAAATGGCAAGAAATACCCCTGAATTTACTTAATGAAACTTTTTGGGGCAAAAGTGTGAAGTTTGAAACTTCAATAACAAAGGAAACGAATTTTGGGCTAGTTATTTACAAAGTGAAAAGAAGAAAGGAGTTAAGGGACTTATTCTGTCAGACAGCCATTCTTACCTAGACTAGTGAGTGGGTGACACCTGTCCCACTCACACTCTCCACCAATCACAAGCCCCCTTCCTCCACCTCACAATCCCACTCATCCGGTTTAAGATTAAATTAATCTTGGCGCCTAAACAAGTTTTTAAACTTAATTCACCCCCAAAACAGATTAAAAACCTGTTCTTAGTGTTCTTCACACAATTTGGGTTTTTCTTCATCATTAACAATTAAGTGATAAAACCCTCCAGAATGTTGATTAAGCTTCCCCTAATCACATCCCAACCTTAATATTACTTGCCACATCACTCACTTGTCCCACACATGCCTCCCCTGCTACAAAGAGAGGAAGAAGACAAACAGTAGGGCCACAATCCAACGTCCCACATTTATACTTACTTTCTAAGCATCATATGAGCCATTTGATCACATCTTCATGCCAGCTATCACCATAAACAGCCAAGAACTCTTCACAAGATTCCAAGATTTTTAAAAAGCTACAAGGGCAAAATTGGGACTTCAGTAGTTAGGGTTTACACGTTTTTTAGCTTAGTAGAACTTGTAAGGCTCTATATAAAGCCATTTAGGCCATAACATTTCAGTTTGCTTTTGATTTTTCCTTGTTCAAGTTTCCGTAAATCCCATTTCAAGTTTAATGAAATTGTGTTTGAAACATTGAAGAGAAGTCATTGGCCAATCTTTGTTACTGCTTTCTATTGTTATATGCTTGATAGTTTTAGAAGTAAAAACCTGTTTTCACTTAGAGGTTGCAAAAGTTTGCAATTTTCCTAATTCTTGATATTTTGCTAAGTCTTGTTCCAATCTTGGAATTCTTGGGCTATAGGGCTGATCATAGCATCCTAACTGAGTTGGTTAAGGTGTGGTGAGGCTTATAACTTGGGGATAATCAAGTGTGGGGTAACAAGTTTGCATCAATCAAGATTTTCAAAGTTTCTGATTTTTATGTTATTGTGCTTTAACCTTGTTCAATCTTAGCAGGCTTATTGTGGAAGCTTGTGCTTGTTCTTGCTAGCACATAAGTGTTGATCCCAAACTTAGATCGATTTAGCTTTGTGTTATCGAGATTAGATCAAGTATAACACGTAGAGAAACTTTGTGTATTCAACAATCTAAGTATTATGCGGAAACTAATACTCAGAACAAAGAACAAACAGAATATATGAATACCAAACTTTCACTTTGATTAATAATAACAATGAAAGATTACAATGAAAGTGTTATGAGATATGTGGAAGAGGTGTATGTGAGATGTGTTTTATGTCTAACCCTAAGGCCTCCTTTTATAGGTTTAAGGAGCCTTGTACAAAAAGCTAAGATAAACTATTTTAGGAAGAGACATAAGATAAACATAACTTATTGACTAAATCTTTTTAAACATTAAGAATATATTCTGAATTCTTATCTTCATATTTTGTCCACCAGCTTGAAGAATTCATCATTGACAGATTTAGTCCTTGTCTTTATGTTAAGATTCTTCTCGTCAGCGTCTTGATAATTCTTATCAACGTCTCATCTGTCAACGCCCTGTTTACTCTTGTCAGCGTCCAAGTTCCTCTTGTCAGCGTCTAGGGACTTGGTCAATTTTATTCCCAACAATCCTCCCCTAAACTTGATATCTACTCTAGTAATCATGTTTCTGAATAAAATAAAACATACAGAGAGGATTCTTACAAATATACTTATCCCTGAATTTGAGTAATAATAAATCTTGAAAAGTCAATCACTAAAATCCCTTGTATAGTCAGCCTTCACTTCGTCTTAATCATCGTCAGTACCTGTAGTGTCTTTGGAGATTTCTTTATTACTTTTGTCACTCAAATTCGATTGCTCCTCCCCTTTTTAAGACTCCTCTCCAAGAACAATATACAAGGAAGGAACCAAGAACGTCCTCCTTGCATTAGCTTCCAAAACAACAAGTCTATCAGTTCAAACAGTGATCCTTGACAATTTGTACCATTTCTATATTATGCTTTTACAAGCTAATATAGATTTTCGTCAATTCCATTAATGTCAAAGGTTTCATACTGTCCTCATCCACATTCGGGAAATGAATCCTCAATGTTGATTCATAGGACATGGGGATGGACTTACTGATGATAAGACTGACTTGAACTGCATTAAAGCTAGTGCCAATAGTCTCAGCCATCTCCATAACACTATACACCCTTGTGAAAGTGATCTCTGCTGATACTAGATGTCAATCACTAGGAAAAACATCTCAATGATCATTAGGCTTCCAGATATCCAAAAATTTGAAAAATAAAAGGGTGATGAAACATTTTGGGACTATAAAGAAGTTTATCAATGACACCAGCTAAGATGTCATAGCATAAAATGGACTTGAGAATGGAAAACTTTTGTTAGAACATAAACAAAGGTAATAATCCTAAGGAAACTAACTAGTCTCTAATAAGCAAGAGTGACAAACACTGTTCATGCATACACTCATGCAAAAGCATGATAGACACACATGAACTCTAGAGTCCTTTGTTCACAAATGCCCCAAAGAGAAAGTTAACTCAAATAAAACCTTTGCAACTCCCCAAGTAACCCAAAAATATATCTACCCCAAGTCACCCATACGACCACACCCAATTCTAGGTCAAAAGTCTTGGCAACATGCATGCAAAATAAACTACGTGCATGCTACAGTGCCTCGAGGTTTAGAAATTCCAACAATTTCATAAGGAAAGAGCCTTCATTATTTCTAACCCCCACTCACCAGTGGACACAATCTAGAATTGTGCAAGAGTGCTCTAAGAGTACCCAAAAACCTAGAGGTTTACCTCCCCTTAATAGAAGCATACAAATCATTATATGTGAAGAAGCAAAATTTTATCTCAAGATAGGAATGTAAACACTCCAACCATCATAAATAAAAGTTTGCAATTCTGTATCCATCCTAATGTAGCTCCATTTTCCTACATAGTTAGACAAAAACCACAAAAACACACCAACAGAGGCTACCCTTTCCCATAACAATGGGTAGAGATAACATGTTAATGGATAAAAATAATATTAGTGGAAAGACCAACAATGCATGTTCCTTGAGCATCCACTATCCCAATATCCTTGATCATTAACCTGCTTTTGGATAGGCTGCTCAAAAAGAAAACAAATTAGTTTTCTTTGGAGATCCAAGCCTTATCAGAATTGGATCTGTCTAGTTGTTCAACTAGAGTGGTCTTATTCTTTACCCCAAATCCCTGTTCATCCCTTTGGGACCTAATCACCCAATTTGTTCCAATGAGTCTAGTAATGACCTTCTCAAGATATTTAAGTCTATCGTAACTCATTGAGATACCATTAAAATTGGAGTTTTGTTCTTGTTTAGGTTTCCATGTTAAGTGGGATGATGCTTTAGACCCTTGACCCTTATTAACCAAGTATCTTTGTTTATATGTTCTAAAATAAGGTCTCATACCAAACTTGGAGCTGTCAGCGCTAGATTTGTGCCTGTCAGTGTTGAATTTGTTCCTATCAGCGCTGAATTTTTTATTGTCAGCGCTGAATTTGTTCCTATCAGCGCCCAAATTAGGGTTTGCTACAGGAACATACTGTCTGTTTGACCAAGTGTTGGTCTTTTGAAAGGGCCTTTGTCCATGGGTGTTAGCTGCCTTAGAGAAGAAAGGATTTGGTCTAGTAGCCTGTGGTCTAGTGTGGACAAAAGGTCTATGATTGACATTGGATGACCTATTGCCAGCGAATGAATTGTGTCCACTGACACAATTATAGGCCAAATGAGAAAAGCTCCCACATGTATAACAAGCCTTTTTAGACACAAACTTAGGCTTAGACTGGTAAAACCCTGTCCCATTAATACTTTCTTGGCTTTTGAGTGACCTAGGTTTCCTATACATTTCAGCATATTTAACACTAGGTTGTTTCTTAATTGGGGAGCCAAGATTAACAGCTTTTCCAGTGATGGGATTGGTCACAGTGATAGGTGTAGATACTACTGGACTCTCAATAGGTGTAGGCACATATGGACTCTCACTAAGCATCCCACCCTTAACAAACAAAGTGGGGTTGGCCTTTTTCCACTCTTCTAGGTCAATAACCTTTTGTTGATATTCCTCAACTGGGGAAAGAACTCTAGGTGGAGGAATAAATTCCTCTTCTTGGAGTTCTGGAATACCAGTCCAAGAGAGATCCTTTCTATGGACACCATAGAAGTCCCAGCAGGTGGTGGAACGGCAACATATTCTTTCAACCCAATCCCAGACATATCCTTAGAATCCCTTTGTTTATTAACACATTCTCCTAGGGTTTGTGTGGCCTTATCAAATCTCTGAATTTTAAGACTCACATTGTCTTTATTCTTATTAGCCTCATCTAACTTAGCTATTAAATCAACATTAACCCTATTCACGATATCGTTAATATCATTACTTTGATTTAACTCATGTTTTAAGATATTTATTTTATCTTTTAAATCAAACTCCATTTTCTTATATTCAGAAACGGTTTTCTCAGTTTCAGTAAGAGCTAGTTAGTAATTGGATAATTTACACCTTTCAGTGCTCATATCATCTTTTAGTTTTAACACCTCTTTGTTAAGTCTATCAGTGTTTAACCTACAACCTTTACTGCAAAAAGCATCATCATATACCTCATTATCAGATGAAGAGGAGGAGTTGGAACTTGAAGTAGACTTCGCCTTGACTGAAAACATCATCAGATTCTTTTTCACCTTCTTCCTTAGCCTGGTTCACCTCACGATATTGGATCTCGTTCTTCAAATCAAAGTTTCTCAACAAGCTCTGATACCACTTGTTGATCCCAAACTTAGATCTATTTAGCTTTGTGTTATCGAGATTAGATCAAGTATAACACGTAGAGAAACTTTGTGTATTCAACAATCTATGTATTATGCGGAAACTAATACTCAGAACAAAGAACAAACAGAATATATGAATACCAAACTTTCACTTTGATTAATAATAACAATGAAAGATTACAATGAAAGTGTTATGAGATATGTGGAAGAGGTGTATGTGAGATGTGTTTTATGTCTAACCCTAAGGCCTCCTTTTATAGGTTTAAGGAGCCTTGTACAAAAAGCTAAGATAAACTATTTTAGGAAGAGACATAAGATAAACATAACTTATTGACTAAATCTTTTTAAACATTAAGAATATATTCTGAATTCTTATCTTCATATTTTGTCCACCAGCTTGAAGAATTCATCATTGAAAGATTTAGTCCTTGTCTTTATGTTAAGATTCTTCTCGTCAGCGTCTTGATAATTCTTATCAGCGTCTCATCTGTCAACGCCCTGTTTACTCTTGTCAGCGTCCAAGTTCCTCTTGTCAGCGACTAGGGACTTGGTCAATTTTATTCCCAACAATAAGCTCAAAATTCGTGGGTGTGCATGTTCATCCATGAGGTTTGCATACTTAATCCTAAAATCTGCTTAAAACTTGATTTTTGGTGATATTTGTATGAAACTTGTGTTCTTGTGAATTTTGAGGCTTAAATCTGCTTGAATCTGTTTATCTTACTTGTTTTAGTGTTAATTGATGCTTGGTTGGCCTGAAATCTCACTTTTCCTTTGAAAACTTTGATTTGGAAAAGATAAAGGGGTGTTTGGGACTAACTGTTTATGCTTGTAACTTGTTATTGTGTTAAGGGAAGTTGTTGTTTATGCTTTGTATCTGATAAATAACTTGTTGAGAGTATTTTACTACAAGTTTTTGGGTTTGAACACTTGAATCAAACAATCTGCTATATAGACCTTGTTTCTGCTTGTTTTGACCTAGGAGTTTGGGAACACTTAGTGTGTATGCATGCTTAGGGCTAAAAGTGGTTTAAACAAAGTTAATATAACCTGTTTGAAAGATTTGAGGTGTTGAATTTGGCTTGTGTGTCAAATACATCAGCAAATGTAGAAAACTGCATGTGTTAGTGTTCATCAGTAACTTTCATTGCTTGAATCTTGCTTAATTCTTTGAACCATTGCATGAAACCTGTTTAGACTTGCTTATTGGAGTTTATAATAGCTTGTGTGTGCATTTGGTTGAATTTGGCTGGCTGATTTGTGCTAAAACTGCTCATAAGTGCTTAACTGCTTATTGTTCATGTCTGTGCAATGTCTGATGATTAATTGATTAAACTGTATCAATTGGGTGTTAGTGATTGTGTTATTTTGATTGTGATTGACTCCTTTTGATCCAAAGATCATTCGGGTGCCTTTGTGTAATCTGAATCTCCAAAAAAGTCACTAAAGACAAAAAGTCAAACAAGTCAAACAGTGGAAAAAGTTTCCACTGCTCAACATCCAAAACTAGCCCCTACTAGTGCAATTTTGTCATCAGCTTATCAATAAGCTATTCTAGCTTATCCAGACTTGCAACAACTTATTTTTGTGATAGGTCTTCATTATTTGACCCATTTAAGTAGACTGGAGCTTATTGGACATTGACTTTGACTTTTTACTAGAAAACCAACTACTTTGACTTTTAACATAAGCGCTTATTTGATTTTCCAGCTTATTGAGTGTGCTTATTTGAAAACTCTTTGTTGATTTTGCTTAATTAAGTCATTTAAAAGCTTTTGGAACTTGAATCAGCACTTGGGGTGGCCTAGAACTCAAAAACGACTATTTTGTCGTTTTGTGTAGATTGCTTATTGCATTTTCAGGCTTATTCCTTGGGCGTATTTCAAATTTCTTTTTGAAGAAGTCTTTGTTAGGTCAAAAGAAGCTTGTGTGTCAAATTTTAGCTTATGGCATCAGCTTATAGCTTAATGGGCTTAAAAGCCCATTAAGAATAAGCTGCTTATTATAAGTTAGCTTATTTCACATTTTTAGCTTTTGGGCCTTTGGAAAAAGTTGTTTAAAATCAAATTTTGTGTCAACCTGTACTTTTTGGGCTTATTTTGAACAATTTTTGTTATTGGGCCCAAATTTGGCCCAATAGTGTACTGTTTTGGGTTTAGCCCATTTTCTAGGCCCAATAGGGGTATTTAGGTAATTTCACTTTCATTTCTGAGTTATTTAGGTTAAATTAAGCTAGTTTGCAAGTTTTTAGAATTTTTGGATTTTTAATATTATTTTAATATTATTTAATTATTAAAAATTAAAAGTCTGATTTTCTAGGTTTTTATATTTTTCCTAGGTTCTGAACACTTAATTAGGATTTTTGCAACTTTCCAAATATTTTTAGGGTCTTTTAATTATTTTCTAGAATTAATTTAAGTTTTAATTGATTTTAGTAGTTTTTAATTGTTTAAAATTAGTTTTTAGTTGATTTAAAATTTTGAAAAATACTTTTTAGCTTAACTAGAGTATTTTTGAGGTTTACAAACTTTAAAATCTTGTTTAGGACTTTTTAATAATTAATTTTGATTTTTAGGGCTTTAATTAGCATTAAAAAGTCATTATCTAATTAATTAAAAGGTTTTTGCAAGTTTTGATTTTTTGTAAACTCTTAGAATATTATTAGAGATTTTTGGTAATTTTTAGGAATTTTAAGGTTAAAATTTTAATTTTGGTACTTTTTACGGTTTTACGTGTACGCCTTTTTAGACTTAGTTTAATCTGTCTTCGTAACCGTCATTCTCTTCTAATCCCTTTTCTATTTTTCTTTCTCAAATATAATCACAAATTAATCCATATCATTACACACTTAACACACTAGCCTCCTTGGGAAACGAACTTGAACTTAATTGGTCATTAGTGCTTGGTTTTCCTAAACTGACACTTAATACTTGCCACTTTTGCTCTCTTTTCCTAAAGAGTAGTAAAACCACTACATCACATATAAGCATAAAGCAGCGGAAAAGACTAAGTCCTGGATAACCTGGTATATCTTAGTAAAACTGGTTTTATAGTTTGAAAAGCCTTATGTTTATCTTATAAAAACTGTTTAACATGTTTACCATTAGCCTATAGGTCATGAAATATCAACGTGCATGAATACTTGGAGGGGTGACCTCGTCATGCAATTAGAGGGGCTGCCTCTAATTAATATAAGTGTTTTGGGGTAGGAGGGATCAACTCCTTGTGAAGGATGCAAGGCACACACCACATTCACCTGAGTAATCTGTAAAAACATGTAACTTAGGATGCACCCATACGCCCCACATGATAATAATAATATGGCCAAAAGCTGAAGGGACGCCACGAGCTATCACTCTGCCGTGGTGAAGTCATAACACTGGTGCCTCTAGTGTTATTGTTATGGTACCTCCATAACTAGGTGAAACTGGTCATGCATGTATATGGCTTTAGGTATCTAATTAAACATAAGCAATTCAAAAACATATAAAACATATACTGGGAAAACAGTTGGCTGCATACGGGGAATCCTAATAAGGAAGAATGTCCATATTGAAGGACGGAGAATCCGTACCTTGTGTCCAGTGAACGAAGAAGACGAACGGAAGAAAGTCCTACTTTGATATCACTAATGCTACATAAATAATGTACGTGTATAATTATTTTGATTACTGAGTACGTAACTGATTTTATATCATGTCTTAGCTTGTTTTATATGTTCATGTCTTGTTTTACTAATTTTAGCTTTATATTGCGTTTATCATGTATTATGTCTATTCTGATTTAGTATTACTTGTATTTCTTGTATTATTATACTTGTTGTGTAATAATAAGTAACTTTCTAAAGATAGCAGGTTTCCTAAAATAGAAAGTTTCCACAAATAGAAAGTTTCCAAAAATAGATTGTTTCCAAAAATAGAAAGTTTCCAAAAATAGAGAGTTTCCACAAATAGAAAGTATTAAAAAATAGAAAGTTTCCATAAATCGATTAGCTGCCTTAATTAAATAAGTTTCTAAAAATAGAAAGTTTCCAAAAATAGATTAGTTGCCTTAATTAAATAAGTTTCTAAAAATAGAAAGTTTCCATAAATAGAAATAAGCTGGATTATTAAGTTAATAATATATAAGCTTAAGTTTTACTGATTAATATTCAAATTCATGTGATATATAGTATAGTTTATTAATTATTACATGTAAATTAAATAAACTATAGGTTATAAGATTTAATTAAATATAACATGATTTAATTAAATAAAAGGTAATAATACTTAGGTTAAAACATGTATTAATATTTATTATTAATATAACCTAAGTCCTGAAAATTAATTAATTATAAGTCATGTTTTAATAATTAATTAATTTCTTAGTCTAAATTAACTAATAAAGTAGGTTAAAATCATGTATTAATAATAATAATAATATAACCTAAGTCATGTCCAAATTAAATTAATTACATAGCATGTTAAATTAATTTAATTAATCTTGTAATTATTTAACTTGTAAAAAAAATAATTAATCTTGAAAATAAACCGTGAACCGAACACGTGTTTTAAAACTAGACATGTCATGAACCGGTCTGTGAACCCCTTGAACCGGACCTACACCCTTAACCATGGCAAACCGGTGGTGCGTGTGGTTCTACAGCCAAGACTCCCTAGACCACCAAGGATAACCCCGACATGCGTCGGGGTCCCTTGGTTGCTTGCGGCCAAAACACCAAAACCAAACCGAGACCTTCTGGTCTTGGTTGGTGGTGATCAAACAACCACCGAGAGCCTTGCTCTCGGTTTACCCATTAGCCGAACAAAAACACCCCCTTAAACCATATGTTTTTAATCCCACTTGATTAAATCTACATGTTTATTAACTTATTTTAATAGCCCCATGTTTTCATGTTTTTAGATCTAATAAATAATTAAAAAGAAAAGGTTTAAAAAGATTACCGATTCGTGGATCAAACGGAAATTACTAACACGAACAACCTTGCAATAAATTTGATCAACCAAAATCAACAATCACCTCCTTTGTAGTGATTATGGGCGGCGGCTACAATGAAGAAAAGGCGGAGCAGGGTTTTTTGATTTTCTAATTATCTGTAATATGAAAATCTTCTTTCCTTCTTTTTCCTTTTTGTTAAATTTTAAAGTGGGCTTGGCCCACTCCTTGTTCTATGTCGCGCCTATATGAGCCCCACATGGGGAACCCGTTGATTTTCCGTGTTCTATTATTTACGTGTTAACGTGTCGTGTTTACGTAAATACATAATATTAGGTTCGTAATTATTTACGTTCATGATTTTCATGTTCGTGATTATAATTATTGTTGATAATGTTTGTGATTATAATTATTGTTGATAATAATTATCGTGTCTTAATACGTAATAAATACTTATCGTGTAATAACACGTACACAATACTTGTAAATTCCTATCGTGCAACGTAAACGTGCAAAATAAGGAAAGTTCTAATCATGTACGTACGATCATAAGGGTACTATTCATGGTAAAAGCATGCAGGTTTTATAGTGTTTTAGGACTAAAATATGAAAAAGGAAGAAAACACGGGCTTTCACGGGTTTTTATCGAAGAAAAAGACAAAAGAAGAAGTCAAAAGATCAAGAGTGCAAAAAGAACGGAAGTCAAAGGCCTATTCTAAAGATTTATCGAAGAAAAAGTCTAAAGACGGAAGTTTAACGAAGTCCAAGAACCAAGTCTTATAAAAGTAGAAAATTAGAAGAAAAGTTCATTTTATAATTCGACAAATCCCGAGAAAAAGTCGAGAAAGACGAAGAAATTAAAAGATGAAAAGATAAAGAGAAAGAGAGAAGCAACCAACACCACATCACCTCCTCCTATAAATAGTCTCTTAATACTTCATTTTGAAGTAGTAGATTTTAGTTTAATTTTTGTAAGGTAATTAGGAGTAGATCAATTACTTTCTCTCTCTAGCTTTTCTTTAATGTTTTCAAGCTTTTAATCTTTAATCTTGTAATTTTGAATCTTTAATATTCATCTTAATTTCAAGCTTTTCATAATCATTCTCATTCTATCTTTCTTGTTTTTAAATCTATTGTTTTGGTTTGATTAATCATGTAGTTTGTTTAATCTTGTTGATTCTTTGATTATTGATGTGCTTATTTGATTGTTCTTATTGTTTTCATGTGATTGATGGTTTTAGCTTATTGTTCTTATTGCTTATTGTGTGTTTGTATTATTTTTAATTAAGTGTTTTTAATATTTTAATCTTTTAATAGTTGATTTTATATATTTTGATTATTTAGTGTTTTTAAAATCTTTGATTTGTGGCTTATTAGTTTTTTCTTAAAATTAGTTTGGTTAAAGTTTTGGTTAAGTGCTCATTTGATTTTAGCTTATTTTTCATTAATCCGGGTTTATAAACCTTTATTACGAATTAGTTATAGAACACTTAATCCGACTTATATTGAATTCAGTTATTCCGAATTACCTTTAGCAATTTTATTCCGAAATAGCTTTCTATCTTTAACATTCCGAATTAGTGTAAAAGTTTGGATTCGGGATTACATTAGTAACACACATTCCGGATTAGATCTTAAACTTGCATTCCGGATTGTGTTTAACTAGTGATTCCTGATTAGGTTAGAACTGGATTCCGGATTAGATTCATTACACCTGGATTCCGGATTGTATGCTAGATTATATTCCTGATTATGCTTAAGGGTGGATTCCGAATTGTGTGCATAGAAGGATTCCGGATTGCATGTTGGACTTGGATTCCGAACTAGTACTACTTTTTGTATTCCGATTTAGTTCTTGTTTTCTCATTCCGGATAAGGTTTAGATTTTACACATTCTGACTTAGGTTGTGTTTTATATTATTCCTACTCAGTTTAATTTTGTGTTTTCCCGATTTATATTTTTAGTTTGTTTTCCGTATTATATTCAAACTTTTTATTTTCCCGCCAATTTTATAAAATTTTATTTTTAAACTGTTTTATTTTATTTTCAAATTTACTTTTAACCAAGTTTTAAATTACTTTAGGTTCCTTTATTTTTAGTTTATGTCTTTAATTTTTCATCTTTAGTTCAAATTAGATCAACGGCATTTGCTTTTTACACCAAGAACGACTGAGTCGCACTTTTAACCATGTTCAATTCGAATCGAGTCGAGACAATTTACAAGAACTAAAAATCTAGTTATTAGGGCTGTTTAAGGGAAATGTTATTAAAAGCACTTTCGACCTATCCATTATCCTAGCAAGACAATGACGAAGCTCAAATGAAATACACTACAACGGAAAAAGAACTACTTGCCGTGGTGTATGCTTTTTAGAAGCTCCGACCTTATCTCGTCTTGACGAGAAGCATCGTGTATACGGATCATTTGGCTATCAAGTACCTCTTCTCTAAGCTTGATGCTAAGCTGAGATTGCTCTGTTGGATTCTCCTCTTATAAGAATTTGATGTCACCATACTTGACAAAAAAGGAGCCGAGAATCTAGCGGCCGATCATCTCTCTTGTTTAGAAGATCCTCACAAGAATGAGTTCGAGAACAAGGAAATCACCGAAACATTTCCTCTCGAGACTCTCGGTGTAGTGGATTCTAAGGACGAGACCCCATGGTTTGCCGAAATTGCAAATTACCATGCGGGCAACTTCATAATAAAGGGTATGACGACACAACAAAATAGAAAAATCTTCGTGACGTCAAGTTCTATTTTTGGACGACCCTTATCTCTTTCGGGTTTGTGCGGATCAACACGTTTAACGTTGTGTCTTTGGTACCGAAGCTTCTAACATCCTTAGAGCTTGTCACGAGGGACCCACGGGTGGTCACCACGGTGCTAACCTCACGGCTAAGAAAATTTTCGATGTCAGCTTCTTTTGGCCTACGATCTATCGTGATGCACACGCACTTGTGAAGTCGTGTGATTCTTGCCAGCGTCAAGGAAAATCTTCTCAAAAGGATGAAATGCCGCAAAATATAATTCAAGTGTGTGAGATTTTCGACGTTTAGGGCATTGACTTTATGGGACCGTTCCCATCGTCTCATGGTAACAAGTATATCCTCGTTACCGTCGACTATCGATCTAAGTTGGTGGAAGCTAAGGCTTTGCCTACGAATGATGCTCGTGTGGTAGTGAAGGTTTTGAAGCAACTTTTCTCTCGATTTGGAACCCCTCGTGCTATTATAAGCGATCGTGGAACCCATTTTTGTAATCACCAATTCGAAAAGGTTCTAAGGAAATATGAGGTTACACATCGTCTTTCTACGGCTTATCACCCGCAAACGAGTGGGAAAGTCGAGGTTTCAAACCGAGCTTTGAAGAGGATTTTGGAAAAGTCGATTGGAGATAACCGTGCTTCATGGTCTGACAAACTTGATGACGCTTTATGGGCCTTTCGCACCGCTTATAAGACACCTACCGGTTGTACTCCTTATAAGTTGGTTTATGAAAAGAATTGACACTTTCCTATTGAATTGGAACACAAGGCATATTGGGCCCTAAAACATGCCAATTATGACTTGAAGACCGCGGGAGATCACCGGAAAATACAACTTAATGAATTGGATGAATTAAGAGATAATGCTTATGAAAATTCATTAATTTTTAAGGAAAAGACTAAAGTTTCATGATTCAAAGATTAAAAACCGGGGTTTTAACGTTGGTGATCAAGTGTTACTTTTTAACTCTTGTTTGTAGATATTTTCCGGGAAATTGAAATCTCGTTGGTCGGGTCCGTTCACCATAACACAAGTGTTTCCTTATGGGACCATCGCGCTAGCTCAAAGTGATGGTCCTAATTTTAAGGTGAATGGACATAGGCTTAAGCACTACTTCGGTGGGGAAGTCCCTTCTTTAGACGACCTCGACCAAGTCACCTTCCCCAATAATCATTAGCATTAAGGGGATCGAGTCGAGCTCATGACTCGGTAATCAAAAACGAGGTGACTCGTGGGGGAGATCCCATGCTTATCCATGTACATATTATCGCTTTCTAATGTAGTTAATGTGAGGGGATTTGGTCCCTTCCAACTCGTTATCTCGTGGTTGTTTGTGAATTTGTTATCTAGATCATCATCATCGCCGCGATTGAAGACTCTCGTGTTCGTTTACGTGAGCCTAGATCGTTTTCTTGAAGAGTTTTTCACGAACCCATGACATATCCTTTATTATTCTAACAATTATCTTTTAGAATAATTCATAAACGGCTTTAGATATATTGTTGATCACCCATTCCATGCTAGATCCTAAGCATTCGACTCTTCGTCTCTAGTATGGGGGTGTTCCACCTTTAGACTCGAAACATTGAGGACAATGTTTAATTTTAGTATGGGGGTGAATAGATACTTGCCTTGCTACACCCTCACGTTTTCCAACTTTCATCATTTTGTTTTGTTGCAAGTACGGCTAAAAATAGCCAAATTTAAAAAATTTCTTAGTTTTCATAAGAGTTTTTAAGACACGAATGTATATTTTCCGATGGATAGAATAAGAGTTAATTTTTTACTTGATGGGCATTTAGAGCACTTTACATTCCTTAACCCGCTTGAATCAAGTTTTGCTAGACTTTTATATAGGGAACTAATAACTGATTTTTAACCAAGTATAAAATAATTTCGTTCCAAGTCTTTACGAATTGATTATTGGTAGAAAGTGCGACTCAATCGTTCTTGGTGGAAGATAATTTTGGGTTGGTTGATTATCTATTTTTAACCTAAAAGCAAATAATTGTCGTTGAGTAAAATTAAAACTTTAAAAGATTAATTTTAAAACTTAAAACATAAAAACTTAAAAACTTAAACTATCGGAATATAAATAAACCAATCTGTCGGAATGTAATGCAATCAAACCCATCGAAATATCAGAGTAAAGTCCATCAGAATAATCATCTGAATAACCATCGGAATGTAAACAAGTTGGATCTATCGTAATGTATGTCTATCGGAATGTCCGGATCGGAATACAAGAGATCAATTCTATCGGAATGTGTCTGTCGCAATACCCTTTGATCGGAATAATGAGCAAGCTATCAGAATGTTGTTAATAAAATTTTGGTAGAGTTATAACATAAAATAACCTTAAGTCCCGTCGGAATATGCGATCGCAATGAGCGATCGCAATCCCAGATCGGAATAAGGGGGAAAAACCAAGTGATCGCAAAGTAAAACCCTTAAAAGTTATTGCGATACAAACAAGCAGCCGTGAGAATGTGTAATGCTCTCAATATTGCGATGAACACCAACTAATCCGAAAATGGAGATAAGCAAAAATCTAAATAAGCACTTTCAATAAGCTCACCTAACTGAATCTTAAACAACTCAATAAGCATAAATTTGACAACTTTTGAAATATGAAATTCGTAAACTTTATAAAAGGAACTTTAAAAAGATTAAACTTTTTGAGAAAACTAAAAACAATAAGCTAAACACTAATAAGCCAATAAGCATGAATAAATTAAAGATTAATCCGTGTAAGACTTAGAAACGCATAAAAAGATGAACCTTTCAATCACGAAATCATCAATCAAAATCAAACCGTATGAAATGTAATTTTCGGATCAAAAATTAAATTAAATCAAGAAAGGAAGAAAAAGATAGAAGATTAAAAGCTTAAACTTGAACTTTTTGATTAATAAAACTCAAATACAAAGATTAACTAAAGCTTAACTTGAAAGAAAAGATGAAGTTTTAGTGAGAGAAAGTTAAACACTTTCTCTCTCTAAAATGAAAACTAAAACAAAGAAAATTAAACTAGCTAACCAACCATCCTAATGTGTTTAGGAGGGTATTTATAGGAAAATGGGGAGGTGCATGTATTCTTCCTTCTTTCTTTCTTTTCTTCTCGACTCTATCTAAATTCTTTGTCTTTCTCGACGTCGTCTCGGGATTTGTCGATGTAAATTGAACTTGTCTAGTAATTTTCTTCTTCTATTAGACTTGAGTTCTTCGACTTTATTAAACTTCCGTCTTTAGACTTTTTCTTCGATAAATCTTCAGAATAGGCCTTGTACTTTCGTTCCTTTTTGCCCTCTTGATCTTTTGACTTCGTCTTTTCTCGTTTTCTTCGATAAAAGCCCGTGAAAGCCCGTGTTTTCTTCCTTTTTCATCTTTTGGTCCTAAAACACAATAAAAACACAAACCCCGTATAATTCCGACTTTTACGACATAAAATACACGTTTTGGTCTTGTTATTATGGGAAATAAGTGGTAAAAGGATAAGTGTTTTCACACTCATTAAATCCTCTACACTTGACCATTGCAATGCCCTCATGCAATGCATTAATTTTAAATCACGGTTTACATTTTCCATCATAAATAACCCACCTTGGCATTTATTAAATACTAAAAATTAAGGAAAATAAAAAGATAGAAACAAGTAAAGAAATCAAATACTTACATTGGGGTTTTGGCTGCCATGAACGTTCATCATCATCAAGTTTCACGTTCCCCAAACCAAGCTTAAAAACGAGATCATTGTTATTATAAGTTAGCAAACTAACACGAATTTATGTGGGCCAATTATTTACTTAGACTCCCTTATTCCTTGGTGTATCTCTTATATTTTAATTTTGTCTTGAATGATCACGAGGATGCATTGTTTGACTTATTTCGATAGTTATTTAGGCCGAAAATAAAGTGGGGCGATTTAATCAATAGTTAGCTAATGGACAAAATCTTTTAAAAACTGCTTCTCGGGACCTCTTAAAGTTCATATCTTGGCATAACTCGCATCACGATTTGAGACCTTTCTCGGACCGATATTTGGCAGTGACTTCATACTTCAAATCTTGAGAAAGGTTTATGAAATAATGGTCTTCTCTTCATAATAGGAATTCTTCACTTGAAGTTTTGAGAGATTCTTCATACTTGGACCACGACTTCTTCATTTTTCTCCAATCTTTATTTTGGACTTTGATATACAACGATCCACCTCCTTTTAGGACTTGGATCTATTTATCCTCATACCTTGCTAGGGCCTTTTCGGATAGACTTCTCCATGATCTTTAGGGGAGTATTTGCTTTTCGTCGTCTGTCTCGATCCTTCATATTGATTTTTGATAAATGATTCTTCACAACACTTTTGGATCTTTAGCAACAAAATGTAGCCCTCATGCCTTGTTAGGGCCTTTTCGTACTCGCCAATCTTCGCATCCCGCTTCAATAAGTTATGCCTTGGATATGAACTCGAATTAATACCGAGCAACTTTTAAACGATCTTGGGCTAGAAGCTAAGTAACTTTTCAAATCGTACAACCTTATTTATTGCCTATAAGTTTATTAGTAAGCGATGGGAGAAAAAGCTCATAATTAACTCACATAAATTCACGAAAGAATACCAAACTTATAATTGACTCTATCATCTTTCGTCCTCCACAATTTAAAACCTCAAGGAATGAGACTCGTGAATGCTTAGCCAATTAAATCAAAGTTTTGGGTTTTCGAGTCATCTATAGGATCTTGCATCTTCTTAGACTCTTTCAAGTTTAGAATTTGCGTTTTAAAGATCCCTTGATAAACCACTCTCTAGGATCAATTATAGGAACTTGCGAAAAGTTTTTGTTCTTAACCCGTGAGAGTTAAGACTTTCGCGTTTTAAAGCTCCCTAAATAAAGGCCTAGCAAAACTTGACTTAAACACGTTAAGGATACTAGCTAGAGTAAATTTAGATAAGTAAACTCGGGTTGAGTCAAAATATTCACGACTTTGAAAAATTTAAAACCACTTTATTGAAAATTTATTCTAGCAAAGAAAGTAAATAACGATAGAAAAGGAAAATTACAAGGCCAAAATAGATTAAAAATTTTGAAAAATGTCGAAAAATCAAATTTTCCGGTTAAAATGAGGGCAAATTCATGGAAAAGACCACTTACTTCGATAGAAGTCCCCCCTACACTTGATGTAAACATTGTCCTCAATGTTTAAGCATGTGGGAGTAAACTACCCTACACTTAGGACATTGTGCACTTTGTTTAAAGCATGCTAAGGGAAGGACAACTATAGTGATTTCAATGTGAACCAGGAAGACGGGAACACGGGATCACGGTTCATCAAATGTCATCAAAGTGCTCTTTGAAGCTTTAATCCCTGCACAGAATAAGAAACAAGACAACAAACACATACGGGGCTACCCCTACACTTATTATGAAAGCGGTAAATGATAGATCAACGGGTTGCCTCCCGAGAAGCGCTTGTTTTTGTTAACCGGGTCACGAGCCTGACTCGACCGAGAATTTAATTTAAGGGAAATCTGGCGAGGGATGGAATCATCTCATGAGAGATGTCCTTACCAAAGTACAACTTCACGCGCTGGCCATTCATCTTAAAATTGGTCCCATTTGGCTGAGAAAGCTCAATGGTGCCATATGGGAAGACTTTGGCGACGGTGAATGGACCAGACCAGCGGCTCTTCAGCTTTCCCGAGAAGATCTTCAACCGAGAGTTAAAGAGTAAAACTTGATCACCAACGTGGAACTCTCGGTTCTTAATCCTTGCATCATGGATGATCTTGGTTTTCTCCTTGTAGAACAATGAGTTCTCATAAGCTTGATTCCTCAGTTCATTGAGCTCGTTGAGTTGAATCTTCCGAAGATCGTCGGCTTTGTTGATGTCGAAGTTAGCCCAATTCAAGGACCAGTATGCCTTATGTTCCAACTCGATAGGGAGGTGGCATGCTTTCCCATACACAAGACGATAAGGTGTACAACCAATCGGGGTCTTATAAGCGGTACGGAAAGCCCACAATGCATCATCTAACTTATCGGCCCATGAGGCACGATGCTCTCCCACAGTACGTTCCAGAGTTCGCTTCAATCCGCGGTTAGAAATCTCGGCTTGACCATTGGTTTGGGGATGATAAGCGGTGGAAAGATGGTGATTGACACCGTACTTAGCCAAGACTCTTGCGAATTGATCATTGCAAAAGTGAGTCCCGCGGTCACTGATTATAGCACGAGGAACACCGAATCGGGCAAAAAGTTGCTTCAAAAAGTTCACAACTACCCTTGCATCGTTCGTAGGGAGAGCCTTAGCTTCAACCCATTTAGAAACGTAGTCAACGACTACGAGGATGTACTTGTTCCCTTTAGATGATGGAAATGGCCCCATAAAGTCGATAACCCATACATCAAAGATTTCACATTCTTGTATGAAATTTTGAGGCATCTCATCTTTATGTGGGATCTTGCCTTGTCTTTGGCAAGCATCACAATGTTTAACCATCTTGTGAGCGTCACGATAAATGGTGGGCCAATAGAATCCAGAGTGGAATACTTTCTTCGCGGTGTAATTGGGACCAAAGTGACCACCGGTGGGTCCTTTATGGCAAGCGTCAAGGATTTGTACCGCTGCCGGCCCATCAACACATCGACGAATGACAAGATTCGCACATTTTTTGAAGAGGTAAGGGTCGTCCCAGAAATAATGTTCAATATCTTTAAAGAACTTTTTCTTTTGTTGGGACGTTAACCCTTCCTTGAGAATTCCACCCGCTAAGTAGTTGGCAATGTCTGCAAACCACAGGGTGTCATCAAGATTTGGACTGATAGACATTAAGGCTTCAAGGGGAAAAGAGTCATTGATCTCTTGATTCGGATGATCCCCTTGATAAGGATCCTCAAGTCTACTTAGATGATCCGCGGCTAGGTTTTCGGCTCCCTTTTTGTCACAAATTTCAATGTTGAATTCTTGAAGGAGCAAAACCCAACGAAGAATTCTTGGCTTAGAATCTTGTTTAGTCAACAAGTACTTCAACGCGGAATGATCGTTATACACGATGGTGGTAGAAAGGACAAGATAGGGGCGGAACTTCTCAAAAGCATACACTACAGCTAAAAGCTCTTTTTCGGTAGTGGTATAATGCAATTGAGCCCTCGTCATTGTCTTGCTATCATAATGGATTGGTTGGAAGTGTTTGTTGACTCTTTGGCCCAAACCGCTCCAATAGCAAAGTCGCTAGCATCACACATCAATTCAAAAGGTAGCTCCCAATTAGGGGTAACCAAGACCGGTGCCTTAGTAAGCTTGTCCTTAAGAAGATTGAAGGATTCAAGACACTCTTTAGAAAATATAAAAGGAGTATCTTTTTCCAAGAGGTGGGTCAACGGGCGAGCGATTTTAGAAAAATATTGAATGAATCGACGATAGAAGCCCGCACGACCAAGGAAACTTCTCACACCCTTCACGGTTGAAGGTGGAGGTAATTTGGCTATGACATCCACTTTAGCACGGTTCACTTCAAGACCGGATTTTGAGATTTTATGTCCAAGCACAATGCCTTCTTTTACCATAAAATGGCATTTTTCCCAATTTAGAACAAGGCGAGTGTCTTCACACCGCTTAAGCATGCGTTCCAAATTGGCAAGGCAAGTAGAGAAAGAATCACCATAGACCGAGAAATCATCCATGAAGACTTCCATGGTTTGCTCAACCATGTCATGGAAGATAGCCATCATACACCTCTAGAAAGTCCTAGGAGCATTGCATAAGCCGAAAGGCATTCTTTTGTAAGCAAATGTTCCATACGGACAAGTGAATGTGGTTTTCTCTTGGTCTTGGGGATCGATGGGTATTTGAAAATAACCCGAGAAACCGTCTAAGAAGCAGTAATAGTCATTACCCGCTACACGTTCAAGCATTTGGTCCATGAAAGGAAGGGGAAAATGATCCTTTCTCGTAGCGTCATTGAGTTTGCGATAGTCTATACAAACTCTCAACCCTGTAACGAGACAAGTAGGAATCAACTCGTTGTTTTCATTGGGCACAACGGTGATTCCGCCTTTCTTAGGCACACAATGGACCGGACTAACCCAAGGTGAATCCGAGATAGGGTAGATCATTCCCGCATCAAGATGTTTGATAACCTCTTTTTTGATAACGTCATGGATCTTGGGATTCACCCTTCTTTGGCTTTGAATAGTGGGTTTAAAGTAGTCCTCCATGAGAATTTTATGTGTGCAAAAGTGAGGATCAATTCCACGAATATCGGAGATTTTCCAAGCAATCGCTTTCTTGTGATTCTTCAGCACGGCGATAAGTCGAGATTTTTCTTCCTCTTTCAAGTCCTTTGCGATAATGACGGGTGACTTCTTGTTGTCTTCAAGGAAAACGTACTCGAGATGAGACAGTAGGTCCTTAAGCTCTAAATACGGAGGATTTTTTATAGAAGGCGTAGTCAAATTTGGTTCATTGATAAAGATATCCTTAGGAGATGATGGAGAAATATGGTCCTCATTAAGAAATTTCTCAATGGTACGAATGTCTTCATCCCAATTGGAGGGAGAATCGTCATATTGCAAGACTACATCTCCCAAAGTTGCTTCAAATTCTTTCAAGATGAAATGACTTTCTCCGAATGGAGTTAGTGATGGAGCAATAGAGGCAACGGTCTCAACAATGGGAAGAGAAGAAGAACCACTTTTGCAAGAGTTTTTGAAATGTTCTTCACAAGCCTCATCAAGAACGTCAATGAAATTAACATTCTCATTTTCAGAAGGCTGCTTAGAAAGTTTACCCATGTTGAAGACGATTTTATCGTCACCAACTCTCATTATTAATTCGCCCGCGGCTACATCAATGAGAGTGCGACCGGTCCTCAGGAATGGACGTCCAACGATTAATGGAACACGGGGGTCCATCTTGTAGTCAACGACAACAAAATCCGCCGGAAAGGTGAATTTGTCGACACCAACGAAGACATCTTTGGCTATCCCCACTGGATAAGCAACCGTACAGTTAGCTAATTCCAAAGTCATTCGGGTGGGACTATCTCGGGTAGAGATAACTGTTTCCAAACACTTAATGGCATTAAGTTTATACTAGCACCTAGATCGGCTATGGCCATACAAATCTCTACCCCAGGGAAGTTGCAAGGAATCAAGAAACAACCCGAATCACCAAGTTTGGTTGGTAATTTCCTTAAGAGCACTGCGGAGCAATTCTCATTAAGTTGGGTCTGAGCGATATCAAGGAGTTTCTCCTTATCACTAAGAAGATCTTTAAACATTTTAGCATATTTGGGCATGTGAGCGAGGGCCTCGGCAAAGGAGATGTTGAAATTCAGTTGTTTAAACATTTTAAGAAAGTTAGAAACCTGAATATCATCCTTGTTCTTCAACTTCTCTTTCCTCAACCTTGAGGGATAAGGTATATTGGGTTGAGATGAAGGCTTTGGAATGGAATTCTCTCTCACATCCTTGGGTGGTGGAGGGGTGGAAGTAGAAGGTGGAGGAATTGGAGAAATAGAATGTAGAGGAATGGAAGAAGTAGACTCGTTTTCCTTTGTCACAATCACCGGTGTAGGTGTAGGAAGCTCGGGTTCCTTTAAACCTTTTCCACTTCGAGTGGTGATTGCTTTCATCTCCCCTGTTGGATTAGCAACGGTGTTACTCGGAAGAGAACCCAAACCAGAGGCTTGATTACTTGGGAAGAAACTAGCCATCATGTTCCTTAAGTCATTCGTTTGACTTGCCCAAGAGTTTCGCATATCGGCTCGAAGATCATTCCCTTGTTTCACCATATCAGCTTTCATGTTGGCCATTTCCCGCTGAAGATTCTGCACTATCGCATCATTAGTCCTCATGTAGGTTTCAACCTCGTGATTAAATACGGTGGGTTAGGTGGGAGGAGGAGCATGGTAGGCAGGTGGTTGATAAGTGGGTTGTTGGTAAACTTGGTTGTTTCTTTGAGGCGGATATGGGGTTCTTTGGGTTTGATATTGATTTGGAGCACGAGGTTGGTTTTGATTGTTGCGATTGAGGTTGTTTGAGTTTTGTGGGGGAAAACCGGGTGGTGAAAGAAAGTTGTTTGAGCGATAGCTGAGCAAATTGTGGTCACCTTGAGGACGTGCTTGATAGCCCCCTGTAGAAAAGTTACCATTGGCGGCATACACATTTTCCGGATTGTCATGAGTCGAAGGACAATCGGTGTATGAATGAAATCCCCCGCATATTTCACATGATTGACTCAAAACATTAACTTGGGCATTGATAGCTTTGGTGTTGTTGGCGGGTTGGAGAGCAAGTGATTCAACAAGCGAAGTAAGCTTATTAATTCTCTTATCGCTCTCATTAGTGCTAGCACTAGCCACATTAGTCCGAACACTCTTGGTTTGCACTCTAGACTTGTTCTCAATATCCCAAGCGGCATTAGAAGACTTAACAAAAATATTACCCCCCGAGGCACTATTTAGTGAATCTTGGTCATTCATGCTTAAACCATTATAAAAAGTATTTATTTGATGTACTTTTGTGAAACCATGTTGTGGACACTTTCTTAAAAGTTCCTTAAAACGGTCCCAAGATTCACTAAATGTCTCATCGTACTTTTGTTCAAAGGTAATGATTTCACTCCGCAAAGCGGTAATATGTGAGGGTGGGAAAAAGTAGTTGATGAATTTGGTCTCTAAATCCGTCCATGTAAGAATACTTTGTGGCGGTTCCTTATCAAGCCAATTCTGGGCTTGTCCCTCTAAGGAGAAAGGAAAAAGTTGTAAGCGAACCACTTCTTGTGAAACCCCATTATACTTGACCGTATTAGTGAGTTGAAGGAACCTTTTTATATGGTCATGAGGATCATCAAGCGCACGCCCCAAGAAAGGTTGAGCAGAGACCATTTGAATGAAGCCGAATTTGAGTTCAAAATTGTTGGCTCCAATCTCAGGTATGACAATAGCATCGGTGTTGCCCTGTACGTGCGATTGCAAAAGCTCGATCATTGGTTGATTATCCATGGTGACAATAGGTGGAGTAATGACTTCGGCTTGAGCTACTTTCTTCTTACGAGCACGAGTACGCATGCACACATACAAAAGAAAATAAAGATAGACAAGAAATATTTTTGGTTTTTATATGTTCTTCTAATTTTTTTGGATTTTTGAAATTTTCTTAATTTTTATGGATTTTTGAAAATTTTAAAGCCAGGAAAATTACGTTAAAAAATGAACGGATCACAAAATCCAACGCGTCTCTCACTTAAAACCGTTAATCTTAACGAAAAGAGCCGCCAGCGGCGCCATTTAATAACTGATTTTTAACCAAGTATAAAATAATTTCGTTCTAAGTCTTTTCGAATTCATTATTGGTAGAAAGTGTGACTCAATCGTTCTTGGTAGAAGATAATTTTGGGTTGGTTGATTATCTATTTTTAACCTAAAAGCAGATAATTGTCGTTGAGTAAAATTAAAACTTTAAAAGAATAAATTTAAAACATAAAACTTAAAAACTTAAAAATTTAAACTATCGGAATATAAATAAACCAATCTGTCAGAATGTAATGCAATCAAACCCATCGGAATATCAGAGTAAAGTCCATCAGA
This sequence comes from Glebionis coronaria, assembly GCA_025667525.1. NCBI lineage: Eukaryota > Viridiplantae > Streptophyta > Magnoliopsida > Asterales > Asteraceae > Glebionis > Glebionis coronaria. The sequence continues at coordinate 190,742,470 of CM046876.1, forward strand.
ATAATCATCTGAATAACCATCGGAATGTAAACAAGTTGGATCTATCGCAATGTATGTCTATCGGAATGTCCGGATCGGAATACAAGAGATCAATTCTATCGGAATGTGTCTGTCGCAATACCCTTTGATCGGAATAATGAGCAAGCTATCGGAATTTGTTAATAAAATTTTGGCAGAGTTTTAACTTAAAATAACCTTAAGTCCCGTCAGAATATGCGATCGCAATGAGCGATCACAATCCCAGATCGGAATAAGGGGGAAAAACCAAGTGATCGCAAAGTAAAACCCTTAAGGGTTATTGCGATACAAACAAGCAGCCGTCGGAATGTGCAATGATCTCAATATTGCGATGAACACCAACTAATCCAAAAATGGAGATAAGCAAAAATCTAAATAAGCACTTTCAATAAGCTCACTTAACTGAATCTTAAACAACTCAATAAGCATAAATTTGACAACTTTTGAAATATGAAATTCGTAAACTTTATAAAAGGAACTTTAAAAAGATTAAACTTTTTTTGAGAAAACTAAAAACAATAAGCTAAACACTAATAAGCCAATAAGCATGAATAGCTTAAATATAGGATCGTATTTTTCTAAGGATTAGGCATTGTTGGATTATCTATTGATATGGATGGGAAATGGAGGAACTTAGAGAGAGAAAGAAGAGAGAGAAAGGAGAGGAAGATAAGAAAGATAGAATTTATGAAATGGAAGTATTCAACCCCTCCTAACATGCTAGGAGGGGGGTTTATATAGCCCACCCTACATGTGGGCTATATGGGCTATACTGGATCACGAGCCCAATATCATTGGAGTGACCGATCCTTTCTAAATACGTAAACACATATTTCCAACAATCTCCCCCAAAGGGAGGTCACTCCAAGTCACAATGTCCTAAATAGTCTATAGCTCGTGATCTATGCTAATAATGATGTGACTGAGACTTTCCTTGGAAAAACGTATTTCCAACAATCTCCCCCAAAGGGAGGTCACACCATTTTACAAAATCTTAAACCTAGCATACTATGCTTGAGTCTTCGATCTTGTTCTTGTGAATATGCTGATGAGATCTTTGACTTTAGTCTTGAGCATGTTCTCTTGCCTTGACCTTGTGCATTCATCACTTGTGATATTTGCCTCTTCGTGACTTCATGTTCCACATACTTATACTTTTATAAATTCCTGAAAGCTTCAGAGTTTGACACAGCGGAAGACTTGACTTTTAGACTTTCTTAAATTTTTTGAAGTATTAAGTGCATACAGTATAAGCATGTGGTGACAACTACTTCTGGATTGTACACCACAATGCCACCTTCTTGTTACGATGCATAAGACAGTTAGCAACAAAACATATACACGGATGAAATGGCTTTGAACATTTCATTCTAATTCGGTAGCATTTTACCTCCGGTCGGTGAAGACCGTTGGACGATATTAACTATCGTACTTGTGGCTGGTAGTTTCATTTAAGAACCTCCTTGACAAGATTTCGCGGGTAAACCCGTTCTCTTTACTCGACCGTCCAAAGCTGACTGCGAACATAAAGAGTAAATCATTTGGATAATAATATCCGCATGATTTGAAGCCGTCAATTCATGTTCCTGGAACAAGTGAAATTCAATTAAGAACCGCACCATCGTTGCTTTCCAGTTGTCACGAGCTTGATTCGTAGAATCTTGCAAGTTACCTACCAAGTGTTGTTTGAGGTTAACACTAGAAGGATTTCCACTCATCACTGTGAACACTAAGGTATCACTCTGAGTGTTCTGGCAAGATCACTAAGATATTACGTAGAGGCCTGGAACATGTTTAAATTCATTTAAGAATTAAACCACTGTTGCTTTCCAGTTATCACAAGTTTGATTCATAAAGAATCGCACAAGTCACCTACCATGAGCTTTTTGATATTCGCTCAAGAAGGATGTTCAGGCAAGATCATGAAGATTTTGCGTAGGACTCTTAAGATCTTTCTTACTTCTCACAGTGTGTGAAGAAGCAAGGAAATATGAAAGTGTGTCCTAATGAGATATTTGATGATCTCGAATGGCTCTAGACTCGATCATGCATTTTGGATTTTTAGTGATCGGAGGCTGGAGAGGAGTGCCACCATTTCAATACCAATTTATTCGGAGTGAATAAATCAATAGATAACGTGTTGTCTTGGTGTGATTAAAACAAATATCTTTTAAGAGATATCTGAGTTAGCTGGGATGGGTTGTGCTTTGCATCACTGGGTCCATGATGTCTGATGAGACTGCTTTTATACATAGTCTCATCGTCCAATTAGGGCTTAAAATGCATTAAATATCATCAAAATACCCAAATATATGCTTGTGTTTGTTGCTTGTGTATTCTAGGTACGGATATTGAGAAAATGACAAAAGATCACAAGAATCACGCAAAAATGAACACGGGAAACGAAGCCGCACGATGAACCAAGCCCTAGTGAGGAATTTTCCAAAGAAAACCCTTGAAGATTTGAAGAATATTGAAGATTGGTCCTCCAAGTTAGAAGAATTGACACTTTATACCCTTGTATCTTCACAATTACAAGTTTGGTCCCTAAAGTTTGTCAAAATTACAAAAAGGACCCTTAACTTTGAAGAATTGGCAAATTTAGTCCCTCAACAAATCTAAATTGTCAATAATGGTCCTCCAAGAAGTCAACCAACAAGTCAAAACCTTGAAGTTTGAAGACATGTGCAAGAAAGGCCCTTGGAAATTGTCAAAATTGCATAAATAGTCCTTGTTATAAGTTTGAAAATACCATGTGCCAATTTTGACAAGTGCTGAAAGTTAAAAAACAAAGGAAAAAGATTATTGAGCTGAATTAAGGGATATAGCAAGTAAATGGAACTTTGGGGGGTTATTATGCCCAGACAACAATACTCCTCTTCACCAACCCAGAGCTGACACGTCACCCACCCAACCTTTTCACCCAATCAGAAACTACCCTCCATACACGTCAGATTCCACCACCCCTAATCCCTTTATTTATTAAATTAGTTTTTTAAAAAACGGTTTAATATGTTTTAAAAGGGAGGGAAACATTCCCTATTCACATTTAACCCTTAATCCCCAGACGAAGAACACATAAACCCTAATTTGGGTTTTTGCAAATTACTTGATAATTAAACACAAGCATTTCCAGATCACTAATCCATGGAATGAAAAACAAAACCCCACCTTTGTTTTGGTCCCCCCCCCATCACCTCACATATCCCACGTGTCCTCCCCTGCTACTCCAAGACAAAGCTTGACAACAAATCAACGATCCAAGACAATTTCTTTCTCCCAAAGGCATCCAAGGACGGTTTAGATGGCATTCCAACAGCTTAAACAACAAAAGAAATCACATGGCTCAATTTTGACTTGGAAATTCAAATCAAGAATCGAATATGCTGAAGAATATCCAAGGGCACGTTTGGTAGTTCACCATTAGGGTTGCCAAATTCTAGAGCCTTCTATGTAAGCCTATAAAAGGCATTAGGGTTTTAGTTCATTTTTTCTTCTTGTCTCAGTTTTTTTAAAAAATTATCTTGTAATATCTTGAATGATTTATGAAAGTTTTTGTTTTAGAAATATACTGAGTACCATTTACTTTCTTTAAATTTCAGTTTTAAGTTATCAAATGTGAGTGTGTTTAAGGTTCATTTGGCAAGATTACTTTTTAATTTATGAAAAGTTGTTTGGGAAATTTGATTTCATTTTAGCTGGGCTGTGAGAATCCTTGGGTCGAATTCAGTCCAATGATTAACCAAGTTACAAGTGTTTTGTTTTAAAAAGAAGAAAAGAAAAAAATATACATAAAGTAAAAAAAAATCAGTTATTATTGTTTTGGTTTGCTCTTTCTATCTTAGCAGGATTGACTATAGCACTTGTTGTTCAAGAGGTCTGCACAGTCCCGAGACTGTATGGAGATGGCAAAGCAGCCATTGTGGGGCCTGGATGTGGGCCCCACAAGGTAGTTATCTTGTTCCTGTCTCAATTTTCATAGAAATCAGTCATTTGTGAGTTTGCATTGAAACTTGTGAAATCTGCCTACTGGTTTGTTTAAGTGTTGGAGTTTGCTTAATTGAAGTGTTGTATGCATGTTGCAAGTAGTTTAAGTCGTTTTGGTTGGATTTGTTAAAGTTTGCTTTGATAAAAATCGTATCTCAGTAATTAAGGGGGTGTTTGGGATTGGATCTTTAAACAAGTAAGAATTATTTACTCAGCTTAAAATCTGCCTAGATATGTTCCAGTAGGGTAGTAGTAGTCTAAAGGGTATTTGGTTTGAGTTAAGTAGGTTAATCAAGTAGTTTGCATCATAGAAGTTTGGTAACTAGCTATAAAATCAGTATATCCTTGTTGCTGATTATTTTTGGTGTAAATTTTACTTGATTCCTTGAGCATTGCTAGAATAGGTGTTCATATAGGATTGTCTTAGGTCCTAGTGTGTTTTGGTGATTGAATTGAGCAAGTTTGGTGAGCCCAAAACTCACCAAATTGCCAAGTGCATCAGCAAAGGACCCAAGGCCCTTTTTCTGCATAACAGTAACTGTTTAGCCCCATTTGTGAGAGAAATTTGTATTGAGCTTGCTTATTTTCTTGTTTATTGTGACTCCCCACACTTCACTGAGTGTGGGGGTGCCCATCTTGTCCATTAAATCCAAGATTTGAGCTTGAAATCAAGCTCAATCATCACCAGACCTTAAATTTTCATTAACAGTGGGAACTCCTTTCCCACTGCCTTTACTTTTGTTTCCACTGCTTCACAAAAAGACAGAAACTAGAAAAAGGTCACTATCACAATCTGACTATTTTGTCTTTTGTGGACTATTTAAGGAATTAGGGTTTCAAACTAGTGTCATTATTTTTCTTATTTAAATTATGATTTTTCAGTTTAATTTATTTTTAAGTTACTGTTCATTAAGTAATTTTTAGGTTTTATTGATATTTTAATTAACTTTTTAAATACTGTTTTTGGAATTTAGTGCCAAAAAGTAATATTTTTCATTTTAATCAATTTTCCTAGACTTAGAATAATATTTTAAGGTTTTAGGTTTAAAAAGAGTTTACTGTTCATCTTTTTATTAATTTTTAGAATTAATTTAATTTAATTAGGGTTTTAATTAAACTAGTTTTGTCATTTAGTGGAAAATTTAATATTTTTCAATCATTTTCATTTTTCTACTGTTCATTAGAGTTATTTATGATTTTTAAAATTGATAGATTATTTTTAGCATTATTTTATTATTTTTTATAATTATTTTAAATTTAAGATAGTTTTAGGTAATTTAAAAATAGAAAAATAGCATTTAAAAATTATAAAAAATACATTTTAGTTTTTAGATAATATAAGTAAGTTATTTGTTCAATAAAATCATATTTTGGACATTTTGATTAATTATATTTAATTTTAGGGCTTTAATTAGCATTTAAAATTGAATATTTAATTAATAAAAGGTTTTAAAATATTTTTATTGGATTTTATTCCTTATTTATATTATTTTAGACTTGTTTTAGCTCATAATTAATTTTTAGGTTGAAATTTTTAATTTTGTAGCTTTTTGCGACTTTACGTGTACGCCTTTTTCGTCATAGTTTAATTCGTAATCGTAACCGTCTCTTCTTTCCTTTCTAATTTCTTTTCTTCTTGTTCATAATCACAAACAAACATTAATCAACTCTTAACACAACGCACTTGCCTCCTTGGGAAACGAACTTGCTTGGTCATTAGTGCTCGGTTTTCCTAAACCGACACTTAATACTTCCACTATTTGTCATCCTTTTCCTAAAGGGTACAAAAACACTACATCATTTTGGCACCGCTGTCGGGGAGGCGTGTTGTGTTTTGGTTGAACCATTGTTGTTTTTATATATAGCCATAAAAGTATTTGTATTAATAGCACTCTATTAATACGTATTATCGTTTTTCGATTTTTGTGTGAATATTATTACTATATTGTACACGTAGAACAATAAATTTACAAGTACTCCAAATACGTGAGCAATCACAACCTTGATTCGGGATTTCATCACTCGATCATTGTATTCGAATCTCAAACCAAAGAAAAAAGGCAAAAATAGATAAATACGTTCGTGAAGCTTGATTTTGATAATACAAACTATAAGGTGGGTATAAGGCGGTTGTATTTCACGACCTAAAGGAAAAAGGCTCTTAAGTGCTTCGCGCCACCTCGTTTCCTCCGCTTGCTTGTGCGTATTTGATTTTGAGAGTGAATCGAGGGTTTTGCCGCCCAAAGTATTATTAAGTATCATATATATTTTCTTGGTTTCATTTGATTAAACCCTCTTGAACGATTTGGTGTTCCACCATCGTTCTAAAGTCATCGAAGGCGTTCACTTCACGTGTTCGTTTTCATTCCTTGAGGCTTCTTTAATCGAGAGATTTGATTAAGGAGGAGATTTGTAGATTTTGGTCTACTTAATACATTCCAAAAATCCAAAAAAAGTTAAAAACAATCAAAAACCCAAAAAAAAAATTTGAAAAAGTAAAAACACCAAAAAGAATCTTCTTTGCTCGCCTTCTCGTTGTACGTGACGTTTATCCAAACTCGCTCTAAAGCAAGACGTGCTCGTAAACGAAGAAACAAATCACTCACTCCTACTAGTGAGGACTCTCCTATTGACGAACCCATTGTAGTGAAAGAAGCACCCATGGCTAATCGAACTATGATGGAGTTGCTTCAAGCACCCACCGAGGGTTATGGAGAAGCGATTGTGATTCCCGCTATCCTTGCGGAGAATTTTGAGGTTAAGACGGGTTTGTTGTCCATGATTCAAAACAACAAGTTTCGAGGGGACGAAAAGGACAACCCGCATAACCACATTCGCCAATTTAATCGTCTCACCGCCACGTGCAAGTTTAAGGATGTTTCAAACGACTCGATTAAGATGATGCTTTTTCCGTATTCCTTAGCGGGGCCCGCAAAAATTTGGTTAGAGAAAGAGCCACCCAATTCTATATTGACGTGGAAGGATCTCGTTTCAAAATTCGTGAACCAATTTTTTCCGCCCTCTAAGACTACGCACTTGAAAAACGAGATTTCAAAGTTTTCGCAAGAGTATAATGAGAGTTTTTCAACGGCTTGGAATAGGTTTAAGGAAATGTTGCACGAATGTCCTCATCATGGTTTTTCCGACTTGCATCAAATAGACACGTTTTACAATGGTTTGAACGATCATGAGCGTGATTATCTTAATGCCGCCGCGGGTGGTAATTTCTTGTGTAAAACGGTCGAGGAAGCTTTGTTAATCATTGAGAATAGGTCTAAGGTGTATAGTCCTCGTAGCACGTCGAGTGTTCGTAAGGCTTCGTCTTCATCTTCACCTAGTTTGTCACACACCGTTGATGCTTGCCAAGTCGAGGCTAATTTGGAGAATAAAATTTTTGATATAGTGAAAGGCTTGTTAGTTGAGTTTAAAGTTGGTGAACAACCCGCTCCCGCTACGATTAAAGCGGTTGAGGTTTCTTGTATGTATTGTGGTGGAGCTCACGATTATTCCGAGTGCATTACCAACGGTGGTAACACTTCGAGTGCCTTCGCGGCCGCGGGAACTTATAACCAAAACGGTCAAGTTCCTCGCACTAATCAATTGACTCCACCGGGTTTTTCACCAAATCAAAATGCTAACAATTATCGAAACAATCAAGTTGGTTACCAAAGCAATCAAAGGAACAATTTTAAGGGTAATAACAACTATGGGAATCAAGGGAGTAGTAGTAGCCAATTGCAAAATCAAAATCAAAACCGTAATTTTCAAAATGCAAGTCAAGGTCTTCAAAATAATAAAGAACTTCCAATAGACTTTTTGAATTACGCTACTTCAAATGATAAGATTTTGGAAAACATTCAAGAACAAATGGCTAATCAAGCTAAGGACACGGCTAAGAACGCAAAGGAGTTAGCTAATTTCATTAAGGAAAATCTAGCCATGAGAAATGAATTGAAAAATGATTTTTGCTAACCAAATTCGAGGTCAAAACAACAAGATAGAGCAAAGTCATGCTAGGCTTGAACAAAGAATTGACCAAAAAGCCGCTATTCAAGATGTGAAGTTTAATAATTTTGATGCTAAGCTTAATGCAATTTTAGAAGCCGTAATGGGAAACAAAGCCTCTACTTCGGGTAGTTTACCTAGTAACACCGTTTCAAACCCTAAGGGAGAGATGAAAGTGATTACCACACGTAGTGGTAAGGCACTTAAAGAACCGACTCCTCAACCAATTACTCCAACGATGGAGGAAATTGAGGAAGAACCCGAGGTGGTGGTCGAAAAGGAGCATATTTCAATCCCACAAAGTACCGCTCATGCCACACCTACGGTTGACCCATCACCCATATTGGAACACGAGATTCCAAAGGCTATGCCTATGCCCCAACCCACACCACCCTTGCCTTACCCATCGAGACTTAGGATGGAGAAACGACAAGAGCGCGACAACTATCAATTTGAGCTTTTTATGAAAATGTTTCGTGATTTGCACTTTAATGTGAGTTTCGCCGATGCTTTGGTCATGATGCCTCGATTTGCCGCTAACTTTAAGAGTATGTTGAACAACAAGGAGAAATTACACCAAATGTCTAGTTGTTCGTCGGTTTATCTTAATCGCATACCTCAAAAAGTCGGTGATCCCGGTAAATTTTTGATCCCTTGTGCAATTCAAGATATGGAAGAATGCTATGCCTTGGCCGATCTTGGTGCTAGCATTAACTTGATGCCACTTGCAATCTTCAAGTCGCTCAATCTTCCTAATCTTACTCCTTCACGAATGTCTATTGAGTTGGCCGACCATTCGATGATTCTTGCATGTGGTTTGGCGGAAGACGTTTTTGTGAAAGTGGGGAAGTTCTACTATCGCGTAGACTTTATTGTTGTTGACATCCCCATGGATCCTCAAGTTCCTCTTATTTTAGGTCGTTCGTTTTTAGATACGTCTATGGCTTTGATTGATGTGCATGCTAGAAAGATCACCTTACGTTTCAACGACGAGGAACTTGTTATAAACGCAACTCAAAATTCTCAACTTTCTCATGTTTATTCCGTTGCTACCATAAACCTCGTTGATATGATCGACGTGGTTTGCGAGGAATTTTCACAAGAAGTTTTAGGGTTTGGTGATGAAGAAACTAGTGGCAATCCCACTATGTTAGATCCAATTCTTGATAATTCGACACCAACCTTCACTCCATTTGAAGGTGGTGGTTTTACGTTAGAAGAATTCGATGTTCCACGTACTTGTGACGAAGACCTCGACAACGATGAGGACTTCTCGATTATCAAGGATTTTCTCAACGATTTCCCATTTCCTCCACCCGAGGAGGTTATGAGTATCGAGCCCAAATCTTCACTTGAGGAACCACCTATCCTCGAGTTGAAAGATTTACCTCCTCACCTCGAGTATGTCTATTTGGAGGAGGACGACAAGTTGCCGGTTATTATTGCGAAGGAACTTTCGAATGATGAAAAACCGCACTTGTCGATGTTCTTAAGGATCACAAAGGGGCGATTGCGTGGAAGTTATCCGACATTAAGGGAATCGATCCCAAATTTTGTACACACAAAATATTAATGGAGGAGGATTTCAAGCCAACAATCCAAAGTCAAAGGAGGGTGAACCCCAAAATTCACGACGTCATCAAAAAGGAGGTCCTTAAACTCCTTGACGCGGGAATGATTTACCCTATTTCCGATAGCCCTTGGGTGAGTCCTATTCATTGTGTCCCTAAAAAGGGAGGGATGACCGTTGTGCCAAACGATGCCAACGAGTTGATTCCCACGAGACTCGTGACCGGATGGAGAGTGTGCATTGACTATCGAAAGTTTAATGAAGCCACTCGAAAAGACCATTTTCCCTTGCCCTTCATGGACCAAATGTTGGAGCGTCTTGCGGGAAACGATTTCTATTGCTTTTTAGATGGTTTTTCCGGTTACTTCCAAATTCCCATCGATCCTCGTGATCAAGAAAAAACTACGTTTACGTGTCCATATGGAACGTTTGCCTATCGTAGAATGCCATTCGGACTTTGTAATGCACCGGGAACTTTTCAACGATGCATGATGGCTATTTTTCATGATATGATCGAGAAGACGATGGAAGTCTTCATGGATGACTTTTCCGTGTTTGGTGATTCCTTTACTTCGTGTTTGTCGAACCTAGAGAGAATGTTAAAACGTTGTGAGGAAACCAACCTTGTGCTCAATTGGGAAAAGTGTCATTTTATGGTTAAAAGTGGAATCGTCTTAGGGCACAAGGTCTCGAAAGCGGGGATTGAGGTAGATCAAGCTAAGGTAGACGTCATCGCCAAATTACCTCATCCCAAAACCGTCAAGGGAGTTAGGAGTTTCCTAGGCCACGCGGGCTTTTATCGACGATTCATCAAGGATTTCTTGAAGATTTCTCGACCTATTACACATCTTCTTGAAAAAGAAGCACGTTTTGTCTTTGACGAAGATTGTGTACGAGCCTTTGAGATCCTTAAGAGGAAACTTACCGAAGCTCCCATTCTTGTTGCTCCAAATTGGAACCTCCCCTTTGAGCTTATGTGTGATGCAAGTGATTACGCTATTGGGGCCGTTTTGGGGCAACGTCATGATAAGCACTTCTTGCCTATACACTATGCTAGCAAGACGATGACCGAGGCTCAACTTAAATACACTACAACGGAAAAGGAGTTCATTGCTGTGGTGTATGCATTTGAGAAATTCCGACCTTATCTCGTCTTGACAAAATGCATAGTGTATACGGACCATTCGGCTATCAAGTATCTCATGGCTAAACAAGATGCAAAGCCGAGATTACTTCGTTGGATTCTCCTCCTTCAAGAATTTGATCACAAAATCGTTGACGAAAAAGGAGCCGAGAATCTAGCGGCCGACCATCTCTCTCGTTTGGAAGATCCTCACCAAAGTGTTTACGAGCCAAAGGAAATCACCGAAACATTTCCGCTCGAGACACTTGGTGTAGTGAATTCTAAGCTTGATTCTTCTACCCCATGGTTTGCGGATTTTGCAAATTACCATGCGGGTAACTTCATCATTAAGGGTATGACAACTCAAGAAAAACGAAAATTCTTTCGTGATGTCAAGTTCTATTTTTGGAACGACCCTTACTTGTTTCGAACTTGTGCGGATCAAATCATCCGCCGTTGTGTATTTGGCACCGAAGCTTCTAACATCCTTAGAGCTTGCCATGAGGGACCCACGGGTGGTCACCACGGTGCTAATCTCACGGCTAAAAAGGTGTTTGATGCCGGCTTCTTTTGGCCTACTATTTACCGAGATGCACAAGATCTTGTGAAGTCTTGTGATTCATGCCAACGACAAGGAAAAGCCTCACAAAAAGATGAAATGCCACAAAATATCATTCAAGTATGTGAGATCTTTGACGTTTGGGGCATAGACTTTATGGGGCCGTTCCCATCATCTCGTGGTAATAAGTACATTCTCGTTGCGGTTGACTACCTTTCTAAGTGGGTGGAGGCGAAGGCCTTGCCCACCAATGATGCTCGTGTGGTAGTTAAGTTCTTGAAAAGTTTCTTTGCTAGGTTTGGAACCCCTTGTGCTATCATAAGCGATCGTGGAACCCATTTTTGTAATGACCAACTCGAAAGGGTTCTAAGGAAATATGGGGTTACACATCGTCTTTCTACGGCTTATCACCCACAAACGAGTGGGCAAGTCGAGGTTTCAAACCGAGCATTGAAGAGGATCTTGGAGAGATCCGTGGGGGAAAACCGACAGTCTTGGTCGGATAAGTTAGACGATGCTTTATGGGCCTTTAGGACCGCTCATAAGACGCCCATTGGGTGCACTCCCTATAAGCTTGTGTATGGAAAGAATTGTCATTTGCCTATCGAGTTAGAACACAAGGCTTATTGGGCCCTAAAGCATTGTAATGATGACATGGAGACCGCGGGAAAACACCGGAAAATGCAATTAAATGAATTGGATGAATTGAGAGACATTGCTTATGAAAATTCATTGATTTACAAAGAGAAACCTAAAAAGTTGCATGATTCAAAAATTAAAAACCGGGTTTTTAACATTGGGGATCAAGTTTTACTTTTTAATTCAAGATTGAAAATATTTTCCGGTAAATTGAAATCCCGTTGGTCCGGTCCATTCACCGTGACTCAAGTATTTCCGTATGGGACCATCGAGCTAGCTCAAGATGATGGTCCTAACTTCAAGGTGAATGGACATAGGTTGAAGCACTATTTTGGTGGGGAAGTTCCATCCTTGAACTACCTCGACCAAGTCACCTTCCCCAATGATAATTAGTATTAAGGGGATCGAGTCGAGCTCATGACTCGGTAATCAAAAACGAGGTGCCTCGTGGGGGAGTCCCATGCTTATCCTATGTACATATTATCGCTTTCTTAGTCTAATGTAGCTTACGTGTGGGGATTCGTGCCCTTCCAACCTTTGTTCCGTGGTTGTTTGTGATATGTGGTTTTTAGATCATGATCTTCACGATTGGAGCCTCTCGTGTTTGTTTTATGGGAGCACTCGATCGTTTGCTTTGGAGACATTTCTCAATATCCATGATATATCCTTTTGACGTTCTAACCTTAGGTTTTTAGCACACTTCATAAACGGCTATTAATTTAATGGTTACACCCTTTCCATGCTAGATTAGGCATTCGACTACGTCTCTAGTATGGGGGTGTTTGCACCCCTAGACTCGAAACATTGAGGACAATGTTTAACTTTAGTATGGGGGGGTGAATAGATACTTTTCCTTGCCAAACCTTCACGCTTTCCAAAGTTTATCGTTTTGTTTATCGTTTTGTTGCAAAATAAGGCTAAAAATAGCCAAATTTTAAAATTTTTCTCATGTTTTATAAGTGTTTGAAGACACGAATGTAGGTTTTCCGATGGCGAGAATAAGAGTAATTTTTGACTCGATCGTGCGTGTTGAGCACTTAGCTTTGATTCCTTAACTATACATTAGGCTAAGTCTCTTAAATGAGGACGAGAAATGATAGAGTTAATTATTAGTTACTATGCTAAACGTAGAGTACTCGTATTCTTTCAAAAACTCATGTGTTCTCGTTGTTTGCTTATTCTCCCTTCGCATGTAAATATTTTTTGCTTAATAAATATTGACTTAGCGGTTTAGTTAGGATTATTGGGTTTCTAGTCTTTTCTAGTAGCTTCCGTGTAATTAAATTGGGAAGACATTAAGGTATCGCCAGCGTCACGGTTTTGAAGTATTGGCACCCGAATAATCGAAAGCTTCACCCAATAATAAGATTTCAAGTGCTCACCTAAATCTAGCAAATAATTTGAAGCCCCACAAGGCCGAAAAATCTATGCAAAAATTGAAAGTGAATCAAGCCTTAATCTTCGAAGCTTTAAAGATCCAAAATTCGCTTTAGCGTGAGGATATACGTCTTTGGCTAATAAAACCACCGATGAGGCGGATAATAAAAGGCAAGGCAAGACCGAAGTCATAATAAAAGCTTCATGGCGAAGTTGAATAAAAGATGGAGGTAAACCAAAGATAATAAGGCCCTTCCGTTAGGGGGCGTATAAAAGTCTTGGTAATAAGTCTCATGTTCAAAACCGTTATAAAACCGTGTTTATCGATTCTTCTTGTCAACTTAATTTTTTAACATCGTTGTCTATTAGGAGGGTTTATTGATTTGATGGTCTTGGTTACACCGTTAGGACTCTATTTTTAGACCTAAATCTCTATTATCGCATAAGTCAACGATGTATCCTCGTGAAACATTCAAGACATCATAAAATATAAGAGATACAACTTAGGAATAATGGGAGGATAAGTACGTGATTAGGGCATATGAGTAGTGTTAGCATTACTAACTTATAATGACAATGATCTCGTTGCACGCTTAGCATGGAATTAGAGTGAAAATCGAGGACGATGAAATTATTTCTAACGAAGCATTCACGTGTTCTTATTCTATGAACCTAAACGTCTCATTTTGCGATGAAAATCATACATTATGTCTATAACACAAGTAGTATTAATAGTAGTAGTGTAGCTAGTTTATCATTTCAATAAAGTGAATAAAATGAATTTTGGAGATGCTATGATACTTTATTCTAGCATTGCGTGAGGGCACGACAATGGTTTAGTATGGGGGAGTGATGAGACTGCTTTTATACATAGTCTCATCGTCCAATTAGGGCTTAAAATGCATTAAATATCATCAAAATACCCAAATATATGCTTGTATTTGTTGCTTGTGTATTCTAGGTACGGATATTGAGAAAATGACAAAAGATCACAAGAATCACGCAAAAACGAACACGGGAAACGAAGCCGCACGATGAACCAAGCCCTAGTGAGGAATTTTCCAAAGAAAACCCTTGAAGATTTGAAGAATATTGAAGATTGGTCCTCCAAGTTAGAAGAATTGACACTTTATACCCTTGTATCTTCATAATTACAAGTTTGGTCCCTAAAGTTTGTCAAAATTACAAAAAGGACCCTTAACTTTGAAGAATTGGCAAATTTAGTCCCTCAACAAATATAAATTGTCAATAATGGTCCTCCAAGAAGTCAACCAACAAGTCAAAACCTTGAAGTTTGAAGACATGTGCAAGAAAGGCCCTTGGAAATTGTCAAAATTGCATAAACAGTCCTTGTTATAAGTTTGAAAATACCATGTGCCAATTTTGACAACTGCTGAAAGTTAAAAAACAAAGGAAAAAGATTTTTGAGCTGAATTAAGGGATATAGCAAGTAAATGGAACTTTGGGGGGTTATTATGCCCAGACAACAATACTCCTCTTCACCAACCCAGAGCTGACACGTCACCCACCCAACCTTTTCACCCAATCAGAAACTACCCTCCATACACGTCAGATTCCACCACCCCTAATCCCTTTATTTATTAAATTAGTTTTTTAAAAAACGGTTTAATATGTTTTAAAAGGGAGGGAAACATTCCCTATTCACATTTAACCCTTGATCCCCAGACGAAGAACACATAAACCCTAATTTGGGTTTTTGAAAATTACTTGATAATTAAACACAAGCATTTCCAGATCACCAATCCATGGCATGAAAAACAAAACCCCACCTTTGTTTTGGTCCCCCCCATCACCTCACATATCCCACGTGTCCTCCCCTGCTACTCCAAGACAAAGCTTGACAGCAAATCAACGATCCAAGACAATTTCTTTCTCCCAAAGGCATCCAAGGACGGTTTAGATGGCATTCCAACAGCTTGCACACCACAAAACAACAAAAGAAATCACATGGCTCAGTTTTGACTTGGAAATTCAAATCAAGAATCGAATATGCTGAAGGATATCCAAGGGCACGTTTGGTAGTTCACCATTAGGGTTGCCAAATTCTAGAGCCTTCTATGTAAGCCTATAAAAGGCATTAGGGTTTTAGTTCACTTTTTCTTCTTGTCTCAGTTTTTTTAAAAAATTATCTTGTAATATCTTGAATGATTTATGAATGTTTTTGTTTTAGAAATATACTGAGTACCATTTACTTTCTTTAAATTTCAGTTTTAAGTTATCAAATATGAGTGTGTTTAAGGTTCATTTGGCAAGATTACTTTTTAATTTATGAAAAGTTGTTTGGGAAATTTGATTTCATTTTAGCTGGGCTGTGAGAATCCTTGGGTCGAATTCAGTCCAATGATTAACCAAGTTACAAGTGTTTTGTTTTAAAAAGAAGAAAAGAAAAAAATATACATAAAGTAAAAAAAAAATCAGTTATTATTGTTTTGGTTTGCTCTTTCTATCTTAGCAGGATTGACTATAGCACTTGTTGTTCAAGAGGTCTGCACAGTCCCGAGACTGTATGGAGATGGCAAAGCAGCCATTGTGGGGCCTGGATGTGGGCCCCACAAGGTAGTTATCTTGTTCCTATCTCAATTTTCATAGAAATCAGTCATTTGTGAGTTTGCATTGAAACTTGTGAAATCTGCCTACTGGTTTGTTTAAGTGTTGGAGTTTGCTTAAGTGAAGTGTTGTATGCATGTTGCAAGTAGTTTAAGTCGTTTTGGTTGGATTTGTTAAAGTTTGCTTTGAAAAAATCGTATCTCAGTAATTAAGGGGGTGTTTGGGATTGGATCTTTAAACAAGTAAGAATTATTTACTCAGCATAAAATCTGCCTAGACATGTTCCAGTAGGGTAGTAGTAGTCTAAAGGGTATTTGGTTTGAGTTAAGTAGGTTAATCAAGTAGTTTGCATCATAGAAGTTTGGTAACTAGCTATAAAATCAGTATATCCTTGTTGCTGATTATTTTTGGTGTAAATTTTACTTGATTCCTTGAGCATTGTTAGAATAGGTGTTCATATAGGATTGTGTTAGGTCCTAGTGTGTTTTGGTGATTGAATTGAGCAAGTTTGGTGAGCCCAAAACTCACCAAATTGCCAAGTGCATCAGCAAAGGACCCAAGGCCCTTTTTCTGCATAACCGTAACTGTTAGCCCCATTTGTGAGAGAAATTTGTATTGAGCTTGCTTATTTTCTTGTTTATTGTGACTCCCCACACTTCACTGAGTGTGGGGGTGCCCATCTGGTCCATTAAATCCAAGATTTGAGCTTGAAATCAAGCTCAATCATCACCAGACCTTAAATTTTCATTAACAGTGGGAACTCCTTTCCCACTGCCTTTGCTTTTGTTTCCACTGCTTCACAAAAAGACAGAAACTAGAAAAAGGTCACTATCACAATCTCACTATTTTGTCTTTTGTGGACTATTTTAGGAATTAGGGTTTCAAACTAGTGTCATTATTTTTCTTATTTAAATTGTGATTTTTCAGTTTAATTTATTTTTAAGTTACTGTTCATTAAGTAATTTTTAGGTTTTATTGATATTTTAATTAACTTTTTAAATACTGTTTTTGGAATTTAGTGCCAAAAAGTAATATTTTTCATTTTAATCAATTTTCCTAGACTTAGAATAATATTTTAAAGTTTTAGGTTTAAAAAGAGTTTACTGTTCATCTTTTTATTAATTTTTAGAATTAATTTAATTTAATTAGGGTTTTAATTAAACTAGTTTTGTCATTTAGTGGAAAATTTAATATTTTTCAATCATTTTCATTTTTCTACTGTTCATTAGAGTTATTTAGGATTTTTAAAATTGATAGATTATTTTTAGCATTATTTTATTATTTTTTATAATTATTTTAAATTTAAGATAGTTTTAGGTAATTTAAAAATAGAAAAATAGCATTTAAAAATTATAAAAAATACTTTTTAGTTTTTAGATAATATAAGTAAGTTATTTGTTCAATAAAATCATATTTTGGACATTTTGATTAATTATATTTAATTTTAGGGCTTTAATTAGCATTTAAAATTGAATATTTAATTAATAAAAGGTTTTAAAATATTTTTATTGGATTTTATTCCTTATTTATATTAATTTAGACTTGTTTTAGCTCATAATTAATTTTTAGGTTGTAATTTTTAATTTTGTAGCTTTTTGCGACTTTACGTGTACGCCTTTTTCGTCATAGTTTAATTCGTAATCGTAATCGTCTCTTCTTTCCTTTCTAATTTCTTTTCTTCTTGTTCATAATCACAAACAAACATTAATCAACTCTTAACACAACGCACTTGCCTCCTTGGGAAACGAACTTGCTTGGTCATTAGTGCTCGGTTTTCCTAAACCGACACTTAATACTTCCACTATTTGTCATCCTTTTCCTAAAGGGTACAAAAACACTACATCAATGTCTGTCTTCAATATCAAGAATCATTAAACAATGATCTTAATAGCATATGTATTGACCCGGTTTCTGCCTAAGTTGTAAGGATGGCTTCTTTCTTTACAACCTTTATCTTTACAATTCTTTTTCATTCTTCAACCCCTTCAACGCTTACCAATACGTCATCACTAGCACCTTGTTGTGATTGTTCCAGTGCTAGCTTAAGTACTTGGTCGGCATTCAGCTACGTTCACATTCATTCTCCATCTTTCCTAAGGACTACTATTTCTAGCTATGGAATGTCCTTGGGAAGATTCCTCCGGTTCTAGAGGAATCATTGGACTTTAACCTATCCTACCATCCTTATGTCACCACAATCTTCACCGTCGTGAATAGAGATGTTTTGGGTAAGTATATGTCACCATGAAATCCATTTTGAAGTGCAAATCCATTTTTCTCCCCCTTAACATATGCCACGATATCCGAAAACATTTCGCACATGTCGGGATGAGCTATCACGTTAAGTCAAACCATTTATGATTAATCATTTCCCATATTAAATCACATTTTCTCCCCCATATTAAAAATATTAACCCAATCGATGTTTTTAATATCAATTGATTTAATAGCATTTTAAGAAAATTTAGGAAGAAAAATGCAAAGGTAATTATCTTCATGCTTTTCACAAGCTCCCCCTCAAATTAATAAGGGTGGATTTGAAACGTAAATTAAATACCTTTTAAACACAAGTGTGAGGTATTTATCACGTGCAAAGATCATATATGATAATGAATTCACAAGATTAGCGATTTATGAGGTTGGACCTGAATGATGAAGAACATCATATGAAAGAAGCACATGGTTCTTGTTCACGAATGTTGGTCGCCTCATCACGTCTGAAGTTATCTCTTGACTCCATTTGATTGATATCACAGTCTTGACACCGTATTGTGAACTTGGCACTTTCGACGTCAAAGATTCTGAATGCTGGACAATTGCTCCCCCTAATTGTTGACCCGTGTTCTATTGAAAGAGCTGTAGTCGCCGTTTGAGTAGTCGCATCGTCGAGTATGTAGATATCAATTGTAAATTGCTACGTTTGGTGGAGATGATAACTTCATAAAAACAAGATTTCTCTTGTTTTAACAAATAAATGCACAGACACGTACATATATTCGTGTTAGATTGTGTTATTCCGTAAACACAATCCCTTACATGGTTTTAACATTTTTTGAACACACAATTTTGAAAGATTTAGAAAAACTTTTTTAAGAAATTCTCGAAAAATTGTGTTCAATGTTTTGAAAACCAATTACTTGAGCTTAAGATGTTGAATATCTTACAAAACAAGCTCAAGTCCGAGAAGTTGTAAACTTCCCGTTGTTAAGGATAAGTTTATCATCGGCTATAAACTTTCCTTTTAACTGAAGAACGAGTCCTAAGTTGACATTTACTTAGAAGTCGTTTTCATGAGCTCGAAGAACTTTTGAATGTTTTAACGTAAAGCTCATGACCGAGAAAGGTGAATTTTTCGTTAGGAGGAAAAGTTCTCTTATTTAAAAGATACACTTTCCTTGATGAGCTTAAAACCTGGAATGTTTTACTACAAGCTCATGACCGAGAAAAATTAATTTCCTGTTACGAGGATAAGTTATCATTAAAGATAAGCTTTCCTAAAATTAAAGTCCGAGTTACAGTCTGATATTTAACTGTAAGTCATTGTGCATGAGCTTAAAAACTTCGAATGTTTTTAATATTAGCTCATGCCCGAGAAAAATTAATTTCTCGTTGTAAGGATAAGTTTATCATCGGATATAAACTTTCCTTTCTTTGAAGATCGGGTCATCATCTGATATTTAATGATGAGCCTTATACACGAGCTTAAAACCTTTGAATGGTTTTAGGATAAGCTCGTGTCCAAGAAAACTTAATTTCTTGTTAAGAGGGTAAGTTATCGTTGCGTAGATAAACTTCCCTGTTTATGAAGTCCGGGTCATCGTCTGTCATTTAACGAGGAGCCATTGTGCATGAGCTTAAAAACTTGGAATGTTTTTTATATAAGCTCATGCCCGAGAAAAATTAATTTCTCGTTGTTAGGATAAGTTTACCATAGGCGATAAAGTTTCCTTTCTTTGAAGATCGAGTTATAGTCTGTGATGTGACTATAAGTCCTTGATACACTGTAAGCTTAACTGCAAATCCCCTGAGACACTTGTTTCTTAGATATCAGCTTCTTCAGCAACCAAACTCTGAGAGTGTCCTTAATTGAATGGTATACAATGATTGGACCGCTTCGTTCTTTTGGAACATCCTCTTTGGTACCTGCATTCTCATTTGGAATTTGCATTCTTTGATATGGGTTAGCGATATCTATCTTAGAAGCAAGTGGGGGTTCACAGTTTTCTTTTCTTGTGCTAGAGGTGACCTGAGGAGATGATTCACTTGTCTTAGCTGGTAAACGTTTCCTTTTATAGAAAACCTTAAGTTCAGGCTTAAGTGATGTATCCTCCTTTTCAATTTCCTCCCTAGTGGTCTTAGTATAATCAGAGACTATCCTAGTTAAAGGGCACTCGTTTCCTACAATAGTGAAAGTTCTACCAGTGGGGCACCACATTTTACCAATGGGTTTGATTTTAGCAACCCACTGGGATTTAAGTCTAGCACGGGAGTTCACCTCATTAAGTAGTTTTTTGATACACGAATCATGATTGGCTTTAAAGACACATTTCCTACATGTTTTACAAGTAGCATATTTAATGTCCGAGTAAGATCTAGAATTCCTAGATGATTGATTGTTGCTTCTAGGATGTGACATGCTACGGTTAGCAGTGTTGGGTAAACTAGAAGGCATCTGACTAGGTTTGAAATTCCTATCTCTTACTTGTGTCTTTTGCTTAGCTTCCCTTAGATCAAATGTATGGCGAACGTCATTTAAACTAGTTTGAGACGTGTTCTTTGGACTATATCTAGGGAAACTAGAGGCAATCATGTGATTAGGTCTTGCAAAAGCTGTTTTAGTCACATTGGCCCTAATTGGTGGAGTGACTGTTCTAAAAATATGTGCCATATCAACTTGGGAGGTAAACCGCGGTCTCGAGGATTGTGGTCGCTCGGATCTAAATGCAGTCGGTTGTCTAACGGACTGTATTTGAGGCGGTTTCCCCAAGATTGATGGTTTTTCAAGATTAGTGTCCACACTAGTTCCTTTGGTTTTCCTCAACTCGTTTTTCAGAGCCGCTATTGCAAAAACCTTTTCCTGAACTTGAGCCTTTAAAGTCTCATTCTCTTTGAGCAATTCATCTTGAGATGCCAACTTAGATTCAAGCAACTTAATTTGTTTCAAAAGATTATCCTTTTCAGCTTTAGAATCTAGAGCAGTTTGATCCAATTTTCGTTCAAGAACAATGTTTGACTCTTTTCAAGTTTTTCAAAATATGTTTCAAATTTCTCCGTTTTCTTTGAAAATTCAATTTTGGCA
Organism: Glebionis coronaria; assembly: GCA_025667525.1. Classification (NCBI taxonomy): domain Eukaryota; kingdom Viridiplantae; phylum Streptophyta; class Magnoliopsida; order Asterales; family Asteraceae; genus Glebionis; species Glebionis coronaria. The sequence continues at coordinate 190,763,615 of CM046876.1, forward strand.
TCCTCAAGCTCTTTTGATTGCTGATCTAAAATCATTTCAAGCTCTTTAATACTAGAAGCAGAATTGGTTAACGTAGCAGTCATAAAGCACATATCATGATCTTTAGCATTCTGATCATTTTCTCCCTCAGTATGATTCACATCGGATGAATAAGAAGTGGTATTGCTATCACTCTTTTCCATCCCATGTTCGGCATAGATAGGGTCGGAATGCTCAACATGCTGTAAATCATTGTTAGATACAGGATTCAATTGTACCCCAACTATTGGCTCTTCGTCATGCATGCTTGAATCATGTTGGCGTGATGCAATGATGTTGCTATCATTGTTAACCGAGGTGGTCTCCTTTGAGTCATCCGTAAGACCATTTTTTTTCTCTGGCATCTGCATCGGATTTTCTTGTATTCCATTATCATGCTCTAGTTGAAGTTGTGAACTTTCATGAATCAAAAGTGCAATAGATTTCATGAAATTGAGCAATCTATCACTGGAGTCTTTAACCTCGATTTGTGTGTCTTCAAAGAATGACTGCCAGATCGTTGAAGCTTCAACCTTGGCAGGATCAAAATGAAAGAAACTCGAAAAATGTTGCTCTAGAACTTGAAGTAAATGTGAGGATTCAATTTGATTAATGTCTTCTTTGTTGAACTGCTCTCGTAGTTGGTTAAATTTGAGGAGCATTTGGTGGACGAAAATGGTACGATCTTGACCGAAGAGTGTCACAAAACCGCTTCCTTCTTTAAGTAGAGAAATGTTCGACATATGGGACCGAAGTGGTCGAAATAAAGTCATTCTACTTTCTCTAGCTTTAACTTTCATTTGATGCGATTCTCCCTCTTGTGATTTGAAATTCAACGAGTCCATGGAAGGTCGATGAAAAATGATAGTAAGGAGTATGAAGAAAAATGATTAAATCCCGTAAATGTGTATACTCGAGAAACCAAAATATTCTTGAATTCGAAAAAACGATGATTAAATTAAAGTCAGGTCTTTTTGTCACTTTACCCACGACTCGATTATAACCATATGCAACTTAATATCACAAATTTTATTCAAAATAAGAAATTTGAAATAAAAATTTAGATATAAAATGTTTGAAGTCACACACGTCTACTCAAAATCTTTGTTACAATCAATATTTGTATTCTCAACCACAATTAAACGCGTGGCCAAAAATACTAAATGGAGTCAAAAATACAACCTGAGTATAAAACGTGGTTATCTTAAATGTGTAATATCCTACCAACTGTTTAATAACCCACTAAATGTTTAATAACCCAATCCAGTAAGATGTTCACAAAAGTGCACACACGTCTTCTTAAGTTTTCCAAAAAATAATTTTACTACACAAATGTAAAAGATTATGCTAAAAAAAATTCGGCCCTCCAAACAATTGAATATGAGCGTGTGAGTGACTAAAGTGAATATAAAAAAAAACACGTGGCGTTGGTAAGAAAAACGTGGCCTTAAGTGCTTTGACTTTTCGATGCTTCCAAAGCAAGATTGGAACCTCCGTCTCTTAAAACAAAATATAAAAACACAATTTATATCCACTCTTTTAGCAGTCACAATCCTAATCTCACTCACTCTTAACCCTAATCTCAAAAACTCCGCCCCCACTTTCTTTCAGTAACAAACAACTTCTTTCCCAAAACTGAATCAATTCTAATCTAAGCAATTCTCTCAATCTCACTTATCAACAACCATGAAGTATACAAGAATTTTATGGCTTCAAGATCTCTGAATGAGGTCTCGGGTAGGTTAAATAATTACTGCTGTTGTGGTCTCCTGAATACTTCTTTTTTTCTTTTTTTTTGAATTTAACCAAAGTTAAAAACCGTACAAAAATTTAATGATGAGAGTTTGTTTTTAATCAAAAATATAAGAAATAATGAAGAGTCTGTTGAGAGGTTTTGAATTAGTCTTTTTGGTGAGTCTTGAAACGAGAAAGAGCTTGAGTCTCGGTGGGTCTTAAGTTGTTTTTATGTGAGTCTGTGTCTGTCTGTTGGAGTCGTGATGATAGAGTCGTGATGTTTAGATAATCAGACGTGATGTTTTTGTGACAGTCGAGAGAGGAGTTTGAGTCAGTCGAGTGTGAGAGGGTGAGGGTGAGGGTGAGTCGAGGGATGTTGATGTTGGGTCGTGGTCGAGAGAGTCAGATGGACTGTTGAAGTTGTGAGTGATGTTCCAGTCTAGGTGCCGTTGGAGTTTTTCAGTCGGGAGGCTTGGTACGAGTGTGTGTTTTTGGTGTGACGAGTCGAGAGTGTTGTGGGTCTGATGGAGTCGAGGGAGTCGAGGGAATAGGGTGAGGGATTGTTTGTTGTGAGGTCGAAAGTCTTTGGAATATGTCTGAGTCCTGGTTGAGCCGAGTGCTGATATGTTGTCAGAGTTGTCATACCCCACCATGGCGGAATATGGGGCGCGACGTATGGATATCATCACAACATGGCGTGTCTATAAAGATAACTATATGAAATAAGAAATGTCATAAAATGGTGACACAAAAGTCATGACAATATCTCATCAAATGCAGGAATCTAGGTAAGTAGGTAACAGTCCTACCACTTACCCAAGACAAACAATAAACATAAACCAAACAAACATATAGGTGCCAACATGTATCACTTATCAAAAAAACATAAAGGTAAACTAAGAAGGAACGGGGATCTCCTTCTATATGCAATCCTAAGGCATCCAAGTCTAGCCACTTCTATCCTCAAGCTTAAACACATTCACACCTGAAAGAGACACTAAAACACGTCAACATAAAGTTGGTGAGAGTCATAGGTTTAGACTCCAACGCTAAATCAGTTACAAGCTGTGAATAACAATCATTAACAAAAGAACATATGGACAATGTGCTACAATTATGTATTAACAACTAGCATTCAAGATCAATCATTCCAAACCAAAATCCAATCCAAGGCTCCTACCTTGCCAAACAACATCATGGTACCATAGATGATCACACTATGTACCTATCCCAAGGCCACTACCTTGGAAAACCACAAGGCCACTACCTTGTCAAACCACAAGGCCACTACCTTGTCAAACCACAATAACTGAGACGGCACGTGTCCCCCGATCCAAATCATACACAATCAAGAATCACATAGCAGTTAATCACATAAGTGTACACACAAGTCCATCACAACCATAAAACATTCACAGCAACAATTTAGAAACAACTCAACACAGTGTCTCTTCCATCCCATCTGGAAGTCAAAATCAATAGTAAACATGGGACTATGAAACTCACCTGATTGCTTCTTCACAAGTCCTCGGACTAGCAACAAGCTAACAAACCAAAAACACGCAATCAATACATGAACCAAGCACTAAGATGGCCCATCAACCTATGATGGACATCTAGCCTATTCCCATATAAATACCTCATTGATAAGCTCTAATCATCCCATTACCCTTCCTTAACAAGTTCTTAACTTGATTAAGTTTAATAACTATCCCGTTCATATTTTACACAAAACGGTCCCAGATTTTAGGTCTCAAAACTTTAAGTCAAACGTCCACTTAAATATACCCATGGTTTCTGTAAAAAGAATATTCATACTTTTACATATGTTAGCTAAAACCTCCCACTTGCCGTAACCTTAAAGCTACTGTTAAGGCCCCGATATATGTGTATATATTGCTACCTATCCAGAATTACTGATTTTAAACGTATGAAAAGTTTGTTACCATTAGAGGGTCTTACCTTAAACCAAAACTTTATACCAAGTGCAGATACTTGATACAATATATAAACCATCTCTCATGTTCGTGAGAAGATCCCAATGTAACCCTAAGTACCCCAAACAACCCAAAACTTAAAAAGAAAACAGGCTGACTTCAAAACTGTATTGACCTCCGACTGTTGTAGCCTGTTTTTGACCCACTTCCCTACCTCCAATTTAGTTCTAGTTTCTTGCATTAGAAAGCCACCTCAATTACCTTTTCAGGGATACTTGGATCGCATCTTGAATATTCCTAGAACTCCCGATATGATCAAAACAATTGACTCAAAATTCTGCCCAGTTTTTAAAAACGGGTTTAACAAAATCAACCTCAATAATTAACCCTAATCCCTCTAATTACAAGACCTAATCTATGTAATCATTATAACACCATTAATATAACATTAATTTACTGTTTTAATATAAACCCTAACCTAAATCCATCATAAGATGAATGAGAAAGAATTAAAAACAATTAAATAGAAAAGGGATTTGAAGATTTTACCTTAGAATTTTTGAAAGAAGAAAAATTAATGAAGAACCCTAAATTCCTCCATAGATGTCGACCCATAATTGATCTCCAGGGATTTTATGGAGTGTTCTGATAAAAATAAGGCTTTATATACTTTCCTAACAAGTCCTTGGCCCATTACAAAAACCCGGTTCCCCTTTTTCATTTTTTTCCCTTTTCTTTTTCTTCCTTGCGTCCCAAAACCGACTTACACATATATTTTTTTATTTTTTTTTCTTTTTATTATTAATATATGTATTAATAATATTACATTAATTTTCCTTAATTTATTTCAGCTTCTAAAGCCTCCAAAACCTCAAAACCGTAAAACTAGTCAAATTTACGCGTTTTACCGTAAAAGACGTAAAATATACACTTTTAAAAAAAATCTCAAATTTTGAAATAAACTTTAAAACCAAGTCCTAAATGACTTAAAACCATCCCGAAAAATATCCATATGACTAATTACTTCTTCCGAGACCTCCAAATGCTAAACCGTAAATCGTAAAAAATACGATTTTTTATAATACATATACGTATACGTAAAACCACTAAATAACACCATATCACTTCATAGTCACTACCAAGTGAACTCATGAACATGAAATCGACACACATCGTTTCACTCACAAGGTACCCCGTACCGGAAACGATAACCAAACCACAATCTATACACACCAATAAGCACATAAACACGTAAAGGCACGTAACTAGCACAAAATAAATCTAAGTGACGAACCTCAAAACCAGGGTTGTCACATCACTCCCTCCTAATAGAAATCTCGTCCCGAGATTTACTCCTTAGGATCAAACACACAAATAACAAATCACATGAGGATACTTGTTCTAAACGAACTCCTCTCATATCCATGTGAACTTTAGTTCAAGTTTTCAAAATACCACGTATACCAACCAAAAATAATTAAACTCATTGCCAAACTCTTGACCTCACAGTCACTAAATCTCACAAATGGCTCTTTGATAAAACAAGGACTCTTATTAACACAAGTCCCGAATAACCGTACATGCAAAATGCATTCTCAAACAACCTTTACCAGTCTCAATACATGAAATGTGTAGAATATTGATAATCTTGTTAATCTATGAAGTGGGTTGAAGATTTATAGAGAGAGAAACTAGTGAGAGAAAGTGAGAGAGAACTATGTGTTTTTATTCAAATGATAAAAGTAGAATGATCAACAACCAACCCCTTTCCATGGTGGAAAGGGGTATTTATATCCATGGCCACTATTGGGCTTGGGTCGACCCATGACAAGCCCATGGGTCGGTTTCTTACTTAACTAAATAAGTACTCATTAACTACGAGCTATTACAACATTAATAATATTGTGGAGTGACCGATACTTCTAATATACATTAAAACGTATTTCTAACAATCTCCCCCTAAGGGAGGTCACTCCACGTTACAAAGTTCTAAACCTAGCATACTATACTAAGTCTTCGTTCTTCAGCTCGTAGTCTTTTCTTCTTTCTTTTTGTTGTGAATATGTTGGTTTGATCTTTTAGGCTTTGGCTTGAGAGCATTGTTCTTTTGTCCTTTCACGTGCAGTCTTTATTTTTTTCTTGTGAGGTTCGCCTCTTTGTGGCTTCATGTCCCACACACTTATCCTTTGTTGAATTCTTGAAAGATTCAGAGTCGATATAGCGGAAGACTTTTAGGTCATACTTTCTTGAATTTGCAGGAGTATTTGATGCTGAAGGAATAAGCATGTGAGGACGTCTTCAACAGGTACACCACAACGCCACTGTCTTCAACTGGTACACAACAACGCCACCGTCTTCAACAGATACATAGCAACGCCACCGTCTTTAACAGGTACACAGCAACAACACGAATAAAATGGCTTTGACATTTTATTCTAATTCGGTTGCATTTTACCTCCGGTCGGTGAAGACCGTTGGACGATATTAGATATCGTACCCGTGACGGATAGTTTCAATTAAGTAACTTCTTAACAGGATTTCGCGGGTAAACCCGTTCTCTTTATTCGATCGTCCAAAGCTGACTGCGAACATAAAGAGTGAATCATTTGGATTAAAAATCCTTATGATTGAAGCCGTCAATTCATGAAACCTGGAACAAGTGAATTTCAATTAAGATATTCACCATCGTTGCTTTCCAGTTGTCACAAACTTGATTCAAATTGAATCTTGCTTGTTACCTACCAAGTGCTGTTTGATGTTAACACTAGAAGGATTTCCACTCGTCACTGTGAACACTAAAGAGTGTCACTCTGAGTGTTCTGGAAAGATCATATGATAATGCGTAGAGGCCTGGAACGAGTTTAAGTTCAATTAAGAATTAACTAATGTTTCTTTCCAGTTTTTCACAAGATTGGTTCTTAAAGAACCGCACGTGTAACCTACCATGAGCTTGTTTGATGTTGGCTCAAGCAGGATTTCCATCTTCATTGTAATACTTGCGTATTACTCGGATGTTCTGGCAATATTACAAGAATACTGCATAGGACTCATAAAAATCTCTTACTTTTCACAGTGTGTGAGAAAGCAAGGAATAAATGGAAAGTGTCCTAATGAGACTTTTGATGATCTCGTGGCTCTAGACTCGATAGTGCGTTTTGATTTAGTGAGCGATGGCTGGAGAAGAGTGCCACCTTTTCAATATCAGTCTATTCGGAGTGAATAAACCAATAGATAACGTGTTGATCTCCGTGTGATTAAAACAAATACCTTTTGAGAGAAATTTGAGTTAGTTGGGAAGGGTTGTGCATTGCATCACTGGGTCCATGATGTCTTTCTTCAATATCGAGAATCATTAATCAATGATCTCAATAGCATATGTATTGACCCGGTTTCTGCCTAAATTTGTAAGGAGGGCTTTTTTCTTTACACCCTTTATCTTTATAATTCTTTTTCATTCTTCAACCCCTTCAATGCTTACCAATACGTCATAACTAGCACCTTGTTGTGATTGTTCCAGTGCTAGCTTAAGTACTTGGTCGGCATTCAGCTACGTTCACAATCTTTCTCCAACTTTCCTAGGACTTCTAATTCTATCTAGGGAATTGTCCTTGGGAAGATTCCATCGGCTCTGATGAATCATTGGACTAAACCTATTCCTACCACCCTTTTGTCACCATATTCGTCGTGAATTAAGCGTGTTTTGGGAAAGTATAGCCACCATGAAAAATCCTTGAAAATCACCTAAGGTACTTGTGATATTGAAATCAAAAGTTTTGTACCTTAGGTGTTTTGTTCATCAAAAATGCTCCCCCTTAACACGTGCTGTACACATATTAAGTTGAATTATCGTTAAGTCTTTTTCATCTTTTAGCCAAGTATCATTTAAGTCTCCTTAATCCCATTTTTCTCCCCTTATCCAAAATGTTAACCATTAATATTTGGGATATTAAATGGATTAACCGGTCTTTAGGTAAAAATGAAATCGATGTTTGGCCGTAGAACATGTTAATGCTCCCCCTTAAATTAATAAGGGATAGTTGTAGTGCTTTAGTATGATATATTTTGAAAGATTTAGAATCTCGTGAGAAATTCTTGAAAAGTTATCATACCTTAACACTACATCAAGCCGTAAAAGCACAATATTCACAAATTTACAAATTCACAATTAAAAACCAATATAGAGTAGACCTGAAATGTACGATCCATTAGATGGATCGTTGCAGTAACTTGTGGTGCACTCCATATGGTCTACCACCAACGAATCTTTCTAAGCTCCTCATCAATCTTCGTTCACGGAGCTTTTGATCAATCTTCTTGATCACATATTTTGCCATCTGCTGATAACCCTGATGCCAGTCCTCGGTCATCTCTGGTAAAGACCCACCCGAATTAAGATGCTCCAATTTTCCTCTGACGTATATGAGAGTCCCATCACTGTACTTATAAAGCTCACCTACCCTCATAAACTTCATTATCCCTCGACTGTTCAAGTAGAAAATCCCGTAACTCGGAACAGTAATACCGGTATAGGGACATCTTGTGACATATTGAGGTAGAACTTGATTCATTGGACGGGTTAGGTTAAGCTTCCTTTGGTAGCTTTCAACTCACAATTGAAGATCTTCAACTCGTTTCTTGATAACAACGCTTCGTGTGAACATACGAAGTGCTGTATTCAAGGCAATGATTTCTTCACGAGTAAGATGGGTGAGTTGATCACGGGTCATCATAAGCAACATGTCTTCGATATCTTCAAGGCGAATGATAGAAAAATCTCCCTGCTGTATGATGTATTCTCTGTCATCCTCCCTTTTTAGACGAATCTCCGTCACATGATGATAGCCATTCTTGGCTTCAGTTTTCAGTCCCAAAATGCTGGAGATGCGAATATCGGATCTAACGTTGCTTCCTAAATTGGCTAAGCAGCAACCTCTGTACGCCCTTCGGACTCGTTCGTCCCAATGTGATGCACCTATAACAGCATACATATCATAATTACGAGTTACCTTTGGGACCCAGAGTCGGTTTACCTTTTCCTCGATCCAGGGTATTGTCCCCCAGTTAGCAGCTTTCAGCAAGGTCTGGGAGGTTGCGTACTTTGATGAACCCTTGAGGAGATAATCAAGATCATAGGTGACGAAGAAGTCGAGAGCAATTTGATTATCTTTAGAAGGATCAAGTGGAGGTGGAGCTCTTTCTGATTCATGGAGGCCTGGCCTTTGAACGGTGTTAAGAGCTTTCAGGACCTCGTCAGCATAATACTCGTACTCCATGCGGCTTAACCTGGTTTTGGCGCGAATTCTCTTATCCTTTAGTGCTCTCTTCACCAAAGACGGAGTGACCGAAGACTTATACTCATGAGCCAGAAATGCACACAAGTCAATCGGACTACGGATACGGAGATATAGAACATCTCTGTTAGCGTCTGTGATTGGATCATATTTAGCAGCTGTCGTGATCCAAGCTTGTGGCGGTGCAGTTTCATCAATCTCCAATGTGTCCGCCCAGTCCCGTGTGCTTGACTCGGGAACAATAGATTGTGGTTCTTGTTGTAGAGGAGTAGAAAAATGAACATCTGCTGGTTCTGACTCAGGCATCTCGGCGGTGTCATGAACAGGCGAGTGTTGTGCAGCTTCAGGATCAGTTACTAACTCTGCAATCACAGGAGCAACAAGAACTAACAGGGTTAGTGGTAACATGTATAGAAACAGCAATAGATGTACCGGGAATTGATGACGCCGTAGTAGCATTCACATCATGGCGCCACTTGGATCGTCTTGATTCTGTTGAGGTGGATTTTTCCTTCTGTGCAACATCTTTTTGAGACTTGGTACCTGACTTAGATGGTTTCTTTGTGCTGGCAACCTTGTCCCCCGTTTCAGGCTGTTTACCATCATCATCCTCATCGTCATCCTCGTTACTTCCCTTAGCACTCTCCTCATTTCGATCACCACCATCATCACCATCATCATCATCATCATCATCATCCTCATCATCATCACCATCATCGTCACCATCATCATCAGCTTCTTCTTCTTCTTCTTCTTCTTCTTCTTCTTCTTCACCGTCACCCTCTTCTTGTTCACTATCATCCTTTTCCTCCTCAGGCAGAATGTGGTAAGGTACCACACTTCCAAACATCTTGAACAACCGATCATCCTCCGAGATAGCTTCATTGAGTGACTTGTAGAGTGTCCGTTGAACTTTAGACTTATCAAAAGATCCAAGTTCCCTCATGTGAGCTTTGAGGATCTTCTTTAATTCAAAATCCGTTAAATCATAGGAAATTTTGTAGGCGGATTCAGAAGGATTGGATGACTTAATCATCAAGTTATCAGCCGCGAGTGGCTTCAACTCATCACGCAATTTTGGCATAAGGGACTAACGGATTCTTTCACTCTCTCTTCAATAGAAGCTTCAAGTGTTTCTTTCTGCTCCTTGTATTTATCCTTCATAGCTTGAAGTCTCGTGATTCGTGCAGCATACTTATCAGCTTCAGCCTGCTTGACCTGAGCTAGTTCTTCTGCATGAGCTTTACGTGTCAACTCCATCTCTGCAGCGAACTTAGCTAGCATCTCTTCTTGGGCTTTCTTGGAGGCTTCTTCACTTTGCACTCGTCTAAGTAGCTCTTGGCGAAGATTATCCATCTCTCTTCTTTGATTATCCGTGTGTTTATCCAAGAGTTCTGCCATTACAAATGCAGCCATTGAAGATGATGCAGAGCTACTCTGAGTTGGTTGAAGAGGCTCGGTTGTGACTACAGTACTGAGGATGGGAGTTATTGGAGGTGGAAGGAATGGTGTTGGTACCGGTTGGGCTGGTAAGGGGTGAATTGGTGGAGGTTGAGTTACTAAACGCTGGGTAGGTACCATGATTGTAGGGGTACCGGACTCCTTTTCAACACTTGCTGAAACAGCAATGGATGTCTCCTTCGAAGTAGAATACCGTTCAGGTGATCCAAACTCATCAATATCATCTGGCTCCTGGTACTCTTGTTCAATATTCATCTGTGCACCCGAACCACTACCGCACGTGTCTCTCCTACTCTTTTCAATAGCTATCTTCATTAATTTTCTCTCAGTCTTGTCAAGAGTAGGATCGACATCAACATCTTCTTCGTCGTGAAGAACGAACTCATCAGCCGTGCTCTTTCCCTTCTTAGCCTCAGTCTTCTTCTTCTTGGTTTCGGGTTCAGATAAAGCAGTTGGTTGCTTGCGTTTACCTTTACTCTTGATCGTAGTAGACGAGTCTTCTCCTGTCTGAAGGCTTGCTTTTAGCTTCTTGATTTCTAGTAGCAGTAGTTTGTAATCAGCAGAAGCTTTAATTTTATCCGTAAGAAGATAATCGGGAATAGGACCAGGAATAACAACACCAGATGGTCCTTCATGCCTTAGATCCACACTGTGATCAGCCTCTTCAGTGTGATGACGACTTGCTGCACGCTTATCAATAGTAACATCATTCTTCATAAAATAATTAATTATAAGCTTGATAAACCGAGGGTAAGGAAAGAAATTAGTCTTCAGCTTCTTGTTTTGGAAGAGTTGAAAGGTAAATTCTTCCCACAACAATAATGCATAATCTGCATTTGAGCCTTTGTACATTCCATGGAAGATGTTCATAACTGGACTACGCACAACATCATGCCCAGATGTTTTGGGTGTAAGACATCTATTGAGAATACCCAAGATTGCTCTCCAAGGTTGACCTACTTTAGCGGTGGTAAAATCAGACACAACTCGTATGTCAGGACATCCAACAGCCTCGAACATCTCCATGAGTTCGTCTTTGGTAGGATCCCTCGAAAATGACATGCCTTTGGGTGTATCCCGTATTCCAAATATCTTGCGGAAGTCTGAAACTGTGAGTGTTTGTTGCTTGTTGTCGAGAGTGAAGGTGATCTTGTTTGAAGTACTTTCCTTGGTAGCCCAGAACTCGTACATGTAATCATATGGCACCGAGGCAGTACTCCTTAAAGCATTCTTGAAGTGAGAGTGATCAAGGATTGCTATGGCGACTTTAAATCCATGGTGAGTGGATTTTGAAACTTGCTTCAGCCGGTAATTGTTTGGTATGAACTTGAGGGCTCTTGCTTCGGCAATTGTGGCTGCTCTAGCATCTTGGAGTGCTTGTACTGTTGGATTAGTCATCGTATCTGCTTAAGATAAGACATAAAAGGTTGATGCACAATATATATATATATATATATATATATATATATATATATATATATATATATATATATATATATATATATATATATATATATATATATATATATATATATATATATATATATATATATATATATATATATATATATATATATATATATATATATATATATATATATATCATTAAGATTTTTAAGCATAACACATTTCAACAAGTAATTATAACAAGCAAACAACTATCAATCAAACAACCCTTCATTCGGAACTCTTCATCCAGAACTCTTCACTCGGAACTCTTCATCCGGAACTCCTTCATTCGGAACACTTCATCCGTAACTCCTTCATTCGGAACTCTTCATCCGGAACTCCTTCATTCGGAACTCTTCATTCGGAAGTTCGTTCGGAACTCTTCATTCGGAAGTTCATTCAGAACTTTTCATTCGGAAGTTCATCCGGAACTTCTTCATTCGGAAGTTCATTCGGAACTTCTTCATTCGGAAGTTCATTCGGAACTTCTTTATTCGGAAGTTCATTCGGAACTTCTTCATTCGGAAGTTCATTCGGAACTTCTTCATTCGGAAGTTCATCCGGAACTTCTTCATTCGGAAGTTCTTTCGGAACTTCTTCATTCGGAAGTTCATCCGGAACTTCTTAATTCGGAAGTTCATTCGGAACTTCTTCATTCGGAAGTTCACTCGGAACTTCTTCATTCGGAAGTTCATCCGGAACTTCTTCATTCGGAAGTTCATTCGGAAGTTCACTCGGAACTTCTTCATTCGGAAGTTCATCCGGAACTTCTTCATTCGGAAGTTCAAAAGCCTTGTTCATCCGGAAGTTCTAAACGCACCCTATTGATGATTATTCTAAGCGCGATTGTGACTTTTAAGGCATGCTAAGGCAACAAAATATCTTTCTAAGGATATTCCGAGTAAAACCCACCTAAAACCCTAATCAATTAATCTCGAATTTAGGCAAACGAGCCCTAATGTGATAATCTTGATTACCCGAATCAATTGACTTGATTAAATGATGAATTAGGCGAATTATAAATTAAAGATTCGATGTTTGTACCTTTTAGATCGAATGAAACGGATTGTATGATTAAAGACGAGAGTTTTGGTGAGCTTGAATGTGTTTCTGTGTGCGTTAATGGCGGCAAAGTAGAAACAGAGAAGATGAATGAACGGGGGGGGGGGGGGGGGGGGGGTTTGGTTTGACTTAGGTCAAAAATGTTTACAACTTTCACCCTTAGTCCTTTTTAACCCTACACTTTTCTTTCCTTTTCCCTTTTTATTCCTTATCTTTTCATTTTTTCTTTTCTCGTCTCCTTAACCATCATTAAACTTAGCCAACTTAACCTTGCTTAGCTAAACTAATCATGACAATCTCACACAACTTAAGTATCGCATCCAATTAAAAACTCTCCGAGATCTAAAGCAAGTCCTATTCCATTGAACGAGCACAAGTCGTATTCTAATGCAAGACCACTCATTGACCATTTAGCCAATTAATAAACACTTTTGAAAATCGTTTTGATGACGAAGACGATTTAATATTTTCTCCCCCTTAAACGATGACCCGTTTTCTATTTAAAGAGCTGTAGTCATTGTTTAAAGAGTCAAATATTGATGAAGGCATTTCCAATTAATATCTTGAAAAAGATTGATTCGTGGTGGCAATAAGATTTCTCTTATTTTGACAAATTAATGCACTGAGACGTACACTAACTCGTGTTAGACCAAGTTATAAAGTAAACTTGATCCCTTTGCATGATTTGGCTTGTAAATCATGCCCGAGAAAATTAATTCCCGTTGTGAGCCAATGTTTTCCAAGGAAATACGTGACTTTAATGCGAAAAACGGGTTGTAGTCTGAAATAACTACAAGCCATAATGGGCATGTTTTAAAAATGTACAACTTTTATACGGACTCTATTTATGGCGCCGTGTCAATTTTGATCGACATTTCTAAAGCCGTAAATATTACCGTACTAAAAGACATGCCCGATTTAAAAAACGAAAAATATTTTTGGTTTTTCTTGATTTTATAATTTTTATGGTTTTTCTAGGTTTTATATTTTTTATGGTTTTTCTTGGTTTTATATTTTTGTATTTTTCTTTTTGTGGTTTATATATATACGATAATATACATGATCATGAACAAAGGATACGCCTGAATAGTTTACCACCACTATTCAGCTGATTCTTCTGCCAATTCTTTAAGAGTCGCTGGAGTGAATGATTTCATGCCAAGCTTTTCGATTAAAAACTCGATTCGTCCTCGATCTAAGGCTTTGGTGAACATATCTGCCAGCTGATACTCAGTGGTGACAAAATACAGCTCGATCACTCCGTTCTCCACCTACTCTTTAATGAAATGGTAGCGAATGTCTATGTGCTTGGCCCGGGAGTGTTGAACGTAGTTGCAGCAAAGGGCAATGGCGCTCTTGTTGTCACAATACATCGAGATTTTGTTGAATCCCAAACCGTAGTCAGTTAGTTGTGATCTCATCCAAAGGACTTGAGCACAACAACCGGACATGGTGATGTATTCAGCCTCCGTGCTTGAAATTGCAGCGCTTTTCTGCCTTTTTGAAGACCAACTAATCAATCTGTCTCCAAGGAGTTGCACAGACCCAGAAGTGCTACGCCTCGTGTCTTGACATTCAGCATGATCGGCATCTGCGTATGATATTAAAGCAATGGAGGAATCTTTCGGATACCATAGACCACGATGAAGTGTTCCTTTGAGATATCGAAAGATCCTTTTAACAACATGTAGGTGCTTTTCGGTAGGCCGAGCCTGATACCGCGCACACATGCATACAGCAAATTGTAAATCAGGCCTGCTAGCAGTCAGATAGAGAAGGGTGTCGATCATCCTACGGTAAAGTTTTGGATCGACAATAATCCCATTCCTATCTTCATCTAACTTGGATTTCTCCACCATTGGAGTGTCCACGGGGTCACAATTTTCAAAGTTATATTTCTTTAAAGATTCTAGAGCATATTTGGATTGATTAATAAAGATGCCTCTGGGATTCTGAGAAATTTGTAATCCTAAGAAAAATGAAATTTTTCCCATCATTGACAACTGAAAGAGTGTGGACATTATCTTCTCAAAGCATTTTGACAATTTTATGTTAGAGGCAGCAAATCTATATCATCAACATAAATTTTTACCAGTATCATGTCGTTGTCCTCCTTGAGAGCGAATAGAGTGGGGTCCACCTTGCCTTTGGAGAAGCCTTCCGAGATGAGATATGTTGAAAGGAGATCATACCACGCGCGTGGAGCTTGTTTCAACCCATAGAGATCCTTCTTAAGCTTGTACACATGATTAGGAAACTCCGTGCTAACGAACCCATCCGGCTGACTAACATAGACTTCTTCCCTTAGTTCACCATTCAAAAATGCCGTCTTCACATCCATTTGATAGACGATCATGTTCATATGAGCAGCATACGCAAGGAATAGTCTAATAGCCTCCAATCGTGCAACAGGAGCAAAAGATTCTTCAAAGTCGATACCCAAGGCTTGTTTGTATCCTCTAGCAACCAATCTAGCCTTATTCTTCAAGACTGCACCCATCTCATCGAGTTTAACCTTATAAACCCACAACAAAGTAAGGATGTTAACCTTGTCAGGGAAAGGAACTAATTCCCATACTTCAAGTCTTTGGAATTCATTTAGTTCCTCCTGCATGGCTTCAATCTAAGATGATTGAGTCATAGCCTGTTGCCAATTTTTAGGTTCAACTTCGGAGAGAAATGCATCAAAATAGCAATAGAGTGCATTCTCTTGTAATTGATGGCGTGTAGAGACTGGTCGATCGAGACTTCTAATGACATTCCTAATTTGGTGATCTTTTGTCCATTTGGTGCTATGTTTTTCAATTCGTGGTGGTCTGGAGTGAACAATAGAAGGAGCTTCTTCTGAGGTAGACACGGCTGAAGGGTTTTCAGGTATCGGTACACCAAAGAAAGGAATCTCTTGTAGGTGAGCATATTCCAAATCGTGATCAATAGAATCCTCTTCAACATCATTAGGCACAAGTAAGGGTGACGATTCAGGTGTATTTGAGAATCACTTGGTAGAGGTGCATCCGGTTCAATGTTAATTGAAGATGCATTAGATAAAGCTTCATTAGCTTGAGCAACAACTTCAGGGATTGGAGCTATCACTACAGGTGCTGGAACTTCTTCATTTGGGGGATCAAAGAATTCATCAAACAACGGTTGAAACAGTTTATCCCACTCGGTCCTAGTAGGTGGTAAAAGTGATGTAGAAGTAGGATTATTGGGAACTAATCCGGAACTAATAGCACCGTTTCCCATCTCGTGAAGCGCGGGTTCAGAGCTGCGTTGCTCAGAAGCCATCGATGTCAGCTCATCGAAATCTGCGTCCATAGTTTCTACTATCTTACCAAGACGACGGTTGTAAATTCGGTATGCTTTCTTGGAGGGTGAGTAACCAATGAAAATACCCATATCGGCTTTCGGTTGAAGTTTTCCCAAGTTCTCACTATTAATGTTTGGATAACAAAGAGCACCAAACACATGAAAAAATGAAACATCGGGTTTACGATCATGTAGAAGCTCGTAAGGTGTTTTTCCATGGCGTTTCCAAATGATAGAACGGTTTTGGGTGAAACATGCAGTAGATATAGCTTCTGCCCACAAGAACAATGGAGCGTTCGCATAAATCAGCATAGTCCTAGCAGCTTTCATAAGCGTACGATTCCGTCTTTCAACGACACCGTTTTGTTGTGGAGTACGTGCAGTGGATGTTTCATGTGAGATACCAACTTCTTCATAGTAAGCACGAAGAGTCTGGTTGACGAACTCTGTTCCATTATCTGTACGAATACGGCGGACAGTAGTATTTAAACGTACCTGAATGAATTTCAGAAAAGTGATGATAGCCTTCGGTGCTTCATCCTTTGTACGTAGAAATCTAACCCATGTAAACCTGGAGAAATCATCCACAATAACAAGGATGAATTTCTTACCGCTCACACTTTCGGTCCTCATTGGCCCACAAAGATCCATATGCAAAAGATGAAGTTTTTCTTGATTAGTGTCTTTAGCTTTGGGCTTGTATGATTTCTTGGTACTTTTCCCCCTTGAACACGTGGAACATAAATGATCCTTGTGAAATTTGAGCTTTGGAAGACCACGAACTAATTCGTTTTTAGCCAGATGATTAATAGCATCAAAGTTTAGATGAGATAATCTGCGATGCCATAACCATGACTTGGTCTTAGATAAGTTAAATTCTCTAAACGAAGTATCAAATAAGTGCAGTAGTTGAGAGGCAGCGTATTGTCTTAAAATAAAATAATCTAAACTTCTAAGCTTATTAGCCGCATTAATTTCCATTTCATTCTTTTTAGACTCGAGTAACTCAAAATCCGTTTGAAGTTTATGAAAATTAATGACCACTAACTCTTTTTCTTTAAGTTCGTTAGAAAGATCTGCTCTTAAGGTTTCAATTTCTTGCAAATGACTCATTTGTTTGTTTCGAAAATGATCATATTCGGGATTTGTTAGAACAGTGGACGAAGGAACTAATTCCAAAGTTTGAACTTTTTCGTTTCACAAAGCAATCTCAGCAGACAAATTCTTATTCTTAGCTAGGGTTTCTAAGAGTGCAGTATTCATTTGGCTAAGTAATGTAGAAGGAACCATGACCAAATCTTGTTGAGTAGGAATATGCGTATGCGAAATGGCTCCCGGTTGTGATTCACTCAAAGTCTAGGGACTCACATTGATATTACTATCATTGATTGTCTCCTCATTTGAAAGACTCACCACCGAAGACTCATTCGGATCAGCACCCTCTTGCCCAACTTGATGTGGTTGAATACTAGTATCAGTGGTATTATCAGTGGTATTAGTAAGTACCTAAGATATTTTTTCTATCCCTAAGCTAGAGATAGTTGCCATAAGAGCTGCCTGTGGAGATTGAAGTTCATCACAGTCTAAATCATAAGCATCAAGATCATCTGCTTGGTATGCTGCATTCTGTGTGGTGACAACGTCTTGTTCAGCAATCCCTGGATCAACAAGAAATGCAAGATCCTCTTCATCAAGTTCCCTTCCTTGTGCCTGAGCTTTCACCAGATAAATCTTCTCTGCAAACCATTGACCATCCCTTCTCCTCTTGGGTTTTTTGCAATCCCTGGACATGTGACCTTCTTCCTTACAGTTGTAGCATGTAATCATTCTCAACTTGCATGTGGAATTAGCCCGTGGAGGAGTGTTGACCATTGGAGCAGGATTGACCGTGCGTGCATTGGTAGTTGATGTAGTAGGTCTCCCCTGATAAGGTTGAATAGGTTGAACCGTTACCCTGCCATTCTCAATAGTAGCTTGTTGGCAAGAATTGGATGAATTCCTCAGCTGATTGTTAGTAGGAGCTGGTCCTCTAAATCCTCGTTTGCTTAAAGTCCTTGTGAGATAAGAAGACAGAGTGGCTAACACTTCAACTGGGTCAGTTCCTTGTTTGAATTCAGGAATGGGGACTTCATCATTATCACAATAAAGTGCTTGGTCTTGTTGAGCTGCATAAGCACTAGAAGGAATACTCATGTGGTCAGAGTAGCTTGATGGATATGCTGCATTCTCTTGATAAGAAGAATATGAAGACTGAGCATAAGGTGCAATGCTTGCTGGGTGAGGTTGTGAAGCATATTGTGATGAAGGTGCATTAAACCGATATTGTTGCTGATGTGAGGTGGGTGGTTGCGGTAGAATCGAATATTGGGGGAAGCTTGGAGTCAGGTACGGTGATGGGAGATAAGCTTGGTGTCCCATGATATAAGGAGTGTTGTTGTAGGACAAGCTTGGTTGATTCGCCATCAAAGCTAAAGAATCAGGGTACATACCTCGAGGTGAACGGTGCATAATCACGTGTTTCTCATGCTGCTGAAGAAAAGCATAGAGTTGATCCAAATTGCACTTATGCAAATCCCTGGTTAACTTAACATCGGTAATATACTCACCCCATTCAGCTTGAGGTAAAGTATTCAAAAACTTTGTGTTATCCTGGAATGGAGCAATCACGAGATTGTATACATTCAGATCATTCATGAGAGTAGTGAATCTGAAGTAATAGTCGTGAAGCGTTTCCCCTGGGCTGTACGTGAATCTATCAAACAGATCATACAACTGACATTCCCTTTCCTGTTTGGTAAGAGACGTACCTTGTAGCAACACCTTTAGACGTTCCCATAAATCCTTTGCCACCGTATATTGACTGACCATTCGATAGATGTCATGTGAAAGAGCTTGGAGAATGGTTTGAAGAGCCTTTTCGTCTGCATCGGCAACGAGTTGTTGAGCTGGTGTAAGTTCTTCAAATTCTCGTGGTCGAGTCACATTGTTGACCACGATGGTACCATAATCAAGTGGACCATTAAGAATTGACTTGACCATAAGCCTCCCATATGTCGGTTTTCCCTTAATGTATGACATCATACGGCCTTGCCATGCTTCAAAGACATCTTTAAAGAGCATTGGAGGGCGATTATCCGTTCCCGTAATGACGGAAATATCCGTAAGTGATGTCATTTGAGGCATTAATGAATTCAGATTCATTTTGATCACTTCAAAGAGACAAAGATTATCAGTTGATCGAGCAGTGAAGTAAAGTTTGTGAGTTGTGTTGAGTTTTTGTTGTAAGAAACCAAGATTAAATTCTCTAAAAAATCGTCGATAAAACAAGTAAAATATCCCTTGGTTCGGAACAATTGTTGATTCGGAAGTGTTGATTCGGAAGATTTTGGCATGGAACTCCTTGATCCGGAACTTTTGGTTCGGAAGATTTGATCCAGAACTTTCCTTGATCCGTGTTGGAAACTCACTTTATGTGACGACATTTAAGAATTCCCGTTAGTTATCATAGTCACGCACATTTAGACTAGACTAGGTTCATTGTAAAGTTTAGGTTGTGTGCGTGACTATATATACCCCTCCTTAGCTTCCAAGGAGGGGTGTTGATTGTCATTTTGTTCATTTGGGAATACATACACTTTTACTCTCAACCTCTCTTTCTCTCTCTCTAAGCCAACAATGGCTTCCACCACCATTTACCACCACATTAGACCACCGGATCCATTTTAGCATTTCTACATTTGGCATCAGAGCCACGGTTCCATCCTTGGATCGTGTTTATGTATTCGATTTGGTGGTCTAATCTTTCTTTGTGTCTCGTTATATCATCTTTTTTTTCTGATTTGTCAAAAAAAGTTTGTCACGTCTTATTGTTTATTCCTCTTGTCCAAACTGTGTCACTGTGTTATCATGTGTCATATTACTTTTTTATTGTCCAATCTGTCCAAAAAAAGATGGTTTATTTGTTGGTCTGCTGGTCATTCTCATCTATCAGTTTAAACCATATCTTTGTCCACATTTAGAAGTACTGTTTTTCTGGGTTGTAACATTTTTTGAAAATGAAGATGAATTTACCCAGAAAACATATTCAGATTCATTGTCCCGGATTTTCAGGAACAAGGACCACTTTTGGATTTCTGCTTCTTGGTACGATCGCATGGATTGCGATGGAGTGTTTTTGACACATTCCGATGGGTTTGACTTACCCATTGCGATGGGACTCATTCCGATGAGTCACATTGCGATGGGTGGTCGAATCTGTCGCAATGGCATAGACACGTCGTCATGCTGCCCGTTCATTCGTAACATTGCGATGGATTTTTTATTGCGATGGGTTTTATAGAAAACATTGCGATGAAACTTTGCGATGGAATGTTTAATTATTGCGATGAATTTTTTATAAAAGGGTTCATTGCGATAGAAAGACTTGACAACATGACCCGGGATCAAAACTATGACCAAGACTGAAACCCATCTCAACCGAGTCAACTCGGTCATTACCGAGTTGACTCAGTTAAACTCACCGAGTCGACCCAAAAATCAAATCCAATCCCATCCATCGTTATACCTCCACAACACCACAATCTAACCTATACCCATCGTCTCCTATTCCCCAATCCAATCTAATACTCAAACAGAAACTTAACTAATAAAGATCTCAGATTCATTTTTCGTGTTTAAACATGCATGTTGAGATCTTTTAAGATCTTACCACGAAATCGAAATCATCACTGATCCGTGTTTGGTCTTTTAAACCAATTTTTTAATATACGAAATTAAATAAAGATTTATAACAAAATTGTTACAAACTTTATTTTTTTTCGATTTATTGTATAAAACCAACATGCAATGATTTTCACCTTACCCGAGACCATTTTATATGATCTTGAAGCCGGATTTATTGTTGCTGTTGGGGTTTGCCGTTGGGGTTTGATAGCAAAAAGATGGGTTCATGAAATGAATAGATTATCACTGTGAGAATGATGAGATTAGATGAGATTAGTGTTGTTATTTGGATTCAGATGGTGGGTGGAGACAAAAGGGGTGATAGGTTTGAGGTGATGTTGTGAGGGACGGAGGTTACAAGGAAGGGAGTTGTGAGTGTATTTGGTTTGGGACGGAGTAATCTATGTGATTAGGTTAGGATTGTGTGAGAGATATTTAGGGATTGAGTGTGTTATTACCTCACAATCTTGGACCGGGTATAAGCACACTATTGGGCCTCAATTTTTTTTTGGTTATCATATCACTTTGGGCCAGACATGCGATTTGGGCCAATAAGGCTGAAATTATTGATGGACTCACATCCTTTTAACAACAATAATTTGAACCGTGTGTTTAGATAACACATACACACAAATTTTTTAAACATACAAATTTTTAAATAAATTTGTTGTGTATTAAGTTTTAATTCATTGTGACATCGGGTCGAGACAAAAAGTGACGAGACATTGTTAAGGAGAATAGATGCTCAAACAAACAAGTTCCTTTTTTTGAATTTGTAGTTTTTTTGTTGCATTTGTGGTTCTTTAATTTTTTCTTGACACTGATGGGGTGACGAGAAATGTGACGCGACAAAATGAAGTGACAAATGTGACGCAAATCTATTTTGACGAGACCAAGAAAAATGGGCGATTTTTTAGTGGCTACAGATTTTGTTTGATCGGGTATTAATTACGTGACGTTGAAGACGGATTTTTCGAAGGCGTGTATTTATTTTATCTTTTACTAGATAACTTGCTAGTGCTTTATCCTAGAATGAAGACTTGGTTATCTGGTTTCCGGGTTCGGGGTGGATGGTTGATGACTCGGATAACTATCACTTAAAGGGGTTACATTGTTGTACTCAGTGTCACGCGCTTAGTCGACGCGGATAATTTCAAGAGGTGTTGTGCTTATAGACTTCTTCAGTGATGCATTGAGTGCTTAGAGATTTCTCCACCGTTCTTCATTCAACAATAGTGCAAGCTTAAATCACAAGATCGAAGGATTTTTATTCAGCTTCACGTTTGATGTATCCGGTTCATTCTTTCAGTGGTCACTTCAAATTGCTTTCACGTGGGATGGTAAAGGTGGCCATGGAGAGTTTATGAAAAGAGATTTTCGATCAACAACTGATTCTCACAAAATATATAATTCAGCTTATTTATTATTCTCACGAGATTTCAGGTTCATGTGCGTACAATTTATTGATGGTTCCGAGTTTCGAAACCATCAAGGGGGAAGAAGCAGACACATTGAACGCACAACGAGTACACGTGATGAACTTCATACCTTCTTTTGATTTGAAGATATTCCGGGATGACATTTGTCATAGCCGCAGAGAAAATCAGTGTTTTAACTCGTGTCGTTATCAATCTCCAAACGGTACACTACTGATTCGAGGTTTAATTGTTTGATTGTTGCAATTAAACATCATCATTATCCTATATGCATTCCCGGGACTTAATTGACTCTGGTGCATCTCCGGAAGAAGATATGTACATTTCCGGGACTTGATTGACTCTGGTGTTACGATGTCAACTTCATGAATGGGATAAAGTGTCCACTTCAGTATTTGAGCTTCATAATTGGGATTGATTTACCTTCTTCAACTATGTGGGGGAAGAAGTGTCTTGATTCTTTCTGGTATGCATAACTTGAACTCTCAGGGGGAAGAAAAATTCAGAAAAATTATTCAAGCGTGAGATGTAAAGTTGTTGATCTACTTGGTGTGCCCCAAACTTTCAATCCCTCTTAGCAACATTATCATGTTATATGATGGGATTTGCTTGTTATATTCCGTTGTGCGCTTAATCATTCTAAGCTTTATTGAAAGCTTCGAAGTTGCTTACGAGGATTGTTGGTTTAGGGGGAAGCTATTTAAAATGCTTCTACATCAAGTTTACGTGGCATGAATTAGGGGGAAGCTAATTCAGAAGCTTCTCCTTAACCAGAAGTGTATGGGTTACTTAGCTCGTGTCGTTACAGTATTTCTTCTACAAGTTACTTTAAAGATGAGTCGTTTTGAAGACGAAGGCCTCAGAAGACTTCATCAGCATTGGATGCTTCAAGAAAGCTTTTATTCTTAATTATTTTGTACTTGTTAGGAAGAATATTGTAAGGAATTCTACACGTCGTCCCATGGGGGAAGATTGTTGGAAACTCACTTTATGTGACGACATTTAAGAATTCCCGTTAGTTATCATAGTCACGCACATTTAGACTAGACTAGGTTCATTGTAAAGTTTAGGTTGTGTGCGTGACTATATATACCCCTCCTTAGCTTCCAAGGAGGGGTGTTGATTGTCATTTTGTTCATTTGGGAATACATACACTTTTACTCTCAACCTCTCTTTCTCTCTCTCTAAGCCAACAATGGCTTCCACCACCATTTACCACCACATTAGACCACCGGATCCATTTTAGCATTTCTACAATCCGGAACTTTTGATTCGGAAGAACTGATCCGGAACTTTTCTTGATCCGGAACTTTTGGTTCGGAAGTACTGATTCGGAACTTTCCTTGATCCGGAACTTTTGGTTCGGAACTTTTTGATTCGGAACTTTGTCTTGATCCGGAACTTTCCTTGATCCGGAACTTTCCTTGATCCGGAACTTTTGGTTCGGAACTTTTTGATCCGGAACTTTTGTTGATCCGGAACTTTTTGATCCGGAACTTTTTGATCCGGAACTTTTTGGTTCAGAACTTTACTAGGAAACAGAAACTTGTTCGAGTAACAGTCGACTATAAATATGAAGAATAAACCCAGATTTTTACCAAGTTACCCAAAACGTTTTGTGATTTCTACTAAAATAAGTAAAACTCAATACTTATCTACTAATCCCAATCAAAAAAATCACCAAAAACTTCAAGAATCAAGAAAGATCTTCTTAAAGAACACTAATACAATCAAAAACTAAATAACAACACAAATCATTACCTTAAATCACCCCATAGCTCTGATACCAAATGTAGAATATTGATAATCTTGTTAATCTATGAAGTGGGTTGAAGATTTCTAGAGAGAGAAACTAGTGAGAGAAAGTGAGAGAGAACTATGTGTTTTTATTCAAATGATAAAAGTAGAATGATCAACAACCAACCCCTTTCCATGGTGGAAAGGGGTATTTATATCCAAGGCCACTATTGGGCTTGGGCCGACCCATGACAAGCCCATGGGTCGATTTCTTACTTAACTAAATAAGTACTCATTAACTACGAGCTATTACAACATTAATAATATTGTGGAGTGACCGATACTTCTAATATACGTTAAAACGTATTTCTAACAAAATGTATCATGTATACAACTCATTTTCCCCAGGTAATTTTTTTGCTCATAAGCTAATGGTCTGATCTTCCCAAAGATCATAAATGGACCTACAAAACTCTACATCAACACTTCCATCTTTGCAAATCATACCACCCGTTACTATGGGTGAAACTCCATACATAACTTTGTCACTAAATCTAGTGGTTTCCTCCTTTTCTACATAGCATCCCTTGTTGCTCTCATTCTGTCCACAAACACCATTACCACATTAGTAGCCTCTTTTACCAATTCTAGTCCACAATGGGGACAACTCACCCTATCCTTTCATATGGTGCCTCAAATGGCATTTATCGACTTCTAGTACGATAACTATAATTATATGAAAACTCAGCCATCGCTAACGAGTTTCCGATCTACCTCTAAATCAATCACCCATGTCCAATTATGTTCATCAACTCCCTTCAGTCCGTATCCCAAACTACTTAAAAATTCCAATTTCCTTACAAAGTGACCTATGACGGTCTTTCACATATCCATTAATTCTTCCAACTTCCCAACTACGTGACTTCTCATTCCTCTTGAAATAGGTGATGAATTAGTCAGTCTATCGACTATCACCCAACTCTCATCGTACTTAATCCCCCACCGCATTATGTATCCCTTCCACCAACTTCGTCCTTACATCGCCCTTTCTAAACTACTCCTATCCATGTAGGAAGTATAGTCTACGTCCCTTTCCTCCTCACGGTTATCCAAGCCACACAACATAAATGTTGACGCGTTCACTGCTTTAGACAACTCAACTCGTGCAACCCACATCCTTCATCCAAACCACTCTAATACGTCATCCCTATAGTTCAAGTTCGTCTCAGCTTCACCTCATCCTTCCTATTCCATGTCTCATCGACCATGCTTGCCTTTCCCAGATGGTACTTGGCCTTGCAATTTTCTTTCATCAATTAACTCCACCCATCACCTTTGCCAAATGTTCAATCAAGATGATTGAATATGTGTTGGAGACGTTCACGATCCGTATAAATCATTCTCCACGTCTCGTACACCAAATGCCTCTAGCATTCTAGGCAGATATAACAGTCCAGCTCCACTAACTAAGTCTATCCAGTTCTTCCAAATCTTCAGTTCCTGCAACGTATAAGAAATCGCCTTTCTTGTCGTTCTCGTACACATCCAAATCCTTGCTCCACGTATCGTCATGCTTCGCGAATTCATCCAGTCCTTCCGATAATGCCAAGATCGGCTCATTATCCAATCCACCTCTTCAGCCTCCAAAATGCTTCCTCGTCCTTCTTCACTTCGTCCCTTGCTGGTTCCATGATACGCCATCATCTCTAACTACTCATCATGGTAGACTTAATACTAAAACTCACACTTGAAAATCTCACGTATAATTCCACTCCAAAACCAACACATACTTCGCCTCACTCTCCTTCTTATACTTTGAGTAGATCAAGATATCGTCGATACTCCCGATAACAACTCATTTACATACGTTCATGCACACTCGCTTCATTGACTCCATGAAATCCGCTAGTGCTTTGGCGAAGCCAAATGCATACCCGTAAACCCAAAGCGTTCATACAACATCCTTAGCAGTTTCAACTACGTCCTCCTTGCACCCTCTCCTAGAAGCAATACGAATAAATTTCCTACCTCGTTCTACTTGCGAAATTCTACACGCATTTTAACAGACCAATACTTCCTCTCATCAGACCACTCAACCTCTTTCCACATCCAATCTACTACTAAGCAACTCAACTTTTACCTTGCATCCGTTGCAATTTCCATCAACTCTTGTTCTTAAAATCATCCCATCATCAATTTCCTTGGGAAGGCACTAACTGTAACTCCTCTCACTCCCCTACTTGCTCTATTTATGGTTCTACCTCACAGTAATTGGCAAACCTACTAAATTTCAGGAAATTTTCGGAAAACTTACATGCCCTACGAACAATCATAAATACCTTTGAGGTATTATATCCCCTTCCAACACTCTCTATGGCGTGTTACTTGTGCTAGTATAGAAAACCTTAAGTTCAGGCTTAAGTGATGTATCCTCCTTTTCAATTTCCTCCCTAGTGGTCTTAGTAGAATCAGAGACTATCCTAGTTAAAGGGCACTCGTTTCCTACAATAGTGAAAGTTCCACCAGTGGGGCACCACATTTTACTAATGGGTTTGATTTTAGCAACCCACTGGGATTTAAGTCTAGCACGGGAGTTCACCTCATTAAGTAGTTTTTGATACACGAATCATGATTGGCTTTAAAGACACATTTCCTACATGTTTTACAAGTAGCATATTTAATGTCCGATTAAGACCTAGAATTCCTAGATGATTGATTGATGCGTCTAGGATGTGACATGCTACGGTTAGCAGTGTTGGGTAAACTAGAAGGCATCTGACTAGGTTTGAAATTCCTATCTCTTACTTGTGTCTTTTTCTTAGCTTCCCTTAGATCAAATGTATGGCGAACGTCATTTGAACTAGTTTGAGACGTGTTCTTTGGACTATATCTAGGGAAACTAGAGGCAATCATGTGATTAGGTCTTTCAAAAGCTGTTTTAGTCACATTGGCCCTAGTTGGTGGAGTGACTGTTCTAAAAATATGTGCCATATCAACTTGGGAGGCAAACCACGGTCTCGAGGATTGTGGTAGCTCGGATCTAAATGCAGTCGGTTGTCTAACGGACTGTATTTGAGGCGGTTTCCCCAAGATTGATGGTTTTTCAAGATTAGTGTGCACACTAGTTCCTTTGGTTTTCCTCAACTCGTTTTTGAGAGCCGCTATTGCAAAAACCGTTTCCTGAACTTGAGCCTTTAAAGTCTCATTCTCTTTGAGCAATTCATCTTGAGATGCCAACTTAGATTCAAGCAACTTAATTTGTTTCAAAAGATTATCCTTTTTAGCTTTAGAATCTAGAGCAGTTTGATCCAATTTTCGTTCAAGAACAATGTTTGACTTTTCAAGTTTTTCAAAATATGTTCCAAATTTCTCCGTTTTCTTTGAAAATTCAATTTTGGCATCCTCAAGCTCTTTTGATTGCTGAGCTAAAATCATTTCAAGCTCTTTAATCCTAGAAGCAGAATTGGTTAACGTAGCAGTCATAAAGCACATATCATGATCTTTAGCATTCTGATCATTTTCTCCCTCAATATGATTCACATCGGATGAATCAGAAGTGGTATTGCTATCACTCTTTTCCATCCCATGTTCGGCATAGATAGGGTCGGAATGCTCAACATGCTGTAAATCATTGTTAGATACAGGATTCAATTGTACCCCAACTATTGGCTCTTCGTCATGCATGCTTGAATCATGTTGGCGTGATGCAATGATGTTGCTATCATT
Source organism: Glebionis coronaria (assembly GCA_025667525.1). NCBI lineage: Eukaryota > Viridiplantae > Streptophyta > Magnoliopsida > Asterales > Asteraceae > Glebionis > Glebionis coronaria. The sequence continues at coordinate 190,791,497 of CM046876.1, forward strand.
GTTAACCGAGGTGGTCTCCTTTGAGTCATCCGTAAGACCATTTGTTTTCTCTGGCATCTGCATCGGATTTTCTTGTATTCCATTATCATGCTCTAGTTGAAGTTGTGAACTTCCATGAATCAAAAGTGCAATAGATTTCATGAAATTGAGCAATCTATCACTGAAGTCTTTAACCTCGATTTGTGTGTCTTCAAAGAATGACTGCCAGATCGTTGAAGCTTCAACCTTGGCAGGATCAAAATGAAAGAAACTCGAAAAATGTTGCTCTAGAACTTGAAGTAAATGTGCGGATTCAATTTGATTAATGTCTTCTTTGTTGAACTGCTCTCGTAGTTGGTTAAATTTGAGGAGCATTTGGTGGACGAAAATGGTACGATCTTGACCGAAGAGTGTCACAAAACCGCTTCCTTCTTTAAGTAGAGAAATGTTCGACATATGGGACCGAAGTGGTCGAAATAAAGTCATTCTACTTTCTCTAGCTTTAACTTTCATTTGATGCGATTCTCCCTCTTGTGATTTGAAATTCAACGAGTCCATGGAAGGTCGATGAAAAATGATAGTAAGGGGTATGAAGAAAAATGATTAAATCCCCTAAATGTATATACTCGAGAAACTAAAATATTCTTGAATTCGAAACAACGATGATTAAATTAAAGTCAGGTCTTTTTGTCACTTTACCCATGACTCGATTATAACCAAATGCAACATAATATCACAAATTTTATTCAAAATAAGAAATTTGAAATAAAAATTTGGATATAAAATGTTTGAAGTCACACACGTCTACTCAAAATCTTTGTTACAATCAATATTTGTATTCTCAACCACAATTAAACGCGTGGCCAAAAATACTAAATGGAGTCAAAAATACAACCTGAGTATAAAACGTGATTATCTTAAATGTGTAATATACTACCAACTGTTTAATAACCCACTAAATGTTTAATAACCCAATCCAGTAAGATGTTCACAAAAGTGCACACACGTCTTCTTAAATTTTCCAAAAATAATTTTACTACACAAATGTAAACGATTATACTAACAAAAAATTCGGCCCTCCAAACAATTGAATATGAGCGTGTGAGTGACTAAAGTGAATATCAAAAAATAAAAAAACAAAAAAAACACGTGGCGTTGGTAAGAAAAACGTGGCCTTAAGTGCTTTGACTTTTCGATGCTTCCAAAGCAAGATTGGAACCTCCGTCTCTTAAAACAAAATATAAAAACACAATTTATATCCACTCTTTTAGCAGTCACAATCCTAATCTCACTCACTCTTAACCCTAATCTCAAAAACTCCGCCCCCCACTTTCTTTCAGTAACAAACAACTTCTTTCCCAAAACTGAATCAATTCCAATCTAAGGAATTCTCTCAATCTCACTTATCAACAACCATGAAGAATACAAGAATTTTATGGCTTCAAGATCTCTGAATGAGGTCTCGGGTAGGTTAAATAATTCCTGCTGTTGTGGTCTCCCGAATACTTCTTTTTTTTTTTTGAATTTAACCAAAGTTAAAAACCGTACAAAAATTTAATGATGAGAGTTTGGTTTTGATCAAAAAATAAGAAATAATGAAGAGTCTGTTGAGAGGTTTTGAATTAGTCTTTTTGGTGAGTTTTGAAACGAGGAGAGCTTGAGTCTCGGTGGGTCTTAAGTTGTTTTTACGTGAGTCTGTGTTTGTCTGTTGGAGTCGTGATGATAGAGTCGTGATGTTTAGATAATCAGACGTGATGTTTTTGTGACAGTCGAGAGAGGAGTTTGAGTCAGTCGAGTGTGAGAGGGTGAGGGTGAGGGTGAGTTGAGGGATGTTGATGTTGGGTCGTGGTCGAGAGAGTCAGATGGACTGTTGAAGTTGTGAGTGGTGTTCGAGTCTAGGTGCCGTTGGAGTTTTTCAGTCGGGAGGCTTGGTACGAGTGTGTGTTTTTGGTGTGACGAGTCGAGAGTGTTGTGGGTCTGATGGAGTCGAGGGAATAGGGTGAGGGATTGTTTGTTGTGAGGTCGAAATTCTTTGGAATATGTCTGAGTCCTGGTTGAGCCGAGTGCTGATATGTTGTCGGAGTGCAGTAAGTCTGTTTTGGTTTTGAGTCGAATTATAATTAGAGTCAAAACTTTTCTATCGCAATATCTTAAAAGACATTCATCGTAATATTGAAATATTCTCCATCGTAATATCTAAAAATACTTTCATCGCAATATTAAAAAACTCACCATCGCAATGTTTAAAAAATCTCACCATCGCAATGTTTTATCATTCCATCGCAATATAGCGAAAAAACAATTCGGCAGAGTTTCGACTCACTTGAACCTAAATCCCGTCGCAATCACGATCGCAAAGTGCTATCGCAATCACGTCGGAATAAGGGTGTCGGAAAAACTTGATCGCAAAGTAGAACCCGAGGGTTATTGCGATCGGAATGTTCAAACTTGGTACTTTCCGATGGATGTGTAAAACGCAAATACAAACCTGGATACTTGATGAACACGAGAAAAAAATGATATGCTAGACAAGACAAAAATTGATCATTGATGAAGACAAAAGTTGAAAGAAGGAAAAGAAAAAAAATAAAAAAATTATACTGATCCTTTTATGACAATAAAAACTGATATATTTGAAGAATGGAAAACTGAATAAAAAATGTTATCCGTGACCCAAAAAAAATAAGATGAACTTTACCAAGACAAAAAGAACTTTACCAAGACAATAGATTAAAAACGCGCCAATCCGAAGAATCAACCATGCTCTTGATACCAATTGTAGGATCGTGTTTTTCTAAGGATTAGGCATTGTTGGATTATCTATTGATATGGATGGGAAATGGAGGAACTTAGAGAGAGAAAGAAAAGAGAGAAAGGAGAGGAAGATAAGAAAGATGGAATTTATGAAATGGAAGTGTTCAACCCCTCCTAACAAGCTAGGAGGGGGGTTTATATAGCCCACCCTACATGTGGGCTATATGAGCTATATTGGATCACGAGCCCAATATCATTGGAGTGACCGATCCTTTCTAAATACGTAAAAACGTATTTCCAACATTAAAGCTTAATTCGTGTAAGACTTAGAAACGCATAAAAAGATGAACCTTTTAATCACAAAATCATCAATCAAAATCAAACCGTATGAAATGTAATTTTCGGATCAAAAATTAAAGTAAATCAAGAAAGGAAGAAAAAGATTGAAGATTAAAAGCTTAAACTTGAACTTTTTGATTAATAAAACTCAAATACAAAGATTAACTAAAGCTTAACTTGAAAGAAAAGATGAAGTTTTAGTGAGAGAAAGTTAAACACTTTCTCTCTCTAAAATGAAAACTAAAACAAAGAAAATTAAACTAACTAACCAACCCTCCTAATGTGTTTAGGAGGGTATTTATAGGAAAATGGGGAGGTGCATGTGTTCTTCCTTCTTTCTTTCTTTTCTTCTCGACTCGATCTAAATTCTTTGTCTTTCTCGACGTCGTCTCGAGATTTGTCGATGTAAATTGAACTTGTCTAGTAATTTTCTTCTTCTATTAGACTTGAGTTCTTCGACTTCATTAAACTTCCGTCTTTAGACTTTTTCTTCGATAGATCTTCAGAATAGGCCTTGGACTTCCGTTCCTTTTGCATTCTTGATCTTTTGACTTCGTCTTTTCTCGTTTTCTTCGATAAATGCCCGTGAAAGCCCGTGTTTTCTTCCTTTTTCATCTTTTGGTCCTAAAACACAATAAAAACACAAACCATGCATAATTCCGACTTTTACGACATAAAATACACGTTTTGGTCTAGTTATTATTGGAAATAAGTGGTAAAAGGATAAGTGTTTTCACACTTATTAGGAACATTAAAACGCGAAAGTCTTAGCACATACGGGTTAAGAAAAAGAACCTATCGCAAGTTCCTAGAATTGATCCTAGAAAGTCTCTTATCAAGGGATCTTTAAAATGCATTCTCTAAACTTAAAAAGGTCTAAGAAAGTGCAAGATCCTATAGGTGACTTGAAAACCTAAAACGTCGATTTAATATAGTCTTAATGAAGCTAATCCAAATTTGGCTTAATTTTGATTTGCATGACTAAGTATTCACGAGTCTCTTTAATTAGAGGTCTTTAAATAGTGAAGAACGTGAAGTGATAGAGTTAGACAAGTGATCATGCTAAACGTAGAACATGAAAATGTTCTTTCAAAAACTCATATGTTTTTAATTATGGCTTTTTCTCCCATAAGATCAATTCATTAGGAATAATATAATTGCAATAAGTAAGGTCGTACGATTTGAAAGGTTACTTAACTTCTAGCCCAAGATCGTTTGAAAGTTGCTCCTGGTTGAATAGAGTTCATAGATAAGGCATAACTTATAGAAGCGGGACGCGACGATTGGTGAAGTTCCAAAAAGGCCCTAACAAGGCATGAGGACTCTATTTTGTTGCTAAAGATCCAAGATGATGTGAAGAATCATTATTCCAAAATCAATATGAAGGATCGAGACACACGACGAAAAGCAATTTACTTCCCTAAAGATCCTGGAGAAAGTATATCAAAAAAGACCCTAACAAGGTATGAGGATAAATATATCCAAGTCCTAAAAGGAGGTGGATCGTTGTATATCAAAATCCAAAATAGGGATTAAAGAAAAATGATGAAGTCGTGGTCCAAGTATGAAGAATCTCTCAAAAACGTCAAGTGAAGAAATTCCAAAATATGAAGAGAAGACAATAATTTCAAGAATGTCTTCCGAAGATTCAAAGTATGAAGTACATGCCAAATATCGGTCTGAGAAAGGTCTCAAATCGTGAAACGAGTTATGTCAAGATATGAACTTAAGGAGATTACGAGAAGACGTTTTAAAAGATTTTGTCCTTTGGCTAACTATCGATTAAATCGTGCTACTTTACTTTCGGACTAATAAATACTCAAATAAGTCAATATGAATCACATGTGATCCATGACAAATAGTTAAACAATTCTAGATACCTTTTCTTTTTATCATAACTAGGATTGCGGGGAGAAAAAGTATCACACAATTTGAACGTATGAGTAGTGTTAGCATTGTGACTTGTACCAACAATGATCTCGTTTTTGCACTTAGCATGGAATGTATGACAATCAAGGATGACGAACTTTACTCTATGAGACATTCACTTGTTTTTATTCATTGACACTAAAAGTCACTTCGTGATGAAAATCATACATTATGTCTTTAACATATCTTCGTAGTATTGTAGCAAGTTTTATTTTTCAATAAAGGTTAATAAAATAGAATTTTGGAGATGCTTAGATACTTTATTCTAGCATTGCGTGAGGGCACGACAATGGTTTAGTATGGGGGTGTGATGAGATGGCATTTATACATGATCTCATCGTTCTTTTCGGGCTTTAAATGCATAAAATGTCATAAAAATACCATATATAAGCTTGTGTTTGTTTACTTGTGTATTTTAGGTATGGATATCGTGAAAAAGAAAAAAGATCACAAGAAACAAGGAAAAACGAACACGAGAAACGAAGCCGCACAATGAACCGGGCCCTAGTTATGATTTTTCAAAGAAAAGACCTTGAAGTATTGAATATTTTCAAGAATGATCCCTCATCAAAGAATAAATGACACTCTATACCCTTGTATATTGATAATTACAAGTTTGGTCCCTTAAGTTTGTCAAAATGACAAAAAGGTCCTTCAACTTTGAAGATTTGGCAAGTTTAGTCCCTCAAGATTAAAGAATTATCAACAATGGTCCTCCATAATATCAAACGTATAATGAAGACCTTCAAAGTTCAAGAAAGTACAAGATCAGCCCTTGGAATATCAAGAAATGTTCAAAACAAGTCCTTGAAATCCTTGATACAAAGTTTTATGGCCAAAGTGTGAAAATGTAAACTTTATTAACAAAAGAAATACGTTTTGTTGGCTGAAAAACTTTGTTTACAACATTTTCCAAAAGACAAGGACCAAAAGTGACACACCAAACATTCAAATCTTATTTTTGCGCCAAACAACTCACCCTTCCACAAAAAACGGATCAAACCATTTCACTATTCACCATCCGTACCCAGTTACCATCTCACTTAAACCAAAGGGTAAAACCCAATTACCCCACCCCACGTGTGATTCACCCTTACACGTTCACATCCCACACCTCACATCATACTTCCCATCACCATGGACCCCACCCCAATTCCCTTTCAGCCAATCATGTGACGACTTCCTCTCCAAGGAATGCCACATGGACAAATCAACAACCCACATCAACTACTTGGTCCCAAAGGCAAAAAGGAACGTCCAAGATCATTTTGAGAAACTAATCAACTCAAACGCGTCAAGGGCAATTCTGGGATTTCTAGACTAGGGTTTATGCATTCTAGAATAGTCTATTAGCTCTATAAAAGGAGACCTCAGCCTATGAGAGTCCCTTTGTTCCATTTTCTAGGCGATTTCTCTGTAATTCCTTTCACTTTAATATAAGTTTTTGTATTTTTCTTTTATGCAATTTTAATTCCTTTATATTGAATGAAGTTGGTTTTAGAAGCTTGAATCTATGTTCCACAATCTTATTTAAGTTGTTTTTGTGGTTATTGTTTCATACGTTTTATTTTGTTAAGGTTTCAAAGTTTTTCAAAAAGTGTTTTGAAAGCAGTTTTGATCCAAGGACTCAAGGCTTTACCAGTTGAAGCCCTTGGATTCTAGGTGTTTAGATCCACTCACTGGCTACCCAAGACCTTAGTTCTTGAGTGGTTAGCTTGGATTTTCATTAGAAAAGTTTTTAGAAGTGTTTGAAATGTGATTAATAACCCTACTGATTTGATATACCCCTATTTGCTTATTACTTGTACTAACCCCTAACCAAAAGCCTTAAGCTCTTTCAAGCTTGATAACACCAAGCTTGTGAAGGGTTTTAAGCCTTTGGATAGGTTGTTTGCTCTCTTGTGTTGAAGATCCATTGATACAAGGTCTTGGTTCTACTTTGAACCATCAATAGACCTCCTTCTTTGTTCAAGGACCTTGGTCACTCTATAGTTGTTGAGAGTGGTCCAAGGAGCATTGCTGACTCCCCATAGGAAGTAATTGTGGAGAGGTATTGATTTCTTTATGTTTCCCCTAAAAATTTATTTAGTTTAAATTTGCTATGCTATTTGCCATGTGATTTTGAGATCTTGTGTTTGTGTGTTTAGTTTTATTGTTGAAACCATTTAGTTGTCACCTAGTTGAGATATTAGGATCATAAAATCAGTAGGTTACTTGTAAAAATAAAAAGTTTGTTTAAAAAGGACTAAAACAAGGTTGTTTGGATTTTAGGATCAAAAGGCCTTGTGGCCTTGTGCCCTTGGTTCTTAGGGTTTTTCTACACTAACCAAGTTATTTATCACCTGTTTTGGTCATTGGTTAAGTCTCATAAGGATTGGAAAAGGATTTGCAAGTTTTGAAAAAAATCTGACAAAATTGGTTTGAATTTGGTCAAACACATCAGAAGCTTTAAAATCTTTGTTTGATGGATTCAGAGTCTGATTTTTGGTTTGGGAAGAGATTTTGTGATAGGCTATTTTTGTTATATCTGTTTATTGAATTTGGTGGCTTATTGAGTGAGCTAGGGCTTATAGAAGTTGGCTGAAGTGGTCATTTGCATCAGCAAAGTTACCACCTCTATTGTGCCTTGCAATTGTTTACCTAGTGCTTGCCCTGTTCTTTTATTGCTTGAAATTTGTTATTGTGCTGCTTGTGAACTTATCTTGCTATTTGGATTGCCTGTTTGAGTGCTTATAAGCCAACTGGCTTATTGGCCATATTTGTACCAAAACTGAAATCATTTGGCTAACTGGCCTCTTGATTCAAAAGGATTCATCCTTGATTCCTTCACAAAAGTTGCTCAAAACAAGATCATAAACAAACCTCTTGGCAATTTGGTAACATTTGGAATACTTTGACTTTTGGTCAAATAAGCTCAATTTGGCATATTTTTCAGTTCTGCTTATTGGTACATGCAACAACTTAGTTTTTGTTATAGGTGTCATTTTTCTCAGCTTATTATCACATTTGAAATGTTTCAGATCAATTGGTTAAGGTTTTGCTAGAAAACTAGCTAATTTGGCTTTTTTAGTGTGCTTATTTGTTCTATAGCTTATTTCACTTGGCTTTTGGTGTTTTCTTTGTTGATTATTCTTAGTTAAGCTATTTGTGAGCTTTTGTAAAAAGAATTATCTTTTGAAACCCTCTAGAACTCAAACCCGACTATTTTGTCGTTATGTGAAAAAGTTCTTTTCAAGATTCTGGCTTATTACTTGAGCTTTTTGAAAATTTCTTTTTGCGAAAGGGTTTAGAATCTCAATAGAAGGTTGTGTGTTTAAGTAGAGCTTATGGCATTAGCTTATAGCTTAATGGGCTTATTGGCCCATTAAGAATAAGCTGTTGGTTATTTAAGTTGTGATAAGCACATTTTCAGTTGTTGGGCCTTTAGACTTTTGTGTTTAAAATTGAATTTTGAGTCAGTCTGGTGATTTTGGGCTTATTTGGTTAAGTTTGAATTTTATTGGGCTAAAAAGCCCATTAAGGGGTCTGTTTTGGTTTTTAGCCCATTTGGGGGCCCAATAGGGGTATTTTGGTAATTTCACTTTCATTTTCTGATTATTTAGGTTAAAATACACTAGTTTGCAACTTTTTATAATTTTTTATAAATTTTGGATTTTTAATATTATTTTAATATTTTATTTTTAGTTTAATTCATTTTAAATAGTTTTTATAGTTTTAAAATTTTGCAAAAATACTTTTTAGTTTAATTAAGTCATTTTAGAGTTTTACAAATTGAAAAATCTTTATTTGGGCTTTTTATTAATTAATTTGATTTTGAGGGCTTTAATTAGCATTAAAAAATTAATAATTAATTAAATAAAAGGTTGGAAAAAGTTTTGATCATTTGTAAACCTTAATTGGATTTTTAGTTATTTTTGGTAACTTTTGGGAATTTTTAGTGCAAGTTTTTATTTTGTCTATTTTTACGGTTTTACGTTTTATCGTCGTAGTTTAATTTTATCGTATCCGTCATCCTCTTTTCTCATCTTTTCTCTCAAATATTAATCCAAAATATTACAAAATTTTCACACACAATAAACCTCTTTGGGAAACGAACTTTCACACACCATTGGGTCATTAGTGCTTGATTTTCATTAATCGACACTTAATACTTACCGCATTTACGCCTTTTTCCTAAAAGTGTGTAAAATGCCTACAATCAATTATCTCTTCCGAGGTTCAATAGTGAAAACCACAAGAAAGTATAATATATATGTAGTACTAATTGGGCGACAAAACCCCCAACAAGCCTTCCTTCTTGAAATACTTACTAGTGAACGGGGAATGAGGTGGCGCTAAGCTCTTAAGTACATGTTTCCCTTAGGCTTGCATTTTATAGCAAAGCCGCCTTTCTATTCACTTAATAGTTCGTATTCCTCGAATTCTTGCTTATTGAAATTGTTTATCTATTTTTGCCTTTATTCTTGTTTGATTGATACACGTAAATGGGACCGGAACACCCCCAAGTACGGCGTATTTCCAAGGCAATACTTATGGAAGTAGGTAACTTGGTTGTTCGTATCTACGTATATATTTTTACATATAATAATATATCAAAAATATTTTTGTATTTATTTGTTTTTAAGAAAATACTATATGTACGTAAAAATGATGGAAAACGATATATAAAATATATTTTTAGTGTGATATTTTAGGAAAAAGATTACTTTTTGATTTTTTTTTCAGTTCCAATGAAAGAATTGATTTTGTGGTTTATTATTTTTTAAATTTTTAGCTTTTTGATTTTTTTTATATTTATGATTTATAATACGTAAAAGGAACGTTCACAAGTGAACGGATCCCAAAATCCAATATGCAACCGTCAATAAATCGTCAATCAATACGTAAAGAACCGGCAGCTGCGCCATTTAATATTTATATTTTTGAGTTCGTTTATTTCTCGGTATCTTCACGAATTGATTAATCGAAAGAAATCAAGTTAACTAATTGTTTTTTGTATTTGATTGATAAAATTGTGGAAATCTAGGTCTAATTATCACAAATCATGTTAAAAGGTAAAAATAATATCTCTATGTATCCATACTATGCTAAAAACATCATGCACATACCACATACAAAGCTAAATGTACAACCAAGTATTGCACAATATGTAAAATGCTATAAATGTAAAGTATATGAAAGTCTAGGGACTCGAAATGTAAATTCAGAAAGTGTAAGGACTAAAAATGAAAATTAAACCAACTAATAACTACTTGTAACCAAATTACCAAACTTTGTAACTGAAAATGTAACCATCTATCAAGATCAAGGACTATAGTGTAAAACCTAGAAAGTTATAAGCCAATTAAAATAGATTAACCAAGTTCCTAATATTCAGGGACCTAATTGCAATTTCTAAAAATTGTTAAGCTATAAACGGGCTAATTGGTTAATAAGCTGAATCTTGAGTTCTAAAGCACCAAATAAGCTGGTTTAGGATTCAAAAGATTGCAAATCAAAAATCACCTAGCTAGTTTGTTGAGTCTTAGGATCTAGACTCATCTGGGATATATAACAATGATTGTAATGCACAGCGGAACATAATAACAAACACAATCAAAGTTATGAACAAGGCTTTCTTATTCATAAAATACTAATAAGCTACTACTACTAGCTCCTGGTGCCTTATAGGCTTGACACCAGGAGGACGCACACACACCTTTAGTTTACATTGTTTGTGAATGAGTTGAATAACCATGTGTGCCTAATCCTCTTTATATAATAGAGGTACTAGGGTTACATCACAACCCTAGCTTATTATCAAAGCTAACCTAATATTACATATTAGGTCCTTATTGTTTCTTCTGTCTTCATCTCTGCCTATAGGTTTTGTAATCATCAAATCTGTATGTCCCAACAATCTTCCCCTATTTGATATTACAAAACAATGTGCATGAAGAAACAATTCTCGAACATGTCATCACGATAATAAGCTGCACATCTAACTATTCTTCCCCTTTTTGTAATCAGCAAATAGGGTCTTGTGCAACTCGTAGACGCTTCCCCTTAAGTGATGCATGTAGATGGTTAAGTATATAAACAATGATACTAACCATCTCTTGAATCTTGAACTCAGTGGCATAGATCATTTCTTCCTTCAGTATGAAAAAGACATGCTTATTACAATATCATGTAATAAAATGTCTTTGAATAATTCTTGTAGTCAATATATGCATGGCGATCACATGCAATGGCCGATAGTCTCAGTGAGCTCTGACGGATCAACCAGAAACCACTCGATGCTTATGATCATGCTAATTTTGTGATGATCATATCATGAACTGTATGGTATCATATGCCCCCCAAATATTTGTAAAAGAGCGTGTAACTGTTCCAGTTAAGAATTATAGCATAAACTAAATCTCCGAAACGATCTATACCCCTCGTCAAGATGAACTCCCCCCCCTTTTTTTTTTTTTTTTTTTAAAACGAACAGCAGGAACCAGCAAAACCACCAGAAGAAAACATAACGTACCAGTAGGAACGACCAGTAGTAACGACCAGTAGGAACGACCAGTAGTAACGACCAGTAGGAGCGACCAGTAGGAGCGACCAGTAGGAGCGACCAGTAGGAACGACCAGTAGGAATCCACCATGAAGGCTAAGCTTCCCCTTGATCCATGTATGCTTCCCCTGAAGAAATGCATGTCCAATCCGATAGGTACCTTGGAGTGATCACTGATGAAGAAAATCAGGTAGAACCAATTTGATGAAGAAGTGGAACCTCCCAAACTTGTGTCTTATATCATGCATTTTATCCAGTTTTTGTAACACGGGAACTGATAACCACACAACTATGAGCCAGCTGTTAGCTATAACAATATATTTAGGCAAAATGATATATTTTTGATCAAAATGACAAGGTGTATTGCTCACCAACAGTTTTTGGTACATGGGAACTGCTAACCTTCACAACTATAAGCCAGTTGTAAGCTGTAACAATATATTTAGTCCAAAGACAAGGTGTATTGCGCACCTAAATGCTGATATAATAAGAAACAAATTTGTGAAACTCAACTACAACATCAAATAAATAATCAAGCATCAACTTCAATGACCAGAAGGAACCATAGCTCACCAGTAGCAATGACCAACGAAAACCTACCAGTGACATCTCGAACCCCGTTCTATATATATATATATTTTTTTTTTTTTTATTTTTTTTTTTTTTTACATATTCTGTCACCAAATGTCGCTATAACTGTTGTTGTGGCACATTTTCCCTGCTGTTGCTATAACCGTACGTTGAAAAACATGGATAGTACTTACATGGCCCAGCCCATATGAACGTCCAGCATATGCATCCAATATCTTCAAATTTTTTTAGGAAATAATCATGGAATAAACCACAATTCCTAAAAATCAGAAACAATAAGTTACATATGCATATATCACGTCCATGTGTATGCTAATCATGTGATATCCCTAAAATCAGGGCCATTGACCATATTAAACTAGGATACCCACGTCTTTGATCACACGTCCAGTTGGTATGCCGCCAAATATATATAGGGAATAATGATATATCAATCATAATTAACTCCTACAAATCAGGAATGAACCAATCACATAATCACAAGCTTCCTTAAATCACGCAGGGTAGAGATGAAATCATAACATGTATTTCCCACCTGTTTAGCCAAAACCGCGTTGCACTCCTGTATCCCATAAAATACGGGATTTCAACCACAAGGCTCCTTACCAAAGTTATCAAGTTACATCCAATGTAACTGCTTCCATAAGTTACGTCCAAAATATGTAGAAGATTTATTTGAGTAAGTCAAATAGAATCTCTAACCTTTTGCACACGCACACTGTGTTTTCCCATAATATACACAGTCAATCTTCACGCCACATTCTTGACCATTTCAAAATATAAGAAGAAACGAATACCTGTTAAACATGACATACATGCAATAGCTATGCAGATCCTCTCCTTTTGCATCGTTGTATAACAAGGAAAACAATATATACCCATGCAATATCAACGCAGCAGGACCTAAAGTTTGTACCACATGCACGTTGGGAACCAGCAGCAATCTAATCACTTTGTTGGCAGCGTGACTTGGTTCAGCAAGGTATCATACGTGAATGGCAAGGACAAGAGGTCTTCAGACTTGGTTCCTTTCATACGAGCAGAATAGTATGCACATACTTCTGCTTTGTTTTGAGTATGAAAACCCTAATCATCACAAAACAGGAGCTCATTGTGCACCAAACTGTCATCACTTAACTGTTTTTGTTTCATCACAAAAACAATATTCAGAAACAATGACCTGCTGCCAAAAACATGGATCTAGGGTTCTTATCAAACCCTAAAAACGAAACCATCCTATACATCAGCAGCTACAAACTCGATCACCATTGTTCATACTAGGGTTCATCGTTGATTCAATAATCAACTCACCAAAGCCAGTATGATCACCATCACACGAACATGCTGTCTCCATTTAAACGAATCTAGGGTTTTATCAGGAACCCTAAATATTAAGAACAATATCACCAAGAAACAGCAGTCACATCAAACGAACAGGAATGTTTATTTAGCATCAAGAACACCAAATAACAACAGCAACATCAAAGTACCAGTAGCAACATGATAGATCAGCAACAGAACAACGAATCATCTAGGGTTTGTTGGGAAAAACCCTAGATCAGCAACTTTATTCATATAAAAACAGAAAATAATGAAAACCTTGTAGATCAACCAGATCGAGAGCCAACAAGCTCTGATACCACTTGTTGAGTCTTAGGATCTAGACTCATCTGGGATATATAACAATGATTGTAATGCACAGCGGAACATAATAACAAACACAATCAAAGTTATGAACAAGGCTTTCTTATTCATAAAATACTAATAAGCTACTACTACTAGCTCCTGGTGCCTTATAGGCTTGACACCAGGAGGACGCACACACACCTTTAGTTTACATTGTTTGTGAATGAGTTGAATAACTATGTGTGCCTAATCCTCTTTATATAATAGAGGTACTAGGGTTACATCACAACCCTAGCTTATTATCAAAGCTAACCTAATATTACATATTAGGTCCTTATTGTTTCTTCTGTCTTCATCTCTGCCTATAGGTTTTGTAATCATCAAATATGTATGTCCCAACATAGTTACAAGGAAAAACAGTTGAAAAGCTCTATAATTCCAATAAGCACTTTTGAAATGAGCTACTTTTATGAGTCTGGCTTATTGGGATAAGCACATGACCTGTTCTTCTCAAAACTATTCAAAATCCCAAATAAAGAACACATATCCAAGAAATTTCCAAAAACAACCAAGAATTAAGCCAGAAAATCCAATAAGTTGTTTTGAGCTAATGTTGACCAAGTTTGAATTTTTTTTACCAAGGTCTAAACTTATTTTCAAGACTTATTAAGCTAGTTTGTGGACGTAAATTAGCACTTTTATGAAAGGAATAAGCTGGAAATGAAAATTAGCTATCACGGAAACAACAACTTATCACAAGGACTTTTCAAGGCTTATTTCTCCTTCAATTATTAGAACTGTATTGTCTAGCTTATGTTTCTAGAAAGGTTGGATGTTAAGCTTCAACTAGAACTAAAATTCAAGTCCTAATTCCATGAAATGAAGATTTTAGACCTGTTTGAAATAGGCTTGTTCTAGTATACTATCTTGACCCAATGCTTTTAATGGCCTTTTGCCTGTTTGACTATTAGGAGCCTGTTTGACTATTTTGTGAGTGAACACAAACACTTATCAACAACTTTTACTACCTGAATCAAAATTTGAATCTTTTACCAAACACTAGTTACTAGATAAAAGCAAAATTAAGCTAAGTGATATACTCAAATCAATCTGACAAAGACAAATAGCTATCTAATCATATCAAGAAGCACATCATGAACCATTAACAAGCAATAACAGGTAAAAATAACACTAAGATAAAGAATATAGCATGCAGACTTGTACTTTCAGTGGAAAATGTAAAGAAAAATTTAAAATTTAGTTTGTAGGCTAGTTTGATGCAGAAGTGGAGCGTTGAGCTCACTTTTCACTAATCACCACCTAATTCAGCTACTCAACACAGCTACAACCCAATCAACTATTATCATCATCTAAATCTGAACAATTTGCAAATGCTTGAATCTTTGGCTAAGTCTGAGTGGATGAATGAACTGCAACTTCTAAACTCTAGTAAAAGCTTCCAAAATAATCACAAACTCTGTTATTCCATAGGAATAACATAATTAAGCAAGGATGAAGAATGAATAGTAGTGCAAGTATGAGTTTGAGAGAATGAGAGTGAACTGAGTGAAACATAATTTTTCATTAATGGAAGTATGTTGTTACAACTGATTTAACTTCCTAACAAACCTTCTAAGAGTGGTTGTCAATAACTTTTAAAGGTTTAACTACTAAGGAAGAAACAGGAATGAGAGAAAATTAAGAGTCTATGTGTTTTCACACTCTAGCTACTATGTGCAAAATGAAAGAGTACATGGGTATTTACAGACTTTAGATGAGGAGTTGTTGAGGGTGATGACGTGTTGGAGCCATTAGACAAATGCCACGTATCCACAATCTGCTTCATGTGTTCTTCAAGTGTTCTTCATGAATTAGGCTTTTTCAATTGACTGGATGATTTGCTAATTAAAGTGGTGGGACGAATTCGCCTCATGATCTTGATCATTTTTCATGTTGAAAGATTTTC
Source organism: Glebionis coronaria (assembly GCA_025667525.1). Taxonomy (NCBI): domain Eukaryota; kingdom Viridiplantae; phylum Streptophyta; class Magnoliopsida; order Asterales; family Asteraceae; genus Glebionis; species Glebionis coronaria. Next base: position 190,807,225 of record CM046876.1, read on the forward strand.
ATGAAAGTGCCTTAATCGTTTGTGATTGCTGGGATTGATATGATACACGTGGAAGTATAGTATTGGTTGAAAGAAGAAGTCACGGATCATTATCCATTATCTGATTTATGATTGGTGCAGAGCTATGAGTGTAGATACGCCTCCTACATCTTCTCTTTCTTCATTTATTGAGGCTATTGTGGCAATCCGAGTGATAGACTTTAAAGCTTCTCATTGGTCAATAGCCATTGTACACGGATCAAGCATCTTTAACTTCCACAATTGACAAATTTGGTCCTGCTAGTTGGCAGATTTGTATCTTAAGCTCCAATCTTCACAAAATTGTCATTCTTGGCCCTTTGACTTGTTATTTGACTAGATTTGACCCTTTGATTTTGTATTTGACCAGATTTGACCCTTTGAGTTGTTGGCTTTGATCTTGAGATCTTTTGACTTTGTTCTTGACTTTATCAATTTTGCACTTTTAGTCCCTTAAGTTTGGCAGCTTGTCAAGAAAGGTCCTTTAACTTTGTTGACTTGTCATCTTGAGTTCTTCTTTTGTATTTTCTTCATTAGAAATGCCTTGGAATCCGTGTTTGCATCAAATTTGTATCTTTTTACCTACAAAAGCACGAACAACAAAGAATACCCTATAATACTACTTTTATACATAAAATCTGGTATTTTTCTTTGTGTTTTAGGGTTTAATATGATATAATTGATAAGAGATTTCACTCATATCAGCAACAATTGGGTGGCTGGCTTGACTTGGGCACAGTTCAGGGAGTTGGTTATGGGACAGTTCTTCCCAAAGGCTGAGCAAGATAAGCTTAAGAGGTAGTATCCTGGGATTAGGCAGAGATCTAGGGAGAACAGCAATGAGTTCATGTAGAGGTTTCTTCGTTTGGCTGGATTCCTTGGCGCAATAGCAGGGACTGTAGAGGAGCAAGCGTACCACTTTCGCTGGGCTCTTCGTACATCAGTCGCTAATAATTTGGTGTGTGTTACCTTTAACACGGTGGCACAAGTAGCTGATGCAGCACACAAGTTGGAGATGTTGTAGGAGAGGGATGAGTTTGGAGAAGCAGAGAGACCCGACAAGAGGTATATCTTGTCATTCAGCGGTGATCATTTCAATTCGTTCAGTACTATCCAAATATTTATCTTTCTCTATACAATTGCATCTTTCGGGCATAAGACTAGGGACCGGTCCCAACCGGCTACTCAACAGCAGCAGATTCAGCACAAGGGTAACGGTCAGACCCAATACCGTTCTGCTTCGGATAGGCGTGGTGGTAATGATAGTTACCGTAACAACGCTAGCAACTCCAATAGCAGCAGGTCCCTAACTTACTCATTTCCTATGTTACATGCTTTATAACTCATAATTCTGACACTTCAGCCTCTTCTACCAAGAATCATGGCAACGAAATGGAGCAGGACCGCAGAGATTCACAGCCCAACCGTGCAGCTATTACTAGTATTATGTCTTACAAATTTCTGCATTGTCCTGTTTGTACCCATTAACCATGTCTCACGTATACTTTTCTGAACAGGCTCCCAGCCAGCAAGGACACCTGTTGGAGGGTATACTCGCCCTCTTTGCACTACGTACAACCACAGGTGTGACACCCCAGGTAGGGTCAAAATATGCGGAAATATCTACGGTGATGTCACTAGGGTGGACCGATAACACATAGTCCATAGAGCATAAGATAAAGAGTTATTTAAATCAGTTTACATGTTTGATAACAAATAAATTAAATTTTTTAAAACATGATAGAAGGTGATTGTTTATGTTTCCCAAATAGAACCCCTGACGAGTCCTATGATGCAGATTTCTAAGATGCTGGAGACCATGCACACACCACGTATTAACTTCATATTCCTGTGCAAAACATACTAAAGGGGGTCAAAATAAAGTTGGTGATTTTACAATTTTTAACAATTAATTAGTTTGGACATACATTAGTCATAGAAGTAATAATGCACAAAGCATTCTTACTAAAATGTAGATAACATTTGTTTATTATTAGAAACTGAAGCTTAACCTCCGTAGTCCTCAACAGATGAGGACGTAGTGTCTTACAAAAAGACACCCATTCCAATTCCAACATGGTATACGTCTGTTGTCCCGGCCAAGGCACAGTGAGCATGACTCACCCAGACGGGAATGGTCAATCCCTAATAGATCTATTTATAACATTCGGGCGATTTACAACAATTTAACAGTTTCAATAATAATCAATCATAATCAAGTTTATACAATCCAGTTGTGTCCATTATATGTTTGCATATTTTCTTTCCCAAAAGTGAAAGTTTATCAAAAGTTTATATGGGGCTGTAAACTCACCTGGGAGTAGGCAATAGCTGTTTAATATGAATATCCAATTAAAGCTCATGCCAAAGTTATGCCTAATCAGATAGTACAGTCTTAATAGATATTACAAAGAACATATATGTATGCTTATACAGATTTTAGTCATTTCCTTTCATGCTACGATATTATCTAAATAACCGTAGTTCAAGTATCATCAATATTCATTTAACTTATCTATACAAGTTTCATTTCTAATTGAACACAAAATGTCTTACTTAGAATATCAGTCTATGTTTATAACACATTTATTAGTATGTAGTTCATTTAACGTTCATACAACAGCTTTTATATAATCTCATAATTAAGTAAACAAAAGATATATCACTTAAATATCTGTTTACGTTCTATGACATATATATTAGTATATATCTCATTTTCATACGATGTTTATTTTACTAAAAATCTAGGAATATATATATATATATATATATATATATATATATATATATATATATATATATATATATATATATATATATATATATATATATATATATATATATATATATATATATATATATATATATATATATATATATATATATATACACACACCTTTATACATTTTATTCCCTAAAGCAACGATATAAATATTTCATATAAATACTTATTAAGTTTTTGATATTTCCACAAACTATTTCATATTCATAAAATAATTTATAATTTACAAGTTTAATAATTTATATAGTTGGTCCTTAGGGTTTTGTGTTTATTTAAGTTTTACTAAATATATATAAAAAAAATGTAATTAGGGTTAGGGCTAGTTTATGTTTCGGATTATTGCATAAATGGTCCCTAGGGTTTCAGAATGATAAAGTAACTTTTAGGAATTTCCCAAAATGGTCCCTAGGGTTTAAGAATGACAAAGTAAGTTTTAGAAATTTGCCAAAATGGTCCCTAGGGTTTAATTTGCCACGGATGGTATTTATTAAACCCTAGACTTTTGGATATTTACATTTTCAGTCGTTGTGTTTACTAGTTTATTAAAACAAGTTTCATAAATTACGGTTTTAGTCCTTTAGTTTCATAATTTGTCTTTTTAATCCAAAAAGTTTTTATAAGTTATATTTTATTATAAAAACTTTTATTTAACATTCAAAGTAGTATTTGGGCTCATTAAATGGGCTAGACATTTAATGGGCTATTTTAGTAGGCCTAAATATATCTCAAGTCCACTAATTTATTTAAATGGGCTTTTAAATCAATTATTGGCTTTTAATACATTTTTAAAGTCCTTTAATTAGTTAAATGGGCCTAAGTGAAATCTTAAGTCCATTAAATCTTAGAATAACATTTCATGGGCTTAAATAGTCCATTAACACTACTTCACATTTTATGTATGTTTTAACTTGGGATATTCTTATAAGCTTCTCTTTAGTTTATTCATATTTAGTTTTGAATCTAAAATAGAAGAATAAAAACTTATAGTTTTTTTATGTGATGTACCAATTTAGATCTAGGTATATTACAAGGTTTTATACAAGTCATAAGTTCTAATCATGAACTTAAAACCCACGGCTATGATTACCATAGCTTATTAAGGTATGTCAAGTCTTGTTTTAAGATTGCATGCACTTGTAAGTGTTTTAATATTAAGATCTAGCTATGTACATAATAAGAAAACAAGTCAAAGTTCATGTACACCATATATATCCTACGGCTAGTCATTTAATCTTGGTATTTCCAAGATATGGTTTTTAGCTAGTTTCACATTTACCATTTAACCACAAATCTAGGTTTTACATTTACATGCATGTACACTAAAAGACCATCTAAGTACACATATAACATTTTAGTGATTTTTAAGAGTCCATTTAACATGTAATGATACATATCCCATCATTTAAACTTAGCACATAACTCACATATACATTATTCATGTATGCCGTGACCTTCAAGGTCATGGTTTTCCATGTCTTTTGAGTTACACAAGCTTACTTTATGAGATCCATGATTACTCCCTCCGTCCCAAAATTATTGTCCACCAACAAAAAACACACAGTATAAGAAAAGTACCACATTTTCAGCTTTCTCTCTCTTACTTTTTACAGAAAGACAATTTTACCCTTAACCAATTAATTTAAACCTTTTTAAAGTTTGTAATTATGATTTCATTTAAGGGTAATCTAGTAATCTCGATATAAAATTCCTATCTATTTTTAGAAGTATTCAAAATGGACAATTAAATTGGGACAAACTAAAATAGAAAGGTGGACTATAATTTTGGGACGGAGGTAGTATTAGTTAACCAAGATTCCAAAAAGTGAGATTTGTAACTTATGTTATATTTAAAACTATAAAATGGTTCATATGATTTTTAGTCATGTTACAACATAGAGTACAAGCCTTAGGGTTCCTTTATTAAAAAGTTTTAACCATGGCTATGGTGGTCTAAAATATGTCGTGACCTAGAATGGTCATGGCTTTACCAAATCTTGATTTTTAACAAGCTATATAAACATGTGTTTATAGATGTATGATGATGCATGCAAGTAAAAATGAAGTAACATAAGGAGTATACCTTTCTTGCCTAATTGTTACCAAGGAAGATCTATATGAACAAGGAGACTAGAGATCTAGTCAAGATGGTGAAGAAAACCCTAAAGATAACTAAGTCGTGGCCTTTATAGATTCGGTTAGGGCTTGTTACAATACTTCCAAAGATGATGATGATGTTACCAAATGATTGGTGATTACTATGGGACAAGGATCTAGTATATTGGATGAACAACCTTTGATTTTTGGGGGCTTATAGCCGAATTGTTTGAGAGAGAAAGGGAAGGGAGAGTGAGATCTAGTTGAAAGGGAATGTGAAGAGTGAGAGAGAGAGAGTTTTCGGCTAAAAGGGGGAAAGAGAATGCAAGGAAAGAGTGTGATTACCTTGGTAAGAACATTTGTGCCAAGTGTTGACACTTGTGTTTCCAAGGCATGACACTTGTGTTTCCAAGGCATCCCTTCACCTTCCACATGAGGGGGTGCGTGTCATTCTTAGCCAACAAGGGAAGTGGGCTCATGTTGTGGGCTTGTGTTGGGCTAGCAAGAAAAGGTAAAGGATTTTGGGCTATTCCAAGGTGTGCATGAATTCCTAAGATGTACACATCTACATAAATGGCATATATACTTATCACAACATATTTCCATGTTTTGTTAAATGTTGCATTCATAGATTTGTTTCATATATATGAATGGTTCATTATTTGATCTCTCACTCTTATATACTATGTAATCTATCACAAAAACAAATGATTGTAGATGTAAAAGTACATAATGATAAGTTCACACACACATCTTATAGGATTATAACGCATGAGTGATTGTTCTTAAGATCTTTAGATAAAGCATCATTACATAAAATCATGGTAAAATCATGGATTTTACAGCACCACCCTGTTATTTTAGCTTTGTCCTCAAAGCTAATAAAAACGTAGTTATCTTTTAATTTAAAAGATGAGGGTACTTGGTTTTGAAGATGTCTTCACGTTCCCAGGTGTACTCGGGGCCTCTCTTCGAGTCCCACCGTACTTTGATTAACGGGATGCGGCTATGTTTCAACTTCTTGGTTATTCTCTCCATGATTTCCACTGGTGTCTCCGTGTATTGGAGTTGGTCATCGATATGGACCCCTTATAAGGTCATAACCAAAGGTTCCTCTGCGTAGCACTTCTTCAGATTTTACACATGGAAGGTGGGGTGTATCTGACTTAACTGTGGCGGCAGTTCTAAACGGTAAGCCACTTCCCCAATCTTGGTTATCACTTTGAAAGGACCCACATATCGTGGATTCAACTTTCCCCGCTTTCCAAATCGTATAACTCCCTTCCATGGTGATACTTTTAACATGACGTAATCTCCTACTTTGAACTGCATGGGTCTGCGTTTCTGATCCGCGTAGCTCATTCGTCGATCACGAGTAGCTTGTAGTCTCTGCTTTATAAGGACAATTCGGTATGTAGTCTCCTGAATCAATTCAGGCCCAGTGAGTTGGAACTCACCTACCTCAGCCCAACATACAGGGGAGCGACATTTCCTTCCATAAAGAGCTTCAAAAAGGGCGACCTTGATACTAGCGTGGTAGCTATTGTTGTAGGAGAACTCAACCAAAGGTATATGCTCGACCCAACTATTTCCAAAATCAATTACACATGCCCTTAGAATATCCTCTAGAGTTTGGATGGTTCACTCACTCTGACCATCCGTTTGTGGATGATAGGCGGTGCTCATATCCAGTTGGGTACCCAAGGCTCGTTGGAGAGCCCTCCAGAAGTTGGAGGTGAATCTGTTGTCCTGGTCGTAGATTATTGAGACTGGTACTCCATGTTTGGTTACAATTTCCTTAGGGTAGGTCCTTGCTAACTTGGATAGGGAATCGGATTCCTTGATGTGTATGAAATGAGCAGACTTGGTGAGTCGGTCGACTATCACCCAAATGGCATCATATCCACGTGATGATTTTGGGAGTTTGGTCACAAAACCCATGGTTATATTTTCCCACTTCCATTCAGGTATCTCAGGCTATACCAGTAAACCGGATAGCCTCTGGTGTTCTGTTTTGACACGTGCGTATGTCAAACATTTATGGACATAAGTGGCGATGTCAGCCTTCATGTTTGGCCACCAATACAATTTCATCATATCTTGATACATCTTTTCCGATCTCGGATGTATTGAATATTTGGATTTGTGTGACTCGTGCATGATTATGTCCCTCAAATTCCCATAACGAGGTAACCAACTCCTCCCGCGTAAGCACAATGTTCCGTCTGCCCTTGGTTCCAGTTTCTCTTTAGAGAGATCGATTCGAAGCATTCCTCCTATGTCTTCTTTCTAGATGTTTTCGGGTTTCTGTGCTTGGGTTTGTGCTTCAAGGATTTGCTTGGGCAGATCCAGATTGATGGTCATGTTTAAGGCTCGAACCCTCATGGGTGGGTCTTTATCTTTACGGCTCAGTCATCAGCAACTACGTTTGCTTTACCTGGATGGTATTTGATTTCACAATCGTAATCGCTTAACAGTTCGATCCAACGACGCTGCCTCATATTAAGCTCTTTTTCATCTAATATATGTTGCAGACTCTTGTGGTCGGTGTACACGGTACATTTTGTTCCGTAAAGGTAATGCCTCCAAATTTTTAAGGCAAAGACTACCACTCCAAGTTCTAAGTCGTGGGTAGTGTGGTTTTTCTCATGCTTCTTTAATTGCCTAGAAGCGTAGGAAATCACTTTCTTTCTTTGCATCAACACTGCTCCCAATCCTTTATATGATGCGTCACAATATACCTCAAAGTCATCATTGCCCTCGGGCAAGGATAAGAGAGGCGCACTACACAACTTCTATTTTATCAGTTGGAAAGTTGATTCCTCCTTTTCTCCCCAATTAAATTTTACTCCTTTCTGAGTGAGTTTTGTCATTGGTTTGGCTATCTTTGAGAAGTCTTCGATGAATCGGCGATAGTATCCGGCGAGGCCTAGGAATTGGCGGATCTCCGTTGGTGATTTGGGAGATACCCAACTCTTAACGGAATCAACCTTTGCAGGATCTACGTGAATACCATCGCTGTCAATGACATGTCCTAGGAAATGGACTCTGGGTATCTAGAACTCACATTTGGAAAATTTCGCATATAGCTGCTCTTCTTTGAGTACTTTCAGTACTTGGGCCAGATGCTCAGCATGGTCTTGTTTGTTCTTGGAGTAAACAAGTATCTCGTCGATGAAGACTATCACGAATTTATCCAAATAGGGTTTACACACTCGGTTCATGAGATCCATGAATATTGTCGGTGCGTTTTTCAACCCAAACGGCATAACTCTAAATTCGAAATGACCATAACGAGTTCTGAAAGCTGTCTTAGGGATATATTCTTCCCGGACTCTCAGTTGATGGTATCCAGACCTCAGATCAATCTTATAATACATACTTGATCCCTGGAGTTGATCAAATAAGTCTTCGATACGAGGTAATGGATAGCGATTCTTTATCGTTAGTTTATTCAATTCTCGGTAATCGATGCACATACGGAAAGAGCCGTCTTTCTTCTTGACAAACAGAACAGGGGCTCCCCATGGAGAAGAGCTAGGTCTAATGAATCCTTTTTCTGATAGTTCCTGGAGTTGTTTGGCTAGTTCCTTCAGTTCTGATGGTGCTAGCCGGTAGGGAGCCTTATCTACAGGTTCATCCCTAGGAATCAAATCGATTTGGAAATCTATCTGTCGCGCAGGGGGCATACCCGACAGTTCCTCAGGAAATACCTCCGGAAAATCTCGGACAATTGGCATGTCCTCAATTCGTGTCTCCTCGGGTTTGTCTTCTTCCTCGACTTTGGAGATATGCGCTAGGAAGATAGGGCATCCTATGGTCAAGTACCTTTGTGCTTTGGTGCAAGAAATGAAACTAAGTCTAGTGTTGATTATATCAGGGTTACCATCCCCTCGTATAATCAAGGTTTCGTTTCCCCAAGGTATACGGACCAATTTTTGATCACATAAGATGACTACATCGTACTTCGACAGCCAATCCATGCTAATGATGACATCAAAGCTACCAAGACTTACTGGGATCAAATCGATGTTGAACGTGTGGTTGGAGAGGTTTAAAGTACAACCTCGAATGATGGTGTCAACTGTCATAATTTTTCCTTCAGCTAGTTCTACCGTGTAGTAGGAGTCTAAGACAGATGGAGTAATTTCCAATACTCTACTAAATTCCGTTGATATAAAGGTTCGATCTGCCCGGATGTCAAATAGGACAGATGCATATCGTTGGTTTAGTAGAAATGTACCGGTGATGATGTTGGAATTTGGATTGGCTTGGGCATCACCAACCATGTATGCTTGTGATGAGGTTCCTTTGTTGACCTCCTTCTAGTTGGCCAACTTGGGACAATCAAGTCTCACATGTCCATGGGTCCCACATTCGTAACATACTACAAATTTCTTTGGCCCAAGATCACTTTCACTTGCGGGGTTTTGGTTTCCCTTACATTGTTTTCTAGCATCATGGTGGTAGTCGCATTTTGAACACTTAGGTTTGGATCCTAAGTAGTTCTTGTTGCGGGTTGTGGGAGTAGTGTCATTAGTTTGCTCAATGTTTTGTCTTTTGGAAGACTGCCGGTGCTGGCTACGAGTAGTTCTACCCGACTTCCGCTTGTTGTCCGTTTGTCTTTTGGACAGGTTGTGAGCTCGCTTGTTGATTAGCTCTGTCGTAAATTCCATTGCACCTTCCATGGTAGTGGGTCGTGAAGCTAGCACACTGTCATGAATGTTGTCAGGGAGTCCGCTGACATACTTCTCTGTGACAACCGTGGTTTTGGGTTTGTCACTCGGTCTTACTTTTAGGTTATTTTATGTGTGCTTACTTGAATTGTGTGTTTACGTGTTTATTTTGTGTGAACGAGGTTGGTGTGGTTATCGTTTATGAGTATAGAGTACTCATAAGTAAATCGAGGAACGGTTATTTCATGTTCATGAGCTCACAGGTGGTGACTATGAAATGAAAATGGTGATATTGTGGTGTTTACGTATACGTATAAGTATTATAGTAATAGTATTTTTTTTTGGATTTACGGTTTAGCGTTTAGAGGTCTCGGGTGAGGTAATTATCCAAAAGAATACTTTTCGGGATGGTTTTAAGTCATTTAGGGCTTAGTTATAAAGTTTATTTAAGAATTTGAGATTTTTTTTAAAAGTGTATATTTTACGACTTTTACGGTAAAACGCGTAAAAACTGACTAGTTTTACGGTTTTGAGGTTTTGGAGGCTTTAGGAGCTTAAATAAATTAAGGAAAATTAAGGTAATATTAATAAGATATTTATTAATAATAAAATAAAGAAAAAAACGAATTTTATGGTGTTTAGGTCGGTTTAGAAGAGAAAAAAAAAAGGAAAAAGGAAAAGATTTATGGTAAGTGGTAATTGGGTTGGACAAGGATTGTTTTGGCTATATAAGGAACCCCCAACACTAAATCAAACGCATTTTTTTTTCTTTCCCTGGAGTTATAGTCGACTAAAAGAAGAGGAAAATTAGGGTTCTTCATAAAATTAGGTTTTCTTCATCTTCCATTAAATAAAAGGTAAAATCTTCATAACCCTTTTCATATTAATTGTTTTTATGTTTAATTAATCATTCTTATGATGGATTAAGGGTTAGGGTTTATATATAAACAGTAAATTAATGTTGTAATAATCATAATATAATGATTACATGGGTTAGGGCTTGTAATTAGAGGAATTAGGGTTAATTAATGTGGTTGATTTTGTAAAACCCGTTTTTAAAAACTGGGCAGAATTTTGAGTCTATTGTTTTGATCATATCTCGAGTTCTAGGAACATTTAAGATGCGATCAAACTAGCCCTGAAAAGGTATTTGAAGTGGCTTTCCAATGCAAGAAACTAGAACTAAATTGGAGGTTGGGAAGGGGGTCAAAAATAGGTTACAGCAGTCGGAGGTCAAAACAGTTTTAAATTCAGCCTGTTTTCTTTTTGAGTTTTGAGTTGTTTGGGGTACTTAGGGTTGCATTAGGATCTTCTCAAGAACATGAGAGATGGTTTATATATTGTAATAAGGATCTGCACTTGGGCTAAGATTGTGGTTTAGGGTAAGACCCTCTAATGGTAATGAACTCTTCATACATTTAAAATCAGGAAAACTGGAACGACAAAAGTGTATATATATATATATCAGAGCCTTAAAAGTAGCTTTAAGGTTAGGTCAAGTGGGAGGTGTTAGCCAACATATGTAAGGGTATGAATATTCCTTTTACAAAACCATGGGTATGTTTAAGTGGACGTTTGACTTAAAGTTTTGAGACCTAAAACTGGGACTGTTTTGTGTAAAATTGTGAACGGGATAGCTATTAAACTTAACCAAGTTAAGGGCTTGTTAAGGAAGGGTAATGGGGTGATTAGAACTTAACAATGAGGTATTTATATGAGAGGAGGTTAGATGTCCATCATAGGTTGATGAACCATTTTAGAGGTTGGTTCATGTATTGATTTATGTGTTTTTGGATTATTAGTTTGGGGCTAGAGCAAGGACTCTGGAGAAGCAATCAGGTGAGTTCATAGTCCCATTTTACTACGTTTTTAAATGTTTTTCCAGTATGGGATGGAGATGACACTTGTAATGTTCTTTAACATGATTTAGTACTATGTTATAAAATGTGTGGACATAAATGTGTTATTGTGTGACTTGCGTGCTTATGTGTTCTCATATGTGCTTTGGTACGTGTTCTGCTATGTGAATCTTGTTTGGATTGTGATTGGCTTTGGTACATAGATGTATGGGCGTCTATGGGACCAGTTGTGATGTGTGTGGAGCGTGGGGCACGATCCGTCCTGAGTACTTGTGCATCGTCTCTTCGGAGGCAAGATATCTCGACGGGGATATAGTTCATCTTCCACAGGTGGTGTGGGAAAGATCCGGATAGTGTGGTGTGTTCTTGTGCGTGTGACGGGATACTTCTTGATTGTTATAATGTGCTTTGTGAATTGTAGATGTGATTGGTACTTGGCTTGAGTTTTGTTGTGGATGCATGTAAAATGATTATCACATTATGGTCCATTACTATAAATTGTTTTTCTTAAACTTATTTACAGCGGATGTCAAGGTTTTTTTATGATGTTCTAGATAACTTAAACCTATGTTCTCACCAACTTTATGTTGACAGATTTTAGTGTCATTTTCAGGTGAGGTAGTTGTGCAAGATGATGTTAGAAGTGGCTAGAGTATAGAGGCTGCTAGGATTGCATTAGGAGGAATCCCTTTCCTCTTAGATTTTATTTTGTGTTTTGAATAAGTGAACTTTGTGGTACCTATATGTTTGATGTTTGTTTATTTGTATGTCTTTGGTAAGAGGTAGGCCTGTTACCTACTTACCTAGACGCCTGCATTGTTGAGATATTGTCACGACATTTGTGTCGCCATCTATGATATTTCAATTTCATTTAGTTCTCTCTATAGACACGCTGTTGTTGTGATGATATCCATACGCCACGCCCCATATTCCGCCATGGTGGGGTGTGACAGAATGGTATCAGAGACAATGGTTATAGAGAATTAGGTTGCCTAGTCGTGTAGCCTAGTCTATAGCTTAAGGGTCCCTGCATATAGGCGTCATAGGAGTATGTGTGCATTTTATAGTATTGATGTGTTAGAATATTATTTTTGTAGTATTTGTTAGGTTATGAACTACTATGGTTCATACTTAACTACATGTTATTTTCTTTACGAGTTTTGATTAGTGCGGGTGGAACCATGGTCGTATACGCTAGTCATTGTTGGATTTCGCTTAATTATGTTTTCATGTTCTTTATACATTTCGAATTTTGTCTACGCTGGTTCAGCTAGACTACGAGTTTATGTGTTTCGTGCATTGGCTATGTTATTTTAATACATGGTATTTTAATACATGGGGTTTTGGATCTTATCTTGTGTGGTTATGTGCTTGTGAGTTGTTGGACTATGTGTTATGTGTAGTATTAATTTCTTATAAGTGTCATCATAGGAGGGAGTACATTGGTGAAAGGGAACATGTATAATTATGGAGGCCTACATAATTATATATGTGCCACAACACCACTGGACTTTCAAGTATGATTGCATGAAAGAGAGTTAATACATGCTTGTATAGTATATGTTGGATGGATTTGAGTGTATGTACGCTTATGCCTATGTATGTAAAATTATTTTCTACTTACCGGTTGTATTCTTGGGATGGTTGCTAGCCTCGTTTCTTTTTTAGATGTTCAACTTCTGTAGTAGCGCATTACTAGGGTCCTCATTTCACGTGTGTGTTTGTACGGTACTTTTGGCGTGAAGGATTTTGAGATGGTGGAGATTTCTTTTTGGGGTAACGATGTCTTTTGTTTCGAGTTATACATGGTAAAAAAATAGAACTTGCAAATTGAAAAAAAAAGTTGTTGGTAGTCGATGAAATAAGGAAGTGTCGGAAACATTTTTCAAATAAGGTGGAATATAAATTCTTTAACATATAAGCATGACTCGGTTATTTTAAAATATTTTGGTTTGGATCACCTAGATTTATTGTTCTTAAGTTAAAAATTTTGTTCTTATTTAGTGATATATGTTAAAATCATGTAATTAATAGAGTTTTAATTTTCTGGAATTAAAATAAATTAGGTTCTAGTTTTGGTAATTAATGGGGGGTTTTAGGGTTTAAAAAATCGTTTTTTTTAATTTGGTATAAATCGGAGTAGACAGAAACTGTCGCTAAACTGTCAAAATATGTCGCTAACTGTCAGAAACTGTCGCTAATGCCTAGGCAGATTTTGGGAAAAATCGTTTTGGTCATAACTTATTCGTTTTTAAAGGTTTTGGGTGATTCAAAAGCCTAAAATTATGTACTCGGAACATACTTTTCAAATATTCAGAAAGTTTCGTAATTGGAAGTCAGTAGCGTGGTTGAATTAATTGTACAAGTGTTGAGTTTAAGGTTAATTTTCGGACAATATGGTTTAAACTCATGTTTTGGGTATTTTGTGGTAATGAACACTTGGAGGGTTAACATAGAGATGAGTTGGGAAGGAATTTGAGAGTTCTTTAGACCTTATTATACGTGGTTATATTTTGATGAGTTTTGATTTATGGTACTTATGAGTAAGACTGAAATCGGGGTGACAGTGTTAAACCCGTTGAGTTATGTGACGGCTCCTAACTTGATTTCAAGACAGTTCTTGTCTGATGAGTTGCGAGATTTAGTTAGGTTGGTTACATAACTTTATGGTTTTGATAAGTTTCCTCGCGGACGGTTAAGGCTCATGTGTTGTTGGTTGAGATTATTTTCGTGTAAACTGAGTTCACGTTTGAACGTGAAGGTTTTATTAGGGATATGCATCCTCGTTTGTTTGCTGAGAATAAGTTTGAGTTTGGGAGTGAATCTCGGGACGAGATTTCTATTAGGAGGGAGTGATGTGACAACCGTGGTTTTGGGTTTGTCACTTGGTCTTACTTTTAGGTTATTTTATGTGTGCTTACTTGAATTGTGTGTTTACGTGTTTATTTTGTGTGAACGAGGTTGGTGTGGTTATCGTTTATGAGTATAGAGTACTCATAAGTAAATCGAGGAACGGTTATTTCATGTTCATGAGCTCACAAGTGGTGACTATGAAATGAAAATGGTGATATTGTGGTGTTTACGTATACGTATAAGTATTATAGTAATAGTATTTTTTTTTTGGATTTACGGTTTAGCGTTTAGAGGTCTCGGGTGAGGTAATTATCCAAAAGAATATTTTTCGGGATGGTTTTAAGTCATTTAGGACTTAGTTATAAAGTTTATTTAAGAATTTGAGATTTTTTTAAAAAGTGTATATTTTACGACTTTTACGGTAAAACGCGTAAAAACTGACTAGTTTTACGGTTTTGAGGTTTTGGAGGCTTTAGGAGCTGAAATAAATTAAGGAAAATTAAGGTAATATTAATAAGATATTTATTAATAATAAAATAAAGAAAAAAACGAATTTTATGGTGTTTAGGTCGGTTTAGAAGAGAAAAAAAAAAGGAAAAAGGAAAAGATTTATGGTAAGTGGTAATTGAGTTGGACAAGGATTGTTTTGGCTATATAAGGAACCCCCAACACTAAATCAAACGCATTTTTTTTTCTTTCCCTGGAGTTATAGTCGACTAAAAGAAGAGGAAAATTAGGGTTCTTCATAAAATTAGGTTTTCTTCATCTTCCATTAAATAAAAGGTAAAATCTTCATAACCCTTTTCATATTAATTGTTTTTATGTTTAATTAATCATTCTTATGATGGATTAAGGGTTAGGGTTTATATATAAACAGTAAATTAATGTTGTAATAATCATAATATAATGATTACATGGGTTAGGGCTTGTAATTAGAGGAATTAGGGTTAATTAATGTGGTTGATTTTGTAAAACCCGTTTTTAAAAACTGGGCAGAATTTTGAGTCTATTGTTTTGATCATATCTCGAGTTCTAGGAACATTCAAGATGCGATCAAACTAGCCCTGAAAAGGTATTTGAAGTGGCTTTCCAATGCAAGAAACTAGAACTAAATTGGAGGATGGGAAGGGGGTCAAAAATAGGTTACGACAGTCGGAGGTCAAAACAGTTTTAAATTCAGCCTGTTTTCTTTTTAAGTTTTGAGTTGTTTGGGGTACTTAGGGTTGCATTGGGATCTTCTCAAGAACATGAGAGATGGTTTATATATTTTAATAAGGATCTGCACTTGGGCTAAGATTGTGGTTTAGGGTAAGACCCTCTAATGGTAATGAACTCTTCATACGTTTAAAATCAGGAAAACTGGAACGGCAAAAGTATATATATATATATCAGAGCCTTAAAAGTAGCTTTAAGGTTAGGTCAAGTGGGAGGTGTTAGCCAACATATGTAAGGGTATGAATATTCCTTTTACAGAAACCATGGGTATGTTTAAGTGGACGTTTGACTTAAAGTTTTGAGACCTAAAACTGGGACTGTTTTGTGTAAAATTGTGAACGGGATAGCTATTAAACTTAACCAAGTTAAGGGCTTGTTAAGGAAGGGTAATGGGGTGATTAGAACTTAACAATGGGGTATTTATATGAGAGGAGGTTAGATGTCCATCATAGGTTGATGAACCATTTTAGAAGTTGGTTCATGTATTGATTTATGTGTTTTTGGATTATTAGTTTGGGGCTAGAGCAAGGACTTTGGAGAAGCAATCAGGTGAGTTCATAGTCCCATTTTACTACGTTTTTAAATGTTTTTCCAGTATGGGATGGAGATGACACTTGTAATGTTCTTTAACATGATTTAGTACTATGTTATAAAATGTGTGGACATAAATGTGTTATTGTGTGACTTGCGTGCTTATGTGTTCTCATATGTGCTTTGGTACGTGTTATGCTATGTGAATCTTGTTTAGATTGTGATTGGCTTTGGTACATAGATGTATGGGCGTCTATGGGACCAGTTGTGATGTGTGTGGAGCGTGGGGCACGATCCGTCCTAAGTACTTGTGCATCGTCTCTTCGGAGGCAAGATATCTCGACGGGGATATAGTTCATCTTCCACAGGTGGTGTGGGAAAGATCCGGATAGTGTGGTGTGTTCTTGTGCGTGTTACGGGATACTTCTTGATTGTTATAATGTGCTTTGTGAATTGTAGATGTGATTGGTACTTGGCTTGAGTTTTGTTGTGGATGCATGTAGCATGATTATCACATTATGGTCCATTACTATAAATTGTTTTTATTCAACTTATTTACAGCGGATGTCAAGGTTTTTTTATGATGTTCTAGATAACTTAAACCTATGTTCTCACCAACTTTATGTTGACAGATTTTAGTGTCATTTTCAGGTGAGGTAGTTGTGCAAGATGATGTTAGAAGTGGCTAGAGTATAGAGGCTGCTAGGATTGCATTAGGAGGAATCCCTTTCCTCTTAGATTTTATTTTGTGTTTTGATTAAGTGAACTTTGTGGTACCTATATGTTTGATGTTTGTTTATTTGTATGTCTTTGGTAAGAGGTAGGCCTGTTACCTACTTACCTAGACGCCTGCATTGTTGAGATATTGTCACGACATTTGTGTCGCCATCTATGATATTTCAATTTCATTTAGTTCTCTCTATAGACACGCTGTTGTTGTGATGATATCCATACGTCGCGCCCCATATTCCGCCATGGTGGGGTGTGACATTCTCAATCTTGTCACTCCTTAGAGGGAACAATCTGGTGCACATCAAGCTTAACTCTTGAAATCTTTGGTTGTACCAAAGGATATCATTGTTCTTACACTTTAGATCCCAGAGCTTGACTTCCAACTTCTTCATTTCTCCTCTGGGACAATACTTCTCAGTCATTCTCTCCTTAAGGTTGGCCTAAGTGAGAGTATAGACAGTGTCATGTCCAAGGGTGGTGACCACAGAGTTCCACCAAGTAAGAGCGCTCTCAAGCAGAGTGCAGGTAACAAAGTTAACTCTGTTCTCGTCGGCACAACCGCTGATGCGGAAAACTGTCTCTAGTCTTTCAAACCATTCCATCAATTCAACAACTCCTTCTTTTCCTCGGTAGTATGAGGGTTTGCATTTCAAAAAGTCGGGGTAAGAACAACCCCAGATGAAGTTGTTTCTGTGCATGCTGTGGTTCGGTTCATTGCTCACATTAGCTTCTCTGGCTGCCATAGCTGCCGTAATGCCTTCACCAATCATCTCTCTGAGTTGAGCAGCGGTAACATTATGAGTAGCTTCAGAAAATTCAGTGTTAGCGGTGTTGGGAGTGGTTGCATTATTAAGGTTTGATCGCGTAATCACCATTTGTCTATAATCATACACAAAATGAGACTATTAGTTCAAACGTTTGTACAGTTTTTATATTATTTGCAAGAGATGATTTCATGCGTAAAATTCATAACAAATTTGGATAACCTGTCAAGATTTCATAATATAATACTTTGCACAACAGATATAACCTAAGAGAATGATTACATGCAAATTTCCATAAGGAATTAAACATTCATTGAGCATATCAAATCCGGGACAGAGACTTGGCTAGCCTTGTCCTGGGTAGTGGTACACATTGTCTTAAGTACATCAAATCCAAAAATAAATGCCAGAAAAAGAGAGGTAAAGCACAAGGATACATCACCAAAATCTTGAAAAAGATATAAAAGTACGAAGGTCTTATATCATGATAGTCAGGATACAACCCGTAAGCTTGTCATGATGTACAAGAAGTCCGGTACATCTATACTAGTTCTGCCTAGATGGTCCACTAGATAAGGCTGGTCCTGATGGTGCTGATGGAGCTGGTGGAGCTGTAGATGCTCTTCGGGAACCCTACAATGTCCGAATCATCGCTCGGGTCTCCTTGAGCACATGAAATGCTGTCAACAAATGGGTATGGAGTCTATTGGTGGCTCCTCGGAGATGAGTCATCTCTGCAGTAATCCCGTCATGTCAGACGGTGGCAAGATCACAAAAGATAGACAACGATTGCTCCTGAGCAGATAGGGCAGTATGGGTCTGATGTTGAGGACCCTCCATGACCTGAATACGTTGGTGGAGACGACGGTTCTCCTCTATAAGCCACTTCAATGCTTTATCAGTATTGGCCTGGACATCCTTAGTGGCCTGGGCTTCTCTCCTCATGGTGCAGGAGAAAGTGTCAATACGATCATAGATGATGGTGTGGCCTTGTCGACCAGCTATCACTAGGCTGCGAAGGTCTGATATCTCCTTCTCCTGGCGTGCAACCATTGCGGCAATCTGATCCTGAACGGAATCGACATGTATCGCTCCGGAGCCTTCCCCGGTCTCATAAGTGGAGACGAGTACGGGCCCGGAGAAATAGCCGGGTGATAAGAATGGAGGTACGGAAGGTGTTAGGCTAGGAAGAACCTGGTCCTCCTCCATAGAGGTCGGGGCCAGTATAGATGATGCGGAGGTAGGAAATGGGTCCTCTGGGAGTACAGCTTCGATAGTTGGGTCATCCTCTAAATCTGAGGCTGACAACAATCCATACTGCGCCGATCGTGGAGATGAACAAACAACTGGGGTAGGAGCTACTACGGGTAGAAGAGTCGAGGATGCAGTAGGCGGGTCATGATGCTCTGAAATAGTATTATTTTAAGTTTTAAGTGAGTATAAGCTTACAAACAAAGAACAATATTATTTTAAATTACATGCTTTATGAAATATATCCCTTTTAAACAATTATTATAATGTTTTAAGGTTACAAAGGTTAATACTTATATATACATATATGTATTATCATTTAAGCAGTTCATTCAACAATTCGTAAGTGCAAGGTTTGGTTTAATATTACCCATATTCTCATTTCAGTATTTACTATGTAGTGTAAAATTTTCGTTTTTAGCACGTCTAACATTTTTCATAGCAATAACTCACTAAGCAGTATTAATAATCAAGTTTAGTAAACATATACATATACAATTAGTTCACATAGCATAAAATGCCCTAAGATCTATATGCTTAACTAATACGGTCCCAAAATAAAATCCTAAAAAGATTTTTATAAGTTATTGTCCAGTTTTAAATAAAAGAAAAATTATTTTATTTTTATTTTATTTAAAAATTTATCTGGTTCTCTATAACTAATGCTCTGATACCATTCTCTGTGACACCCCGGGTAGGGTCAAAATATGTGGAAATATCCACGGTGAGGTCACTAGGGTGGATCGATAACACATAGTCCATAGAGCATAAGATAAAGAGTTATTTAAATCAGTTTACATGTTTGATAACAAATAAAATAAAAAATTTTAAAACATGATAGAAGGTGATTGTTTATGTTTCCCAAATAGAACCCCTGACGAGTCCTATCATGCAGATTTCTAAGATGCTGGAGACCATGCACACACCACGTACTAACTTCATATTCCTGTGCAAAACATACTAAAGGGGGTCAACATAAAATTGGTGATTTTACAGTTTTTAACAATTATTTAGTTTGGACATACATTAGTCATAGAAGTAATAATACACAAAGCATTCTTACTAAAATGTAGATAACATTTGTTTATTATTAGAAACTGAAGCTTAACCTACGTAGTCCTCAACAGATGAGGACGTAGTGTCTTACAAAAAGACACCCATTCTAGTTCCAACATGGTATACGTCTGTTGTCCCGGCCAAGGCACAGTGAGCATGACTCACCCAGACGGGGATGGTCAATCCCTAATAGATCTATTTATAACATTCGGGCGATTTACAACAATTTAACAGTTTTAATAATAATCAATCATAATCAAGTTTATACAATCCAGTTGTATCCATTATATGTTTGCATATTTTCTTTCCCAAAAGGGAAAGTTTATCAAATGTTTATATGGGGATGTAAACTCACTTGGGAGTAGGCAATAGCTGTTTAATATGAATATCCAATTAAAGCTCACGCCAAAGTTATGTCTAATCAGATAGTACAGTCTTAATAGATATTATAAAGAACATATATGTATGCTTATACAGATTTTAGTCAGTTTCTTTCATGCTACGGTATTTATCTAAATAACCGCAGTTCAAGTATCATCAATATTCATTTAACTTATCTATACAAGTTTCATTTCTAATTGAACACAAAATTTCTTACTTAGAATATCAGTCTATGTTTATAACACATTTATTAGCATGTAGTTCATTTAACGTTCATAATTAAGTAAACAAAAGATATATCACTTAAATATCCGTTTACGTTCTATGACAAATATATTAGTATATATCTCATTTTCATACGATGTTTATTTTCCTAAAAATCTAGGAATATATATATATATATATATATATACACCTTTATACATTTTATTCCCTAAAGAAACGATATAAATATTTCATATAAATACTTATTAAGTTTTTGATATTTCCACAAACTATTTGATATTCATAAAATAATTTATAATTTACAAGTTTAATAATTTATATATTTGGTCCTTAGGGTTTCGTGTTTATTTAAGTTTTACTAAATATATATATATATATATATATATATATATATATATATATATATATATATATATATATAAATGTAATTAGGGTTAGGGCTAGTTTATGTTTCAGATTATTGCATAAATGGTCCCTAGGGTTTCAGAATGACAAAGTAACTTTTAGGAATTTTCCAAAATGGTCCCTAGGGTTTCAGAATGACAAAGTAACTTTTAGGAATTTCCCAATATGGTCCCTAGGGTTTAGTTGCCACGGATGGTATTTATTAACCCCTAGACTCTTGGATATTTACATTTTCAGTCCTTGTGTTTACTAGTTTATCAAAACAAATTTCATAAAGTACGGTTTTAGTCCTTAAGTTTCATAATTAGTCTTTTTAATCCAAAAAGTTTTTATAAGTTATATTTTATTATAAAAACTTTTATTTAACATTCAAAATAGTATTTGGGCTCATTAAATGGGCTAGACATTTAATGGCCTATTTTAGTGGGCCTAAATATATCTCAAGTCCATAAATTTATTTAAATGGGCTTTTAAATCAATTATTGGATTTTAATACATTTTTAAAGTCCTTTAATTAGTTAAATGGGCCTAAGTGAAATCTTAAGTCCATTAAATCTTGGATTAATATTTCGTGGGCTTAAATAGTCCATTAACATTACTACACATTTTATGTAAGTTTTAACTTAGGATATTCTTATAAGCTTGTCTTTATTTTATTCATATTTAGTTTTGAATCTAAAATAGAAGAATAAAAACTTATAATTTGTTTTATGTGATGTACCAATTTAGATCTAGGTATGTTACAAGGTTTTATACAAGTCATAAGTTCTAATCATGAACTTAAAACCCACGGCTATGATTACCATAGCTTCTTAAGGTATGTCAAGTCTTGTTTTAAGATTGCATGCACTTGTACGTGTTTTAATATTAATATCTAGCTATGTACATAATAAGAAAACAAGTCAAAGTTCATGTACACCATATATATCCTACGGCTAGTCATTTAATCTTGGTATTTCCAAGATATGGTTTTTAGCTAGTTTCATATTTACCATTTAACCACAAATCTAGGTTTTACATTTACATGCATGTACACTAAAAGACAATCTAAGTACACATATAACATTTTAGTGATTTTTAAGAGTCCATTTAACATGTAATGATACATATCCCATCATTTAAACTTAGCACATAACTCACATATACATTATTCATGTATGTCGTAACCTTCAAGGTCATGGTTTTCCATGTCTTTTTAGTTACACAAGCTTACTTTATGAGATCCATGATTATTAGTTAACCAAGATTCCAAAAAGTAAGATTTGTAACTTATGTTATATTTAAAACTATAAAATGGTTCATATGATTTTTAGTCATGTTACAACATAGAGTACAAGCCTTAGGGTTCCTTTATTAAAAAGTTTTAACCATGGCTATGGTGGTCTGAAATATGCCGTGACCTAGAATGGTCATGGCTTTACCAAATCATGATTTTTAACAAGCTATATAAACATGTGTTTATAGATATATGATGATGCATGCAAGTAAAAATGAAGTAACATAAGGAGTATAACTTTCTTGCCTAAATGTTACCAAGGAAGATCTATATGAACAAGGAGACTAGAGATCTAGTCAAGATGGTGAAGAAAACCCTAAAGATAACTAAGCTGTGGCCTTTATAGAATCGGCTAGGGCTTGTTACAATACTTCCAAAGATGATGATGTTACCAAATGATTGGTGATTACTATGGGACAAGGATCTAGTAGATTGGATGAACAACCTTGGATTTTTGGTGGCTTATAGCCGAATTATTTGAGAGAGAAAGGGAAGGGAGAGTGAGATCTAGTTGAGAGGGAATCTGAAGAGTGAGAGAGCGAGAGTTTTCGGCTAAAAAGGGAAAAAGAATGCAAGGCAAGAGTGTGATTACCTTGGTAAGAACATTTGTGCCAAGTGTTGACACTTGTGTTTCCAAGGCATGACACTTGTGTTTCCAAGGCAACCCTTCACCTTCCACATGAGGGGTGCGTGTCATTCTTAGCCAAAAAGGGAAGTGGGCTCATGTTGTGGGCTTGTATTGGGCTAGCACCAAAAGGTAAAGGATTTTGGGCTAGTCCAAGGTGTGCATGAATGCCTAAGATGTACACGTATACATAAATGGCATATATACTTATCACAACATATTTCCATGTTTTGTTAAATGTTGCATTCATAGATTTGTTTCATATATATGAATGGTTCATTATTTGATCTCTCACTCTTATATACTATGTAATCTATCACAAAAACAAATGATTATAGATGTAAAAGTACATAATGATAAGTTCACACACACATCTTATAGGATTATAACACATGAGTGATTGTTCTTAAGATCTGTAGATAAAAAATCATTACATAAAATCATGGTAAAATCATGGATTTTACAGCAAGCACCCAGGGCCGTGTCGCCATGACAGCGATGCTTGTTTCAAGTGTGGCCAGCCAGGCCATCGCATGAAGGACTGTCGCAAGGGTGAGATAGAGGGCACATCTGGACATGCCGACTCCAAGCCACCTCCTACTACTGGAAGGGTGTACATGACCTTGCGTGATCAGGCCAACCAGTCAATAGGTACCATCACCGAAATCTTGTATATGTATGGTCAAGCTGGATGCGTTTTATTTGACACAGGTGCTACTCATTCGGTCATCTCTACTGTTTATGCCAAGAATGTTAGGATATCCCCTATGCTACTAGAAAATGTCTTAAATATTTCCACGCCCTTCAGAGACTTTGTACGCATAACACATGGGTAAAAGAGTCTTCCCCTCGAGTTTGATGATAAAATTCGACCTGTTGACGCACTTCCATTGGATATGTGCGATTTCGACATGATATTAGGCATGGACTGGCTATCCAAACATCATGCCACCATTGACAGCCACTCATATCGGGTCATCTTTGGTGATGTAAATTCACCAGAGTACATTCACAACGGTTTTATACCTGGAAGGTCTGTACAAATAATTTCAACCTTACAAGCACGTACATTACTGTCACATGGTTGCGATGACTACCTAGCTACTGTTCATGATTTGGAGGCTGAATCTCCATCTATCCAGAATCAGCCAATCATGTCAGAATTCCCAGACGTGTTTCTAGAGGAACTTCCGGGCATACAACTTGCTCGTGAAGTGGAGTTTAATATTGAGCTCATCCCTGGAGCTGAGCCAATTTCCAAGAGTTGAAGGAGTTAAAGGAACAACTGTGGGAACTTTTGGAACGAGGTTTCATCCGACCTAGTACATCTCCCTGGGGCGCACCAGCTTAATAAGTTCACCATCAGCAATAGATATCCTTTGTCGTGCATTGATGATTTGTTTGACCAACTCCAAGGGGCCAAACATTACTCCAAGATTGATCTGAGGTCGGGCTATCATCAATTACGGGTTAAAGAGCAGGACATTGCCAGGACTGACTTCCGTACACGTTATGGACACTACGAATTTGTAGTCATGCCATTTGGCCTTACCAATGCTCCAGCTTTTTTATGTATTTGATGAACCGTATCTTCCATGAGTTTCTGGACAAGTTCGTCATTTTCTTTATTGACGAAATTCTGATTTTCTCTAAGTCAAAGGAGGAACACGAAGACCATCTTCGTATAGTATTACAAATACTTTGCTAGAAGCAGTTGTATGCCAAGTTCTCTAAATGCGAATTCTGGTTAGACAAGATGGCGTTCCTAGGACACATAGTATCATCAGAAGGAATAACCATGGATCCAGCAAAGGTTGAGGCTATTACCAAGTGGCAAAGACCGACATCAGTGACTGAAGTTCGCAGTTTTCTAGGCTTAGCTGGTTACTACCGTAGGTTCGTAGAGAACTTTTCCTGCTTAGCAATACCATTGACCAAACTGATGCGGAAAGGGGAGAAATTCGTCTGGACTGAAGAAAGACAGAAGAGCTTTAAAGACCTAAAGCAGAGGCTGCTACCTGCACCGATTCTTACTCTCCCATCTGGTACAGGTGGATTTCAAATCTACAGTGGTGCTTTAGGGAAGGGACTCGGTTGTGTTCTCATGCAACATAGGAAAGTGATTGCTTACTCATCACGGCGGCTTAAGCCTTATGAGGAGAACTACCCTACGCATGACTTGGAACTTACAACAGTCGTGTTTGCACTAAAGATATGGAGGCACTACTTGTATGGTGAATCATGTGATATCTTCATATATCACAACAGCCTGAAATACATCTTCACTCAGCGTGGAACTGAACATGAGGAAGAGAAGGTGGTTAGAGCTGTTGAAGGATTATGACATTAATCTGCAGTATCATCCCGGCAAGGCGAATGTAGTGGCAGATGCTCTTAGTAGGAAGTCAGGTATGATCAACGACATCAAGATAGAGGAAGAGATTATAAGAGACTTAGAGCGACTAGACATTGAGATCATGGTACGTGGGCAGCATGGTTATTGGGGTAATCATAGAGTGGAACCTGAATTACTCTCTAGTATTAAGGAAGCTCAAAAGTATGATGGTGAAATTTGGGCAATCATTCAGAACTTAGAGCAGCAGACGGAGTTTCGGTTGGATGATGACGACATCTTATGGCAGGGCACTAGACTTTGTGTTCCTGATGATCTTACACTCACGGAAGCGTTATTGGCTGAAGCTCATAGCTCCCATTCTCCATTCATCCTGGTTCAACCAAGATGTACCACGACATCAAGCAGTACTTTTGGTGGAGCGGTATGAAACAGGATGATGCTACTTATGTCTCTAAATGTCTTACCTGACAACAGGTTAAGTTCGAACATCAGTGGTCTACTACAACCATTAGACATTCTAGAGTGGAAGTTGGACAAGATCACCATGGATTTTGTTACTGGTCTTCCACAGACCAAGAGGAAGTATGATGTAATTTGGGTTATCGTTGATAGACTTACCAAGTCAGCTCATTTCTTACCGATCTGCAAGGATGATCCGGTTAGCAGACTCGCTGAAACTTATAAGAAGGAGATCATGAGACTTCATGGTGCTCCATCTAGTATCATCTCGGAAAGATATCCTCGGTTTACTTCGCGATTTTGGAGGAGTCTGCAGAAAGGTTGGGGTACCAAACTTAAGCTTAGCACGGCTTTTCATCCTTAAACAAATGGGTAGTCGGAGCGAACCATTCAGACATTAGAAGACATGCTTCGAGCATGTGCATTAGAATGGACAGGATATTAGGACGATTATATCTGCTTGGTAGAGTTTGCATACAACAGTTGGCACACCACCATCAAGTGTGCACCGTTTGAGATGTTGTATGGCAGAAAGTATCGTTCCCCAATCTGCTGGGATCAGGTTAGTGAGTGAACACTTGAAGGACCGGAGATGATAGAGTTGACCAACGAGAAGGTCGCTGTAGCTAAAGCGAAATTACAAGAAGCTCGTGTACGTCAAAAGAGTTATGCAGACAAGCATCGTAGGGATTTGCATTTCAACGTGGGAGATCATGTTTTTCTTAAGGTATCACCGGCTCGTGGTGTTAGACATTTTGGAATCAAAGGAAAACTCAGTCCTCGATTCATCGGACCGTTTGACATCATCGAGTGAGTCGGTGAAGTATCGTATCGTTTAGCCTTACCTCCGCAGCTTTCTCACATTCATGACGTTTTCCATGTGTCCTTATTGAGAGGGTACAATTATCATCCCCTTCACACGGTTCAGCATCCATTAGAACATATTCGTGAAGATCTTACCTTTATCGAGGAACCCGAACGAGTTCTTGACAGACAAGAACGAGTCATGAGGAAGAAGACGATTCCATTCATCAAAATCCTTTGGAAGGGTCATACCGAGCGGGAAGCCACTTGGGAAACAGAGGAGTATATCCGGGCTTCTTAACCTCATTTCAAGTTTTGAATTCAGGTATGTTCCTCTTTCAGTTTACTTTATCTATAATTCGGGGACGAATTATTCTTTTTAGGGGGAAGAGTTGTAAAACACGCATCTAAATTCCATGAATAGTACATTAAGTAAACATATGAACCAATTAAAACTTTCCTTTTATAACATGAACACGTGTCACGAATATTAAATTCAGAAACTACTTACGTGTTAGTGCACTATAATTATTAAGTACATATTAATACACGATAACTATTCACGAACATGTGAACTACGTATATTATTATTTCACGATAAATATTAATTACGTACAAGTATTATTTATAACACAAACAATTAACCACAAACTAACACGGATACATTAGTAAACGAACACGTAAATTTATTAACATGAAAATTGTCGGGTTTACTTTTGTGGGCCCCTTATAGTCGCGGACAAAGGAAGGAAAAGGGCCAAGCCCAACTTGATTTTGACTAAATAAACAAAAAGGGATAACACATGTTCATTCATAGAGTTTTCTTAAAAAAATGAAAACCCTAGCCCCTTTTCTCCTTGCTCCTTGCCGCCGGCTATACACAACACCACCATGGGTGTTGGTGGATTTTGGGTTATTGAATTCGGGTATTCGTGTTCGTGTTATTAGTTCTCATTCAATCACGCATTCGGTAACCTCTTAGTCCTTTTCTTTTTATTCTTTTAATTGGAATCAAGAACACATGTTATTTAAATCTTAAAAACAAACAAGAAAACATGTTAGTTAAATCATGAAAACATAAAAAGAAGGGTTCTGGTTTGGTTTTGGTTCGGCCGATGCACCACCGAGAGCCACCAAGCTCTCGGTTTGGTTAATCGCACCACCACCGAGACCTCAAGGTCTCGGCGTGGTTGGGTTCGGTCGACAACAAGAAACAAGGACCCCGACTTGTGTCGGGGTGGCCTTGTGGTTTGTTATGGTTCTCAGCGCAGTAGCAACAGCACCACCGGCTTAAGCCGGTGGCTGTTTGGTTCAAGTAGGGGGAACATGCAGCGTAGTAGGGGGAACCACCGGCCTACTGCCGGTGGGAACTTTGTTGTGCATAGTGGGTAGCCGAGACAGACCAGGGGGAACCACCGGCTGCAGCCGGTGGTGATTTTATTCGAGCAGTGGCAACCGGGTAGCCCCTGCTAAGGGGTGTTTGGTTCGGTCCGGTTCAAGGGGGGCCGGTCCGGTTCATGTCGGTCTAAATTAAAACACGGGTTCGGTCACATGATTAATTTTACAAGTTTTATATTTACAAGTTATATTATTTTTCAAGGAAATTAAATTAATTAAAACATGACTATATTAATCTAATTTATTCATGGACTTAGTTTATTATTATTTAGTAAATAATACATGTTTTTAACGTAAGTATTTTACCATTTAATTTAGACTATAGTATTAGTTAATTATTAAAAACATGGACTATAATTAATTAATAAATCATGACTTAGGTTATAATTAATAAATTATTAAAATATGTTTAACCTAAGTATTTTATATGCCTTAATTTAATTAAATCATGCTTATATTTAATTAAATCGTATAACCTATAGTTTATTTAATTAACATGATATTATTAATAAACTATACTGATAATTACGTGACTTATGATATTTAACTAGTAAACTTAAGCTTATATTATTAGCTTATTAATCCAGCTTATTTCTAAATATGGAAACTTTCTGTTTCAGGAAAGTTACTATTTTTGGAAACTTTCTATTTTTAGAAACTAATCTATTTTTTGGAAACTTTCTATTTTTGGAAACTTTCCATTTTTGGAAACTTTCCATTTTAGGAAACCTGCTAGTTTTAGAAAGTTACTTATTATTACACAACAAGTATAATAATACAAGAATACAATTTAATACTTAATCGAAATACATGATGTAACACTCTCATTTTTCGTATCGGTACAGCGGAAGAGTCTTTCAGAGTGTTACGGGATAGCACAATAACTCCAATCATAGACAACACATAAAAATGGTTGTACAAGGTTTAACAAACATTCATTCGATAAAAAGGTTTAAAAGTGTACAACAGGTCCCAAATTATACTGGTCATTAAGTTTACAAAACACAGATCGAATGAACATTTTTAATATTAAGTGTGGGCCATCAGAGTCGATCTCCATCCGGATTACCTTCAAGCACCTGAGATAGAAAACATGCAAAAATCATATCAGCGAATGCCGAGTGAATTCTTAGAGTTTAATGAAAACCGTTATATAAAACAATCATTTACAATCATTTAAAATCAGAACACAAGTATAATATCGGAAGTAAGTCCACATATTGCTAGTCAGGCAATATATAAATCAAGCATACATCTGAAACCGTCCATGAGACCGTAGTCTCTATATTACCATGATAGGTAATATATTCATCGTTAATAGCGTCGTATCATATCGGATATTTAGATTATACATGTAGTATAGATTGTAGTATCTGAATTAGGATTATTATTAGCCGCATGACATTGTTACCTTACTGTGAAAACAGCGGGCCGCGAACCCGACAAACAATTTGCCCATCTAAGTTAGCGTGTCGTCACAAAAATCACGCTATGGAATCTTCTCATACATAAATTCGATTACCAATCAATGTGGTACGACGGGGATCAACCGTCAAGGCGCGAACTGGGGTGATCGTCCCCAAATAGTACTATCAAATGCATAAGCGTCTACCAAAACCCGGTAGTTCACAATTCATGCTAATGGGACTTTAAGTGACATAACCTAACTACTAATAATCCTTTTAGTCTCGAATATAGGGTCATAGCATCATTCGGGTCCATATCATTTAGCATACAATCGGGACTACTTGTGTTCTATTTTTATAAAAATCTAGCATGTTATCTCCCTCGCGGGTTTACAAATCATTTTATAAAACATTTAAAAGAGTGTGAGGCTATGAACTCACGTTGTTAATGAAAGGCGGATTATCGGCTACGGCCGTGCTTCGGTCACGAAAACCTATATAAATAATAATCGGTCTTAGACTCGGTCCAATGACTTTTATCAAAATAACAATATACATATATATGATTATTGTATATATGATGATGATCAAGTGGGTTTATACATCCTTGTTTACTCATTTTAGTGTTTACGTTTTAGTATCGTCTTACTAGTTCACTAGTTTTACCAATTTTACCTATTTTAAGTTCATTAAGTCTTTTATAAGTTCTTTAACTTGTTTTTACCCCTTTTATACCTATATGATCAGTATATATACTTTCATGTTGGGCCCAAATGGGTTAAGCCCAATAAGCTCTTTTTACAAGTATTTATCTTATTAAGTCTAATTATTAGTCCAATAGGTTTAGTTAGCTCGTAAATGTCCGTAATTCTTATAGTTCGGGTTTTATCGGTTTTTACTTGTCTTAGTTACTTATACATCAGTATATAACTTTTATAAACTTTACATTAGACGGGTTTGGTCGTCTAAGTTTTATTTGATGAAAAACGTTAATTTTACGGCGATAGCCGAAAAAGTCGTAAAAATCAAGTTTATAGTTTTTATTACTTATAAATATTATTTTTACCACCATTTATATAATTTACCCATTTAATTAACCTTTTATACATTTATATAAATAAGTTTTATAAGTTAGTGGGTTTATATTTTACATTTTATAAATTATAATGTGAGTGCTTATATAATAATAATAAACATTATTTCCAAAATCTGATTTTTAACTTCACATTCACCATTTTTATCATATCTAGAGTTCTACAATGACTTAGAAGCTCATTTTTGGATGACAACTTCTTCATAATATGTGCTACATATAACTTAGTTATAGCTACTGCCCATTTTGTGTCTAAGTTGCCTTAACAGTCCCTACAAAACTGCTTATTCAGATTGTACCACCTAACTTGTTTTGATCATATCCCACTCATTATTTTGATTCCATTGCATGGGCAACTCTCAAATGTGTATAACATCATCTACTTACTGTAAATAGATCAAACCATGCATTTTTATCAGTTTATCATTTAGTTATCTACTGTTTTTATACAGCCAACTAAATAGTCAAGATTTTAGCTTCATTTCTTATAGTTATCATCATTTTTAAGCATGTTTATCAACACTTGATCCCCACACAACATTTTTATCATCATATATACATCATATACATATACAGAATGAAAGAAAATACATTTGTTCTTTACAAAATAATAAGAGAAAAATGTAGAGGATGATCTTCTTTACCATTCCAAGTGGATTTCTTGTTTTAGGAAGGCAAGAACTTGATGAACACAACAAGTATCTCCAAGACCATCAAATATCAAGATCATATGTTGGAAAATCAGCCCTTGGTCACAAGCAAATCACCTCCAAAGTTGTTTATATGGCCACCAAATGATCAAGGCTTCAAGGAAACACTTTAATAGGACTAGTAAACATGTGGTTTGTAGCTAGAAAAGATCAAGGATGGTGTTTGTTGCTTTATTTGGGACGGCACAAGGGTGGAGTAGAGAGAGTTCTGGAGTGGATTGCATGTAGGAAATGGTAAGAGTGAAAACTACTAGCTAGTTTTGTTAAGTGGGAAATGAGATGGCTTAAAGTGTAAGCACAAGCTTACACTTGTGTAACTTAGCCAAATTGATGCCACCTATGTGTGGTGGTGTCCTCCTTGCCGTCCCATATAAGCTAGTGGGATGGGGCAAAGTGTTTTGTCCCATCTCACTAGTTTACGGGTATTTCTCGATTCTAGTTTTCTTGATTTGCGTGCCCTCGGGTCGTTTTACGAAAAACGTTTTTATAAATTATGAATCACCGTCACAAAACGAATCCAATAAAAATTGTCTCATCAAAAACGGAGTTCAAAAACGTAAATACGTAATCCTAAGGTTTCCGGTTTAGTCGTAAAAGACGCCAAATTATGCACGTAAGCCCAAATTTAAATCCGTAAATTGTGAGTTCGTCAACCAACACAAAAATAAGTTTCAAAATATTATACGAGAAAATATTTCACTACCTGAAAATGTTAGATTTGTCACAGCTTTTCCTCCTAAAAGGGATCAATGTCCTCGTGATCCATTTCATTTGGATGTCCGTTTCTTATTGAAATCGAAGAGGTGCGGATATTTCTTCCACATTTCATCCTCTCGTTCCCAAGTATACTCCGGTCCATGCTTTGAATTCCATCGGATCTTGACAATAGGTATCCGACTTTGTTTCAGTTGCTTTACCTCACGGTCCATAACTTCTATGGGCTCTTCGATAAAATGCAACTTCCCATCTATTCGAACCTTACCTAACGGAATTTTCTCATCACTCACTGCTAGACATTTCTTCAGATTAGATACATGGAATGTGTTGTGAACACCATGAAGTTCTGGGGGTAACTCTAGTTTGTAAGCCACCGGACCTACTCTAGATAAAATCTTAAAGGGTCCAATATAACGGGGATTCAATTTTCCTCGTCTTCCAAATCTTATAACGCCTTTCCATGGCGATACCTTCAACATTACTCGGTCACCCACTTCAAACTCCATTGGCTTCCGCCGCACATCCGCGTAACTTTTCCGTCTACTACGGGCAGTCAACAACCTCTTCTTAATCTGAACTATCATCTCCGTAGTCTCCCGGATCAATTCCGGTCCCGTGAGCTGGGTATCCCCAACTTCACTCCAACATACAGGAGATCTACACTTCCTACCATACAAAGCTTCAAACGGTGCAGCCTTAATACTAGAATGGTAACTATTGTTATACGAAAACTCTGCTAACGACAAATGTTTATCCCAATTCTTACCAAAGTCTAACACACAAGCTCTCAACATATCTTCCAGTGTTTGTATCGTCCTTTCACTCTGCCCATTAGTCTGGGAGTGATAAGCAGTGCTCATGTCGAGATTCGTTCCCAAAGATCTTTGGAGAGATTTCCAAAAAATTCGATGCGAATCTAGGATCTCGATCTGAAATGATCGATACAGGCACTCCATGCTTGCATACAACATTATCAAGGTATATTCGAGTCAGCTTATCCAGTGAGAACTGCTCCTTAACCGGAATGAAGTGTGCTGATTTGATCAGTCTATCGACAATAATCCAAATCGAAGTGTTTCCAGATGATGTTCTAGGAAGCTTGGTGATAAAGTCTATCGTAATTCGTTCCCACTTCCATTCAGGAATCTTTGGCTGTTGAAGTAGTCCTGATGGCTTTTGATGTTCAGCTTTAACTCTAGCACAAGTCAAGCATTGAAGAACATACATAGCTATGTCAGCTTTCATATTCGGCCACCAATACAACTTCTTCAAATCATGGTACATCTTATCAGATCCCGGATGAATGGAATACTTAGATTTATGGGATTCTAACATAATCAAATCTCTTAAGCCTCCAAACTTATCCACATACGACCTCTTAAACATTTCACTCCATCAGCTCTAACTTCTAAAGGATCTCCTTCTCCTCGGAACCCTTCATTAACAAAATTCTCCTTCTTACAAGCTTCTATTTGCGCATTTCTAATTTGCACAGGCAAATTATTGTGAACGGTCAAGACTAGAGAACGCACCCTGATAGGCTCTCTATCTTTCCTACTCAACGCATCAGCAACAACATTGGCTTTTCCTGGGTGATACTTTATATCACAATCATAATCACTTAACAACTCTATCCATCTTCGTTGCCTCATGTTCAATTCCTTCTGGTCGAGAATATACTGTAGGCTTTTGTGATCGGTGAATACCGTACACTTGGTGCCATACAGATAATGTCTCCACAACCTAAGAGCAAAGACTACAGCTCCTAACTCAAGATCATGAGTAGTATAATTCTCCTCATTCTTCCTTAATTGCCTAGAAGCATAAGCTATCACTTTCTCTCTCTGCATCAAAACAGCTCCATAACCTCTAAGAGATGCATCACAATACACTACAAAATCTTCACTCCCTTCGGGTAATGATAAGATTGGCGCACTACATAAGTTTTGCTTCAATATCTGAAATGCTCCATCTTCATCACTTCCCCAAACGAAAGGTTTATTCTTCTGAGTAAGCTTAGTCAAGGGTTTAGCTATCAAAGAAAATTCTTTAATGAATCGCCTATAATAGCCAGCCAATCCTAAGAACTGTCGCACTTCCGTTGGCGTTGTCGGTGCAGACCAATTCTTAATAGCTTCAACCTTTGTAGGATCAACATGAATTCCATCTTTGTTAATCACATGACCAAGAAATTGCACAGAATCTAACCAGAAATCACACTTCGAAAACTTAGCATACAACCTTTCATCCTTCAACAACTTCAAAACAATCCTCAAATGTTCTCTATGCTCATCTTCATTCTTAGAATAGATTAGAATATCGTCGATAAACACAATCACAAATTTATCCAAGTAGGGCTTGCACACTCGATTCATTAAATCCATGAAAACCGCAGGTGCGTTAGTTAA
Organism: Glebionis coronaria; assembly: GCA_025667525.1. Lineage (NCBI taxonomy): Eukaryota > Viridiplantae > Streptophyta > Magnoliopsida > Asterales > Asteraceae > Glebionis > Glebionis coronaria. The sequence goes on from CM046876.1 coordinate 190,841,319, forward strand.
CCCAAATGGCATTACTTGAAATTCATAGTGTCCATAACGAGTTCTAAATGCAGTTATAGGAATATCTTCTTCACGGACGCGAAGTTGGTGATATCCTGACCGCAAATCTATCTTAGAATACACACTAGATCCTTGCAGTTAATCAAACAAATCATCAACCTAGGTAAAGGATATCGATTTTTAATTGTCAACTTATTTAGTTCCCTATAATCAATGCACATACGAAAAGATCCATCTTTCTTCTTAACGAACAAGACTGGAGCTCCCCAAGGCGACGAGCTCGGTCGAATAAAACCTTTATCAGACAACTCCTTAAGTTGCTCAGATAACTCCTTTAATTCAGAAGGGGCTAATCGGTAAGGCGCACGTGCCACCGGTGCAGCACCAGGAATTAAATCGATTCGAAACTCTACTTGCCTTATCGGTGGATGATATGAGCTTAAACTCATATCCTTTTATCAACAAATAACCCTAAAACATGAAGCAAAATACCCATTTATCTTGTAAAAAGCAGTGTTATGTGGTATGTTGTGTTTGTGTGCACTTGTGTAGGTAAGAAGATACATTTTCAAGCAAACAAGGAAAAACCAAGCTCAAATGGATGAAAAAGACAAAAGAGGATCAAAAGTGACAAGACTTTGAAGTTCAAGGACCTATCTTGACAAGTTATGAAAGTTGAAGGACTTAAAGTGCAAATTATGAAAAGTCAAGATTCAAGTCAAACCTGGTCAACTATCAAGTCAACTCAGTCAAAGGGCCATTTTGTACAAGTTATCAAAGTTAAAGGACCAAAAATGACAAAGGAATGAAGATCCTAGCTTGAAATGGGAATCTGCCAAGTATAGGGACCAAATCTGCCAACTATGGAAAGAAATGCAAGTTTAATCCAAGTGGAAAGAATTCAACCAATGGGAAAAGAGAATACGCCTCACACGGATCACCACATAAGCCCACTACTGCCGCCTTTCATTTATTACCATATCTCAACAGTGTAATCCGCAACACATCTCCTCAACCAATAAGAAGATGACACGTGTTATCTTCTTTAACAAAAAATATTTCCAGGATCGGGTTTTTGATAGAGGGCGTTTCATGAGAAGATCAAAACACCAAACTTGCTCGTTTTGAAGAGAGGAATACAATGGTGCAATCCAATTAACAAATCATCCATTCAATCAAAAACCCCCAATTCAGTGTTCATCACCTTCAAGTGCCAAATGCAGAATTTTTCCACGTGGCAAGATATTATTGGTTCTGACACGTCACAACTCCAACAAATTCTCCTATCTTGCCTATAAATAGATAGCTTGTACCTCATTTCTCATTGTAGCTTAAAATTGTAAAAACACATAGTTCAATTTCCCTTTCCTTTTTCTCTCACTTTTCCCCTAACTACTCAAGAGTCTGACAAACTCTTGAGTCAGTTAGTTAGTTAGTAGCTTGTAACCAACCTTTGTAACTGAATTCTTGCAATAAAATTCAAATTTCCTTTTCCCGCCAAATTCTGTTCTTCAAAATTCCAGTTGATTCTTGTTGCTGTTGAGTGTTCTTGTTGCTGATTGATGTTTGTTATGATCAACTATAGATCATAACTGACATTTGTGGAGATTAGAAGCTGTTTGATCAGATTTCAAGTTTTTCCATTGTTTTGAAGATTTGTAGCAGAATGTTGATTGATTCTTGTTGAACACTAGTGATAGGTGGTGGTTATCACTAGGGCAAGAGAGCTCAGCGCTCCTCTTCTTCCCAAAGGATTTCTACAATAGGTTCCATAGCTCTTGTTTTATGTTCCACTTAACAAGTCCTTGCATGCTCAATTTCTTAGTTTAATCTTGATGGCTGTATGATATAACTGTTTTTAGTTGATGATTGATTGATTTTAGTGAGTTTATAGCTTAATCCTGTCTTCTTGTGATTTGAATTGGATTTTGTTCTAGTTACTTGCATAGTTTCAGTCAATTTTAGCTTTGCACCTTAATTGAGTTCTAGTTGAGATAATTGTTTGATTTCAGCTTGATTAGCTTTCATTTTGTCCATTGAAACTAGTCTGCTATGGCCTTTATATCAGTTTAATCCAGAACTTAATAAGTCTTTGTTAAATTTTGATCAAAACAGATAAAGGAGTGTTTGGGAGTAGCTATAAAATAGATTTCAAGTGTTAAGATTTGGTGTTTAGAAGTTGATTTCCAGTCATTAGGTGTTAACAATTGGTTTTAAGTCCTTTACAAGTCAATAAAACAGTCAAACAGGCAATTGGCATAAAAATTGTTTGGGTTAGCCTTATTTCAGCTTTGATAGCTAAAACTTACCATTTTTAATTGCTTGTTTCATATTCATTCCTTGATGAAATTTGCTCAAACTTGTTTCTAGTCCTAGCTTACATCATAAACTTCTAGTTTCTAAAAGGAAATTCTACAGTATTAGGTAATAAGCTAGAAAATAGCTTTTTAGTCCATGACTGAGCATTTGTCATTCTCTGAGACAAAGTGCTAACTGTTTTACTGGTTCTCTTAATCCACTTCACAAAAGTTGTTGTTTTCTTTCACCAAACTAGTTAGAAAGTATTGAATATTAAGTTTTGAAGTTTTGAGCTTTTTCATAAAAGTTGGTCAAACTTGGTCAACATAAGCTCAAAAGAGCTTATTTCAGATTTCTCATTCATTTCTGGATGAAAATGGTTCTAGTTTGATTTCCCCTTCTTTAAATCAAGTGCTTAATCAGTTTCTTCACAAAAATCAAGTTGTGACTGTTTGGTTTGAGCTGTAGCTTATTTTGAGCTTATTAATAAGCACTCTTTAGCTTATTTCTTACTTTTAGCTTAAATCCTTGGACACACGTAACTAAGATTAGATTTTAAGAGTTTTGCAAGTTGTTTCAGCTTATTTGGTTGAGAAATAAGCTCAAACGAGCTTATTCTTCATAGTGTCCCGTTTTTGGTTAAAAATTTAGGTTAATTGCACTTTAGTCCCTAGAAGTTTAATCAGTTTAAAAACCTAGCTAAACTTCCTAATTTTGTGGTATTTGCAAAATTCAGTCCTTTACATTTGGAAGTTGTTAGTTTTCAGTTATTAAGTTTGTTGGTTTGTTACTATTTGGTTAGTTAGTTGTCAAATTTACAAGTTTGGTCCTTATAGTTAACAGTTTTGCATTTTTAGTCCCTAAAGTTGTTAGAATTTAATTTTCAAGCATTTAATTTTCCTAGAATTTACATTTTCAGTCCTCTTAGTTTTATATTTTGCAATTTTAATTTTGTTTGAATAACATCTTGGTATTTGCAACTTGTTTTACGTATAAGTAGGTTTATATTTTTCATTTTTAAATAGTGTTGTTTGAATTAGCAATAGATTACCAAGTAAGCTTGAACAACCAAGAACAATAATAAATCTGATATTGGTTGGACTTTCTATTAGTTAAGAACTGAGAAAACGAACTTGCATTATACTACATTTCAAATGGCGCCGCTGCCGGTTCTTTGACTACACGAGAGACTATCGATTGACGGTTTTCATTGGCTTTTGGGATCCGTTCATTTTGTGAACGTTATTTTTACGTATCATAAATCAAAAACAAATAAAAAAATCAAAAATATAAAAATATATAAAAACTAAAAAATTAACAAAACAATTCTTTTCCTAAAGAATTGACCAAAAAAAAAAATTTAAAAATCCAAAAAGCAATCTTTTTCCTAAAAGATTGCACCCAAAAATATATATTATTGGATTCTCTCGGTTTTTATGTACATATAGTATTTTCCTTTAAAAAACTCATAAATAAAAAAATATTTTCCATATATTATTATAAGTAAATACGTATACGTATAAGAACAATCAATCTACATATCTTCCATAAGTATTGCCGAGGCAATACACCGTGTTGAGGGGCGTTCCGGTCCTTGACACGCGTATCGATCAAACAAAATAAAGCAAGAATAGATAAATACTCTCAATAAGCAACAATTCGAAGAATACGAACATTTAAGTGAATAGAAAGGCGATGTGCTATAAAATGCCATCTAAGGGTCAATAGGTACTTAAGTGCTTCGCGCCACCTAACCCCCCGTTCACTTGGGAGTATTCTAAGAAGGAAGGCTTCATTGAGGGTCTTGCACCCAAAGTAGTAATACATATATTGTTATTTTCTTGTGGATATTTAATATTGAAACTCGAAGAGAATAATCCATTTCTTTTCAAAGTCACACGAGAGCTTCTCTCTCATTCCTCGTATTGAGTTGCATGCTCACTCGCGGGCGTGCACAAATACCGATTGGTGTACAACCTCTTCCTCCGAAAAGGAAGAAAAAGAGAAAGAGTAAGACCACCACCGTCCACCAAGCCGATCACGAGAATCGTGCTTTGTCACCACCACAAAGAGCCATGGCTATTGATAACCGTACTTTGTATGAACGTATGCAATCCAACATTCATGGATATGTTAGTGCCATTAAGATTCCCGATTTTCCCGCTAACACATTTGAGCTACATACATCTATGATCAATATGGTTTCTTCATCACCTTTCTTTGGAAAACAAAATGAGGATCCCCATGCTCACCTTAAGAGATTCCTTTCACTTTGCAATACCATTAAGCATAATGGGGTTCCACATGAGGTCATTAGATTGATGTTAGTGTCATTTTCCTTAGATGGGAGTGCTAAGCATTGGTTAGACACCCAACCACCCGATAGTATCACCACATGGGATGATTTTACCACTAAGTTTTTGAACAAATTCTTTCCTCCACAAAAGACTATGGCTTTGAGGAATTTGATTATGGGCTTTACACAAAAACCTAGTCAATCCTTTGGTGATGCTTGGGAAGAGTATAGTGAGTTGTTGAGGCGATCCCCTAACCATGGAATGGATGATCTAGGCCAAATCAATACCTTCTATAATGGCCTTAAACCTCACCACCAAGATTCACTAAATGCTTCCGCGGGAGGGAGTATTCTTTTCAAGACATACCATGAGGCTTTGAACATTATTGAGACTAAGGCAATGGTTCAAACAAACGATCCATTTGAAGAAAGAGTTCATGTTATCCAAAACACTTCTCAAACACCTTGTGATAACCAATTCCTTAAATATCACCAAGAGATCCTTCAACAAGTCAAACAAGGACAACAAGAAATGACTCAAGAGATAGTTCAAGCCTTTAAGAGCATGACATTGAACAATTCCTCAAATAATGTGAATGCCATCACCATTTCTTGTGTTACTTGTGGAGGCCCCCATTCTTATGAACAATGTGATAAGGTGCAAGGGTATCAAGGGGAATGCTATGCTTACCAAGAGGAACACCGTGAACACTTTAAGCCTAACATCAATCCAAACAACCTTTCTTACAAATCCCAAAATTACCTTACTCCACCCGGCTTCCCACCCCAACCACCCACCCAAATTCCACAAAATCCTCCTCAAATTTTAGCAAGGAATCAAGGGCAAAGACAACCATACCAAGGAAATAACTACAAGGCACCCAATCAATTTCAACCTCAAGCAAATACCTTTTATCCGCCAAATCAAGGATTTAACTCCCAACCTTTACCTTTCCAACCTCAAGGTTTTCAAGGTTATGTGCCACAAGAGTTAAACACAATGGATCTTTTGCAAAAGATGAATCAAGAGAATGAAAGGAAATTCCAAGCTATAGACAAGAAAATGAATGACCAATTCAATAAGCTTTTGATGGCATTAAATCAAAGACCACAAGGGGCTTTACCTTCAAACACACAAACAAATCCAAGGGCCAATGTCAATGCCATTACAACAAGAAGTGGAACAACAACAAAGGATCCTTCACCTCCTAAACCTACTATTGTTCAATCCACTTGTGCTCCTACTTGTGACAAGCCTTCTACTTCTACTCCACCTCCTCAAAGTGCTCCTATTCACTCAAACACACCTTCTCAACCACCTCATACTTCTCCTTTACCTTCCACACTTCCCAATGAAGAGGCTAACAAAGACAAATCTTCCACCACAACACCTATTCCACCTACACCAAAACCTACTCTTCCATACCCTTCAAGGTTGAAAAAGGACAAGTTAAAGAACAAAGATGACATACAAGTCTCCAATTTCTTAAGGATGTTCAAGCAACTCAATATCAACATATCCTTTGCGGAAGCTCTTGCTTATATGCCAAAGTTTGCTAAGATGTTCAAGGATTTTCTCTCAAACAAAGAAAAATTGGTTGATTTGCCCAACACATCACTTAATGAAAATTGTTCCGCGGTGTTACTTAAAACCTTACCAACAAAACTTGGAGATCCGGGGCGCTTCTTGATACCTTGTAATTTTCCCGGTGTTGAAAATTGCATGGCTTTGGCGGATTTAGGGGCGAGCATAAATATCATGCCTTTATCGGTTTGGAAACAACTATCTCTTCCCGAGCTCACTCCCACTAGGATGACTCTTGAACTAGCCAACCGAACCATAGCTCACCCCGTAGGTATAGCGGAAGATGTGTTTGTAGGAGTGGATAAGTTTACCTTTCCGGCCGACTTTGTAGTGGTTGATTATGACATGGATCCTAGAGTGCCTTTGATTGTTGGTAGACCGTTTTTGAGAACGGGTCGTACTTTGATAGATGTGGCGGAAGGAGAATTAATTATGAGAGTAGAGGATGAGAAAGTGGTGTTTAAGTTAGGGAAAGTTTGTGATAGGAAAGAAGTTAAGGAGTCTAGACCTTGTGAGACTATTAACATTGTGGATGTGCTAGATGAAGTGTATAATGAACACTTTCATGATGCTTGTAAGAATGCTAGTGATGAGATTCCACATGTTGAAACCGTGGCCTCAATTGCTCCCTCTTTAACACCTTTTGGAGAGAGTGATTTCCTCTTGGAGGAATTTGAGTCTAACTTTCTTGGTGATGATGATTCTCCCATCAATTGGGAAGAAGATATTCTTATGATCCAAAAGTTGCTCAATGAGGACCCTATTCCTTCTCCTATTCCACAAGAGATTACCATTGAGGAACCTTCCATAGTAAAACCTTCCATAGAGAGTCCACCTCCCATTGAACTTAAGGAACTTCCATCCCACTTAGAATATGCTTTCTTAGAAGGAAAAGACCAATTACCGGTGATTATTGCTAAGGAATTGAAAGAGGATGAGAAGGAGCAACCTATTGAAGTCCTTAAGAAACACAAGAAAGCCTTAGCATGGAAAATATCCGACATAAGGGGATTTGATCCACATTTTTGCACTCACAAAATCCTTATGGAGGACGACTATAAACCCGCCATTCAAAACCAAAGGAGAGTTAACCCAAAAATTCATGAGGTTATTAAGAAGGAAGTGATTAAACTCTTAGATGCGGGTATGATTTACCCCATTTCCGACTCTCCATGGGTTAGCCCGGTTCATTGTGTTCCAAAGAAGGGTGGAATCACCGTGGTGCCTAATGAGAACAATGAGCTTATTCCCACGAGACTTGTAACCGGTTGGAGAGTTTGCATTGATTATAGAAAACTCAATGAGGCAACTAGAAAAGACCATTTCCCGCTTCCCTTTATGGATCAAATGCTTGAACGTTTAGCGGGAAATGAGTACTATTGTTTTCTTGATGGCTTTTCGGGTTATTTCCAAATACCCATTGACCCTAAGGATCAAGAAAAGACCACATTCACTTGTCCATACGGTACATTTGCTTACAAAAGGATACCTTTTGGCCTATGTAATGCACCGGGGACGTTTCAAAGGTGCATGATGGCGATTTTCCATGACATGATAGAGCCAACCATGGAGGTTTTTATGGATGACTTTTCCGTATTTGGGAACTCCTTTAGCTCTTGTCTCACCAATCTTGAGAGAATGCTTAAGCGTTGTGAGGAAACACGTTTGGTGCTTAATTGGGAGAAATGTCACTTTATGGTGAAAGAGGGGATTGTTTTAGGACACAAGATATCCAATAAGGGATTAGAAGTTGATCGAGCTAAAATTGATGTGATTGCTAAGCTTCCCCCACCCACCTCGGTTAAAGGTGTGAGGAGTTTCTTAGGTCATGCGGGCTTTTATAGGCGCTTTATACAAGATTTTTCTAAGATAGCTAGACCGGTGACTCATCTCTTGGAGAAAGAGGCTCCTTTCATTTTTGATCAAGCTTGTTTAGACTCTTTTGAGACACTTAAGGAAAAATTGACAAAGGCTCCCGTTTTGGTTTCTCCAAATTGGGAATTACCTTTTGAGCTTATGTGTGACGCTAGTGATTATGCGGTGGGGGCCGTCTTAGGACAAAGAGTTAATAACCATTTTCAACCTATACACTATGCGAGTAAAACCATGACCGGTGCACAACTTCATTACACTACCACGGAAAAAGAGTTGCTTGCTATAGTATATGCTTTTGAGAAGTTTAGACCATACCTTATGCTTTCCAAGACCATAGTGTATACGGATCTTTCCGCTCTCAAGTATCTTATGACAAAACAAGATGCTAAGCCTAGGCTTTTGAGATGGGTTTTGTTGCTTCAAGAGTTTAAGATAGAGATTCGTGATAAAAAAAGGGGCCGAGAATTTAGCGGCGGATCATTTGAGTAGACTTGAGCATCCTTTTCAAGGAGATTTCCCACATCAAGAAATCAATGAATCCTTTCCACTATAGGAGCTCATGTCTATCTCTTCCCAAGAGGATGCCACACCTTGGTTTGCGGATATAGCAAACTATCTTGTGGGCAATGTGCTTATTGAGGGTCTTACTTACCAACAAAAGAAAAAGTTTCTTAAGGAAGTTAAGTATTACTTTTGGGATGATCCATATCTTTTTAGGCAATGTGCGGACCAAATCATTAGACGGTGTGTAGATGGGCCCGAGGCATTTAAAATTTTAGAGGCATGTCATAAAGGACCTACGGGTGGACATTTTGGGCCTAACTACACCGCCAAGAAAGTCTTTGATTCGGGTTACTATTGGCCTTCCATTTACAAGGATGCTCAAGAGATGGTGAAATTTTGTGATGTTTGTCAACGACAAGGAAAAATTACACAACGTGATGAGATGCCACAAAATTTTATCCAAGAGTGTGAGATATTTGATGTATGGGGATTAGATTTCATGGGACCTTTTCCATCCTCTAAGGGAAACAAGTATATACTTGTGGCGGTGGATTATGTGTCCAAGTGGGTGGAGGCTAAGGCCTTACCTACTAATGATGCTAGAGTGGTTGTAAAGTTCTTGAAACAATTGTTTGCTAGATTTGGTGTACCTCGGGCCATCATAAGTGATCGTGGTACGCACTTTTGTAATGATCAATTCACGAGAGTTATGAAGAAATATGGAGTGAATCATAGACTTTCTACCGCGTATCACCCTCAAACAAATGGTCAAACCGAGGTCACAAATCGTGGTTTAAAGAGAATTTTAGAAAGAACGGTGGGAGAGCATAGAGCTTCTTGGTCGGATAAGCTTGATGATGCTTTGTGGGCGTTTAGGACGGCTTTTAAGACACCAATTGGTTGTACCCCTTATAGGCTTGTCTATGGAAAAGCGTGCCACCTCCCATTTGAGTTAGAACATAAGGCATCTTGGGCTCTCAAGTGGGCTAACTTTGATTTAAACCAAGCCGGTTCACATAGGAAAGATCAAATCAATGAGATGGATGAGTTGAGAGCCAATGCCTATGAGAATTCTTTGCTATACAAGGAAAAGACTAAGAAATTGCATGATGCTAAGATCAAGAATCGTGAGTTCAAAGTTGGAGAGCCGGTTCTCCTCTTTAACTCAAGATTGAAGCTTTTTGCGGGCAAGCTTAAGTCGAGATGGTCCGGTCCATTCACTATTGCTCAAGTGTTTCCATATGGAACTCTTGAGTTGTCCCAACCTGATGGTCCAAATTTTAAAGTGAATGGTCACCGTGTTAAACATTACTTTGGGGAGGACATTTCCGTTGAAATGGTCCAAGAGGTCCCCATTTTCCCCATGAATTAATTCATTGAGGGACGAGTCGAGCTAGAGACTCATTAACTCAAGCATCGTATAACTAGGTTTAGAGTGTTGTAGGTTAGAAATAAAGGCATAGATTTGGAGATAAGTGTAGGGGAGACCTTCTTTTGTCTTCATGCTTGTTTGTAGGGTTGCTCACTCATATTGTGCTTTGGAGCTTATGGAGGAGGCCCTTGTATCCGGTTCACTTCGTTACTTTAGTGATTTTTCATTGACACCTTGTGCTTAAACAAGATTTCACTAATAGTAGTCCTTTCCTTAACTTGGGTTAAGCAAAGTCTATTCATTGTCATAAGTGTAGGGGAAGTTTTTATACTTCCATGCTCTTAAACATTGAGGACAATGTTTAGCTTAAGTGTAGGGGGGTCTTCTATCGAAGTGACCTTACCTAGAACTTGTCATTGTCTTGCATGATAACATGGAAAATTGAATTTTCAACATTTTTCAAATTTTTGATCTACTTTGGCCAACAAAAATATGCATTCATGATTTTTGCATCAATCATTTTTCATTTTGCATAACACATTTGCATTGTATATATCTTTTCTTTTATTCAAAAATATATAAAAGGTGAAAAATATAATAAAACATGGTTTTAACAAATTTAGACTTCTTTGACATATTAGGCCCGCCATGGATATTTTGACTCAACCCGAGTTTGCTTATCTTAGCACTCTCTAGCTAGTATCCTTAACCATGTAGTCCTTCATTGGTCTATTAGGCTAAGCTTCCACCAATTTCATTCTTTGAAATTTTAAATTTGTGGAGAATGGGAAATGATAGAGTTGAAGCAAGTGTAAAAGGGCTAGATAGACTTCATGGCAATTACTTGTGGCTAAACCCTTCTCTTCTCTATCTCTACTTTCTTCGCATGTATATAATTGTTAATAAATAATCAAGTACGGTTTTAATTGGTTTGTAATCTCTTATGCATTTTTGGCTAATCATTCATGGTTGATATGAGTACGTCTTAAGATTCTAAGTTAGCACGTTTTATGTGTACTAGACTTGTGTCATGCTCCATATTTAGCGGGTGTTTTTCTTTTTCTTCTTTGCAAATTTCTTGGTGAGGAATAAAGAAAAATAAGAGCGGCTTATGAAAAAAAAAAAATGAGTGGCTAGAAAAAAAAAAAGAAGAAAAAAAAAATAATGCAAGACTCCCAAGAGGGGCAGTGTGGTGTTAATTATAGTGACTATTGAGTTCCAATATTACCTTGACGGGTTGTGGGGATTCAATAGATTGCTCCAATCCAATATTACCTTGACGGGTTGCGGGGTTGAAGATCCAAAATCTCAAAAAGATGCGGATGTAAATTATTGCGTGAGTTTTATTTTTCTTTCCTTAGCGAGTGTGTAGTTACTTATGAAAGCATGACATGAGGATTTTACACATAAGGCGAATGACTTATTACTCTTAATACGGACTTGTATTAATTGTGAGCGGTTTTTCAAGTAATGGATGAGAAGATTACTTAGGATTAAAACCGTGCTTCCTTATTTTTGGATTTTACACTTCTTATATTTCACACTTGAATAATGACAAATTTGCCCACAAGCAATTTGCTCAATTAATAACCGGTTCCACATTTAATTGTCATGAATAAGTTGATGCATTTTTTTACTTGTGAATGCAATGATCCCATTTATTAGCTTGGTATGGGGAAAGTGAAACTTGAGGGTGATATATGTTCATGGTATCCAAGCCCTAATCCAAGTCATTGAATTCTTTATGAGTTATTTCCATCATAACCATTTCATGAAAAATCAAAAAGATATAGATAGAATTGTATTTTGATTCATTGCATCATTAAAAGTCAAAATCATGCATCATCTAGTTTAGAGTAGTGTAGATGCATCTCATATGGCCAAGGTGGATTAATTATGAGGGAAATGTAAATTTTTAAGCCTTGAAATATAATATTGCATGAGGACATGGCAATGCTCAAGTGTAGGGGAATTTGATATGAGCTTAAACTCATATCCTTTTATCAACAAATAACCCTAAAACATGAAGCAAAATACCCATTTATCTTGTAAAAAGCAGTGTTATGTGGTATGTTGTGTTTGTGTGCACTTGTGTAGGTAAGAAGATACATTTTCAAGCAAACAAGGAAAAACCAAGCTCAAATGGATGAAAAAGAAAAAAGAGGATCAAAAGTGACAAGACTTTGAAGTTCAAGGACCTATCTTGACAAGTTATGAAAGTTGAAGGACTTAAAGTGCAAATTATGAAAAGTCAAGATTCAAGTCAAACCTGGTCAACTATCAAGTCAACTCAGTAAAAGGGCCATTTTGTACAAGTTATCAAAGTTAAAGGACCAAAAATGACAAAGGAATGAAGATCCTAGCTTGAAATGGGAATCTGCCAAGTATAGGGACCAAATCTGCCAACTATGGAAAGAAATGCAAGTTTAATCCAAGTGGAAAGAATTCAACCAATGGGAAAAGAGAATACGCCTCACACGGATCACCACATAAGCCCACTACTGCCGCCTTTCATTTATTACCATATCTCAACAGTGTAATCCGCAACACATCTCCTCAACCAATAAGAAGATGACACGTGTTATCTTCTTTAACAAAAAATATTTCCAGGATCGGGTTTTTGATAGAGGGCGTTTCATGAGAAGATCAAAACACCAAACTTGCTCGTTTTGAAGAGAGGAATACAATGGTGCAATCCAATTAACAAATCATCCATTCAATCAAAAACCCCCAATTCAGTGTTCATCACCTTCAAGTGCCAAATGCAGAATTTTTCCACGTGGCAAGATATTATTGGTTCTGACACGTCACAACTCCAACAAATTCTCCTATCTTGCCTATAAATAGATAGCTTGTACCTCATTTCTCATTGTAGCTTAAAATTGTAAAAACACATAGTTCAATTTCCCTTTCCTTTTTCTCTCACTTTTCCCCTAACTACTCAAGAGTCTGACAAACTCTTGAGTCAGTTAGTTAGTTAGTAGCTTGTAACCAACCTTTGTAACTGAATTCTTGCAATAAAATTCAAATTTCCTTTTCCCGCCAAATTCTGTTCTTCAAAATTCCAGTTGATTCTTGTTGCTGTTGAGTGTTCTTGTTGCTGATTGATGTTTGTTATGATCAACTATAGATCATAACTGACATTTGTGGAGATTAGAAGCTGTTTGATCAGATTTCAAGTTTTTCCATTGTTCTTGAAGATTTGTAGCAGAATGTTGATTGATTCTTGTTGAACACTAGTGATAGGTGGTGGTTATCACTAGGGCAAGAGAGCTCAGCGCTCCTCTTCTTCCCAAAGGATTTCTACAATAGGTTCCATAGCTCTTGTTTTATGTTCCACTTAACAAGTCCTTGCATGCTCAATTTCTTAGTTTAATCTTGATGGCTGTATGATATAACTGTTTTTAGTTGATGATTGATTGATTTTAGTGAGTTTATAGCTTAATCCTGTCTTCTTGTGATTTGAATTGGATTTTGTTCTAGTTACTTGCATAGTTTCAGTCAATTTTAGCTTTGCACCTTAATTGAGTTCTAGTTGAGATAATTGTTTGATTTCAGCTTGATTAGCTTTCATTTTGTCCATTGAAACTAGTCTGCTATGGCCTTTATATCAGTTTAATCCAGAACTTAATAAGTCTTTGTTAAATTTTGATCAAAACAGATAAAGGAGTGTTTGGGAGTAGCTATAAAATAGATTTCAAGTGTTAAGATTTGGTGTTTAGAAGTTGATTTCCAGTCATTAGGTGTTAACAATTGGTTTTAAGTCCTTTACAAGTCAATAAAACAGTCAAACAGGCAATTGGCATAAAAATTGTTTGGGTTAGCCTTATTTCAGCTTTGATAACTAAAACTTACCATTTTTAATTGCTTGTTTCATATTCATTCCTTGATGAAATTTGCTCAAACTTGTTTCTAGTCCTAGCTTACATCATAAACTTCTAGTTTCTAAAAGGAAATTCTACAGTATTAGGTAATAAGCTAGAAAATAGCTTTTTAGTCCATGACTGAGCATTTGTCATTCTCTGAGACAAAGTGCTAACTGTTTTACTGGTTCTCTTAATCCACTTCACAAAAGTTGTTGTTTTCTTTCACCAAACTAGTTAGAAAGTATTGAATATTAAGTTTTGAAGTTTTGAGCTTTTTCATAAAAGTTGGTCAAACTTGGTCAACATAAGCTCAAAAGAGCTTATTTCAGATTTCTCATTCATTTCTGGATGAAAATGGTTCTAGTTTGATTTCCCCTTCTTTAAATCAAGTGCTTAATCAGTTTCTTCACAAAAATCAAGTTGTGACTGTTTGGTTTGAGCTGTAGCTTATTTTGAGCTTATTAATAAGCACTCTTTAGCTTATTTCTTACTTTTAGCTTAAATCCTTGGACACACGTAACTAAGATTGGATTTTAAGTGTTTTGCAAGTTGTTTTAGCTTATTTGGTTGAGAAATAAGCTCAAACGAGCTTATTCTTCATAGTGTCCCGTTTTTGGTTAAAAATTTAGGTTAATTGCACTTTAGTCCCTAGAAGTTTAATCAGTTTAAAAACCTAGCTAAACTTCCTAATTTTGTGGTATTTGCAAAATTCAGTCCTTTACATTTGGAAGTTGTTAGTTTTCAGTTATTAAGTTTGTTGGTTTGTTACTATTTGGTTAGTTAGTTGTCAAATTTACAAGTTTGGTCCTTATAGTTAACAGTTTTGCATTTTTAGTCCCTAAAGTTGTTAGAATTTAATTTTCAAGCATTTAATTTTCCTAGAATTTACATTTTCAGTCCTCTTAGTTTTATATTTTGCAATTTTAATTTTGTTTGAATAACATCTTGGTATTTGCAACTTGTTTTACGTATAAGTAGGTTTATATTTTTCATTTTTAAATAGTGTTGTTTGAATTAGCAATAGATTACCAAGTAAGCTTGAACAACCAAGAACAATAATAAATCTGATATTGGTTGGACTTTCTATTAGTTAAGAACTGAGAAAATGAACTTGCATTATACTACATTTCAGTGGAAGTCCTGGTAAATCTTTAGGAAATACCTCAGGAAATTCACTAATAATAGGTACATCTTCCAATCGTTTCTCCCTAGACTCATTCCCGGTCACTTGAGCTAAAAATAACTCACAACCGTTCCTGATGTACTTTTGGACTTTAATACATGAAACGATTTTCAAACGGGATTCACCTCGACTACCATCAATTACTAACATCCTATTCCTAAGAGGAATCTTAACCTTCTTCTCTCCACATAAAATAGTAGCATTATTCAACGACAACCAATCCATACCAATAATAATATCAAAACTACCTAATTCTATCAACATCAAATCAATCGGAAAGGAATGGTTCAAGAGATTTAGAGAGCATCCTTCTAATAGCTTATTAGTTTTCACTAATTTACCATCAGCCAATTCCACCTCGTAATTGGTACTTATCTCAACAGGTTCAATATCAATAAGGGCACTAAATTTAGTGGATACAAAGCTCCTATCGGCACCCGAATCGAATAAAGCAACAGCATAATGATTGTTGAGTAAAAACGTACCGGTAACGACATTCGGATCCTCTTTCTTCACCTCAATTGTTCCAAGTTGGTAGATACCACCCTGGGGGTTTCTTCCAAGTACAATCGCTTTTAACTTGGGCCATTCCGATTTCCTATGACCTTCTTCATTACAGTTGAAGCAAATCGTTCCCTTCTTACACCTTTCAACCTTGTGTCCAAGCTTTCCGCAATTTCGGCACTTCCAGCAGTCGCCAGGATGCCTCTTGTTGCCACACTTAGGACATCTATCATCGTTGCGCGGTGCATTGTTGGTAATAGCATTTGCATTCCCCTTTCTCTTGTTCTGACGGCGATTGAAATTCTTCCTATTATCACCTCTATCTACACGATCACCGTCTCCCTTTCTTTTCTCACCTACACGGGCTTCATCTTCCTTATCCTGAATTATCTGTCTAATGAGTTGGTAAGCCATTCGAACAGCATCATCAATGGTCAGTGGTTTCGATGATGTCACGTCCCCCTGGATATTCCTGGTTAACCCTTTCACATATTACTCAATTCAGATCTCTTCGGGTTCAACCAATCGAGGACATAGCAAGGCCAACTCATGGAATCGATTCGTGTAACTATCAATGTTCACACCTTTCATTCTCAAATGAATCAACTCCTGTTCTAACCTAATGATCACACTACGAGGACAAAACTCCAAAGTCATCCACTTCTTGATTTCAGCCCAAGGAGTAGCATTAGCAGCATCAAGACCCATGAAAGCAATTCTCCCGTTCCACCAAGTCAACGCACGACCTTTAAGAGTAGCCATAGCAAAATTCACCTTATCTTCCTCTTTACACTTACTAATCCTAAACACCGATTCAATCTTCTCGATCCACTGGCTTAGTCCTACAGCACCTTCAGTTCCATTAAAAGGTAGAGGTTCACACTTCATGAACGTCACATAAGTACAGCCACCAACTTCAGGTGCATTCGTTCCAAGTCCTCCTACATTTCCTCCAGCATTAGCATTCACATTATTAGCATTCACATTTACATTAGTACCGCCAATTCCACTACCGCCAGCTCCACTACCGCCAGCTCCACTACCGCCAGCTCTACTACCGCCAGCTCCCCTACCGCCAGCTCCACTACCGCCAGCTCCACTACCGCCAGCTCCACTACCGCCAGCTTCATTTCTAGCATTTGCCATAAATTCAGTCATAGATGCGGTAACTTGCTCCGTAATAATCCTACGTACCTCATCCTCAGTCACAGCCTTCTTGGGCGGCATTGTTCTATAATTCCACAATTTCAAAGCATTAAGCATTCATCCAACAAAGGATTCATATAATATGGATCGAATTCATAATCAAGATACAATTAAGGCACAATATGGAATTCAAGACAAGATACATATTTCATTCGATCTGAAACAAAAGTATTGTCTTAGTACATCCATATCAAAGTTCTAACACTATATAAACTCAAAATTCGTGCCAAGTCTACTACTAACAAGTCGGTTCAGTCAAAGCTACAAACACAAAAGATCTAAAGGTCACTACTAAACACAGACTGGTCTACTGAGAACCGCCAGATGGTCCATCATCCATCGTCTTCTGGATCTTCGCCGGACGATCACTAGACTCATCTTCAGCTGGGCGCTTACGGATTACTCCTCTTTCAACCATGTCGGCATAAAATCTACTGTTCCAACCCACGGATACATTCAAATCCTTTTCAGCTTTCTCACGCATCGCACGAGCCACACTCAACTGAATCTCCAAAGAATTCACCTTTCTCTTCATAGCAGCATACTCACCACTTTCCAACACCGATAACCTCCTAAAAGCCTCATTCAAACCACGTTCTACATCACTCAAATCCAAACTAAGCAATTCTCGCTCTTTCTCGCCAACCTTAGTCTTCGACTCCAAATAAGCAACCTGAGTCTGAACAACACCTAATCCAACCTCTGTCACACAACTCTTAACACGGGAAGCATCTAGATCACGTCTCAAGGCCCATGGTGCAAGACCATCAATATGAGTAGCCTCTCGAGTACTAGACGACTCTCCTATCTCGCGTCTACGAGTAGCAATACCATCAGTACCGTCAGGTGCATCGTCATCCTCATCCTCCTCTGATTCAGAATCAGATTCAGACGATTCAGACATTTCATCCCTAGGTAACTCATCCTCAGAATCAGACAAACAAACTGGTGGGGGCAAAGGCTCGCCCTCTGGAACATCATACGGATAAATAAGCTCAGCTTCCTCATCGTCATCAACCTCAACATTTATACCTACATCCTCCTCGACATCCTCGTCGTCAATCTCGTCATCTAACTCATCTAATCCAATCTCATTCTCATTCTCAATATCAGCATTCTCAATCTCCACATTCTCATTACCCACATTCTCAATATCCACATTCTCATTACCCACATTCTCAATCTCATTCTCTACTAAGTCAACCTGAGGGGCAATCTGATCTCCTAGTCCTAACTCGGGCTCGGGATCCTCAAATGGTTCCTCCTCATCATCAATATCAAAATCTACTAAGTCTAAATAAGGATCATCTTCTATATTAGGTTCGGGAATAGCATGGTTTTCTACAGGAATATTAGGGTCAGCCATGACAATCTGCATTTATATATATTTATCTCGTATTAGGATAACATACTAGTTAAACAATTACATAATGAAA
The DNA here is from genome assembly GCA_025667525.1 of Glebionis coronaria. NCBI lineage: Eukaryota > Viridiplantae > Streptophyta > Magnoliopsida > Asterales > Asteraceae > Glebionis > Glebionis coronaria. Next base: position 190,859,444 of record CM046876.1, read on the forward strand.
TCACGATATATACATATATATAAATTATATTATATATATCAAAATATATATCTTCTCAATAGGGCTTGTTGGTAACGTCGGAGATCTCTGGCACCGTTATAGTCAAAAGATTTTTCAAATATTTTCTCAAATGTTCATTGTCAAAAGATTTTGAAAAGTTTTGTTCAAAACCTTGGTTTTTAAAATCTTTTGTTCTCTACAACGAGAGCTCTGGTACCAAACTGTAACACTCTCATTTTTTGTATCGGTACAGCGGAAGAGTCTTTCAGAGTGTTACGGGATAGCACAATAACTCCAATCATAGACAACACATAAAAATGGTTGTACAAGGTTTAACAAACATTCATTCGATAAAAAGGTTTAAAAGTGTACAACAGGTCCCAAATTATACAGGTCATTAAGTTTACAAAACACAGATCGAATGAATATTTTTAATATTAAGTGTGGGCCATCAGAGTCGATCTCCATCCGGGTTACCTTCAAGCACCTGAGATAGAAAACATGCAAAAATCATATCAGCGAATGTCGAGTGAATTCATGGAGTTTAATGAAAACCGTTATATAAAACAATCATTTACAATCATTTAAAATCAGAACACAAGTATAATATCGGAAGTAAGTCCACATATTGCTAGTCAGGCAATATATAAATCAAGCATACATCTGAAACCGTCCATGAGACCGTAGTCTCTATATTACCATGATAGGTAATATATTCATCGTTAATAGCGTCGTATCATATCGGATATTTAGATTATACATGTAGTATAGATTGTAGTATCTGAATTAGGATTATTATTAGCCGCATGACATTGTTACCTTACTGTGAAAACAGCGGGCCGCGAACCCGACAAACAATTTGCCCATCTAAGTTAGCGTGTCGTCACAAAAATCACGCTATGGAATCTTCTCATACATAAATTCGCTTACCAATCAATGTGGTACGACGGGGATCAACCGTCAAGGCGCGAACTGGGGTGATCGTCCCCAAATAGTACTATCAAATGCATAAGCGTCTACCAAAACCCGGTAGTTCACAATTCATGCTAATGGGACTTTAAGTGACATAACCTAACTACTAATAATCCTTTTAGTCTCAAATATAGGGTCATAGCATCAATGGGGTCCATATCATTTAGCATACAATCGGGACTACTTGTGTTCTATTTTTATAAAAATCTAGCATGTTATCTCCCTCGCGGGTTTACAAATCATTTTATAAAACATTTAAAAGAGTGCGAGGCTATGAACTCACGTTGTTAATGAAAGGCGGATTATCGGCTACGGGCGTGCTTCGGTCACGGAAACCTATATAAATAATAATCGGTCTTAGACTCGGTCCAAAGACTTTTATCAAAATAACAATATAAATATATATGATTATTGTACATATGATGATGATCAAGTGGGTTTTTACATCCTTGTTTACTCATTTTAGTGTTTACGTTTTAGTATCGTCTTACTAGTTCACTAGTTTTACCGATTTTACCTATTTTAAGTTCATTAAGTCTTTTATAAGTTCTTTAACTTGTTTTTACCCCTTTTATACCTATATGATCAGTATATATACTTTCATGTTGGGCCCAAATGGGTTAAGCCCAATAAGCTCTTTTTACAAGTATTTATCTTATTAAGTCTAATTATTAGTCCAATAGGTTTAGTTAGCTCGTAAATGTCCGTAATTCTTATAGTTCGGGTTTTATCGGTTTTTACTTGTCTTAGTTACTTATACATCAGTATATAACTTTTATAAACTTTACATTAGACGGGTTTGGTTGTCTAAGTTTTATTTGATGAAAAACGTTAATTTTACGGCGATAGCCGAAAAAGTCGTAAAAATCAAGTTTATAGTTTTTATTACTTATAAATATTATTTTTACCACCATTTATATAATTTACCCATTTAATTAACCTTTTATACATTTATATAAATAAGTTTTATAAGTTAGTGGGTTTATATTTTACATTTTATAAATTATAATGTGAGTGCTTATATAATAATAATAAACATTATTTCCAAAATCTGATTTTTAACTTCACATTCACCATTTTTATCATATCTAGAGTTCTACAATGACTTAGAAGCTCATTTTTGGATGACAACTTCTTCATAATATGTGCTACATATAACTTAGTTATAGCTACTGCCCATTTTGAGTCTAAGTTGCCTTAACAGTCCATACAAAACTGCTTATTCAGATTGTACCACCTAACTTGTTTTGATCATATCTCACTCATTATTTTGATTCCATTGCATGGCCAACTCTCAAATGTGTATAACATCATCTACTTACTGTAAATAGATCAAACCATGCATTTTTATCAGTTTATCATTTAGTTATCTACTGTTTTTATACAGCCAACTAAATAGTCAAGATTTTAGCTTCATTTCTTATAGTTATCATCATTTTTAAGCATGTTTATCAACACTTGATCCCCACACAACATTTTTATCATCATATATACATCATATACATATACAAAATGAAAGAAAATACATTTGTTCTTTACAAAATAATAAGAGAAAAATGTAGAGGATGATCTTCTTTACCAATCCAAGTGGATTTCTTGTTTTAGGAAGGCAAGAACTTGATGAACACAACAAGTATCTCCAAGACCATCAAATATCAAGATCATATGTTGGAAAATCAGCCCTAGGTCACAAGCAAATCACCTCCAAAGTTGTTTATATGGCCACCAAATGATCAAGGCTTCAAGGAAACACCTTAATAGGACTAGTAAACATGTGGTTTGTAGCTAGAAAAGATCAAGGATAGTGTTTGTTGCTTTATTTGGGACGGCACAAGGGTGGAGTAGAGAGAGTTTTAGAGTGGATTGCATGTAGGAAATGGTAAGAGTGAAAACTACTAGCTAGTTTTGTTAAGTGGGAAATGAGATGGCTTAGCACAAGCTTACACTTGTGTAACTTAGCCAAATTGATGCCACCTATGTGTGGTGGTGTCCTCCTTGCCGTCCCATATAAGCTAGTGGGATGGGGCAAAGTGTTTTGTCCCATCTCACTAGTTTACGGGTATTTCTCGATTCTAGTTTTCTCGATTTGCGTGCCCTCGGGTCGTTTTACGAAAAACGTTTTTATAAATTATGAATCACCGTCACAAAACGAATCCAATAAAAATTGTCTCATCAAAAACGGAGTTCAAAAACATAAATACGTAATCCTAAGGTTTCCGGTTTAGTCGTAAAAGACGCCAAATTATGCACGTAAGCCCAAATTTAAATCCGTAAATTGTGAGTTCGTCAACCAACACAAAAATAAGTTTCAAAATATTATACGAGAAAATATTTCACTACCTGAAAATGTTAGATTTGTCACACATGAAATACATGATAAATACAATAAAACATTTAAATCAGTAAAACAAGACAAAAACATATAAAACAAGCTAAGACATGATATAATCAGTTACCTACTCAGTAATCAGAATACTTATACATGTTGCCTATTTTGTAGCATTAGTGAGGTCGGAGTAGGACTTTCATCCTTTTGTCTTTCCTCGTTCACTGGACACAAGGTACGGATTTTCCGTCCTTCAGTATGGAGATTCTTTCCTTATTAGGATTCCCCGTTTGCAGCCAACTGTTTTCCCCAGTATTGTTTTATATGCTTGATACTTATGTTAGATTAAGTGCCTAAGCCATATACATGCATGACCAGTGTCACCTTGTTATGGAGGTACCATAACCATAACGCTGGAGGCACCAGTGTTATGACTTCCCACGGCGCAGTGATTGCTCGTGGCGTCCCTTTTCAGTTTTGGCCATTATATTATATTATCATGTGGGGCGTATGGGTGCATCCTAGTTACATGTTTTACAGGATTTTCATGGTGAATGCGATGTGTTCCTTGCATCCTTCACAAAGAGTTGATCCCTTCTACCCAGACTATTTATGTAGAGGCAACCCCTCTAATTGCATGACGAGGTCTCCCCTCCAATTATTCATGCACAATGAAACCTCATGACTGATGAGATGGCATTTATACATGATCTCATTGTTCTTTTCGGGCTTTAAATGCATAAAATGTCATAAAATACCATATATATGCTTGTGTTTGTTTACTTGTGTATTTTAGGTACGGATATCGTGAAAAAGACAAAAGATCACAAGAAACAAGGAAAACGAACACGAGAAACGAAGCAGCACAATGAACCGGGCCCTAGTTTGTGATTTATCAAAGAAAAACCCTTGAAGACTTGAAGATGTACAAGAATGATCCCTCATTTATGAATAAATGACACTTAATACCCTTGTATATTCATAATTACAAGTTTGGTCCCTTAAGTTTGTCAAAATGACAAAAAAGTCCTTCAACTTTGAAGAATTGGCATGTTTAGTCCCTCAACAAAACTATATTGTCAACAATGGTCCCTCATGAAGTCAAACATCCAATGAAGACCCTTGAAGTTCAAGAAAGTTACACATTTAGTCCTTTTTAAATGGAAAAAACATCAAAAGGGCCATTTGTGTCATTACACCAAAGATGTATAAGCCCTAAATCCTTTTTCATAAAGTATTTATGGCCAAATTCTAAAAACTGAAACTTCAAATAACAAAGGAAGTCGTTTTAAGGGTTGAATAAACTTGTTATACAACTTTTCCCAAAAGCCAAGGACCAAAGCTATACAATCCAAACATTCAAACTAATATTGCGCCATACACTTAACCCTTCCACTAAAAACGGATCAAACGAGTTTCTGTTTACCTCTATGAACCCAGTAACTCCATCACTTAAAACAAAGGGTAAATTCAAATTACCCACACCCCCACGCTTGATTGACACACACATGAACACATCCCACGCTTAACATCTCACACCCACTCACCCAAAGGACCCCACACTCTTAACCGTCCACCAATAGAAACCTAACTTCCTCTCTAAGCAAAACCATGTGGCAAGATCAACAATTTAAAATCATTACTTGGTCCCAAAGGATAAATGAACGTTTTGGATGAAGTTTGACAGCTCAATACACCTCAAGCATCTAGAAGCATTCAAGGGCAAACTGAGATTTCATAGCTAGGGTTTTCATGTATTTTGCATTCTAGAATCGTCTAATGTAGTCTATAAAAGGAGCCTCAACTTGTGAGTAGCCCTTTGTTCCAGATTTTAGCTTAAATCTTTGTAATTCCTTTTTATAAATATAGGTTGGTATTTTCTGAAAATTGCGATTTCCTTTTATGTTTTATAAAAGTTTGGTGTTTAATAAGCTAAGATCTGAGTTTCATTAATCTATTTGTTGAGTTTTAAGGAAAGGATTTTGAGTTATAAAACCCTTGTTTTCAAAAATCAGTTTACATTGTTTGTGGTTCACTTTTGTGTTTGTTGATCTTAGCAGGTACAAAAGGTGGAAGCTAGTGGTTGTTCTGCTACCACTTAAGCTCTAACATCCCAAAGCATGGATGTATGTTTTGGAGGTGCACGTTTTTAAACTCTTTAATATTTCTGCATATTTTTATGATTTGTGATGATTATGAGTATTTGATTTTGAATATGTGATTTCGTGGTTGGATCTTGTGTTTTGGAGTTTGTTTGTTGATATTCAGTTGATTTGAACTTGATTTATGGGTTAAATCTGACTAATCCTTTGAAAAATTGTTTAATCAGTGATTAAAGGGGTGTTTGGGTTAACTACATAAGCTAAGTTTGGGTTGATTTGAGTAGGTGTTTTTGGGTATTTGGTATTTGTCATTGTTCTTATAGTGCTATTTGGTGTTTATCTACAAGTTTTGAGGTTTTAATAACCATAATCCATCAAGAGGCCATAAAATCTGTTTTACTTGTTGTTTTGACTAAAATTTTAGGGACACCTAGATCTAAGGGTAGACTAGGGTTAACAAGTGCTAAATCTTAGTTAATACAATCTGGGTAAGGGATTTGAGGTGTTGAAATTTGATTTGTGGTCATTTAGTTCAGCAAAAGGGTTTTGGGTATCAATTTGTTCATCAGTAATCTATATAAGCTTGAATCTATCTTAAATCTTTGAATCAGTGTTTAAAACAAGTTTATTTGTGCTTATTGGAGTTTATTATAGCTTGTGTATGCATATGGTTCAATTTGGTTGTCTTATTCATGCTTAAACTGCTTATTTCTTCATAATCTACTTATTTGCATATATGTGTCATATCTGGGGACTGTTTGCTTAAACTATATCATTTGGCTAGATCAATTTGTGATTTCTTGCTTGTTTACAACTACTTACAACTCAATGGTTGTAAGGGTGCCCTTGTTATCCATTAAATCCAAGTAAATCTCTCACAAATCAAAGGTCAAATAGTCAAAGTAGTGGGAACTCATTTCCCCTGCTGCTAGCCACTGCTAGTGTTATTTTTGGTTTTGCTTATCAATAAGCTGTTCTAGCTTAATTTAACCTGCAACAACTTTAATTTTGTAATAGGTGCTCATCATTTGACCCATTTGTTCATTCTGGAGCATTTGGGTGGTTGACTTTAAGGTTTGACTAGAAAACCAACTCTATTGACTTTTACATATGTGCTTATCAGCTTATCCTGCTTATTTGGCTTGGCTTATTGAACTTTACTTGTTTAGTTTGGCTTATTTAAGTCATTTAGAGTCTTTTACAAGTTGAATCAAGGTCTGAGGTGGTCTAAAACTCTAAGTCGACTATTTTGTCTTTTAGTAGATTTGTACTTGGCTTATTTCCGGCTTATTGTTGTGTTTTTTCAAAATTTCTTTTCACGGATCTCTTAGGCATCTCAAAAGAAGGTTGTGTGTCAAATTAGAGATTATGGCATTGGCTTATAGCTTAATGGACCAAAAAGCCCATTAAGAATAAACTCTTGTACATTTCAGTTGTGTTAAGCTCACATTCAGCTTTTGGGCCTTCAGACTTTTGTGTTTAGAATTGAATTTTAAGCTAGACTGGTGATTTTCAGCTTATTTGGTTAAGGTTGAACTTATTGGGCCAAAAAGCCCATTTCACTTGGACTGTTTTTGTTTTTAGCCCATTTGGGGGCCCAATAGGGTATTTTGGTAATTTCACTGTCATTTTCTTTTTACTTAGGTTAAAATAAACTAGTGTGTAAGTTTTTAGAAATTTTTATAATTTTTGAATTTTTAATATTATTTTAATATTATTTTATTATTAAATTTCATTTTTAATATTTTTTCAACTTTTACATTTTTCCTAGGTCAAATACATTAAGTTAGGATTTTTAAAACTCTTAGATTAATTTTCTCATCATTTTATTAATTTTTACAATTATTTTAATATTTTAATAGTTTTTAATCATTTAAAAAGAGTTTTCATTAGTTTAAAATTTAATAAAAATAGTTTTTAGTCTTATTAAGTCATTTTAGAGGTTTACAAAGTGAAAAATCTTTATTTAGGATTTTTATTAATTATTTGGATTTTTAGGGCTTTAATTAGCATTTAAAAATTAATATTTAATTAATTAAAAAGTTTGAAAAAGTTTTGATCATTTGTAAATTCTTAGTTTATTTTTAAGTATTTTTGTTAATTTTTTGGGAATTTTTGGAATTAATTTTTATTTTGTCACTTTTTACGGTTTTTAATTTTGGCGTCGTAGTGTAATTTTAACGTATCCGTCATTCTCTTTTGTCATCTTTTCTCTCTCAATATTAATCCAAAATTGTTACGAATTATTCACACTCATCTACCTCCTTGGGAAACGAACTTTGAACTTCATTTGGGTCATTAGTGTTCGGTTTTCTTAAATCGACACTTAATACTTACCCCTTTTACGCCTTTTTCCTAAAAGGTGTATTTTACCACAATCATTTTGGTGCCGCTGCCGGGAAGGTGTGTCGTGATTAATTTGTTCATTTTGTTTTTAATATCTAGCCAAAAATAGTATTTGTATTGGTAGAACTCTACTAATACATATTATCGGGTTTTTTTCGTTTTTCTTGTGAAATATTATTACTATATTGTATAAGTATCACAACAAATTCAAAAAATCTCCAAAAGTGTGCAAACACAACCTTAATTGGGATTTAATCTCCTAATTATTGTATTCGAATCTCAAACAAAAAAGGAAAAAATAGATAAATACTTTCGTGAAGCTCGATTTTGAAAAATACGAACTATAAGGTGGGTATAAGGCGGGTTTTATAAAATACACCCTAAAGAGAAACGCTCTTAAGTGCTTCGCGCCACCTCGTTTCTCCGCTTGCTTGTGAGTATTTGATATTGAAGGCTAATCGAGGGTTTTTCCGCCCAAAGTATTATTACGTATCATATATATTTGCTTGGTTTCTTTTTGATTAAACCCTCTTGAACAATTTGGTTTTCACCAAAGTTCTAAAGTCAATCGAAGGCGTTCACTCCACGTGATCGTTTTCATTCTTTTGAGGCTTCTTTAATCAAGAGTTTGATTCGAGGAGAGATTTTGTAGATTGTTGTCTACGAATACACACAAAATCCAAAAAAAAAATAAAAACAATCAAAAACACAAAAAAATTGAAAATTCACAAAACACCAAAAAGAATCTTCTTTGCTCACCACCCATTCTACGTCACGTTTATGCAAACTCGTAATCAAGCAAAACGAGCTCGCAAACGTCGTCAAGACCAAGGAAATTTGATTGAAGAAGAAACTCTAATTGTCGAACCCATTGTAGAACCAATAGTCGTCATGGCTAATCGTACTATGATGGAGTTGCTTCAAGCACCCACCGAGGGTTTTGGAGAAGCTATTGTGATTCCCGTCATCCTTGCGGAGAATTTCAAGATTAAGACGGGTTTAATGTCGATGCTACAAGCAAACAAGTTTCGAGGTCATGAAAAATACAACCCGCATTATCATATACGGAATTTCAATCGTCTCACCGCAACAAGCAAGTAAGGATGTTCCGCATGACGCCATTAAGATGATGTTGTTTCCATACTCATTGGATGTACCCGCAAAAATTTGGCTCAAGAAAGAACCGCCAAATTTGATTTTGACATGGGGTGATCTCGTTTCTAAGTTTGTGAACCAATTTTTTCCGCCATCTAAAATAACACATTTGAAAAATGAGATTTCACAATTTACACAACGTAATAATGAAAGTTTTTCAATGGCATGGGAACGATTTAAGGAAATGTTACATGAATGTCCTCACCATGATTTTTTGGAATTGCATAAAATTGATACTTTTCATAATGGGCTTAACGATCATGAACGAGATTATTTGAATGCCGCCGCGGGTGGTAATTTTTTGTGCAAAACGACCGATGAGGCTTTAAATATTATCAAGAATAGATCTAAGGTATATAACCCTCGTAACACACCTAGTGTTGCCAATATGGGTTCATCGTCATCGTCATCGTCTCGTAACATTAATGCCTTGCATGATGAAGCAAATGAAGAAAATCGGTTTTTCGATAGATTTTCGACGCTTATGACACATTGGAAAGCACAAGATGCTTTGAATTCTGCATCGGTTAAAGCGGTTGAAAAGAGTTGTTTATCTTGTGGTGGAGCTCATGATCTTTTCGAGTGCATTACCGCCGGTGGTAACACTTTGAGTGCTTATGTAGCAACTGGAACTTACAACCAAAACGGGCAAGGTTCCCGCTCAAATCAAGCTCCCCAAAATCAAAATGTTAACAACTATCGAAACAACAATCAAAATGGTGGTTATTAAGGCAATTCACGTAACTACAACAAAGGGAATTACCAAAGTGGGAATGGGCAAGTTTAAAATCAAAACCAAAACCGTGATTTTCAAAACACTACACAAGGTTTTCAAAATGCTCACACTAAAAATTTTAATGGAGAATTTTTGGATTATGCAAAAGCAAACGATGCTAAGTTTGATAACATGCAACGTGAGATGATTAGCTTAAGATCCGAGTTGAAAAACGAGCTTAATAACGAACTTGCTAGTGAATTGAAAACTCATGCTAATAAAATGGAAGGAAACGTTCAGCGTCTTCAACAAAATCAACAAAAGATGGAACAAGGCCAACATGAGACTAAGCAAGAGTTGTTAAAAGCGGATTTAAGGAAATCAAAATTTGAAGATCGAATGGATAAGATGTTTGAATCAATCATGTGTAAACCCTCTTCCTCGGGTGGTCTTCTTAGTGATACCATTGCAAACCCGAGGGAAGAAATGAAGGTTATTACTACTCGTAGTGGTAAAACTTTCAAGGAACCAATATCTCGTCCTAGTACTTCTACGGAGAAGAAAATAGAGAAAGAACCCGAGGTGATGGTCGAAAAGGAGCATATCACAAGCCCAGGAAGTACCGCTCATTCCACACCTACGGTTGAACCAATACCAATCATTGAACCCGAGATTCCAAGGCCGTTGCCTATTCCCCAACCCACACCACCCTTACCTTACCCTTCTAGACGAAACAAAGAGAAAATGCAAGAACGTAACAAACAACAAATCGAGCTTTTTTATAAAAATGTTTCAACAAGTGAATTTTAATGTGAGTTTAGCCGACGCGTTTCTATACATGCCTCGTTTCGTCTCCACTTTTAAAAGTATGATGAACGATAAGGAGAATCTTTCAAAGCTATCTAATTGTTCTTCGGTTCATCTAAATCGAATACCGGAAAAAGTTGGTGACCCCGGGAAGTTTATCATTCCTTATGATATACAAGATATGAAAGAATGCCTCGCCTTGGCCGATCTTGGTGCGAGCATTAATTTGATGCCATTTTCCATTTGGAAACCGCTTTCGCTTCCGGCTCTTAGTCCTTCGAACATGTCTATCGATATGGCCGATCATTCTACGATTTTAGCATGTGGAGTAGCCGAGGATGTTTTCGTGAAAGTGGGGAATTTCTACTATCCCGTTGATTTTATAGTAGTTGACATCCTCGCGGATCCTCAAGTTCCTCTAATTTTAGGTCGTCCATTTTTAGACACCTCGAGATCGCGTATCGACGTTCATGTGGTTTATACAATATCTACCATCAATCACATTGACTTAGTTGATGTGGTTTGCGATGAGTTTTCACAAGATGTGTTAGGTTTTTCCGATAGCTCGTCAAGTGGCAATCCCACTATTTTGGATCCGATTCTTGCAAATTCCACACCAAATCTCACTCCATTCCAAGGAGGAGATTTTACTTCAAATGAAATCGACAATGAATATGAGGTTGTTATTGGTAATGATACTCTTATTCCACCATTTCTTCTGCCGATGGAAGTTATGAGTGTTGAACAAAAATCTTCGATCGAGGAACCGCCAATCCTTGAATTGAAAGATCTTCCATCTCACCTTGAATACGTATTCTTGGAAGGTGATGACAAGTTTCCGGTTATTATTGCAAAAGATCTTGCTAATGATGAAAAAACCGCACTTTTGAAAGTTCTTAAAGCTCATAAAGGGGCAATTACGTGAAAATTTCCGAAATTAAGGGTATTGACCCAAAATTTTGTACTCACAAGATTTTAATGGAGGAGGACTATAAACCCGCAATTCAAAGTCAAAGAAGGGTAAACACCAAAATTCAGGATGTCATCAAAAAGGAAGTCTTAAAACTTCTCGACGCGGGAATGATTTATCCTATCTCCGATAGCCCATGGGTGAGCCCAATCCATTGTGTCCCTAAGAAGGGAGGAATGACTGTTGTGCCCAATGAAAACAACGAGTTAATTCCCACTCGTGTTGTGACCGGTTGGAGGGTGTGTATTGACTACCGAGAAATGACTTCTATTGCTTTTTAGATGGTTTTTCCGGTTACATTCAAATCCCTATCGACCCTCGTGATCAAGAGAAAACTACGTTTATGTGTCCTTATGGAACGTTCGCTTATTGTAGAATGCCTTTCGGACTTTGCAATGCACCGGGTACGTTTCAACGGAGTATGATGGCTATTTTTCATGATATGATCGAGAAGTCAATGGAAGTATTCATGGATGACTTTTCAGTGTTTGTCAATTCGTTCATGTCGTGTTTATCTAATCTCGAGAAAATGTTAAAACGTTGTGAAGAAACCAACCTTGTGCTTAATTGGGAAAAATATCATTTTATGTGTAAACAAGGAATCGTCTTAGGGCACAAGGTCTCGAAAGCGGGGATTAAAGCTAAGATAGATGTCATCGCCAAGTTACCTCATCCCAAAACCGTCAAGGGAGTTAGGAGTTTCCTAGGCTACGCGGGCTTTTATCGTCGTTTCATCAAAGACTTTTCGAAAATCTTTCGACCTAAGACACACCTTCTCGAGAAGGTTGCTCCTTTTAATTTCAATGAGGATTCTGTTAGAGCTTTCGAAACTCTTAAAAGGAAACTTACGAAAGCTCCTATTCTTGTTGCTCCTAATTGGGGATTACCCTTTGAAATCATGTGTGATGCAAGTGATTATGCAATAGGGGCCGTCTTAAGGCAACAATATGAAAAGCACTTCCGTCCTATCCATTATGCTAGCAAAATGATGACCGAGACTCAACTTAAGTACACTACAACAGAAAAGGAATTCCTTGCCGTGGTCTATGCTTTTGAAAAATTCCGACCTTATCTCGTCTTGACGAAAAGCATCGTGTATACGGACCATTCGGCTATCAAGTATCTCTTAGCTAAGCAAGAGGCTAAGCCAAGATTGCTTCGTTGAATGATCCTCCTCCAAGAATTTGATGTCGTCGTGCTTGACAAAAAAGGAGCCGAGAATCTAGCAGCCGATCATCTCTCTCATCTAGAAGATCCTCACAAGATGTTTTCGAGAATAAGGAAATCACCAAAACATTTCCTCTCGAGACTCTCGGTGTAGTGAATTCTAAAGACAACACCCCATGGTTTGCCGACATTGCAAATTACCATGCGGGGAACTTCATAATCAAGGGTATGACGACACAACAAAAGAGAAAACTATTACGTGACCTCAAGTTCTATTTTTTGGACGACCCTTATCTCTATCGGGTTTGTGCGGATCAACTCGTTCGACGTTGTGTCTTTGGTACCGAAGCCTCTAATATCCTTAGAGCTTGTCACGAGGGACCCACGGGTTGTCACCACGGTGCTAATCTCACGGCTAAGAAAGTGTTCGATGCCGGCTTCTTTTGGCCTACGATCAATCATGAGGCAAACGCACTTGTGAAGTCGTGTGATTCTTGCCAACGCCAAGGAAAATCGTCGCAAAAGGATGAAATGCCACAAAACATAATTCAAGTGTGTGAGATTTTCAACATTTGGGGCATTGACTTTATGGGGCTGTTCCCATCGTCTCATGGAAACAAGTATATCCTCGTCGCCGTCGACTACCTTTCTAAGTGGGTGGAAGCTAAGGCTTTACCTACTAATGATGCTCGTATGGTAGTTAAGTTTTTGAAGCAACTATTATCTCGGTTTAGAACCTGATGAGATGGCATTTATACATGATCTCATCGTTCTTTTCGGGCTTTAAATACATAAAAATGTCATAAAATACCATATATATGCATGTGTTTGTTTACTTGTGTATTTTAGGTATGGATATCGTGAAAAAGACAAAATATCACAAGAAACAAGGAAAAACGGACACGAGAAACGAACCCGTATAAAGAATCGGGCCCTAGTTCATGTATTATCCAAGATTAAACCTTGAAGACTTGAAGAAATACAAGATTGATCCTCAACTTTGAAGAAATGACACTTAAAACCCTTGTCAAATCATAATTACAAGTTTGGTCCCTTAAGTTTGTCAAATTTGCAAAAAGGTCCTTCAATTTTGAAGAAATGGCAAGATTAGTCCCTCCACTATTCAACATTGTCAAATATGGTCCCTCATGAAGTCAAAGATACTATGAAGACCTTTGAAGATCAAGAAAGTCCAAATTCAGTCCCTCAATTATGAGAAAATGGCAAAAACAACCCTTGAAACACTTTTGCCAAAGTTTTGGGGCAAAAGTGTGAAATTAATAACTTCAACAACAAAGGAATGCGTTTATGTGAGCTGAAAAACATGTTATGCATCTTTTCCCAAAAACAAAGGACCAAAACTGCCAAGTTCAAAGTTTAAATCCCTGAAAAAGCGGGTAACACTTACTGTAGCGATTTTTACCATGAAGAACACCCTTTTTACCCAGGTTTAAAAAGAAAGAAAACAAAGGGGAAAGTGAAATTGGTTGTTCCCACGTGTAATTCACATCACCTCAATCACATCCCACAACAATAACCTTAAACTCCACTACTAGAAAGATACCCCCATCCCCACTCACATGACGACACCTGGCAAAGGATCATGACATGGCAAAATCAACGAACTTAAGCCTTTCCTTAATCACCAAACACTCAATGAACGACCCTGATTCACCCAAGCAAGCTGGCAACAAGCCTAGAAGATTCTGCAAGGATAATTTAGGAAATTCAGTGTGAAACTAGGATTTTTAATCCTTTAAAATTAAGTTCGTTTTCTCCTCGACTCACTCGAAATGATTTTCGGTTTTATCGTTTCAACTTAAATTGTTTTTGGTACAATAATATCTTTTTGGGTATTTTTTTTAGAAACTAATTTAAAACTATTAAATGAAAACTAATTTAATTAACTATTTTTAAACTAATTTTTAAAAAATAAAAGCTATTAAAATTAATCTATCTAAAAAAATTTATAAAAAATAAATCTATAAAAATAACTTCTACTAAACTTTTTAAAAAATAATCTATTTAAAACTTTTTAAACTAAATACTTAATTAAAAATCTACTTTAAACAAATCTATTTTGAAACTACTTTTAAATAAAACCTATATTAATTTTGAACTAAAAACTAATTTGAAAAACAAATTAAATAAAATATTTTTTATCTTTTTATTATTTTATAAAAAAAACAAATTAAAATAAACTATTTAATTACTTTTAATTAAAATAAAAATAAACTTAATATAGTATTAATCTGACAGAACTAACTACCCTATATTAATTATCTAACGTAGACTAATAAACAAAAAGGGGTCTAGCAGAGTTGGTTATCACGTTGGATGGTTAAGCGAAAGGTCACGAGTTCGAGACCCTTAAGGGGCGAATTTTGCTTTTTATTATATATTTTTTTGTTACCCTTTTTTTGGACAGTATGAATCCTCATACCAATTGGGTCTGAGGTTTGCAGTTAACAAAAGGCAAAACCCAATAAGCAGGAAACAATTAAGCACAGCTTCGATCTCAAATAAGCTAGGTACCAATAAGCCAGATGAGCAGATTATAATAAGCTAAAACTAACAAATTAATAAGCTCAACTCAAATAAGCAAAGCCTAGATAAGCAGAATCTAATAAGCTACATCCCACACAGCCTTAAATAAGCTACTCAAGCTGAAACCATACGCATATACAGACCAACTTAAATAAACTGATATGAATGAGCAGGAATCAAAGAAGCTAAATAAGCAGTAGGATAAGCAAAACTTAACGAACAAAATAAGCTGAAAACTCGATTTAACAAACTATATAACAATAAGCAGATTAACCAAATCAAATAAGCTAATAACAACTACCTAACAATACACTATTAAACTCAACTCAAATCAAATTAAACTAGCTAAATAAAAGCAACAAAACATAAGCAGATCTAAACGACTACGACACCCTTACAGTAACAAAATAAACAGATTCAAGCAAACTAAATAATCCTAAGCAGATCAAACGAAACAAAAGCAAATCCAAACAGCCTAAAATTTCTAAAGCAAAATAATAGCAGGCAACATCAAACTTCTAACTTAAACTAAATAAATTTAACAATAAAATTTAAAAGAAAGAGCACCTTATGACGAAACCTTTGGGACGAAGACTGAGCGCTGAGCCGTCTTAAACCGAAATCGAAACGCCAAACAAACAAATCAACATCTTCAAACCAAATTTTTCTAACACCACCTTAATTCGAAACCAACACTTCTCGAACCAATTATAACAAGTGCACCGAACAGTAACTTTAATATCTTTCCAGAGGGGAAAGATTTAATACGCTTTCTTTATCTTTTTTTTTTTTTTATATCATAACAATATCCAACGAACAGTAATAATATAAAAAGTAGATCCAAATTTAGAGTAAGAACAGAAAGATAAATTAAATTGAGACTTGAATTAAACTAAAATTAATATTTCATTAATAAAATCCAAACTTACAATACTGAAAAAAAAAGATTACAATATTAAAACCCTAATTAACTATTTTCTAAAAATTAAAAATAAAGAAAAGCATAAAAAATTACATGATTGAGGAGGGTTTTTATAAGGATCCCTCGAACCTTCTAGGTAAACTTGGTGAACACGGAGTAAGATCTTGACCGCTAATCTTCTATTCCTTTCTCTTTCTCTAATCTTGCGGTGGACAATCTTCTTTCTTCACAAAGATCGCCAGCGTGGAAGATTTGTGCTTCTTGTGTTTCTTCAATGAGGACGTGGCCTTATTTGATTGGAGGAGTGGTGATGGTGAGGTGTTAACACCAATCACATAAAGCCACGTATGTAGAGAGAGAGGACCACAGTTGGTGGAGCTGCGAAAAAGATGGGGATTTAATCCCAATCCGTGTGAATCACACGAATTGGGTAAAACCCCCAATTTTTACCATTTGATTTTCACTGGATGTGGGATTAGGGTTATGGGTGATGCGTGTTTTTTGGAGGGGATGAAGTGGGAGAGAGGGAATTTTTTTTACCTAGAATGTAACGAAAATAAAAGAGGTGTGGGGTAAAAGAGAAACGTTTTATTAAATATGAGTGGGTGAGGTAATGTAAAACACGTGGGAGGGAGTGATAAGGGTTGACCAAAGAGAGTTGTGTTGACTGGGAAAAGTGAAAACCAATTTCACTCATTCGTTTCTTCATTCTTGCAAAATAATTTAGCCAAAAGGGCTTGGCCCAATTCCTTTCCATTATTGTAATAGTTTGGGCTTTAAACCCTTAATTCCATCCGTCTAGAACTTGTACTAGGGCTAAGATTTGGGCTTTTGAGCCCAAATGCTCCAATGTGGGACCCACTTGGCTAAAACTCGACAATTTATTAAATCCACTCATGTCGAGCTCGATTTTTGGCTTTCTCAATCTTTATCATCAAACTCGTGTCGATCATTGCCGGTTTTCGTGAACATGGCAGACTTTTGGTCTTTGACTTCTTCTTTGTCTCTTTCTTGGACTTTTCTTCGACATTTGACCGTGAAATCCCGTGTTTTAGCTTCTTTTGATCATTTGTACCTATTTATCACACAAAACACAAAACCACGCGTAATTCCGACATTTAAGATGCAAAACACATGATTAGGTCTTGTTTTTCCTTGATTTTAGTGGCAAAAGGATAAGTGTTTACACACTTATTAAATCCCCTACACTTGACCATTGCAATGACCCCATGCAATGCATAGTTATAAAGCATAAGTTACATTTTCCTCATAATCAATCCATCTCGGCCTTTATTACTATTACTACTACTACTACGATGAAAAGATAAAAACTTAAAAGGAAACAAAAGTGATTACAATTTATTAACTTGGAAATTATTTCATGGAAGAAACTCGTAAAGAAATCTAAGACTTAGATTAGGGCTTTGGTGTCATGAATATAAATCACCCTCAAGTTTCACGTTCCCCATACCAAGCTTAAAAACGAGATCATTGTTAATATAAGTTAGCACAACTAACACTTACTCATGCGGTTTAATTATTCACTTAGACCCCCTTATTCCTACGGTGTATCTCTTATATTTTATTTTTGTCTTGAATGATCGCGAGGATGCATTTTTTGACTTATTTCGATAATTATTAAGGCCGAAAATAAAGTGGGACGATTTAATCAATAGTTAGCTAAAGGACAAAATCTTTTAAAACTGCTTCTCGAAACCTCAAAAAGTTCATATCTTGGCATAACTCGTTTCACGATTTGAGACCTTTCTCGGGCCGATATTTGGCTTGTACTTCAAACTTCAAATCTTGAGAGACGATCTTGAAATTATGGTCTTCTCTTCATTTTGGTATACATCTTCATAAGGAGTGAAAGATGCTTCAAACATTGACCACGACTTCTTGATTTATCCTCTTCTTTATTTAGGATTTTGATATACAACGATCCGCCTCCTTTTCGGACTTGGATCTATTTATCCTCATACCTTGTTAGGGTCTTTTTGGATAGACTTCTCCATGATCTTTAGGGGAGTAATTGCTTCTCGTCGTGTGTCTTGATCCTTCATATTGATTTGGATTAATGATCTTCACATCATCTTAGGATCTTTAGCAAAAAGTGAATCCTCATGCCTTGTGAGGGCCTTTTTGGACTCGGGTATCCTCATGCCTTGTTAGGGCCTTTTTGGATAAGCCAATCTTCGCGTCCCGTTTCAATAAGTTATGCCTTGGCTATGAACTCTAATTAATACCGAGCAACTTTTAAACGATCTTGTGCTAGAAGCTAAGTAACCTTTTAAATCGTACAACCTTATTTATTGCAATTATATTTATTAACAAGTGATGGGAGAAAAGGCTCATAACTAACTCACATAAGTTAATGAAAGAATACCGAACTTATAATTAACTCTATCATCTCTCGTTCTCCACAATTTAAAATCTCAAGGAATGAGACTCGTGGATGCTTAGCCTAATAAACCAATTAAGGTCCATATGGTTAAGGATACTAGCTAGAGTAAACTTGGATAAGTAAACTCGGGTTGAGTCAAAATATTCACGACGGGCCTAATATATCAAAGATAACTAAACTTGTTAAAACCATTTTATTTATTTATTTATTTTTTAACTTTATTCTTGAAATGGAAATTATTATGATGCGATAAGAAAATAAATAAAAATACTACTAGGCCAAAATAGATCAAAAATTTGAAAAACATTGAAAAATTTTAAAAACTTTTCCGGTTAAATGGGGTCAAATTCATGGAAAAGGCCACTAAAATTCGATAGAAGGCCCCCCTACACTTGATATAAACATTGTCCTCAATGTTTAAGCATGTGGGAGAATAAACTCCCCTACACTTAGGACATTGAGTGCGTTGTTTAAAATCGAGCTAAGGAAGGGACAACTAAAGTGATTACATTTATTTGTTTTATTTATATACAAGTATGAATCACAATAGTTTTGATAGAACCGGGTACACGGGAACACGGGATCACGGGTCTCATCAAAAGTACCAAAGGTGGATCATCAAAGCACATGTCCCTGCACACAATCATAACACACAAACAACCTACTTGGCTCCCCCCTACACTTATTGGTGGACAATGGATGAAGGCGAAAAAGGGTGGAAAGGATGGTAAAGGAAAAATCTAACCTAGTTATACGATGCTTGATTTTTGCTTCTCGAGTCTCTAGCTCGACTCGATTTCCCGAATTTAATTCAAGGGAAACGTGGAGAGGGATGGAATCATCTCATGAGAGATGTCCTCTCCAAAGTACAACTTAACCCGTTGGCCATTCACTTTGAAATTGGGCCCATTTGGTTGGGATAACTCAATGGTGCCATAAGGGAAGACTTTGGCCACGGTGAATAGACCGGACCAACGGCTCTTAAGTTTACCCGAAAAGATTTTCAACCGAGAGTTAAATAATAAAACTTGATCACCAACATGGAACTCTCGGTTTTTAATCTTGGAATCATGAATGAGCTTAGTTTTCTCCTTGTAGATTAATGAATTTTCATAAGCCTCATTCCTAAGTTCATTGAGTTCATTGAGTTGGATTTTCCTATGATCACCGGCTTTGTTAAGATCAAAATTAGCCCATTTCAAGGCCCAATAAGCCTTATGCTCCAACTCAATGGGGAGGTGGCACGCCTTTCCGTACACAAGGCGATAAGGGGTACAACCTATAGGTGTCTTATAAGCGGTACGGAAAGCCCACAAAGCATCATCTAATTTATCGGCCCATGAAGCACGATGCTCTCCCACGGTTCGCTCTAAGATTCTCTTAAGACCACGGTTAGATACCTCGGCTTGTCCATTAGTTTGAGGATGATACGCGGTGGAAAGTCGGTGATTGACACCATACTTAGCCATGACTCGTGCAAATTGATCATTGCAAAAATGAGTCCCGCGATCACTAATAATAGCACGAGGCACACCGAATCGAGCAAACAATTGTTTCAAGAAGTTAACAACCACCCTCGCATCGTTAGTAGGTAAAGCCTTTGCTTCAACCCATTTTGAGACGTAGTCAACGGCTACGAGGATGTACTTGTTACCCTTCGATGATGGAAACGGCCCCATAAAGTCGATGCCCCATACGTCAAAGATTTCACATTCTTGGATGAAATTTTGAGGCATCTCATCTTTATGTGTGATCTTGCCTTGCCTTTGACAAGCATCACAATGTTTAACCATTTCATGTGCATCATGATAAATGGAGGGCCAATAGAATCCGGAGTCGAAAACTTTTTTAGCGGTGTAATTAGGACCAAAGTGACCACCGGTAGGTACTTTATGGCAAGCTTCAAGGATTTGTAAAGCCGCCGGCCCATCAACACATCTACGAATGATTAAGTCCGCACATTGCTTGAAAAGATAAGGGTCGTCCCAATAGTACGTTTTAACGTCCTTGAAGAATTTTTTCTTTTGTTGGGACGATAACCCTTCGATAAGAACACCACCCGCCAAATAGTTTGCAATGTCGGCAAACCATGGGGTATCATCAAGATTGGAATTAATAGACATTAAGGTCTCAAGGGGAAAGGATTCATTAATCTCTTGATTTGGAGATTCCCCTTGATACGGATCCTCAAGTCTACTAAGGTGATCCGCAGCTAGGTTTTCCGCTCTTTTTTTATCACGAATTTCGATTTTAAATTCTTGTAGGAGCAAAACCCAACGAAGGAGTCTTGGTTTAGCATCTTGCTTGGTCAACAAGTATTTCAAGGCGGAATGGTCGGTGTAAACGATGGTGGTGGAAAGCACAAGATAGGGGCGGAATTTCTCAAAAGCATACACTACAGCTAAAAGCTCTTTTTCGGTAGTGGTATAATGCAATTGAGCCCCCGTCATTGTCTTACTAGCATAATGAATGGGTTGGAAATGTTTGTTAACTCGTTGACCTAAAACCGCTCCTACCGCGAAATCACTAGCATCGCACATGAGCTCGAAAGGCAACTCCCAATTTGGAGAGACTAAGACCGGTGCCTTAGTTAATTTACCTTTAAGAAGTTCGAAAGAGTCAAGACATTCTTGAGAGAAGATGAAAGGAGCATCCTTTTCTAAGAGATGAGTCATTGGACGAGCTATTTTCGAGAAATCTTGGATGAAACGTCGATAAAATCCCGCATGGCCTAAAAAACTTCTAACTCCTTTGACGGTGGTAGGTGGAGGTAACTTAGCAATGACGTCAACTTTAGCACGGTCGACTTCGATACCGGCTTTGGAAATTTTATGACCAAGGACGATGCCTTCTTTTACCATGAAATGGCATTTTTCCCAATTAAGAACGAGACGAGTGTCTTCACACCGTTGGAGCATACGTTCTAAATTAGCAAGGCAAGAAGAGAAAGAATCACCATATACCGAGAAATCGTCCATAAAGACTTCCATAGTTTCTTCAACCATGTCATGAAATATCGCCATCATACACCTTTGGAAAGTCCCGGGAGCATTGCATAAGCCGAAATGCATTCTTTTGTAAGCGAATGTTCCATAGGGACAAGTGAATGTGGTTTTCTCTTGGTCTTTTGGATCGATAGGGATTTGAAAATATCCGGAAAAGCCATCTAAGAAACAATAGAAATCATTACCCGCTAAACGCTCGAGCATTTGATCCATGAAAGGAAGAGGGAAATGATCCTACGAGTGGCATCATTGAGTTTACGATAGTCGATGCAAACTCGCCAACCCGTTACAAGTCGAGTAGGAATCAACTCGTTGTTTTTGTTGGGAACAACGGTGATTCCGCCTTTCTTAGGCACACAATGGACGGGACTAACCCATGGCGAATCCGAGATAGGGTAAATCATTCCGGCATCGAGAAGTTTGATAACTTCTTTCTTAATGACTTCATGAATTTTTGGATTAACCCTTCTTTGATTTTGGATCGCAGGTTTAAAGTCATCTTCCATGAGAATTTTATGAGTACAAAATTAGGATCAATTCCGCGAATGTCGGAGATTTTCCAAGCAATTGCTTTCTTATGATTCTTAAGCACATCTATAAGTCGGGATTTTTCATCTTCTTTTAAGTCCTTAGCAATAATGACGGGCAACTTATTATCCTCCTCTAAGAAAACGTACTCTAGATGAGACGACAAATCTTTAAGCTCTAAATCCGGCGGATTATCAATGGAAGGCTTAGTCAAAGTAGGATCATTGTTTGTAACTTCTTTAGGAGTAGGTGGAGAGATATTGTCCTCATTGAGAAGTCTCTCAATCGTACGAATGTCTTCATCCCAATTGGTGGGAGAATTATCATAGTTAATCTCGAGAGGACCCAAACTAGCTTCAAACTCATCTAAGTCACTTTCTCCAAATGGAGTTAATGAAGGAGCAATAGAAGCGACGGTCTCAACATGAGGTAAAGGAGAAATCCCGCTCTTACAAGCCTCATGAAAATGTTCTTCGCATGCTTCGTCAAGCACATCGATGAAATTCACGGATTCGGGCTCATTGGGAAGTTTGGAAAGTTTACCCATGTTAAAGACGATTTTGTCATCCCCGACCCTCATGATAAGTTCACCCGCGGCTACATCGATTAATGTACGCCCGGTTCTCAAGAAGGTCGTCCCACAATTTAGGGAACACGGGGATCCATTTCATAGTCGACGACGACGAAATCGGCGGGAAAAGTGAATTTGTCGACTCCTACGAAAACATCCTCGGCTATCCCCACCGGATAAGCAACCGTACGGTTAGCTAATTCCAATGTCATACGAGTGGGGACTAGCTCGGGTAAAGATAATTGTTTCCACACGGACAATGGCATAAGATTGATACTCGCTCCGAGATCCGCCAAGGCCATACAATTCTCAACACCCGAAAAATTACAAGGAATAAGGAATCGATCGGGATC
This sequence comes from Glebionis coronaria, assembly GCA_025667525.1. Classification (NCBI taxonomy): domain Eukaryota; kingdom Viridiplantae; phylum Streptophyta; class Magnoliopsida; order Asterales; family Asteraceae; genus Glebionis; species Glebionis coronaria. The sequence goes on from CM046876.1 coordinate 190,882,334, forward strand.
TCCTAACTTAACCGGTAATTTTCTCAAAAGAACCGCGGAACAATTCTCATTCAATTGGGTATTGGCAATATCAAGCAACTTTTCCTTGTCACTTAAAAGATCCTTAAACATCTTAGCGTACTTAGGCATGTGAGCGAGCGCCTCGGCAAAGGTGATATTAAAATTCAATTGTTTGAACATTTTTAGGAAGTTCGAAACTTGAATATCATCCTTATTCTTCAATTTCTCTTTCCGCAACCTTGAGGGATAAGGTATATTGGGTTGAGATGAAGGCTTTGGAGTGGATTGCTCACTCACATCCTTTGGAGGAGGAGGAGGAGTAGAAATAGAAGGTGAAGGAACCGGTTTTGGAACCGAAGGTGGGGTATAAAATTTGGGTATCGGTGGAACATAAGGTGTAGACGAATGCATAACGGGAGGTATGTCACAAGTGGAAGAAGAGGGAGGTTGTGTCGAAGAAGAAGGAATCTCGGGTCCTTGGTTAGGTGGGGAAGGTTCTACGGTGGTCTTACCGCTCCTAGTAGTGATAGCATTAACATTAGCCCTAGGATTGGTCACGGTGTTCGAGGGAAGGGCACCTTGGGGACGAAAGGTTTGAATCATAGTCAAAAACTTCTTATCATTCGATTCTTGCATTAGTCGATTATGCTCTTGCATCTCTCTCATCATTCGTTCATGGTCGGATAATTTTTGAAGAACCAAGTCCATTTGAGGATTATGCATATTCATTTGATTGTAACCTTGATTATTAAAACCTTGGTTTTGATATTGATTAGAACCTTGATTAAATCCTTGATTATGAAAACTTTGGTTATTATATCCTTGATTATTCAACCCTTGGTTTTGCCCTTGAAAATTCCCTTGATTTTGATTAAAACCCCGTTGATTAGAACTTCCTTGAAAATTACCCCGTTGAGGAGCTTGGTTCCTATTTTGGGCGGGTGGGGGTGGTCTTTGTGGTGCTACAAAACCCGGGGGAGCCAAATAGTTATTAGACTTGTAAGAAAAATGGTTAACATCAACATTTGGTTTGAATTGAATCCGATCAAGTTCATTGTTATTATAAGCATAAACTTCTTGTTGATCATTGTAAACCTTGTCACAATTAAAGTATGAATGTGGTCCACCACAAGTCTCACACGTCTCACTTTTTTCTTTCACGGCATGAACATGTGTAGTGAGGGCGTCGGTTCTTAGAGCAAGGGTTTTCACAATTGAAGTAAGCTCCTTAATTTGATCATTCACCTCACTATTACTCGTACTAGCACTTGCCATATTAGCCCTAACACTTTTGGTTTGCACTTTTGCTTTGTTCTCAATAATGGCCCAAGCCTCGTTCATTGTTTTCACAAGAATATTTCCCCCCGCGGCACTATTAAGTGAGTCTTGGTCGTTTAGAGTTAAACCATTATAAAACGTGTTGATTTGATGAACTTTAGTAAAACCGTGTTGTGGACATTTTCTCAAAAGATCTTTAAAACGATCCCAAGCCTCACTAAACGTTTCCCCATATTTTTGCTCGAAATTGATTATTTCATTCCTTAAGGAAGTGGTCCGTGATGGTGGGAAAAAGTAGTTAATGAACTTGGTCTCTAAGTCGATCCATGTGGTAATACTTTGGGGTGGTTCCTTATCAAGCCAAATCCGGGCTTGTCCCTCGAGGGAAAAAGGAAAAAGTTGGAGGCGAACGGCCTCTTGGGGCACCCCATTGTATTTGACGGTATTAGCTAATTGGATGAAACGTTTGATATGAGCGTGTGGGTCATCATTAGTACGGCCTAAAAATGGTGTAGCGGAAACCATTTGAATAAAACCCGATTTAAGTTCGAAATGATTAGCTCCAATATTCGGCACCACAATCGCGTCATCGTTTCCTTCAACGTGAGATTGTAGAATCTCAATCATTGGTCGATTATCCGTTGCCATCGTATTGTCGAAAGCTCGATTCTCGGGATCGGTTTTAATGACGGTCTTTTTGTTTTTCTTCTTCTTCTTCTTTTTGGAAGAATTGGAAGAGTTTGGTACACCACTCGGTATGTATGTACGCGCGCGAGTGCGCATACAATTAAAACTTTGGAATGAGGTAGGTGACCTCGGTCGACTTTGAGAGGAAAAGGATTTTCCCTCTCGAGGAGCAATAAGAAAAATCTACAAAAATATATACGTAAATACTACTTGAGTTGGCAAACCAATAATCGGTCGTCCCTCTCAATATACGCACAAGCAAGCGGGGAAACGACGTGGCACAAAGCACTTAAAAACCTTTTTCCTTAGACGGCCTTTTATAGCGCGTCGCCTTATACCCACCTTATAGTTTGTATATATCGAGTTCAAACGTCTTACTAGTATTTATCTATTTTGCCCTTTTTTCTCGATATGGATTCGAATACAATAGTTAGGTGATGAAATCCCAACTAAGGCCTTATTTGATAAGTAGGTAATTTATTGTGCTACGTAATATAATAAAATAAAAAATCTTTTTGTATTTTTTAGAAAAATATATATTCACAAGAAAAATCGAAAGAAATCGAATCGAAAAAATAACACTAATACGTAATATTTTTGGTGTAATACGTTTAGGAAAACGTATTACTTTTGATTTTTTTTTTAATTTTTTTGGTGCAATTCTTAGGAAAGCAAATGCTTTTGTGATTTTTTTAATTTTTTTGTAATTTAAAGTTTTTTATTTTTTTGTATTTTTGATTTTGTGCAAGAAACGTAACGTTCAAAGAATGAACGGATCCCAAAATCCAAACGTCTTCACGAAAAATCGTCAATCGTACGAGCGAAGCGGCAGCGGCGCCATTTTGAAACTAGGATTTTTAATCCTTTAAAATTAAGTTCGTTTTCTCCTCGACTCACTCGAATTGATTTCCGGTTTTATCGTTTCAACTTAAATTGTTTTTGGTACAATAATATCTTTTTGGGTATTTTTTTTAGAAACTAATTTAAAACTATTAAATGAAAACTAATTTAATTAACTATTTTTAAACTAATTTTTAAAAAATAAAAGCTATTAAAATAAATCTATCTAAAAAAATTTATAAAAAATAAATCTATAAAAATAACTTCTACTAAACTTTTTAAAAAATAATCTATTTAAAACTTTTTAAACTAAATACTTAATTAAAATTCTACTTTAAACAAATCTATTTTGAAACTACTTTTAAATAAAACCTATATTAATTTTGAACTAAAAACTAATTTGAAAAACAAATTAAATAAAATATTTTTTATCTTTTTATTATTTTATAAAAAAAAACAAATTAAAATAAACTATTTAATTACTTTTAATTAAAATAAAAATAAACTTAATATAGTATTAATCTGACAGAACTAACTACCCTATATTAATTATCTAACGTAGACTAATAAACAAAAAGGGGTCTAGCAGAGTTGGTTATCACGTTGGATGGTTAAGCGAAAGGTCACGAGTTCGAGACCCTTAAGGGGCGAATTTTGCTTTTTATTATATATTTTTTTGTTACCCTTTTTTTGGACAGTATGAATCCTCAGACCAATTGGGTCTGAGGTTTGCAGTTAACAAAAGGCAAAACCCAATAAGCAGGAAACAATTAAGCACAGCTTCGATCTCAAATAAGCTAGGTACCAATAAGCCAGATGAGCAGATTATAATAAGCTAAAACTAACAAATTAATAAGCTCAACTCAAATAAGCAAAGCCTAGATAAGCAGAATCTAATAAGCTACATCCCACACAGCCTTAAATAAGCTACTCAAGCTGAAACCATACGCATATACAGACCAACTTAAATAAACTGATATGAATGAGCAGGAATCAAAGAAGCTAAATAAGCAGTAGGATAAGCAAAACTTAACGAACAAAATAAGCTGAAAACTCGATTTAACAAACTATATAACAATAAGCAGATTAACCAAATCAAATAAGCTAATAACAACTACCTAACAATACAATATTAAACTCAACTCAAATCAAATTAAACTAGCTAAATAAAAGCAACAAAACATAAGCAGATCTAAACGACTACGACACCCTTACAGTAACAAAATAAACAGATTCAAGCAAACTAAATAATCCTAAGCAGATCAAACGAAACAAAAGCAAATCCAAACAGCCTAAAATTTCTAAAGCAAAATAATAGCAGGCAACATCAAACTTCTAACTTAAACTAAATAAATTTAACAATAAAATTTAAAAGAAAGAGCACCTTATGACGAAACCTTTGGGACGAAGACTGAGCGCTGAGCCGTCTTAAACCGAAATCGAAACGCCAAACAAACAAATCAACATCTTCAAACCAAATTTTTCTAACACCACCTTAATTCGAAACCAACACTTCTCGAACCAATTTTAACAAGTGCACCGAACAGTAACTTTAATATCTTTCCAGAGGGGAAAGATTTAATACGCTTTCTCTATCTTTTTTTTTTTATATCATAACAATATCCAACGAACAGTAATAATATAAAAAGTAGATCCAAATTTAGAGTAAGAACAGAAAGATAAATTAAATTGAGACTTGAATTAAACTAAAATTAATATTTCATTAATAAAATCCAAACTTACAATACTGAAAAAAAAAGATTACAATATTAAAACCCTAATTAACTATTTTCTAAAAATTAAAAATAAAGAAAAGCATAAAAAATTACATGATTGAGGAGGGTTTTTATAAGGATCCCTCGAACCTTCTAGGTAAACTTGGTGAACACGGAGTAAGATCTTGGCCGCTAATCTTCTATTCCTTTCTCTTTCTATAATCTTGCGGTGGACAATCTTCTTTCTTCACAAAGATCGCCAGCGTGGAAGATTTGTGCTTCTTGTGTTTCTTCAATGAGGACGTGGCCTTATTTGATTGGAGGAGTGGTGATGGTGAGGTGTTAACACCAATCACATAAAGCCATGTATGTAGAGAGAGAGGACCACAGTTGGTGGAGCTGCGAAAAAGATGGGGATTTAATCCCAATCCATGTGAATCACACGAATTGGGTAAAACCCCCAATTTTTACCATTTGATTTTCACTGGATGTGGGATTAGGGTTATGGGTGATGCGTGTTTTTTGGAGGGGATGAAGTGGGAGAGAGGGAATTTTTTTTACCTAGAATGTAACGAAAATAAAAGAGGTGTGGGGTAAAAGAGAAACGTTTTATTAAAGATGAGTGGGTGAGGTAATGTAAAACACGTGGGAGGGAGTGATAAGGGTTGACCAAAGAGAGTTGTGTTGACTGGGAAAAGTGAAAACCAATTTCACTCATTCGTTTCTTCATTCTTGCAAAATAATTTAGCCAAAAGGGCTTGGCCCAATTCCTTTCCATTATTGTAATAGTTTGGGCTTTAAACCCTTAATTCCATCCATCTAGAACTTGTACTAGGGCTAAGATTTGGGCTTTTGAGCCCAAATGCTCCAATGTGGGACCCACTTGGCTAAAACTCGACAATTTATTAAATCCACTCATGTCGAGCTCGATTTTTGGCTTTCTCAATCTTTATCATCAAACTCGTGTCGATCATTGCCGGTTTTCGTGAACATGGCACACTTTTGGTCTTTGACTTCTTCTTTGTCTCTTTCTTGGACTTTTCTTCGACATTTGACCGTGAAATCCCGTGTTTTATCTTCTTTTGATCATTTGTACCTATTTATCACACAAAACACAAAACCACGCATAATTCCGACATTTAAGATGCAAAACACATGATTAGGTCTTGTTTTTCCTTGATTTTAGTGGCAAAAGGATAAGTGTTTACACACTTATTACAGTGCTAGGGTTTATGAATAGTGTTCTGTATGCATTTGCCTATAAAAGGATACCTCAACTTGTGAGAGTCCCTTTGTTCCAGATTTTGGCTATTATCTTGTAATCCCTTTTTATTTAAATAAAATTTGAATTTCTTAAAGTTGTGAAATCTCTTTTGTGTTTTATAAAAGTTGGTGTTAGAATAGCTGAAATCTGTGTTCCATTTGATGTTATAGACCTTACTTAATCTTGTGGTTAAGGCACGTCTATGTTTGAAAGGTTTTCAAAGGTTCAAAAACCTTGAAATCCTTGTTTCTGTTTTAGCTATTATCCTGTACTAACCCTTAGCCAAAGGCCTTAAGCTCCTTCAAGCTTGTTGACACCAAGCCTAAGAAGTGTTTTAAGCTATTGGGTGAGTTGTCTGTTCACTTGTGTTGAAGAATCATAATCATCAAAACCTTTTTCTACTTTGAACATCAGCAGGTTTTGATCTTCTTTTTGAAAAACCTTGGTCTTGTTCTAGTTGTTGAACAAGGTCCAAGGAGCATACCTGGTCCTCCTAGGATGTTGTAGAGGACAGGTATATTCCCTTGTTTAAGTTTCCCCTAAAAATTTCATGATATTGTCTGTTTTATGATTTGGTCTGTGATTTTGTGTTCTTGTGTTTAAGGTTGTGATTTTGGTGTTTGAATCTGTTAGTAGTCATCTAGGAAGTGTGTTTGAATCATAAAATTAGTAGGTTGTGTTTAAAAATCACAAGTTGCTTTGAAAAGTTGTGGATTAAGGTGTGTTTGGGATAACAACCTGTTTTGGATTTGTGTTATTTTGAGTTGATGCTTTGTGTTGCTTTGTGTTGGAACCTGTCTTATAAGTGCTAAGTGACATTTATCTGCACGCTTTGTGCATATAAACACCTAGAATCAACAATAGGCTCTAAAATCTTGTATACTTGTTGAAATTGGCTGAGGTTTAAGGGACACCTAATTCTAATCATAGACTAGGGTTAACAAGTGATTAAACCTAGTAAGTTACACCAGGGAAGTAGGATTTGAGTGTTGAAATTGGATCTTTGGTCATTTATATCAGAAAAGTGTGCAATTGTTCTTGAAGTTCATATCAGCAAGTTTAATCTGCTTTGATCTTGTTCCATACTTTGATTCAGTGATTGATGTAAGTTTGTTTGTGCTTAATAATAGTTTATATAGCTTGTGTATGTATCTGGTTGAATTTGGAGTGCTTATTCTAGCTTAAACTGCTTAAGTGTTCATAACTGCTTAATATCCATGTCTGTGCTAGATCTGAGCATCTTTTGATTTGTCTGTGCTAATTGGTGATACTGAAGTGTGTTTTGTGCTTAATTGTGACTCCTTGTGATTAACTGATCACTTGGGTGCCCTTGTCTTCCAACAAAACATAAAGAATCTCTCTAAAATCAAAGGTCAAATAGTCAAGGCAGTGGGAATCAGTTCCTACTAAAAGTTCCCCCTGCTAGTGTAATTTTGTGTTCAGCTTATCAATAAGCTATTCTAGCTTATTTTAACCAGCAACAACTTTGATTTTGTAATAGGTTCTCATTAATTGACCCATTTGTTCATACTGGAGCATTTGGTGGGTTGACTTTAAGGTTTGACTAGAAAACCAACTTAATTGACTTTTTTTCATAAGTGCTTATTGGCTTATTCCAGCTTATTGGTTTTTCTTATTGGATTTTGGTTGATTGATTTGGCTTATTTATGTCATTTGTAACCTTTTGCAAGTTGAATCAAGTCCTGAGGTGCCCTAGAACTAAAACCCGACTATTTTGTCTTTTAGTGGATTTGTACTTGGCTTATTTCTGGCTTATTGAGTGTTCTTTTTAAAAATTACTTTTTACAGATCTCTTTAGTATCCTAAAAGAAGGTTGTGTGTCAAATTAGAGCTTATGGCATTGGCTTATTGCTTAATGGGCTTAATGGCCTAATAAGAATAAGCTGTTTGTTCATTAAGCTGTGATAAGCTCACATTCAGCTTTTGGGCCTTCAGAGTTTTGTGTTTAGAATTGGATTTTGAGTCAGATAGTGCTTTTCCAAGTCATTTGGGCTTATTTTGACTTTTTGGGCTAAAAAGCCCATTAAGCTTGATTGTTTTTTATTTTAGCCCATTTGGGGGCCCATTAGGGGTAATTTGGTAATTTCACTTTCATTTTCAGTTTGTTTAGGTTAAACTAAACTAGTTTGCAACTTTTTAGAATTTTTTATAATTTTTGGATTTTTAATATTATTTTAATATTATTTTATTATTATTTTTCAAATTTCACATTTTTTCACTTTTTATATTTTTCTTAGCTTAAATACATTAAAATAGGATTTTTGCAACTCTTAGATTAATTTTATCATCTTTTGATTAATTTTTTATAATTATTTTAAGTTTTAACAGTTTTTAAATCATTTTAAATAGTTTTACTTAGTTTAAAAATTCATAAAAATAGTTGTTAATCTTTTTAGGTCATTTTAGAGGTTTACCAAATGAAAAATCTTTATTTGGGCTTTTTGATAATTAATTTGATTTTTAGGGCTTTAATTAGCATTTAAAAATTAATGATTAATTAATTAAAAGGTTTGAAAAAGTTTTGATCATTGGTAAACTCTTAGTTTATTTATTTTGGTTTTTGGTAAATTTTTGGGAATTTTTAGATTTAATTTTTATTTTTGTACTTTTTACGATTTTACGTTTCGTCGTAGTAGTGATTAATTTCACGTCTTCGTCATCCTCTTTTCTCATCCCCTTCTATCCAATATTAATCTCAAATCTTGCTACATTTTAGTCACACACATATACCTCCTTGGGAAACGAACTTGGAACTTCATTGGGTCATTAGTGTTTGATTTTCCTAAATCATCACTTAATACTTACCGCTTTTACGCCTTTTTCCTAAAAGGTCGTATTTTACCACAATCATTTTGGCGCCGCTGCCGGGGAGGTGTGTCGTGATTAATTTGTCTTGTTGTTTTTAATATTAACCATAAATAGTATTTGTATTAGTAGAAATCAACTAATACGTATTATCGGTTTTTTTTGTTTTTCTTGTGAAATTATTATTACTATATTGTATTAAGTATCACAATCAATACAAATTATCTCCAAAAGTGTGAAAACACAACCTTAATTGGGACTTGATCTCCTAATTATTGTATTCGAATCTCAAACAAAAGAAAAAGGAAAAAATAGATAAATACTTTCGTGAAGCTCGATTTTGAAAAATACGAACTATAAGGTGGGTATAAGGCGGGTATTATAAAATATACCCTAAGGAAAAAGGCTCTTAAGTTCTTCGCGCCGCCTCGTTTCCCCGCTTGCTTGTGAGTATTTTGAGATTGAAGGCTAATCGAGGGTTTTGCCGCCCAAAGTATTATTACGTATAATATATTTGCTTGGTTTTCTTTGTGATTAAACCCTCTTGAACAATTTGGTTTTCACCAAAGTTCTAAAGTCATTCGAAGATGTTCACTCAACATGATCGCTTTCATTCCTTTGAGGCTTCTTTAATCAAGAGTTTGATTCGAGGAGAGATTTGGTAGATTGTTGTCTACGAAGATACACCAAAATCCAAAAAAATTAAAAACAATCAAAAACACAAAAAAAATTGAAAATTCACAAAACACCCAAAAAGAATCTTCTTTGCTCACCTCCCATTCTTCGTGAAGTTTATGATCACACGTAATCAAGCAAAACGAGCTCGTAAACGTCTTCAAAAGCAATCAAATCAAGAGACGTTGATTGAAGAACAAACTCCAATTGTTGAACCTATTGTAGAACAAGAAGTCGTCATGGCTAATCGTACTATGATGGAGTTGCTTCAAGCACCCACCGAGGGTTTCGGAGAGGCCATTGTGATTCCCGCTATCCTTGCGGAGAATTTCGAGATTAAGACGGGTTTAATGTCGATGTTGCAAGCTAATAAGTTTAGAGGTCATGAGAAAGACAACCCGCACTACCACATAAGGAATTTTAATCGTCGCACCACAACTAGCAAGTTTAAGGATGTTCCACATGACGACATTAAGATGATGTTGTTTCCATACTCGTTAGATGGACCCGCTAAAATTAGGCTTGAGAAAGAACCGCCAAATTAAATTTTGACATGGGGTGATCTCGTTTCTAAGTTTGTGAACAAATTTTTCCACCATCTAAAACAACACATTTGAAAAATGAGATTTCAAGGTTTGTACAAGGAAATAATGAAAGTTTTTCAATGGCATGGGAACGCTTTAAAGAAATGTTACATGAATGTCCACACCATGATTTTTTGGAATTACATCAAGTTGATACTTTTTATAATGGGCTTAATGATCATGAACGAGATTACTTGAATGCCGCCGCGGGTGGCAATTTTTTGTGCAAAACGACCGATGAAGCTTTAAAGATTATCAAGAATAGATCTAAGGTTTATAGCCCTCGTAACACACCGAGTGTTGCCAATATGGGGTCGTCATCGTCGTCATCGTCTCGTAGCATTAATGCCTTACATGATGAAGCTAATGAGGAAAATCGGTTTTTCGATAGATTTGCTAATCTTATGACTCATTGGAAAGCACAAGAGGCTTTGAATTCCGCTTCGGTTAAAGCGGTTGAAAAGAGTTGTTTGTCTTGTGTTGGAGCTCATGATCTTTCCGAGTGCATTACTGCCGGTGGTAACACTTCGAGTGCTTACGTAGCAACGGGAACTTATAACCAAAACGTCCAAGGTTCCCGCCCAAATCAAGCTCCACCAAATCAAAATGCTAATAACTATCGAAACAACAATCAAGGTGGTAATTAAAAAGGCAATTCACGTAACTACAACAAAGGGAATTATCAAGGTGGGAATGGACAAGTTACTAATCAAAACCAAAACCGTGATTTTCAAAACACTACACAAGGTTTTCAAAATGCTCACACTAAAAATCTTCAAGGAGAATTTTTGGATTATGCTAAAGCAAATAATGCTAAGTTTGATAACATGCAACGTGAGATGATTAGCTTAAGATCCGAGTTGAAAAACGAGCTTAAAAACGAACTTGCTAATGAACTTAAAACTCATGCTAATAAAATGGAAGGAAATGTTCAACATCTTCAACAAAAAAAACAAAAGATGGAACAAGGACAACATGAGATTAAGCAAGAATTGTTAAAAGCGGATTTAAGGCAATCAAAATTTGAAGACCGAATGGCAAAAATGTTTGAAGCAATCATGTGTAAACCCTCTTCCTCGGGTGGTCTTCCTAGTGATACCATTGCAAACCCGAAGGGAGAAATGAAGGTTATTACTACACGAAGTGGTAAAACTTTCAAGGAACCAATCTCTCGTCCAAGTACTTCTACGGAGAAGGAAATCGAGAAAGAACCCTAGGTGATGGTCGAAAAGGAGCATATTACAATCCTACGAAGTACCGCTTAAACCACACCTACGGTTGAACCAATACCAATTATGGAACCCGAGAATCCAAGGCCGTTTCCTAATGTCCAACCCACACCACCCTTACCTTACCCTTCGAGAGGAAACCAAGAGAAATTGCAAGAACGTAACAAACAACAAATCGAGCTTTTTATAAAAAAATTTCAACAAGTGCATTTTGATGTGAGTTTAGCCGACGCGTTGTTATATATGCCTCGTTTCGCTTCCACTTTTAAAAGTATGATGAGCGATAATGAAAAGCTTTCAAAGCTTGCTAATTGTTCTTCGGTTTATCTTAACCGCATACCGGAAAAAGTTGGTGACCCCGGGAAGTTTCTCATTCCTTGTGACATACAAGATATGAAAGAATGCCTCGCCTTGGCCGATCTTGGTGCGAGCATTAATTTGATGCCATTTTTCATTTGGAAATCGCTTTCGCTTCCGGCTCTTACTCCTTCGAACATGTCTATCGAGATGGCCGATCATTCTACGATTTTAGCATGTGGAGTAGCCGAAGATGTTTTCGTGAAAGTAGGGAAGTTCTACTATCCCGTTAATTTTATAGTAGTTGACATCCCCACGGATCCTCAAGTTCCTCTAATTTTAGGTCATCCATTTTTAGACACCTCGAGATCGCTTATCGACGTTCATGCAAGAACTATCACTTTGAGATTCAACGAAGAGGAACTTGTTATAAACACTACTAAGAACTCAAAACCTTCTCATGTTTATGAAATCGCTACCATCAATCACATCAACTTATTTGATGTGGTTTGCGATGAGTTTTCACAAAAGTGTTAGGTTTTCCGATAGCTCGTCAAGTGGCACTCCCACTATTTTGGATCTGATTCTTGCTAATTCTACACCAAATCTCACTCCATTCCAAGCAGGCGATTTTACTTCAAATGAAATCGACAATCAAGATGAGGTGTTCATTAGTGATGATACTTCTATTCCACCATTTCTTCCGCCGATGGAAGTTATGAGTGTTGAGCCAAAATCTTCAATCGAGGAACCACCAATCCTTGAACTGAAAGATCTTCCATCTCACCTTGAATACGCATTCTTGGAAGGTGATGACAAGTTGCCGGTGATTATTGCAAAAGGTCTTGCTAATGATGAAAAAACCGAGCTCTTGAAAGTTCTTAAAGCTCATAAAGGGGCAATAGCGTGGAAAATTTCCGACATTAAGGGTATTGACCCAAAATTTTGTACTCACAAGATTTTAATGGAGGAGGACTACAAACCCGCAATTCAAAGTCAAAGAAGGGTAAACCCCAAAATTCACGATGTCATAAAAAGGAAGTTCTAAAACTCCTTGACGCGGGAATGATTTATCCTATCTCCGATAGCCCATGGGTGAGCCCAATCCATTGTGTCCCTAAAAAGGGAGGAATGACCGTTGTGCCCAACGAAAACAACGAGTTAATTCCCACTCGTGTTGTGACCGGTTGGAGGGTGTGTATTGACTACCGAAAGTTAAATGACGCCACTCGTAAAGACCACTTTCCTTTTCCCTTCATGGATCAAATGTTGGAGCGACTAGCGGGAAACGAATTCTATTGCTTTTTAGATGGTTTTTCCGGTTACTTTCAAATCCCTATCGACCCTCGTGATCAAGAGAAGACTACCTTTACGTGTCCTTATGGAACGTTTGCTTATCGTAGGATGCCTTTCGGACTTTGTAATGCACCGGGTACGTTTCAACGGTGTATGATGTCCATTTTTCACGATATGATCGAGAAGTCGATGGAAGTGTTTATGGATGACTTTTCGGTGTTTGGCAATTCGTTCACGTCGTGTTTATCTAATCTCGAGCAAATGTTAAAACATTGTGAAGAAACCAATCTTGTGCTTAATTGGGAAAAATGTCATTTCATATGTAAACAAGGAATCGTCTTAGGACATAAGGTCTCTAAAGCGGGGATTGAGGTCGATAAAGCTAAGGTAGACGTCATCGCCAAGTTACCTCATCCCAAAACCGTTAATGGAGTTAGGAGTTTCCTAGGCCACGCGGGATTTTATCGTCGTTTCATCAAAGACTTTTCGAAAATCTCTCGACCTATGACACACCTTCTCGAGAAGGATGCTCCTTTTAATTTCAATGAGGATTGTGTTAGAGCTTTTGAAAACTCTTAAAAGGAAACTTACCGAAGCTCCCATTCTTGTTGCTCCTAATTGGGAATTACCCTTTGAAATCATGTGTGATGCAAGTGATTATGCTATAAGGGCCGTCTTAGGGCAACGTTATGAAAAGCATTTCCGTCCTATCCATTATGCTAGTAAGACGATGACCGAGGCTCAATTAAAGTACACCACAACGGAAAAGGAATTCCTTGCCGTGGTCTATGCTTTTGAGAAATTTCGACCTTATCTCGTCTTAACTAAAAGTGTCGTGTATACCGACCATTCGGCTATCAAGTATCTCTTAGCTAAGCAAGATGCTAAGCCGAGATTGCTTCGTTGGATGCTCCTCCTCCAATAATTTGATGTCACCGTGCTTGACAAAAAAGGAGCCGAGAATCTAGCGGCCAATCATCTCTCTCGTCTAGAAGATCCTCACAAAGATGTTTTCGAGAACAAGGAAATCACCGAAACATTTCCTCTCGAGACTCTCGGTGTAGTGAATTCTAAAGACACCACCCCATGGTTTGCCGACATTGCAAATTACCATGAGGGCAATTTCATAATCAAGGGTATGACGACACAACAAAAGCGAAAATTATTTCATGACGTCAAGTTCTATTTTTGGGACGACCCTTATCTCTTTCGGGTTAGTGCGGATCAACTCGTTTGACGTTGTGTTTTTGGTGCCGAAGCTTCTAATATCCTTAGAGCTTGTCACGAGGGACCCACGGGTGGTCACCACGGTGCTAACCTCACGGCTAAGAAAGTGTTCGATGCCGGATTCTTTTGTCCTTCTATCTATCGTGACGCACACGCACTTGTGAAGTCGTGTGATTCGTGCCAACGTCAAGGAAAATCGTCTCAACGTGATGAAATGCCGCAAAACATAATTCAAGTGTGTGAGATTTCGACATTTGGGGCATAGACTTTATGGGGCCGTACTCATCGTCTCATGGTAACAAGTATATCCTTGTCACGGTGGACTACCTTTCTAAGTGGGTGGAAGCTAAGGCTTTACCTACTAATGATGCTCGTATGGTAGTGAAGTTTTTGAAACAACTATTCTCTCGGTTCGGAACCCCTCGTGCTATTATAAGCGATCGTGGAACCCATTTTTTTAATGACCAATTCGAGAAGGTCTTAAAGAAATATGGAGTTACTCATTGTCTTTCTACGGCTTATCACCCGCAAACGAGTGGGCAAGTCGAGGGTTCGAACCGAGCTTTGAAGAGGATTTTAGAGAGGTCGATTGGAGAAAACCGTGCTTCATGATCCGACAAACTCGATGACGCTTTATGGGCCTTTAGGACCGCTTATAAGACACCTATCGGTTGTACTATTTATAAGTTAGTCTATGGGAAGAATTGTCATTTGCCCATTGAATTGGAGCACAAGGCATATTGGGCCCTTAAGCATGCAAACTTTGACTTAAAGACCGTGGGAGATCACCGGAAAATACAATTAAATGAATTGGATGAACTAAGAGACAATGCTTATGAAAATTCATTAATTTTCAAAGAAAAGACTAAAAAGTTTCATGATGCAAAAATAAAAAACTGGGTTTTTAACGTCGGTGATCAAGTGTTACTTTTTAACTCTAGACTTAAAATATTTTCCGGGAAATTGAAATCTCGTTGGTCGGGTCCTTTCACCGTTACACAAGTGTTTCCTTATGGGACCATCGAGCTAGCTCAAGATGATGGTCCTAACTTCAAGGTGAACGGACATAGGCTTAAACACTACTTTGGTGGGGAAATTCCTTCAATGGTTGACCTCGACCAAGTCACCTTCCCCAATGATAATTAGCATTGAGGGGATCGAGTCGAGCTCATGACTCGGTAATCAAAAACGAGGTGCCTCGTGGGGGAGATCCCATGCTTATCCTTTTTATGCTTACTAATAACTAATGTGAGGGAATTTGTGCCCTTCCAACTCGTTGTCTCGTGGTTGTTTGTGATTGTGTTATCTAGATCATCATCATCATCTACGATTGAAGACTCTCGTGTTCGTTTACGTGAGCCTCCATCGTTTGTTTGAAGAAGTTTTTTCACGAATCCATTGACATATCCTTTATTGTTCTAACAATTATCTTTTAGCATAATTCATAAACGGCTTTAGATATATTGTTGATCACCCTTTCCATGCTAGATCCTAAGCATTCGATTCTTCGTCTCTTGTATGGGGGTGCTCCACCTTTAGACTTGAAACATTGAGGACAATGTTTACTTTGAGTATGGGGGGTGAATTGGTACTTGCTTTGCTACGCTTTCACGTTTTCCAACTTTCAATGTTTTGTTTTTATTACTAATAAGGCTAAAAATGGCAAAATTTTAAAATTTTTCTTAGTTTTCATAAGTGTTTTTAATACACGAATGTAAATTTTCCGATGGGGAGAATAAGAGTTAATTTTTGACTTGATGGGAATTTGGAGCCCTTTACATTCCTTAACCCGCTCAATTCAAGTTTTGCTAGACTTTTATATACGGAGCTTTAAAACGCGAAAGTCTTAGCTCATTCGGGTTAAGAACAAGAACTTTTCGCAAGTTCCTATAATTGATCCTAGAAGGTCACTTATCAAGGGAACTATAAAATGCATTCTCTAAACTTGAAAAAGTCCAAGAAAATTCAAGATCCTATAGTTGGCTTGAAAACCCAAAACTTTGATTTGATATAGTCTTAATGAAAGCTAATCCAAATTTAGCTTAATTTTGACTTGCATGGCTAAGTAATCATGAGTCTCTTTAATTAGAGGTCTTTATATAGTGAAAAACGAGAAGTGATAGAGTTAGACAAGTGATCATGCTAAACGTAGAACATGAAAATGTTCTTCCAAAAACTCATATGGGTTTAATTGTGGCTTTTTCTTCCCATAAGATCAATGCATTAGGAATAAAAATAATTGCAATAAGTAAGGTCGTACGATTTGAAAGGTTACTTAGCCTCTAGCACAAGATCGTTTAAAAGTTACTCGGGGTTGAATAGAGTTCATAGCTAAGGCATAACTTATTGAAACGGGACGCGAAGATTGGTGAAGATCCAAAAAGGCCCTAACAAGGCATGAGGAGCTCTATTTTGTTGCTAAAGATCCAAGATGATGTGAAGTATCATTATTCCTAAATCAATATAAAGGATCGAGACACACGACGAAAAGCAATTACTCCCCTAAAGATCATGGAGAAAGTCTATCCAAAAAGACCCTTACAAGGTATGAGGATAAATATATCCAAGTCCGAAAAGGAGGCGGATCGTTGTATATCAAAGTCCAAAATAAAGATTGAAGAAAAATGATGAAGTCGTGGTCCAAATATGAAGAATCTCTCAAAAACGTCAAGTGAAGAAATTCCAAAATATGAAGAGAAGACCATAATTTCAAGAACGTCTTCCCAATATTTGAAGTATGAAGTACATGCCAAATATTGGTCAGAGAAAGGTCTCAAATCGTGAAACAAGTTATGCCAAGATATGAACTTAAGGAGATACACGAGAAGCCGTTTTAAAAGATTTTGTCCTTCGGCAAACTATCGATTAAATCGTGCTACTATGCTTTCGGACTAATAAATACTTAAATAAGTCAATATGAATCACTTGTGATCCATGACAAATAGTTAAGAAATGCTAGTAACCCATTTCCTTTTATAATAACTAGGATTGCGGGGAGAAAAAGTATTACACAATTTGGACGTATGAGTAGTGTTAGCATTGTGACTTGTACCAACAATGATCTTGTTTTTGCACTTAGCATGGAATGTATGACAATCAAGGATGACGAAGTTTACTCTATGGGACATTTACTTGTTTCTATCCATTGACCCTAAAAGTCACATTCGTGATGAAAATCATACATTATGTCTTTACACATCTTCGTAGTATTATTGCAATTCTTTCACTTTTCAATAAAGGGTAATAAAATTGAATTTTGGTGATGCTTAGATACTTTATTCTAGCATTGCGTGAGGGCACGGCAATGGCTTAGTATGGGGGAGTGATGAGATGGCATTTATACATGATCTCATCGTTCTTTTCGGGCTTTAAATGCATAAAAACGTCATAAAATACCATATATATGCTTGTGTTTGTTTACTTGTGTATTTTAGGTATGGATATTGTGAAAAAGACAAAAGATCACAAGAAACAAGGAAAAACGGACACGAGAAACGAAGCCGTACAAAGAACCGGGCCCTAGTTCATGTATTATCCAAGATTAAACCTTGAAGACTTGAAGAAATACAAGATTGATCCTAAACTTTGAAGAACTGACACTTAAAACACTTGTCAAATCATAATTACAAGTTTGGTCCCTTAAGTTTGTCAAATTTGCAAAAAGGTCCTTCAACTTTGAAGAAATGGCAAGATTAGTCCCTCCACTATTCAACATTGTCAAATATGGTCCCTCATGAAGTCAAAGATACTATGAAGACCTTTGAAGATCAAGAAAGTCCAAATTCAGTCCCTCAATTATGAGAAAATGGCAAAAACAACCCTTGAAACACTTTTGCCAAAGTTTTGGGGCAAAAGTGTGAAATTCATAACTTCAACAACAAAGGAATGCGTTTATGTGAGCTGAAAAACATGTTATGCATCTTTTCCCAAAAACAAAGGACCAAAATTGCCAAGTTCAAAGTTTAAATCCCTGAAAAAGCGGGTAACACTTACTGTATCGATTTTTACCATGAAGAACACCCTTTTTACCCAGGTTTAAAAAGAAAGAAAACAAAGGGGAAAGTGAAATTGGTTGTTCCCACGTGTAATTCACATCACCTCAATCACATTCCACAACGAAAACCTTAAACTCCACTACCAGAAAGATACCCCCATCCCCACTCACATGACGACACCTGGCAAAGGATCATGACATGTCAAAATCAACGAACTTAAGCCTTTCCTTAATCACCAAGCACTCAATGAACGTCCCTGATTCACCCAAGCAAGCTGGCAACAAGCCTAGAAGATTCTACAAGGATAATTTAGGAAATTAAGTGCTAGGGTTTATGAATAGTGTTTTGTATGCATTTGCCTATAAAAGGATACCTCAACTTGTGAGAGTCCCTTTGTTCCAGATTTTGGCTATTATCTTTGTAATCCCTTTTTATTTAAATAAAATTTGAATTTCTTAAAATTGTGAAATCTCATTTGTGTTTTATAAAAGTTGGTGTTAGAATAGCTGAAATCTGTGTTCCATTTGATGTTATAGACGTTCCTTAATCTTGTGGTTAAGGCACGTCTATGTTTGAAAGGTTTTCAAAGGTTCAAAAACCTTGAAATCCTTGTTTTTGTTTTAGCTATTATCCTGTACTAACCCTTAGCCAAAATCCTTAAGCTCCTTCAAGCTTGTTGACACCAAGCCTGAGAAGAGTTTTAAGCTATTGGGTGAGTTGTTTGTTCACTTGTGTTGAAGAATCATAATCATCAAAACCTTGTTCTACTTTGAACATCAGCAGGTTTTGATCTTCATTTTGAAAAACCTTGGTCTTGTTCTAGTTGTTGAAAAAGGTCCAAGGAGCATAGCTGGTCCTCCTAGGATGTTGTGGCGGACATGTATATTCCCTTGTTTAAATTTCCCCTAAAAAAATCATGATATTGTCTGTTTTATGATTTGGTCTATGATTTTGTGTTCTTGTGTTTAAGGTTGTGATTTTTGTGTTTGAATCTGTTAGTAGTCATCTAGGAAGTGTGTTTGAATCATAAAATCAGTAGGTTGTGTTTAAAAATCACAAGTTGCTTTGAAAAGTTGTGGATTAAGGTGTGTTTGGGATAACAACCTGTTTTAGATTTGTGTTATTTTGATTCGATGCTTTGTGTTGCTTTGTGTTGGAACCTGTCTTATAAGTGCTAAGTGACATTTATCTGCAAGCTTTGTGCATATAAACACCTAGAATCAACAATAGGCTCTAAAATCTTGTATACTTGTTGAAATTGGCTGAGGTTTAAGGGACACCTAGTTCCAATCATAGACTAGGGTTAACAAGTGATTAAACCTATTTAGGTACACCAGGGAAGTAGGATTTGAGTGTTGAAATTGGATCTTTGGTCATTTATATCAGCAAAGTGTGCAATTGTTCTTGAAGTTCATATCAGCAAGTTTAATCTGCTTTGATCGTGTTCCATACTTTGATTCAGTGATTGATTTAAGTTTGTTTGTGCTTAATAATAGTTTATATAGCTTGTGTATGTATCGGGTTGAATTTGGAGTGCTTATTCTAGCTTAAACTGCTTAAGTGTTCATAACTGCTTAATATCCATGTATGTGCTAGATCTGAGCATCTTTTGATTTGTCTGTGCTAATTGGTGATACTGAAGTGTGTTTTTGTGCTTGATTATGACTCCTTGTGATTAACTGATCACTTATGTGCTCTTGTCTTCCAACAAAACATACAGAATCTCTCTAAAATCAAAGGTCAAATAGTCAAGGCAGTGGGAATCAGTTCCTACTGAAAGTTCCCCCTGCTAGTGTAATTTTGTGTTCAGCTTATCAATAAGCTATTCTAGCTTATTTTAACCAGCAACAACTTTGATTTTGTAATAGGTGCTCATTAATTGACCCATTTGTTCATACTGGAGCATTTGGTGGGTTGACTTTAGGGTTTGACTAGAAAACCAACTTAATTAACTTTTTCATAAGTGCTTATTGGCTTATTCCAGCTTATTGGTTTTTCTTATTTGATTTTGGTTGATTGATTTGGCTTATTTAAGTCATTTGTTACCTTTTTCAAGTTGAATCAAGTCCTGAGGTGCCCTAGAACTAAAACCCGGCTATGTTGTCTTTTAGTGGATTTATACTTGGCTTATTTCTGGCTTATTGAGTGTGCTTTTTCAAAATTTCTTTTTACAGATCTCTTTAGTATCCCAAAAGAAGGTTGTGTGTCAAATTAGAGCTTATGGCATTGGCTTATTGCTTAATGGGCTTAATGGCCTAATAAGAATAAGCCGTTTGTTCATTAAGCTGTGATAAGCTCACTTTAAGCTTTTGGGCCTTCAGAGTTTTGTGTTTAGAATTGGATTTTGAGTCAGATAGTGCTTTTCCAAGTCATTTGGGCTTATTTTGACTTTTTGGGCTAAAAAGCCCATTAAGCTTAACTGTTTTTGATTTTAGCCCATTTGGGGGCCCATTAGGGGTAATTTGGTAATTTCACTTTCATTTCTGTTTATTTAGGTTAAAATAAACTAGTTTTCAACTTTTTAGAATTTTTTATAATTTTTGGATTTTTAATATTATTTTATTATTATTTTTCAAATTTCACATTTTTGCACTTTTTATATTTTTCTTAGCTTAAATACATTAAAATAGGATTTCTGCAACTCTTAGATTAATTTTATCATCTTTTGATTAATTTTTTATAATTATTTTAAGTTTTAATAGTTTTTAAATCATTTTAAATAGTTTTACTTAGTTTAAAAATTCATAAAAATAGTTGTTAATCTTTTTAGGTCATTTTAGAGGTTTACCAATTGAAAGATCTTTATTTGGGCTTTTTTATAATTAATTTGATTTTTAGGGCTTTAATTAGCATTTAAAAATTAATGATTAATTAATTAAAAGGTTTGAAAAAGTTTTGATCATTGGTAAACTCTTAGTTTATTTATTTTGGTTTTTGGTAAATTTTTGGGAATTTTTAGATTTAATTTTTATTTTTGTACTTTTTACGATTTTATGTTTCGTCGTAGTAGTAATTAATTTCACGTCTTCGTCATCCTCTTTTCTTATCCCCTTCTATCCAATACTAATCTCAAATCTTGCTACATTTTAGTCACACACATATACCTCCTTGGGAAACGAACTTGGAACTTCATTGGGTCATTAGTGTTTGATTTTCCTAAATCATCACTTAATACTTACCGCTTTTACGTCTTTTTCCTAAAAGGTCGTATTTTACCACAATCATTTTGGCGCCGCTGCCGGGGAGGTGTGTCGTGATTAATTTGTCTTGTTGTTTTTAATATTAACCATAAATAGTATTTGTATTAGTAGAAATCTACTAATACGTATTATCGGGTTTTTTTTTGTTTTTCTTGTGAAATTATTATTACTATATTGTATTAAGTATCACAATCAATACAAATTATCTCCAAAAGTGTGAAAACACAACCTTAATTGGGATTTGATCTCCTAATTATTGTATTCGAATCTCAAACAAAAGAAAAAGGCAAAAATAGATAAATACTTTCGTGAAGCTCGATTTTGAAAAATACGAACTATAAGGTGGGTACAAGGCGGGTATTATAAAATATACCCTAAGGAAAAAGGCTCTTAAGTGCTTCGCGCCGCCTCGTTTCCCCGCTTGCTTGTGAGTATTTTGAGATTGAAGGCCAATCGAGGGTTTTTCCGCCCAAAGTATTATTACGTACAATATATTTGCTTGGTTTTCTTTGTGATTAAACCCTCTTGAACAATTTGGTTTTCACCAAAGTTCTAAAGTCATTCGAAGACGTTCACTCAACGTGATCGTTTTCATTCCTTTGAGGCTTCTTTAATCAAGAGTTTGATTCGAGGAGAGATTTGGTAGATTGTTGTCTACGAAGATACACCAAAATCCAAAAAAATTAAAAACAATGAAAAACACAAAAAAAATTGAAAATTCACAAAACACCCAAAAAGAATCTTCTTTGCTCACCTCCCATTCTTCATGAAGTTTATGATCACTCGTAATCAAGCAAAACGAGCTCGTAAACGTCTTCAATAGCAATCAAATCAAGAGACGTTGATTGAAGAACAAACTCCAATTGTTGAACCTATTGTAGAACAAGAAGTCGTCATGGCTAATCGTACTATGATGGAGTTGCTTCAAGCACCCACCGAAGGTTTTGGAGAGGCCATTGTGAGTCCGCTATCCTTGCAGAGAATTTCGAGATTAAGACGGGTTTAATGTCGATTTTGCAAGCTAATAAGTTTAGAGGTCATGAGAAAGACAACCCGCACTACCACATAAGGAATTTTAATCGTCTCACCGCAACTAGCAAGTTTAAGGATGTTCCACATGACGCCATTAAGATGATGTTGTTTCCATACTCGTTAGATGGACCCGCTAAAATTAGGCTTGAGAAAGAACCGCCAAATTCAATTTTGACATGGGGTGATCTCGTTTCTAAGTTTGTGAACAAATTTTTTCCACCATCTAAAACAACACATTTGAAAAATGAGATTTCAAGGTTTGTACAATGAAATAATGAAAGTTTTTCAATGGCATGGGAACGCTTTAAAGAAATGTTACATGAATGTCCACACCATGATTTTTCGGAATTTACATCAAGTTGATACTTTTTATAATGGGCTTAATGATCATGAACGAGATTACTTGAATGCCGCCGCGGGTGGTAATTTTTTGTGCAAAACGACCGATGAAGCTTTAAAGATTATCGAGAATAGATCTAAGGTTTATAGCCTTCGTAACACACCGAGTGTTGCCAATATGGGGTCGTCATCGTCGTCATCGTCTCGTAGCATTAATGCCTTACATGATGAAGCTAATGAGGAAAATCGGTTTTTCGATATATTTGCTAATCTTATGACTCATTGGAAAGCACAAGAGGATTTGAATTCCGCTTCGGTTAAAGCGGTTGAAAAGAGTTGTTTGTCTTGTGGTGGAGCTCATGATTTTTACGAGTGCATTACCGTCGGTGGTAACACTTCGAGTGCTTACGTAGCAACGGGAACTTATAACCAAAACGGCCAAGGTTCCCGCCCAAATCAAGCTCCACCAAATCAAAATGTTAATAACTATCGAAACAACAATCAAGGTGGTAATTATCAAGGCAATTCACGTAGTTACTAATCAAAACCAAAACCAAAACCGTGATTTTCAAAACACTACACAAGGTTTTCAAAATGCTCACACTAAAAATCTTCAAGGAGAATTTTTGGATTATGCTAAAGCAAATGATGCTAAGTTTGATAACATGCAACGTGAGATGATTAGCTTAAGATCCGAGTTGAAAAACGAGATTAAAAATGAACTTGCTAATGAACTTAAAACTCATGCTAATAAAATGGAAGGAAATGTTCAACGTATTCAACAAAATCAACAAAAGATGGAACAAGGACAACATGAGATTAAGCAAGAATTGTTAAAAGCAGATTTAAGGCAATCAAAATTTGAAGACCGAATGGCAAAAATGTTTGAAGCAATCATGTGTAAACCCTCTTCCTCGGGTGGTCTTCCTAGTGATACCATTGCAAACCCGAAGGGATAAATGAAGTTTATTACTACACGAAGTGGTAAAACTTTCAAGGAACCAATCTCTCGTCCAAGTACTTCTACGGAGAAGGAAATCGAGAAAGAACCCGAGGTGACGGTCGAAAAGGAGCATATTACAATCCCACGAAGTACCGCTTAAACCACACCTACGGTTAAACCAATACCAATTATGGAACCCGAGATTCCAAGGCCGTTGCCTAATGTCCAACCCACACCACCCTTACCTTACCCTTCGAGACGAAACAAAGAGAAATTGCAAGAACGTAAGAAACAACAAATCGAGATTTTTATAAAAATGTTTCAACAAGTGCATTTTGATGTGAGTTTAGCCGACGCGTTGTTATATATGCCTCGTTTCGCTTCCACTTTTAAAAGTATGATGAGCGATAAGGAAAAGCTTTCAAAGCTTGCTAATTGTTCTTCAGTTTATCTTAACCGCATACCGGAAAAAGTTGGTGACCCCGGGAAGTTTCTCATTCCTTGTGACATACAAGATATGAAAGAATGTCTCGCCTTGGCCAATCTTGGTCGAGCATTAATTTGATGCCATTTTCCATTTGGAAATCGCTTTCGCTTTCGGCTCTTACTCCTTCGAACATGTCTATCGAGATGGCCGATCATTCTACGATTTTAGCATGTGGAGTAGCCGAAGATGTTTTTGTGAAAGTAGGGAAGTTCTACTATCCCGTTAATTTTATAGTAGTTGACATCCCCGCAGATCCTCAAGTTCCTCTAATTTTAGGTCGTCCATTTTTAGACACCTCGAGATCGCTTATCGACGTTCATGCAAGAACTATCACTTTGAGATTCAACGAAGAGGAACTTGTTATAAACGCTACTCAAAACTCAAAACCTTCTCATGTTTATGCAATCGCTACCATCAATCACATCGACTTAGTTGATGTGGTTTGCTATGAGTTTTCACAAGAAGTGTTAGGTTTTTCCGATAGCTCGTCAAGTGGAAATCCCACTATTTTGGATCCGATTCTTGCTAATTCTACACCAAATCTCACTCCATTCCAAGGAGGCGATTTTACTTCAAATGAAATCGACAATGAGGATGAGGTGTTCATTAGTGATGATACTTATATTCCACCATTTCTTCCGCCGATGGAAGTTATGAGTGTTGAGCCAAAATCTTCAATCGAGGAACCGCCTATCCTTGAATTGAAAGATCTTCCATCTCACCTTGAATACGCATTCTTGGAAGGTGATGACAAGTTGCCGGTGATTATTGCAAAAGGTCTTGCTAATGATGAAAAAACCGAGCTCTTGAAAGTTCTTAAAGCTCATAAAGGGGCAATTGCGTGGAAAATTTCCGACATTAAGGGTATTGACCCAAAATTTTGTACTCACAAGATTTTAATGGAGGAGGACTACAAACCCGCAATTCAAAGTCAAAGAAGGTTAAACCCCAAAATTCACGATGTCATAAAAAGGAATTTCTAAACTCCTTGACGCGGGAATGATTTATCCTATCTCCGATAGCCCATGGGTGAGCCCAATCCATTGTGTCCCTAAAAAGGGAGGAATGACCGTTGTGCCCAACGAAAACAACGAGTTAATTCCCACTCGTGTTGTGACCGGTTGGAGGGTGTGTATTGACTACCGAAAGTTAAATGACGCCACTCGTAAAGACCACTTTCCTTTGCCCTTCATGGATCAAATGTTGGAGCGACTAGCGGGAAACGAATTCTATTGCTTTTTAGATGGTTTTTCCGGTTACTTTCAAATCCCTATCGACCCTCGTGATCAAGAGAAGACTACGTTTACGTTTCCTTATGGAACGTTTGCTTATCATAGGATGCCTTTCGGACTTTGTAATGCACCGGGTACGTTTCAACGGTGTATGATGGCCATTTTTCATGATATGATCGAGAAGTCGATGGAAGTGTTTATGGATGACTTTTCGGTGTTTGGCAATTCGTTCACGTCGTGTTTATCTAATCTCGAGCAAATGTTAAAACATTGTGAAGAAACCAATCTTGTGCTTAATTGGGAAAAATGTCATTTCATGTCTAAACAAGGAATCGTCTTAGGACATAAGGTCTCTAAAGCGGGGATTGAGGTCGATAAAGCTAAGGTAGACGTCATCGCCAAGTTACCTCATCCCAAAACCGTTAAGGGAGTTAGAAGTTTCCTAGGCCACGCGGGATTTTATCGTCGTTTCATCAAAGACTTTTCGAAAATCTCTCGACCTATGACACACCTTCTCGAGAAGGATGCTCCTTTTAATTTCAATGAGGATTGTGTTAGAGCTTTCGAAACTCTTAAAAGGAAACTTACCGAAGCTCCCATTCTTGTTGCTCCTAATTGGGAATTACCCTTTGAAATCATGTGCGATGCAAGTGATTATGATATAGGGGCCGTCTTAGGGCAACGTTATGAAAAGCATTTCCGTCCTATCCATTATGCTAGTAAGACGATGACCGAGGCTCAATTAAAGTACACCACAACGGAAAAGGATTTCCTTGTCGTGGTCTATGCTTTTGAGATATTTCGACCTTATCTCGTCTTAACTAAAAGCATCGTGTATACCGACCATTCGGCTATCAAGTATCTCTTAGCTAAGCAAGATGCTAAGCCGAGATTGCTTCGTTGGATGCTCCTCCTCCAAGAATTTGATGTCACCGTGCTTGACAAAAAAGGAGCCGAGAATCTAGCGGCCAATCATCTCTCTCGTCTAGAATATCCTCACAAAGATGTTTTCGAGAACAAGGAAATCACCGAAACATTTCCTCTCGAGACTCTCGGTGTAGTGAATTCTAAAGACACCACCCCATGGTTTGCCGACATTGCAAATTACCATGCGGGCAATTTCATAATCAAGGGTATGACGACACAACAAAAGCGAAAATTATTTCGTGACGTCAAGTTCTATTTTTGGGACGACCCTTATCTCTTTCGGGTTAGTGTGGATCAACTCGTTCGACGTTGTGTTTTTGGTGCCGAAGCTTCTAATATCCTTAGAGCTTGTCACGAGGGACCCACGGGTGGTCACCACGGTGCTAACCTCACGGCTAAGAAAGTGTTCGATGCCGGATTCTTTTGGCCTTCTATCTATCGTGATGCACACGCACTTGTGAAGTCGTGTGATTCGTGCCAACGTCAAGGAAAATCGTCTCAACGTGATGAAATGCCGCAAAACATAATTCAAGTGTGTGAGATTTTCGACATTTGGGGCATAGACTTTATGGGGCCATTCTCATTGTCTCATGGTAACAAGTATATCCTCGTCGCGGTGGAATACCTTTCTAAGTGGGTGGAAGCTAAGGCTTTACCTACTAATGATGCTCGTGTGGTAGTGAAGTTTTTGAAACAACTATTCTCTCGGTTCGGAACCCCTCGTGCTATTATAAGCGATGGTGGAACCCATTTTTGTAATGACCAATTCGAGAAGGTCTTAAAGAAATATGGAGTTACTCATTGTCTTTCTACGGCTTATCACCCGCAAACGAGTGGGCAAGTCGAGGTTTCGAACCGAGCTTTGAAGAGGATTTTAGAGAGGTCGATTGGAGAAAACCGTGCTTCATGGTCCGATAAACTCGATGACGCTTTATGGGCCTTTAGGACCGCTTATAAGACACCTATCGGTTGTACTCCTTATAAGTTAGTCTATGGGAAGAATTGTCATTTGCGCATTGAATTGGAGCACAAGGCATATTGGGCCCTTAAGCATGCAAACTTTGACTTAAAGACCCGCGGGAGATCACCAGAAAATACAATTGAATGAATTGGATGAACTAAGAGACAATGCTTATGAAAATTCATTAATTTTCAAAGAAAAGACTAAAAAGTTTCATGATGCAAAAATTAAAAACCGGGTTTTTAACGTTGGTGATCAAGTGTTACTTTTTAACTCTAGACTTAAAATATTTTCCGGGAAATTGAAATCTCGTTGGACGGGTCCTTTCACCGTTACACAAGTGTTTTCTTATGGGAACATCGAGCTAGCTCAAGATGATGGTCCTAACTTCAAGGTGAATGGACATAGGCTTAAGCACTACTTTGGTGGGGAAATTCCTTCAATGGTTGACCTCGACCAAGTCACCTTCCCCAATGATAATTAGCATTGAGGGGATCGAGTTGAGCTCATGACTCGGTAATCAAAAACGAGGTGCCTCGTGGGGGAGATCCCATGCTTATCCTTTTTATGCTTACTAATAACTAATGAAAGGGAATTTGTGCCCTTCCAACTCGTTGTCTCGTGGTTGTTTGTGATTGTGTCATCTAGATCATCATCATCATCTACGATTAAAGACTCTCGTGTTCGTTTACGTGAACCTCCATCGTTTGTTTGAAGAATTTTTTCACGATTCCATTGACATATCCTTTATTGTTCTAACAATTATCTTTTAGCATAATTCATAAACGGCTTTAGATATATTGTTGATCACCCTTTCCATGCTAGATCCAAAGCATTCGATTCTTCGTCTCTAGTATGGGGGTGCTCCACCTTTAGACTTGATACATTGAGGACAATGTTTACTTTTAGTATGGGGGTGAATAGGTACTTTCTTTGCTACACCTTCACGTTTTCCAACTTTCAATGTTTTGTTTTTGTTACTAGTAAGGCTAAAAATAGCAAAAGTTTAAAATTTTTCTTAGTTTTCATAAGTGTTTTTAAGACACGAATGTAAGGTTTCCGATGGGTAAAATAAGAGTTAATTTTTGACTTGATGGGCATTTGGAGCCCTTTACATTCCTTAACCCGCTCAATTCAAGTTTTGCTAGAATTTTATATAGGGAGCTTTAAAACGTGAAAGTCTTAGCTCATTCGGGTTAAGAACAAGAAATTTTCGCAAGTTCCTATAATTGATCCTAGAAAGTCACTTATCAAGTGAACTATAAAATGCATTCTCTAAACTTGAAAAAGTCCAAGAAAATGAAAGATCCTATAGGTGGCTTGAAAACCCAAAACTTTGATTTGATATAGTCTTAATGAAAGCTAATCCAAATTTGGCTTAATTTTGACTTGCATGGCTAAGTACTCACGAGTCTCTTTAATTAGAGGTCTTTATATAGTGAAGAACAAGAAGTGATAGAGTTAGACAAGTGATCATGCTAAACGTAGAACATGAAAATGTTCTTTCAAAAACTCATATGGGTTTAATTGTGGCTTTTTCTTCCCATAAGATCAATGCATTAGGAATAAAAATAATTGCAATAAGTAAGGTCGTACGATTTGAAAGGTTACTTAGCCTCTAGCGCAAGATCGTTTAAAAGTTGCTCAGGGTTGAATAGAGTTCATAGCCAAGGCATAACTTATTGAAATGGGACGCGAAGATTGGTGAAGATCCAAAAAGGCCCTAACAACGCATGAGGAGCTCTATTTTGTTGCTAAAGATCCAAGATGATGTGAAGTATCATTATTCCTAAATCAATATGAAGGATCAAGACACACGACGAAAAGCAATTACTCCCCTAAAGATCATGGAGAAAGTCTATCCAAAAAGACCCTTACAAGGTATGAGGATAAATATATCCAAGTCCGAAAAGGAGGAGGATCGTTGTATATCAAAGTCCAAAATAAAGATTGAAGAAAAATGATGAAGTCGTGGTCCAAATATGAAGAATCTCTCAAAAAGGTCAAGTGAAGAAATTCCAAAATATGAAGAGAAGACCATAATTTCAAGAACGTCTTCCCAATATTTGAAGTATGAAGTACATGCCAAATATTGGTCCGAGAAAGGTCTCAAATCGTGAAACAAGTTATGCCAAGATATGAACTTAAGGAGATACACGAGAAGCCGTTTTAAAAGATTTTGTCCTTCGGCTAACTATCGATTAAATCGTGCTACTTTGCTTTCGGACTAATAAATACTTAAATAAGTCAATATGAATCACTTGTGATCCATGACAAATAGTTAAAAAATGCTAGTAACCCATTTCCTTTTATAATAACTAGGATTGCGGGGAGAAAAAGTATTACACAATTTGGACATATGAGTAGTGTTAGCATTGTGACTTGTACCAACAATGATCTCGTTTTTGCACTTAGCATGGAATGTATGACAATCAAGGATAACGAAGTTTACTCTATGGGACATTTACTTGTTTCTATTCATTGACCCTAAAAGTCACATTTGTGATGAAAATCATACATTATGTCTTTACACGTCTTCGTAGTATTATTGCAATTCTTTCACTTTTCAATAAAGGGTAATAAAATTGAATTTTGGTGATGCTTAGATATTTTATTCTAGCATTGCGTGAGGGCACGGCAATGGCTTAGTATGGGGGAGTGATGAGATGGCATTTATACATGATCTCATCGTTCTTTTCGGGCTTTAAATGCATAAAAATGTCATAAAATACCATATATATGCTTGTGTTTTTTTACTTGTGTATTTTGAGTATGGATATCGTGAAAAAGACAAAATATCACAAGAAACAAGGAAACACGGACACGAGAAACGAAGTCGTACAAAGAACCGGGCCCTAGTTCATGTATTATCCAAGATTAAACCTTGAAGACTTGAAGAAATACAAGATTGATCCTCAACTTTGAAGAAATGACACTTAAAACCCTTGTCAAATCATAATTATAAGTTTGGTCCCTTAAGTTTGTCAAATTTGAAAAAAGGTCCTTCAACTTTGAAGAAATGGCAAGAATAGTCCCTCAACTATTTAACATTGTCAAATATGGTCCCTCATGAAGTCAAAGATACTATAAAGACCTTTGAAGATCAAGAAAGTTCAAATTCAGTCCCTCATTTATGATAAAATGGCAAAAACAACCCTTGAAACACTTTTGCCAAAGTTTTGGGGCAAAAGTGTGAAATTCATAACTTCAACAACAAAGGAATGCGTTTATGTGAGCTGAAAACCATGTTATGCATCTTTTCCCAAAAACAAAGGACCAAAATTGCCAAGTTTAAAGTTTAAATCCCTGAAAAAGCGGGGTAACACTTACAGTAGCGATTTTTACCATGAAGAACACCCTTTTTACCCAGGTTTAAAAAGAAAGAAAACAAAGGGGAAAGTGAAATTGGTTGTTCCCACGTGTAATTCACATCACCTCAATCACATCCCACAAAAAAAACCTTAAACTCCACTACCAGAAAGATACCCCCATCACCACTCACATAATGACACCTGGCAAAGGATCATGACATGGCAAAATCAACGAACTTAAGCCTTTCCTAATCACCAAGCACTCAATGAACGTCCCTGATTCACCCAAGCAAGCTGGCAACAAGCCTAGAAGATTCTGCAAGGATAATTTAGGAAATTCAGTGCTAGGGTTTATGAATAGTGTTTTGTATTCATTTGCCTATAAAAGGAGACCTCAACTTGTGAGAGTCCCTTTGTTCCAGATTTTGGCTATTATCTTTGTAATCCCTTTTTATTTAAATAAAATTTGAATTTCTTAAAATTGTGAAATCTCTTTTGTGTTTTATAAAAGTTGGTGTTAGAATAGTTGAAATCTGTGTTCCATTTGATGTTATAGACCTTCCTTAATCTTGTGGTTAAGGCACGTCTATGTTTGAAAGGTTTTCAAAGGTTCAAAAACCTTGAAATCCTTGTTTCTGTTTTAGCTATTATCCTGTACTAACCCTTAGCCAAAAGCCTTAAGCTCCTTCAAGCTTGTTGACACCAAGCCTAAGAAGAGTTTTAAGCTATTGGGTGATTTGTTTGTTCACTTGTATTGAAGAATCATAATCATCAAAACCTTGTTCTACTTTGAACCTCAGTAGGTTTTGATCTTCTTTTTGAAAAACCTTGGTCTTGTTCTAGTTGTTGAACAAGGTCCAAGGAGCATAGCTGGTCCTCCTAGGATGTTGTGGAGGACAGGTATATTCCCTTGTTTAAGTTTCCCCTAAAAATTTCATGATATTGTCTGTTTTATGATTTGGTCTGTAATTTTGTGTTCTTGTGTTTAAGGTTGTGATTTTTGTGTTTGAATCTGTTAGTAGTCATCTAGGAAGTGTGGTTGAATCATAAAATCAGTAGGTTGTGTTTAAAAATCAGTAGGTTGTGTTTAAAAATCACAAGTTGCTTTGTGTTGCTTTGTGTTGGAACCTGTCTTATAAGTGCTAAGTGACATTTATCTGCAAGCTTTGTGCATATAAACACCTAGAATCAACAATAGGCTCTAAAATCTTGTATACTTGTTGAAATTGGCTGAGGTTTATGGGACACCTAGTTCTAATCATAGACTAGGGTTAACAAGTGATTAAACCTAGTTAGTTACACCAGGGAAGTAGGATTTGAGTGTTGAAATTGGATCTATGGTCATTTATATCAGCAAAGAGTGCAATTGTTCTTGAAGTTCATATCAGCAAGTTTAATCTGCTTTGATCTTGTTCCATACTTTGATTCAGTGATTGATTTAAGTTTGTTTGTGCTTAATAATAGTTTATATTGCTTGTGTATGCATCTGGTTGAGTTTAGAGTGCTTATTCTAGCTTAAACTACTTAAGTGTTCATAACTGCTTAATATCCATGTTTGTGCTAGATCTGAGCATCTTTTGATTTGTCTGTGCTAATTGGTGATACTGAAGTGTGTTTTTGTGCTTGATAGTGACTCCTTGTGATTAACTGATCACTTGGGTGCCCTTGTCTTCCAACAAAACATACAGAATCTCTCTAAAATCAAAGGTCAAATAGTCAAGGCAGTGGGAATCAATTCCTACTGAAAGTTCCCCCTGCTAGTGTAATTTTGTGTTCAGCTTATCAATAAGCTATTCTAGATTATTTTAACCAGCAACAACTTTGATTTTGTAATAGGTTCTCATTAATTGACCCATTTGTTCATACTGGAGCATTTGGTGGGTTGACTTTAGGGTTTGACTAGAAAACCAACTTAATTGACTTTTTCATAAGTGCTTATTGGCTTATTCCAGCTTATTGGTTTTGCTTATTGGATTTTAGTTTATTTATTTGGCTTATTTAAGTCATTTGTAACCTTTTGCAAGTTGAATCAAGTCCGGAGGTGCCCTAGAACTAAAACCCGACTATTTTGTCGTTTAGTGGATTTGTACTTGGCTTATTTTTGGCTTATTGAGTGTGCTTTTTCAAAATTTCTTTTTACAGATCTCTTTAGTATCCCAAAAGAAGGTTGTGTGTCAAATTAGAGCTTATGGCATTGGCTTATTGCTTAATGGGCTTAATGGCCCAATAAGAATAAGCTGTTTGTTCATTAAGCTGTGATAAGCTCACTTTTAGCTTTTGGGCCTTCAGAGTTTTGTGTTTAGAATTGGATTTTGAGTCAGATAGTGCTTTTCCAAGTCATTTGGGCTTATTTTGACTTTTTGGGCTAAAAAGCCCATTAAGCTTGACTGTTTTTTATTTTAGCCCAATTGGGGGCCCATTAGGGGTAATTTGGTAATTTCACTTTCATATTCTGTTTATTTAGGTTAAAATAAACTAGTTTGCAAGTTTTAAGAATTTTTTATAATTTTTGGATTTTTAATATTATTTTAATATTATTTTATTATTATTTCTCAAATTTCACATTTTTTCACTTTTTTTATATTTTTCTTAGCTTAAATACATTAAAATAGGATTTTTGCAACTCTTAGATTAATTTTATCATCTTTAGATTAATTTTTTATAATTATTTTAAGTTTTAATAGTTTTTAAATCATTTTAAATAGTTTTACTTAGTTTAAAAATTCATAAAAATAGTTGTTAATCTTTTTAGTTTATTTTAGAGGTTTACCAATTGAAAAATCTTTATTTGGGCTTTTTGATAATTAATTTGATTTTTAGGGCTTTAATTAGCATTTAAAAATTAATGATTAATTAATTAAAAGGTTTGAAAAAGTTTTGATCATTGGTAAACTCTTAGTTTATTTATTTTGATTTTTGGTAAATTTTTGGGAATTTTTAGATTTAATTTTTATTTTTGTACTTTTTATGATTTTACGTTTCGTCGTAGTAGTAATTAATTTCACGTCTTCGTCATCCTCTTTTCTCATCCCCTTCTATCCAATATTAATCTCAAATCTTGCTACATTTTAGTCACACACATATACCTCCTTGGGAAACGAACTTGGAACTTCATTGGGTCATTAGTGTTTGATTTTCCTAAATCATCACTTAATACTTACCGCTTTTACGCCTTTTTCCTAAAAAGTCGTATTTTACCACAATCAGAACCCCTCGTGTTATTATAAGCGATCGTGGAACCCATTTTTGTAATGACCAATTCGAAAAGGTATTAAAGAAATATGGAGTTACTCATCGTCTTTCTACGGCTTATCACCCGTAAATGAGTGGGCAAGTCGAGGTTTCAAACCGAGCTTTGAAGAGGATTTTGGAAAGGTCGATTGGAGAAAACCGTGCTTCATGGTCCGACAAACTCGATGACGCTTTATGGGCCTTTCGGACCGCTTATAAGACACCTATCGGTTGCACTCCTTATAAGTTGGTTTATGGAAAGAATTGTCATTTGCCCATTGAATTGGAGCATAAGGCATATTGGGCCCTTAAGCATGAAAATTATGATTTGAAGACCGCGGGAGATCACCAGAAAATACAACTTAATGAATTGGATGAATTAAGAGATAATGCTTATGAAAATTCATTGATTTTTAAAGAAAAGACTAAAAAGTTTCATGATTTAAAGATTAAAAACCGGGTTTTTAACGTTGGTGATCAAGTGTTAGTTTTAACTCTCGTTTGAAGATATTTTCTTGTAAATTGAAATCTCATTGGTCAGGTCCTTTCACCATAACACAAGTGTTTCCGTATGGGACCATCGAGCTAGCTCAAAATGATGGTCCTAACTTCAAGGTGAATGGACATAGGCTTAAGCACTACTTCGGTGGGGAAGTCCCTTCGTTGGACGACCTCGACCAAGTCACCTTCCCCAATGATAATTAGCATTGAGGGGATCGAGTCGACCTCATGACTCGGTAATCAAAAACGAGGTGCCTCATGGGAGAAATCCCATGCTTATCCATTGTACATATTATCGCTTTCTAATGTAGTTAATGAGAGGGGATTTGTGCCCTTCCAACTCGTTGTCTCGTGGTTATTTGTGAATGTGTTATCTAGATCATCATCATCGCCAGGATTGAAGACTCTCGTGTCCATTTACGTGAGCCTCGATCGTTTGCTTGAAGAGTTTTTCATGAATCCATGACATATCCTTTATTGTTCTAACAATTATCTTTTAGCATAATTCATAAACGGCTTTAGATGTATTATTGATCACCCTTTCCATGCTAGATCCTAAGCATTTGACTCTTCGTCTCTAGTATGAAATGTGCTCCACCTTTAGACTCGAAACATTGAGGACAATGTTTAATTTTAGTATGGGGGGTGAATAGATATTTGCTTTGCTACGCCCTCACGTTTTCCAACTTTCAACGTTTTGTTTTGTTTTGTTGCTAATAAGGCTAAAAATGGCCAATTTTAAATTTTTTCTTAGTTTTCGTAAGTGTTTTTAAGACACGAATGTATATTTTCCGTTGGGTAGAATAAGAGTTAATTTTTGACTTGATGGGTATTTGGAGCCCTTTACATTCCTTAACCCGTTTGAATCAAGTTTTGCTAGACTTTTATATAGGAACTTTAAAACGCGAAAGTCTTAGCTCATACGGGTTAAGAAAAAGAACTTTTCGCAAGTTCCTATAATTGATTCTAGAAAGTAACTTATCAAGGGAACTTTAAAATGCATTCTCTAAACTTGAAAAAGTCCAAGAAAGTGCAAGATCCTATAGGTGGCTTGAAAATCCAAAACTTCGATTTGATATAGTCTTAATGAAAGCTAATCCAAATTTGGCTTAATTTTGACTTGCATGGCTAAGTATTCACGAGTCTCTTTAATTAGAGGTCTTTAAATAGTGAAGAACGAGAAGTGATAGAGTTAGACAAGTGATCATGCTAAACGTAGAACATGAAAATGTTCTTTCAAAAACTCATATGTTTTTAATTGTGGTTTTTCTCCCATAAGATCAATGCATTAGGAATAAAATAATTGCAATAAGTAAGGTCGTACGATTTGAAAGGTTACTTAACTTCTAGCCCAAGATCGTTTAAAAGTTGCTCGAGGTTGAATATAGTTCATAGCCAAGGCATAACTTATTGAAACGGGATGTTAAGATTGGTGAAGATCCAAAAAGGCCCTAACATGGCATGAGGTGCTCTATTTTGTTGCTAAAGATCCAAGATGATGTGAAGTATCATTATTCCAAAATCAATATGAAGGATTGAGACACACGACGAAAAGCAATTACTCCCCTAAAGATCATGGAGAAAGTCTATCCAAAAAGAACCTTACAAGGTATGAGGATAAATATATCCAAGTCCTAAAAGGAGGCGGATCGTTGTAAATCAAAATCCAAAATAAAGATTAAAGAAAAATGATGAAGTCGTGGTCCAAGTATGAAGAATCTCTCAAAAACGTCTAGTGAAGAAATTCCAGAATATGAAGAGAAGACAATAATTTCAAGGACGTCTTCCGAAGATTCGAAGTATGAAGTATATGCCAAATATCGATCCGAGAAAGGTCTCAAATCGTGAAACGAGTTATGCCAAGATATGAACTTAAGGAGATACACGAGAAGCCGTTTTAAAAGATTTTGCCTTCGGCTAACTATCGATTAAATTGTGCTACTTTATTTTCGGACTAATAAATACTCAAATAAGTCAATATGAATCACTTGTGATCCATGAAAAATAGTTAAAAAATTCTAGAAACCTTTTCTTTTCATAATAACTAGGATTGCGGGGAGAAAAAGTATTACATAATTTGGACGTATGAGTAGTGTTAGCATTGTGACTTGTACCAACAATGATCTCGTTTTTTCACTTAGCATGGAATGTATGAAAATCAAGGATGACGAACTTTACTCTATGAGACATTCACTTGTTTCTATTCATTGACCCTAAAAGTCACACACGTGATGAAAATCATACATTATGTGTTTACACATCTTCGTAGTATTTTAGCAAGTTTTACTTTTCAATAAAGGGTAATAAAATTGAATCTTAGAGATGCTTAGATACTATATTCTAGCATTGCGTGAGGGCACGGCGATGGTTTAGTATGGGGGAGTGATGAGATGGCATTTATACATGATCTCATCGTTCTTTTCGGGCTTTAAATACTTAAAATGTCATAAAAATACCATATATATGCTTGTGTTTGTTTACTTGTGTATTTTAGGTATGGATATTGTGAAAAAGACAAAAGATCACAACAAACAAGGAAAAACGAACACGAGAAACGAAGCCGCACAATGAACCGGGACCTAGTTTGTGATTTATCAAAGAAAAACCCTTGAAGACTTGAAGATGTACAAGCATGATCCCTCATTTATGAAGAAATGACACTTAATACCCTTGTATATTCATAATTACAAGTTTGGTCCCTTAAGTTTATCAAAATGACAAAAAGGTCCTTCAACTTTGAAGAATTAGCAAGTTTAGTCCCTCAACAAAACTAAATTGTCAACAATGGTCCCTGATGGTTGTAAAAATACACTTGTTTAGGAAAACAAGGTAATTGGGGTAAGTATTAACAAGTGACTTAGGAAAATCACAAGTTATGACCTAAAGTGGGGATCGTTCTCAAGGAGGCTAGTGTGTTGTGTAGAGAGATGATTAATTATGTGATTATATGATTATGAGAAAAGAAAATAGAAATGAGATAAGAAGAGAATGACGGTTACGATGACGATTTAAACTAAGACGAAAAGGTCGTACACGTAAAACCGTAAAAAGTACCAAATTTAAAAATTTACCCTAAGAATTCCTAGAAAATTGCAATAAATCCTAAATAATATAATTAGAGTTTACAAAAAATCAAAGATCACCAAAACCTTTTATTTAATTAAATAATGATTTTTTAATGCTAATTAAAGCCCTAAAAATCAATTTAATTAAAAAAGCCCAAAATGAGATTTATCACTTTGTAAACCTCTAAAATGACCTAACTTAATTTAAAACTATTTTTGAAAATTTTAAAATTAATAAAAACTATTTAAAAACAATTAAAAACTATTTAAAAACAATTAAAAACTATTAAAACTTAAAATAATTATTAAAATTAATCTAAGGACAATAAAAATATTCTAAAAGTTGTAAAATTCCTAACTTAATGTATTTAACCTAGGAAAAATATAAAAACTTGAAAAATCTAAATTTTAATTTTTAATAATAAAATAATATTAAAAATCCAAAATTTATAAAAAAAATTCTAAAAACTTGCAAACTAGATTAATTTAACCTAAATAAACAGAAAATGAACATGAAATTACAAAAATACCCCTAATGCGCCTTCAAATGGGCCAAAAGTCCAAACAGTCCTCTTATTGGGCTCAAATAGGCCCAATAAGCAAAATGTTGTCCAATTACGCCCAAAAACTCCTATCTGACTCAAAATTTGATTCTGAACACAATTTTTCAAAGGCCCAAAAGCTGAAAATATGAAATAAGTTGGCTTATATCAAACAGCTTATTCTTAATTGGGTTTTTGGCCCATTAAGCTATAAGCTGATGCCATAAGCTCAAATTAGACACACATGCTTCTTTTGAGTTGCATAAGACTTCTGTAAAAAGAAATTTGAAAAAAGTCCAAGGAATAAGCCTGAAAATGCAATAAGCAATCTACATAAAACGACAAAATAGCCGTTTTTGAGTTCTAGGCTATCCCAAGAGCTGATTCAAGTTTCAAAAGCTTTTAAATGACTTAACTAAGCTTAATCAACAAAAAGTTTTCAAATAAGTTCACTCAATAAGCTGAAATAAGCAAATAAGCACTTATGAAAAAGTCAAATGAGTTGGTTTTCTAGCAAAAAGTCAAAGTCAAAGTCTAATAAGCTCCCGTTCAAACAAATGGGTCAAATGAGTAAGATTGATCACAAAAAATAAGTTGTTGCAGGTCTGTTAAGCCAATATGGCTTATTAATAAGCTGAATGCAAAATTACACTAGTAGGGGCTAGTTTTGGATGTTGAACAGTGGAAACTTTTTCCACTGCTTGACTTGTTGACTTTTTTGTCTTTAGTGACTTTTTTGGAGATTCAAGTTACAAAAAGGCACCCAAATGATCAGTGGATCAAGAGGAGTCAAATACAACAAAGAAATCACAATCACTAACAACTAATTAGTACAGTTTAATCAAAATATCATCAGATCTAGCACAGACATGAACAAATAAGCAGTTGAGGTTCAATAAGCACTTATAGCACAATTCAGCCAACCAAACTTCACCAAATGCATACACAAGCAATAATAAACTTAAATGAACAAGTCTAAACAGGTTTCATGCATTGATTCAAAGTATTGATCAAGATTCAAGCACTTAAAGTTACTGATGAACTATGAACATGCAGTTATGAACACTTGTTGATGCAATTGATCTCCAAGCCAAATTCAAACCTCCAAATCTATCACATATGTTATGATAATTTGATTTAACAGCTTGTATCCCTAAACATGCATATACTCTAAGTATTCCCAAAATTTTAGGTCAAAAACAGTCAAACTCAACAAGTTATAGCACAATCTTTGATTTTAAGGTTCAAACCCAAAAACTTGCAGCAAGTAGCACTCAACCAAGCCAATAACAGATAACAAGCATAAACACCACTTTCTAACAACACAATATCAACTTATGATCTCAAACAGGTAATCCCAAACACCCTTTTAACTTTTCAAAACCAAATTTTTCAAATCAAAAGTGTTATCCAAGACCAGCCAAGCCCAAATAAGCCCAATAACAGATATATTAAGCAGATTAGAGCAAGGTTAGACCATAAAATCAGCAAGAACACAAAATCACCAAAAACCAAAGTTTTAACAGATTTTGGGTAAGATGATGTGTACCTCATGGATGTACATCCACACCCACGGATTTTGAGCTTATGTGCT
The DNA here is from genome assembly GCA_025667525.1 of Glebionis coronaria. Taxonomy (NCBI): domain Eukaryota; kingdom Viridiplantae; phylum Streptophyta; class Magnoliopsida; order Asterales; family Asteraceae; genus Glebionis; species Glebionis coronaria. The sequence continues at coordinate 190,921,612 of CM046876.1, forward strand.
AGCAAGAACAAGCACAAGCTTCCACAAACAACCCTGCTAAGAATCAACAAAGTTAGAAGCACAAATATCAAAATAGAAAGATGAAAAATTCTTGATTAATGCAACCTTAGTTCCCCACACTTGATTATCCCCAAGTTATAGACTTCACCACACCTTGATAACTCAATATCAGGATGCTATGATCAGCTTTATAGCCCAAGAATTCCAAGGTTTGAACAAGACTTAGCAAAATATCAAGAAAAGTGGAAATGTGCAAACTTTTGCACACTCCTTTTGAAAATAGGTTTAGGATTCAAGAACTAGTAAACATCAACAACAATAAACAGATTATAAGAGTGGCACTTGAGCTTTCTTCACCAAATTCAAACACATTTCATTAATATGAATATATGATTTACAGATTTGTGAACTAAGGAAAATTCAAGAGCAAAGCTTAATGTACATAGTCCTATGCCTTATATAGGCTACAAGTGATGACTAGAAAGCAATAAAACGTGAACCCTAATGTAGTAGAAGTCCCAAAATACCCCTTGAGTAGCTTGAGTATCTTGGTATCATGTGAAGAGAGATGGCTATTTGTGTGAGGTGTCATAGATGCAAATGTGATCAAAGGCTTAGAAGAAAGCTTAGGATTGAAGCCAAATCTTGGGCGTTGGATTAGCTGGCCATTTTGGCTTTTTGCCCAAAGGTGGTGTAGAAGGGTTTATCATGTGAGCTGGTATGGTGACGTGGCCAAGGGTTTAAGGTGGGGTTGGGTTTAGTCTCACCTTAATCACAAATCTGGAGTGATGTAAGGGGTATTATCAAGTATTAAGAAAATACCCAAATTTGCTTATGAACTTCAAGAACAGAGGTTTAATCTTCTTTTGTGTTTAAAAGGGGTGTTTAGCACCTTAATTAAATAATTAATTAAGGTTTGGTTAAACGGTTGTGAGTGGAAGATGATGTGGAGCCAGGGAGAGCTCCCATTGGTGGGTTTGGTTGAGTGGGACACGTGTCTTCATGACACTGGTTAAGGTAACTATCATGTCTTGGCAGCTTACTCCCCTCATCTTCTATTCTCCTTTCACTTTGTAAATAATACACCGAAATCCGTTTTCCTTTGTAAATAAAGTTTTGGTTTTCACACTTTTGCCCCAAATACTTTTCCAAAGTATTTTCAGGGGTATTTCTTGCCAATGCTTGATTCTTGAAGGACTGATTTGGCATTTTCTTCATAGATGATGGTCTTGACTTGTTTGTTTGACTTATTGGAGGACTAAAATTGCCAAGTCATGATTAATGAGTGACCATTTTTGCCATTTCTTCAAAGTCAAGGGTCCTTTTGGTAATTTTGATATTTTCAAAGGACCAAACTTGTAATTTCTTGTAACTTGGAGTCCTTCTTGGTATGTTTGACTTTGAGGAGGATTAATATTGACATTTTAGTTTTGATGAGGGACTAAAATTGCCAATTCTTCAAAGTGGAGGGCCCTTTTGCAATATTGACAAACTTTAGGGACCAATCTTGTAATTATGAAGATACAAGGGTATAAAGTGTCAATTCATCAATATTGGAGGACCCTTCTTCATAAATCTTCAAATCTTTAAGGGTTTGTCTTGGGAAATTCTTCATTAGGGCTTGGTTCAATGTGCGGCTTCGTTTCCCGTGTTCGTTTTTGTATGATTCTTGTGATCTTTTGTCATTTTCTCAATATCCGTGCCTAAAATACACAAGCAACAAACACAAGCATATATTTGGGTATTTTGATGATATTTAATGCATTTAAAGCCCTTTTTGGACGATGAGACTATGTATAAAAGCAGTCTCATCACTCCTCCATACTAAACCATTGTCGTGCCCTCACGCAATGCTAGAATAAAGTATCGTAGCACCTCCGAAATTCATTTTTATTCACATTTATTGAATGATAAACTAGCTACACTACTACTATTACTACTACTTGCGTTTTAGACATAATACATGATTTTCATCGCAAAAATGGGACGTTTAGGTTCATAGAATAAGAACGCGTGAATGCTTCGTTAGAAATAATTTTATCGTCCTCGATTTTCACCCCAATTACATGCCAAGCGTGGAACGAGATCATTATCATTATAAGTTAGTAATGCTAACACTACTCATATGCCCTAATCACGTACTTCTCCTCCCATTTTCCTAAGTTGTATCTCTTATATTTTATTATGTTTTGAATGTTTCACGAGGATACATTGTTCGACTTATGCGATAATAGAGATTTGGGTCTAAAAAAGAGTCCTAACGGTGTAACCAAAACCATCAAATCAATAACCCCTCCTAATAGACAACGATGTCAAAAAATTAAGTCAACAAGAAGGATCGATAAACACGGTTTTATAACGGTTTTGAACATGAGACTTATTACCAGGAATTTTATACGCCCCCTAACGGAAGGGCATTATTATCTTTGGTTTACCTCAATCTTTTATTCAACTTCGCCATGAAGCTTTTATTATGACTTCGGTCTTGCCTTGCCTTTTATTATCCACCTCATCGGTGGTTTTATTAGCCAAAGACGTATATCCTCATTATAAGGCGAATTTTGGATCTTTAAAGCTTCAAAGATTAAGGCTTGATTCACTTTCAATTTTGCATAGATTTTTCGGCCTTGTGGGCTTCAAATTATTTGCTTGATTTAGGTGAGCATTTGAAATCTTATTATTGGGTGAAGCTTTCGATTATTCGGGTGCCAATACTTCAAAACCGTGACGCTGGCGATACCCAATTTAATTACACGGAAGCTACTAGAAAAGACTAGAAACCCAACAATCAAGGCTAAACCGCTAAGTCAATATTTATTAAACAAAAAATATTTACAAGCGAAGGGAGAATAAGCAAACAACGAGAACACATGAGTTTTTGAAAGAATACGAGTACTCTACATTTAGCATAGTAACTTATAATTAACCCTATCATTTCTCGTCCTCATTTAAGAGACTTAGCCTAGTGTGAAGTTAAGGAATCAAAGCTAAGTGCTCAACGCGTACGGTCGAGTAAAAAATTACTCTTATTCTCGCCATCGGAAAACCAACATTCGTGTCTTCAAACACTTATAAAACATGAGAAATTTTGGCCATTTTTAGCCTTATTTTGCAACAAAACGATAAACAAAAAGATAAACTTTGGAAAGCGTAAAGGTTTGGCAAGGCAAGTATCTATTCACCCCCCCCCCACCATACTAAAGTTAAACATTGTCCTCAATGTTTCGAGTCTAGGGGTGCATACACCCCCATACTAGAGACGTAGTCGAATGCCTGATCTAGCATGGAAAGGGTGTAACCATTAAATTTAAAGCCGTTTATGAAGTGTGCTATAAACTTAAGGTTAGAACATCAAAGGATATATCATGGATATTGAGAAAGTATTCAAAGCAAACTATCGAGTGCTCCCATAAAACGAACACGAGAGGCTCCAATCGTGAAGATCATGATCATCTAAAATCCACAATTCACAAACAACCACGAAACAAAGGTTGGAAGGGCACAAATCCCCACATGTTACTACATTAGAAAGCGATAATATATACATAGGATAAGCATGGGACTCCCCCACGAGGCACCTCGTTTTTTATTACCGAGTCATGCGCTCGACTCGATCCCCTCAATACTAATTATCATTGGGGAAGGTGATTTGGTCGAGGTAGTTCAAGGATGGAACTTCCCCGCCAAAGTAGTGCTTCAACCTATGTCCATTCACCTTGAAATTGGGGCCATCATTTTGAGCTAGCTCGATGGTCCCATACGGAAAAACTTGAGTCACGGTGAATGGACCGGACCAACCGGTTTTCAACTTACCGAAAAAGATTTTCAAACGAGAATTAAAAAGCAAAACTTGATCCCCAATGTTAAAAAACCCGGTTTTTAGTTTTAGAATCATGCAACTTTTTAGTCTTTTCTTTATAAATCAATGAATTTTCATAAGCAATATCCCTTAATTCATCCAATTCATTTAATTGCATTTTATGGTGTTTTCCCACGGTCTTCATATCATCATTACAATGCTTTAGGGCCCAATAAGCCTTGTGTTCTAATTCAATTGGCAAGTGACAATTTTTCCCATACACAAGCTTATAAGGAGTGCACCCGATGGGCGTCTTATGAGTGGTCCTAAAGGCCCATAAAGCATCGTCCAACTTATCCGACCAAGATTGTCGGTTTTCCCCAACGGATCTCTCCAAGATCCTCTTCAAAGCTCGGTTTGAAACCTCGACTTGCCCACTCGTTTGTGGGCGATAAGCCGTAGAAATCCGATGTGTAACCTCATATTTCCTTAGGACCCTTTCGAATTGGTCGTTACAAAAATGGGTTCCACGATCGCTTATGATCGCACGAGGGGTTCCAAACCGAGAAAAAAATTGCTTCAAAAACTTGACTACCACACGAGCATCATTGGTGGGCAAAGCCTTAGCTTCCACCCACTTAGATAGGTAGTCAACCGCGACAAGGATGTACTTATTACCACGAGATGATGGAAATGGCCCCATAAAGTCAATTCCCCAAACGTCAAAGATCTCACACACTTGGATGATATTTTGTGGTATTTCATATTTTTGTGAGGCTTTTCCTTGTCGTTGGCATGAGTCACACGACTTCACAAGCTCATGTGCATCTCGGTAAATAGTAGGCCAAAAGAAACCGGCATCAAAGACCTTCTTAGCCGTGAGATTAGCACCATGGTGACCACCCGTGGGTACCTCGTGACAAGCTCTAAGGATATTAGAAGCTTCGGTACCAAAGACACAATGTCGGATAATTTGATCCGCACAAGTTCGAAACAAGTAAGGGTCGTTCAAAAAGTAGAACTTGACGTCACGAAAGAATTTTCGCTTTTCTTGAGTCATCATACCCTTAATGATGAAGTTGCCCGCATGGTAATTTGCGATGTCCGTAAACCATGGGGTGGAAGAATCGAGCTTAGAATTCACTACACCAAGTGTCTCGAGCGGAAATGTTTTGGTGATTTCCTTGGGCTCGTAAACACTTTGGTGAGGATCTTCCAAACGAGAAAGATGATCGGCCGCTAGATTCTCGGCTCCTTTTTTGTCAATGATTTTGTGATCAAATTCTTGAAGGAGGAGAATGCAACGAAGTAATCTCGGCTTTGCATCTTGTTTAGCCATAAGATACTTGATAGCCGAATGATCCGTATACACTATGCATTTTGTCAAGACGAGATAAGGTCGAAATTTCTCAAATGCATACACCACGGCAAGGAACTCCTTCTCCGTTGTAGTGTATTTTAGTTGAGACTCGGTCATCGTCTTGCTATCATAGTGAATAGGAAAGAAGTGCTTTTCATGACGTTGCCCCAATACGGCCCCAATGGCATAGTCACTAGCGTCATACATGAGCTCAAAGGGGAGGTTCCAATTGGGAGCAACAAGAATGGGAGCTTAGGTAAGTTTCCTCTTAAGGATTTCAAAGGCTCGTACACAATCTTCGTCAAAGACAAAACGTGCCTCTTTTTTAAGGAGATGTGTAACATGTCGAGAGATCTTTGAAAAATCCTTGATGAATCGACGATAAAAGCCCGCGTGGCCTAGGAAACTCCTAACTCCCTTAACGGTTTTGGGATGAGGTAATTTGGCGATGAAGTCTACCTTAGCTTGATCTACCTTAATCCCCGCTTTCGAAACCTTGTGCCCTAAGACGATTCCACTTTTAACCATAAAATGACATTTTTCCCAATTAAGCACAAGGTTGGTTTCCTCACAACGCTTCAACATTCTCTCAAGATTCGACAAACACGAAGTGAACGAACAACCAAACACGGAAAAGTCATCCATGAAGACTTCCATCATCTTCTCGATCATATCATGAAAATTAGCCATCATGCACCTTTGAAAGGTTCCCGGTGCATTACAAAGTCCGAATGGCATTCTACAATAGGCAAACCTTCCATATGGACACGTAAACGTAGTTTTTTCTTGATCACGAGGATCGATGGGGATTTGGAAGTAACTGGAAAAACCATCTAAAAAGCAATAGAAATCGTTTCTCGCAAGACGCTCCAACATTTGGTCCATGAAGGGAAAGGGAAAATGGTCTTTACGAGTGGCTTCATTCATCTTACGATAGTCAATGCACACTCTCCATCAGGTCACGAGTCTAGTGGGAATTAACTCGTTGGCATCGTTTGGCACAATGGTCATTCCTTCCTTCTTAGGGACACAATGAATAGGACTTACCCAAGGGCTATCGTAAATAGGGTAAATCATTCCCGCGTCAAGGAGTTTAAGGACTTCCTTTTTTATGACGTCGTGAATTTTAGGGTCCACCCTCCTTTGACATTGAATTGCGGGCTTGTAATCCTCCTCCATTAAGACTTTGTTGGTACAAAATTTGGGATCAATTCCCTTAATGTCGGATAACTTCCACGCAATTGCCCCTTTGTGATCCTTTAGAACATCGACAAGTGCGGTATTTTCATCATCCGAAAGTTCCTTCGCAATAATAACCAGCAACTTGTCGCCCTCCTCCAAAAAGACATATTCGAGATGAGGAGGTAAATCTTTCAACTCGAGGATAGGTGGTTCCTCAATTGAAGATTTGGGCTCGATACTCATAACCTCCTCGGGTGGAGGAAATGGGAAATCGTTAAGAAAATCCTTGATAATCGAGAAGTCCTCATAATTGTCGATGTCTTCGTTACAAGTACGTGGAACATCTAATTCTTCCAACGTAAAACCACCACCTTCAAATAGAGTGAAGGTTGGTGTCGAGTTATCAAGGATGGGATCCAACATAGTGGGATTGCCACTATTTTCATAATCACCAAAACCTAGAACTTCTTGTGAAAATTCCTTGCAAACAACGTCAATCATATCAACGAGGTTTATGGTTGCAACGGAATAAACATGAGAAATTTGAGAGTTTTGAGTTGCGTTCATAACAAGTTCCTCGTCGTTAAAACGTAAGGTGATCTTTCTAGCATGAACATCGATCAAAGCCATAGACGTATCTAAAAACGAACGACCTAAAATGAGAGGAACTTGAGGATCCGTGGGAATATCGACAACGATAAAGTCTACCAGATAGTAGAACTTTCCCACTTTCACAAAAACGTCTTCTGCAAATCCACATGCGGGAATCGTGGAATGGTCGGCCAACTCGATAGACATTAGAGAAGGAGTAAGATTAGGAAGATTGAGCGACTTGAAGATTGTAAGTGGCATCAAGTTAATGCTATCACCAAGATCGGCCAAGGCATAGCATTCTTCCATATCTTGGATTGCACAAGGGATCAAAAATTTATCGGGATCACCGACTTTTTGAGGTATGCGATTAAAATAAACCGACAAACAACTAGACAATTGGTGCAATTTCTCCTTGTTGTTCAACATACTCTTAAAGTTAGCGGCAAATCAAGGCATCATGACCAAAGCATCGGCGAAACTCACATTAAAGTGCAAATCACGAAACATTTTCATAAAAAGCTCAAATTGGTAATTGTCGCGCTCTTGACGTTTCTCCTTTCTAAGTCTCGATGGATAGGGATAAGGTGGTGTGGGTTGAGGCATAGGCATAGCCTTTGGAATATCGGGTTCCAATGTTGGTAATGGGTCAACCGTAGGTGTGGCATGAGCGGTACTTCGTGGGATTTGGACATGCTCCTTTTCGACCACCACCTCGGGTTCTTCCTCAATTACATCCTCCGTAGGAGCAATTGGTTGAGGAGTCGGTTCCTTAAGTGTCTTACCACTACGTGTGGTAATCACTTTCATCTCACCCTTAGGGTTTGATATGGTGTTACTAGGAAGACTACTCGAAGACGGTTTGCACATAATTTCCTCAAACATAGATGAAATTTTGTCTTCAAACATGGATTGCCTCTTCTCGGCCTTAATCATTTCTTGCTTAATTTCATGTTGCCCTTGTTCCATTTTTTGTTGGTTTTGTTGTAACCTAGTTACATTTCCTTCCATTTTGTTTGTGTGGATTTTAAGCTCATTTGCTAACTCATTTTTCAATTCTTTCTTCAAGTCATTCTTAAACTCCAATCTTAGGCTAATGATTTCTCTTTGAATGTTGTCAAACCTAGCATCGTTTCCATTGGCGTATTCAACAAATTCATTTGGAAGATCTTTCAAAGTTTGCAAACTCTTGTTGTTGTTTTGAAAATCATTTTGATTTTTGTTTGAAACTTGATTATGAGCCCCTTGATTACCATAGTTCCCTTTGTTGTAATTGTTTTTGAACCCAACTTGATTGTTTCGATAGTTGTTGTTAGTATTTTGATTTGAACCAAAACTCGGTGGAGTCAATTGATTAGAGCGGGTAACTTGACCGTTTTGGTTGTAAGTTCCCGTGGCCGCGTAGGCACTCGAAGTGTTACCACCGTTGGTAATGCACTCGTAGAAATCATGACCTCCACCACAATACATGCAAGAAACCTCAACCGCTTTAACCGTAGCGGGAGCACTTGGTTCTCCAACTTTGAACTCAATTAGAAGACCTTTAAGCTTATCAAAGATTTTGTTTTCCAAGTTCACCTCAATTTGGCAAGCATCGATGGTAGTAGACAAAGAAGGTGAAGCCGAAGACGAAGCCTTACGAACACTCGACGTGCTACGAGGACTATACACCTTAGATCTATTCTCAATTATCACCAAAGCTTCCTCAACCGTTTTACACAAAAAAATTACCACCCGCGGCGGCATTTAGATAATCCCTTTCATGATCATTAAGTCCATTGTAAAACGTGTCAATTTGATACAAGTCGGAAAAACCGTGATGAGGACACTCATGTAACATTTCCTTAAACCTATTCCAAGCAGTTGAAAAACTTTCATTAAACTCTTGTGAGAATTTTGAAATCTCGTTTTTCAAATGCGTAGTCTTAGAGGGCGGAAAAAATTGGTTCACAAACTTTGAAACGAGATCCTTCCACGTTAATATATAATTGGGTGGCTCTTTCTCTAACCAAATTTTAGCAGGCCCCGCTAAGGAATACGGAAAAAGCATCATCTTAATCGAGTCATTAGCAACATCCTTAAATTTGCAAGTGGCGGTAAGATGATTGAATTGGCGGATATGGTTGTGCGGGTTGTCCTTTTCATCACCACGGAATTTGTTGTTTTGGATCATCGACAACAAACCCGTTTTCACTTCAAAATTCTCCGCAAGGATAGCGGGAATCACAATAGCCTCTCCATAACCCTCGGTGGGTGCTTGAAGTAACTCCATCATAGTTCGATTCGCCATGGTTGGTTCTTCTCGTACAATGGGTTCGTCAATAGGAGACTCCTCACTAGAAAGATTATGAGTAGGTGTTGACTCCTTTCGGTTTTTTAGTTTACGTGCACGTCTTGCTTGATTACGAGTAAGCATAAACGTCACGTACAACGTGGGGGTGAGCAAAGAAGATTCTTTTTGGTGTTTTGTATTTTTCCAATTTTTTGTGGTTTTTGATTGTTTTTACTTTTTTGGATTTTTGTGATTGCATTAAGTAGACCAAAATCTACAAATCTCCTCCTTAATCAAATCTCTTGATTAAAGAAGCCTCAAGGAATGAAAACGATCACGTGAAGTGAACGCCTTCGATGACTTTAGAACGTTGGTAGAACACCAAAACGTTCAAGAGGGTTTAATCAAATAAAACTAAGAAAGTATATATGATACTTAATAATACTTTGGGCGGCAAAACCCTTGATTAGCTCTCAAAATCAAATACTCACAAGCAAGCGGGGAAACGAGGTGGCGCGAAGCACTTAAGAGCCTTTTTCCTTAGGGTATATCTTATAATACCCGCCTTATACCCACCTTATAGTTTGTATTTTTCAAAATCGAGCTTCACGAAAGTATTTATCTATTTTTTCCTTTTTCTTTTGGTTTGAGATTCGAATACAATGATTGGGTAATGACCTCCCAAGTCAAGGTTGTGTTTTCACACTTTTGGAGTACTTGTGAATTAATTGTTCTACGTATACAATATAGTAATAGTATTCACACAAAAAAATAAAAAACCGATAATACGTATTAGTAGAGTGCTACTAATACAATAGATAGGCTATATATATAAACAAAAATTGCCAAATCAAAACACAACACGCCTCCCCGGCAGCGGCGCCAAAATAATGGTTATAAAAATACACTTGTTTAGGAAAACAAGGTAATTGGGGTAAGTATTAACAAGTGACTTAGGAAAATCACAAGTTATGACCCGAAGTGGGGATCGTTCTCAAGGAGGCTAGTGTGTTGTGTAGAGAGATGATTAATTATGTGATTATATGATTATGAGAAAAGAAAATAGAAATGAGATAAGAAGAGAATGACGGTTACGATGACGATTTAAACTAAGACGAAAAGGTCGTACACGTAAAACCGTAAAAAGTACCAAATTTAAAAATTTACCCTAAAAATTCCTAGAAAATTGCAATAAATCCTAAATAATATAATTAGAGTTTACAAAAAATCAAAGATCACCCAAACCTTTTATTTAATTAAATAATGTTTTTTAATGCTAATTAAAGCCCTAAAAATCAATTTAATTAACAAAAAGCCCAAAATGAGATTTATCACTTTGTAAACCTCTAAAATGACCTAACTTAATTTAAAACTATTTTTGAAAATTTTAATATTAATAAAAACTATTTAAAAACAATTAAAAACTATTATAACTTAAAATAATTATAAAAATTAATCTAAGGACAATAAAAATATTCTGAAAGTTGTAAAATTCCTAACTTAATGAATTTAACCTAGGATAAATATAAAAACTTGAAAAATCTAAATTTTAATTTTTAATGATAAAATAATATTAAAAATCCAAAATTAATAAAAAAATTCTAAAAACTTGCAAACTAGCTTAATTTAACCTAAATAAACAGAAAATGAACTTGAAATTACAAAAATACCCCTAATAGGACTTCAAATGGGCCAAAAGTCCAAACAGTCCTCTTATTGGGCTCAAATAGGCCCAATAAGTAAAATGTTGTCCATTTAAGCCCAAAAACTCCTATTTGACTCAAAATTTGATTCTGAACACAATTTTTCAAAGGCCCAAAAGCTGAAATGTGAAATAAGTTGGCTTATATCAAACAGCTTATTCTTATTGGGCTTTTTGGCCCATTAAGCTATAAGCTGATGCCATAAGCTAAAATTAGACACACATGCTTCTTTTGAGTTGCTTAAGACTTCTGTAAAAAGAAATTTGAAAAATGTCCAAGGAATAAGCCTGAAAATGCAATAAGCAATCTACAGAAAAAGACAAAATAGTCGTTTTTGAGTTCTAGGCTATCCCAAGAGCTTATTCAAGTTTCAAAAGCTTTTAAATGACTTAACTAAGCTTAATCAACAAAAAGTTTTCAAATAAGTTCACTCAATAAGCTGAAATAAGCAAATAAGCACTTATGAAAAAGTCAAATGAGTTGGTTTTCTAGCAAAAAGTCAAAGTCAAAGTCTAATAAGCTCAAGTTCAAACAAATGGGTCAAATGAGTAAGATTGATCACAAAAAATAAGTTGTTGCAGGTCTGGATAAGCCAATATGGCTTATTAATAAGCTAAATGCAAAATTACACTAGCAGGGGCTAGTTTTGGATGTTGAGCAGTGGAAACTTTTTCCACTACTTGACTTGTTGACTTTTTTGTCTTTAGTGACTTTTTTGGAGATTCAAGTTACAAAAAGGCACCCAAATGATCAGTGGATCAAGAGGAGTCAAATACAACAAATAAATCACAATCACTAATAGCCAATTAGTACAATTTAATCAAAACATCACCAGATCTAGCACAGACATGAACAAATAAGCAGTTGAGGTTCAATAAGCACTTATAGCACAATTCAACCAACCTGTAGAATATTGATAACCTATGAATCTATGAAGTGGGTTGATGTTTTCTAGTGAGAGAAACTAGAGAGAGAAAGTGAGAGAATATGTGAAAGATTTTATTAATATAAATGTGTAAAATGGAACAACAACCAACCCCTTTCCTTAGTGGAAAGGGGTATTTATAGTCCAAGCCTAACATTGGGCTTGGGCCGGTCCATGACAAGCCCATGGACCGGTTCTTACTTAAGTTAATAAGCAACTAATGACTAATAACTAACTACGAGCTATTACAACATAAATCATATTGTGGAGTGACCGATACTTCTAATATACGTTAAAACGTATTTCTAACAATCTCCCCCTAAGGGAGGTCACTCCACGTTACAAAGTTCTAAACCTAGCATACTATACTAAGTCTTCGTTCTTTAGCTCGTAGTCTTTTCTTCTTTTCTTTCTTTTGTTGTGAATATGTTGATTTGATCTTTTTGGCTTTGACTTGAGAGCATTGTTCTTTGGCCTTTCACGTGCGATCTTTGCCTTTCTTGTGAACTTTGCCTCCTCGTGACTTCATGTTCCACACACTTACGTCTTTTTGTTGAATTCTCGAAAGCTTCAGAGTTTGGTACAGCGGAAGACTTTATCTTGTACTTTCTTGAATTTTTGCTGAACTTTGTTGCAAAAGACATAAGCATGTGGGAACGACTTTTACAGGTACACCGCAACACCACCGTCTTCACTGGTACACAGCAACGCCACCGTCTTCAACAGGTACACAGCAACGCCACCGTCTTTAACAGGTACACAGCAACGACACGAATAAAATGGCTTTGAACATTTTATTCTAATTCGGTAGCATTTTACCTCCGGTCGGTGAAGACCGTTGGACGATATTAGATATCGTACCCGTGACGGATAGTTTCAATTAAGTAACTTCCTGACAGGATTTCGCGGGTAAACCCGTTCTCTTTATTCGACCGTCCAAAGCTGACTGCGAACATAAAGAGTGAATCACTTGGATAAATTATCCTTGTGATTAAAAGCCGTCAATTCATGAAACCTGGAACAAGTGAATTTCAATTAAGATTTTCACCATCGTTGCTTTCCAGTTGTCACGAGCTCAATTCATAAAGAATCTTGCGCGTTACCTACCAAGTGCTGTTTGATGTTGACACTAGAAGGATTTCCACTCATCACTGTGGTCAATAAAGAGTCACTCTGAGTGTTCTGGCAAGATCATATGATAATGCGAAGAGGCCTGGAACGAGTTTAAGTTCAATTAAGAATTAAACCAGTGTTACCTTCCAGTTTTTCACAAGATTGGTTCTAAAAGAACCGCACGTGTAACCTACCATGAGCTTGTTTGATGTTGGCTCAAGCAGGATTTCCATCTTCATTGTAATACTTGCGTATTACTCGGATGTTCTGGCAATATTACAGGAATACTGCGTAGGACTCATGAAAATCTCTTACTTTTCACAGTGTGTGAGAAAGCAAGGAATAAATGGAAAGTGTCCTAATGAGACTTTTGATGATCTCTTGGCTCTAGACTCGATTGTGCGTTTTGATTTAGTGAGCGATGGCTGGAGAGGAGTGCTTTCTCCATCTTTCCTAGGACTTCTAATTCTATCTAGGGAATTGTCCTTGGGAAGATTCCATCGGCTCTGATGAATCATTGGACTAAACCTATTCCTACCACCCTTTTGTCACCACATCCGTCGTGAATTAAGCGTGTTTTGGGAAGGAATTGCCACCATGAAAAATCATTGAAAATCACCTAAAGTACTTATGATATTGAAATCAAAGGTTTTGTACCTTAGGTGTTTTGTTCATCAAAAACGCTCCCCCTTAACACGTGCTTTACACATATTAAGTTGGATAATCTTTAAGTCTTTTTCATCTTTTAGCACAAGCAATAATAAACTTAAATGAACAAGTCTAAACAGGTTTCATGCACTGATTCAAAGTATTGATCAATATTCAAGCACTTAAAGTTACTGATGAACTATGAACATGCAGTTATGAACACTTGCTAATGCAATTGACCACCAAGCTAAATTCAAACCTCCAAATCTATCACATATGTTATGATAACTTTGATTTAACAACTTGTATCCCTAAACATGCATATACTCTAAGTATTCCCAAAATTTTAGGTCAAAAACAGTCAAACTCAACAAGTTATAGCACAATCTTTGATTTCAAGGTTCAAACCCAAAAACTTGCAGCAAATAGCACTCAACCAAGACAATAACATATAACAAGCATAAACACCACTTTCTAACAACACAATATCAACTTATGATCTCAAACAGGTAATCCCAAACACCCTTTTAACTTTTTAAAACCAAAATTTTCAAATCAAAAGTGTTATCCAAGACCACCCAAGCCCAAATAAGCACAATAACAGATATATTAAGCAAATTAGAGCAAGGTTAGACCATAAAATCAGCAAGAACACAAAATCACTAAAAATCCAAAGTTTTAACAGATTTTGGGTAAGATGATGTGTACCTCATGGATGTACATCCACACCCACGGATTTTGAGCTTATGTGTTAGCAAGAACAAGCACAAGCTTCCACAAACAACCCTGCTAAGAATCAACAAAGTTAGAAGCACTAATATCAAAACAGAAAGATGAAAAATTCTTGATTAATGCAACCTTAGTTCCCCACACTTGATTATCCCCAAGTTATAGGCTTCACCACACCTTGATAACTCAATATCAGGATGCTATGATCAGCTTTATAGCCCAAGAATTCCAAGGTTTGAACAAGACTTAGCAAAATATTAAGAAAAGTGGAAAATGTGCAAACTTTTGCACACTCCTTTTGAAAATAGGTTTAGGATTCAAGAACTAGTAAACATCAACAACAATAAACAGATTATAAGAGTGGCACTTGAGCTTTCTTCACCAAATTCAAACACGTTTTATTAATATGAATATATGATTTACAGATTTGTGAACTAAGGAAAATTCAAGAGCAAAGCTTAATGTACATAGTCCTATGCCTTATATAGGCTACAAGTGATGACTAGAAAGCAATAAAACGTGAACCCTAATGCAGTAGAAGTCCCAAAATGCCCCTTGAGTAACTTGAGTAGCTTGAGTATCTTGGCATCATGTGAAGAGAATTGGTTGTTTGTGTGAGGTGTCATAGCTGCAAATGTGATCAAAGGCTTAGAAGAAAGCTTAGGATTGAAGCCAAATCTTGGGCGTTGGATTAGCTGGCCATTTTGGCATTTTCCCCAAAGGTGGTGTAGAAGGGTTTATCATGTGAGCTGGTATAGTGACGTGGCCAAGGGTTTAAGGTGGGGTTGGGTTTAGTCTCACCTTAATCACAAATCTGGAGTGATTTAAGGGGTATTATCAAGTATTAAGCAAATACCCAAATTTGCTTATGAACTTCAAGAACACAGGTTTGATCTTCTTTTGTGTTTAAAAGGGTTGTTTAGCGCCTTAATTAAATAATTAATTAAGGTTTGGTTAAACGGTTGTGAGTGGAAGATGATGTGGAGCCAGGGAGAGCTCCCATTGGTGGGTTTGGTTGAGTGGGACACGTGTCTTCATGACACTGGTTAAGGTAACTATCATGTCTTGGCAGCTTACTCCCCTCATCTTCTATTCTCCTTTCACTTTGTAAATAATACACCCAAATCCTTTTTCCTTTGTAAATAAAGTTTTGGTTTTCACACTTTTGCCCCAAATACTTTTCAACGTATTTTCAGGGGTATTTCTTGCTAATTCTTGATTCTTGAAGGACTGATTTGGCATTTTCTTCATAGATGATGGTCTTGAATTGTTTGTTTGACTTCTTGGAGGACTAAAATTTCCAAGTCATGATTAATGAGGGACCATTTTTGCCATTTCTTCAAAGTCAAGGGTCCTTTTTGTAATTTTGATATTTTCAAAGGACCAAACTTGTAATTACTTGTAACTTAGAGTCGTTCTTGGAATGTTTGACTTTGAGGAGGATTAATATTGACATTTTAGTTTTGATGAGGAAATAAAATTGCCAATTCTTCAAAGTGGAGGGCCCTTTTTTCAATATTGACAAACTTTAGGGACCAATCTTGTGATTATGAAGATACAAGGGTATAAAGTGTCAATTCTTCAATATTGGAGGACCCTTCTTCATAAATCTTCAAATCTTTAAGGGTTTGTCTTGGGAAATTCTTCATTAGGGCTTGGTTCAATGTGCGGCTTTGTTTCCCATGTTCGTTTTTGTATGATTCTTATGATTTTTTGTCATTTTCTCAATATCCGTACCTAAAATACACAAGCAACAAACACAAGCATATATTTGGGTATTTTGATGATATTTAATGCATTTAAAGCCCTTTTTGGACGATGAGACTATGTATAAAAGCAGTCTCATCAGTCCCTCATGAAGTCAAACATCCAATAAATACCCTTGAAGTTCAAGAACATTACATATTTAGTCCTTTTTAAATGGAAAATACATCAAAAGGGCCATTTGTGTAATTATACCAAAGATGTATAAGCCCTAAATCCCTTTTCATAAAGTATTTGTGGCCAAATTCTAAAAACAGAAACTTCAAATAACAAAGGGAGTCGTTTTAATGGCTGAATAAACTTGTTATACAAGTTTTCCCAAAAGCCAAGGACCAAAGCTGTTACATTCAAACTAATATTGCGCCAAACACTTAACCCTTCCACTAAAAACGGATCAAACGAGTTACTGTTTACCTCTATGAACCCAGTAACTCCATCACTTAAAAAAAGGGTAAATTCAAATTACCCACACCCACGCTTGATTGACACACACATGAACACATCCCACGCTTAACATCTCACACCCACTCACCCAAAGGACCCCACACTCTTAACCGTCCACCAATAGAAACCCAACTTCCTCTCTAAGCAAAACCACGTGGCAAGATCAATGATTTACAATCATTACTTGGTCCTAAAGGATAAATTAACGTTTTGGATGAAGTTTGACAGCTCAATACACCTCAAGCATCTAGAAGCATTCAAGGGAAAAACTGAGATTTCATAGCTAGGGTTTTCATGTATTTTGCATTCTAGAATCGTCTAATGTAGTCTATAAAAGGAGCCCCAACTTGTGAGTAGCCCTTTGTTCCAGATTTTAGCTTAAATCTTTGTAATTCCTTTTTATAAATATAAGTTGGTATTTTCTGAAAATTGTGATTTCCTTTTATATTTTATAAAAGTTTGGTGTTTGATAAGCTAAGATCTGAGTTCCATTAATCTATTTGTTGAGTTTTAAGGAAAGGATTTTGAGTTATAAAACCCTTGTTTTCAAAAATCAGTTTTCATTGTCTGTGGTTCACTTTTGTGTTTGTTGATGTTAGGAGGTACAAAAGGTGGAAGCTAGTGGTTGTTTTGCTACCACTTAAGCTCTAACATCCCAAAGCATGGATGTATGTTTTGGAGGTGCACGTTTTTAAACTCTTTAATATTTCTGCATATTTTTATGATTTATGATGATTATGAGTATTTGATTGTGAATCTGTGATTTTGTGGTTAGATCTTGTGTTTTGGAGTTTGTTTGTTGATGTTCAGTTGATTTGAACTTGATTTATGGGTTAAATCTGACTAATCCTTTGAAAAATTGTTTAATCAGTGATTAAAGGGGTGTTTGGGTTAACTGCATAAGCTAAGTTTGGGTTGATTTGAGTAGGTGTTTTTGGGTATTTGGTATTTGTTCTTATAGTGCTATTTGGTGTTTATTTGCAAGTTTTGAGGTTTGAATATGTGACAACCGAGAATTTTCTAGAAGTTAAATGATAATAAATTATATTATTTATTAATCAAAATTATTTTTCGAGAAATTTCAAGTTATTTGAATCGAAAACAGGAGTATTTTACATGTTGTAAAAGATTGCGCAAAATCTGAGAACGGACGCGATACAATATAAATTTATAACTACTTATTCAAGAAATATTTGAAAAAAAAGATTCTTTAAATTATCTGATACTTTTTAGTCTTAATAGCGTACGTTGAACAAAAACATTGAAATTGAATTATAGTTTATTTGAACGCAAATTATTCGAAAGAACCGATAAATAGCAACTACTTTCAAATAAAAATATGTATAACGATTACGAAAAATTTACCGAACAAATACTTTAAATTATTTGAGAAAATCATTTTGAAGGTAATGGTACGAATTTCGGAAACCTAATCCAATGTTAAGTAACTCAAACGAGTCCCGTACCATTTATTTACAAACTTTTATAAGAAAACTTACACTTTATGTCCCTGCAGAATACTTACGACCTTAACCCTTAACTATGATACACTTTGCAAATTGTTTTTTAAAACTTTTGAGTAGTATATAAAGGAAAATTAGGGTTTCCCCTCATTTTCATAACCAAACCCTAGCTATGTATAACTCTCTCCTCCATATTATTTCTGGCGCCTCCCTTTTTGTTCCTGCCGTCGGAATATTTTTTTCCGGCCACCCAAAGCCACCACCAACGCCACTCTGATACGATAAATCAGGTTGATCCATGAACTCCTTTACCGTGTTACATTACCACTACCACCACCATCGTGGCTAGCCGCCGACCACCACATATGAACCGTCACTATCACGCTTCTTTAGATCACAAGATCTGTCTGAACCACCATATCCCCACCCCGTCGAATTAAATATACCGACTACAATCTCATCGTCACCATAAAATCAACAGCCTTCATATTACAGGAACTAACACCACAGTCGTGGTGATTACCATGTTGCTACTGCCATCAACGCCGCAACCACAACCATCAACACCACCAGTTGTCGCAGCCATCAGATCCACACCACGATGTGGTGTGTTTGTTGAATGGTTATCAGTCGAGCACCACTACACCATACTAGATCTAGCCGTGTTACCACAGTCCCATAAAACCACGACCCAGCCACCGTTCGTTCCGGATCTACCATCACAAGAGTGTTTGTTTCCGTTATTATCACTACACGGGCGTTTAGCATGGGCAGAAACACCAAAAGGCGTGTTTTGGTTACAGTCGTCACTATCGGGTGAGTTTGTTAGCTTAGTAGAAACGCGAAGAGCGTGATTTGTTTTCAACAGCGAACGAAACTTAGACTAAGTTGGTTTCGGCAGCGAACGAGACGAAGAGTGCGTTTGGTTCGACAGTAACAGCATGGGCGTTTGGTTCGGGTTAAGAACACCACGAGGGTGTTTGTTTTGGAGTATACCGACCCACAAGGGCACGTACTGTCTACCACAGCAGAATCGACAGCCCGGACGTGTTTTGTTGCTGATTGTAGCAGTTTAGGGGTGCGTTTGGAATTAATGACAGGCTCTTCGGGGTGTTTGGGAGTAACAGCAGGTTGTTCGGGGTGCTTCGGATTAACAACAGGTTGTTCGGGGGTGTTTGACTGTTTGGGATTAACGGTGCAGTTGAAAGGGGCGTTTGAGACTAGCAGAAAGTCTTACGAGGGGTTTGGGTCTGCAGCTGGAAGTTAAGGGCTTGTTGGGGATTGCAGAATAGTTTTAAGGGTGGGTTTGATTGCTGATTTATAGCTTTGGGGTGCGTTTGGATGCTGGATTGCAAGTATTTAGAGTACCGTGCGCGATTGCATTCATGGTTGGTTGTGGTTTAGGAATCGGCTAATAACGTATCTAACTTTATTAATTATTTAAAACGGATTGAACGATGGAGTACATATATAGATATATATTAATGGTTAAATAAATATGTCAAACATTATCATTATCGCGAGAACTATAAGAATGACTATACGTTTAAATATGTGTTCAAATAGCTCACATTGGGCGATTAAATTTTAATTTATATAGGTTGTGTTTTGTTCTATTTAATTACGGTAATTAAATAGTCTAGTTGGGTATATATTAAAACGCGAGTTGTGTAACATAGATTGTTTGGAAAAATACAAAATATTGATAATTGGTTAATATGGAAAACGTTGTATAAACGAATAGGTCATGTCGAAATTTCTATAAAGTTTTATACTTTATATTTTGTTTGGTACAAACTACTATTATATTTATAAACCGATAAATAAATAAATACTACTATATTTGTAAAACCGATAATATAAATGGATTCTATTATATTGATAAACCGATGAAAGTTATATTTTTACTTAAAAGTGACAATTATTAAGTAAATGGTGATTTTCATAAAATGTGTCGAACTATTTTCTTTAATTATTTTTATCACGATCTTCAATAAATAGTAGTACAAACTAACTATATACTTTGATTTATTTTGTTAGATTATTATCTCTATTATATAATTCAACGTAAGAATTATATAATCGTCTGTTTATACGTAATGTGTACGGAATACATTACCTACTTGGTGTGTGCTTGTTTTATTCATTTTATTTAACCAACCACCAAATTATTGTAACTTAGAACTTAAATATTTTAACAACGGGTCACGTTGATGTACATATCTATCGAGAACTCAAATACACTTTTTTTTAAGTTATTGGATTTAGCCGATTAGTAAACCACAACATCATGACCAGGCCATTTCGATTTTCGTTTGTGCGGAGCGTATTATTAGCATCACTAGCGTTTGCTCTACATCGTCGAGGTGAGTTCATACCCCACATTTTCTTGTTTTAAATCGAATTATAAATGTTTATTAATTGCTCTTTGGGGGAGGTACATGCTTGGCCAGAAACTACTTATAAACTTGTTTGGTTGTCAATAACTGTTTATCTGTTTATAAACGTCTTGATTGTCATAAGATAATTTTAAGCTTATTTGGTTGGTCATAAACTATCTTTAAACTGGTTTAATTGTTACGCGCTGAGTGGTCAACTCCTCTAATTGTTATACATATGAATGCTGATACTAAAATTTCTATTGTGATTTTCATAGCCCAAAACTTTAACTGCTTTTTTTTTCTGGTTCTCGGGTAGAGACAATGGTTGCAAGAATGAACACAAGTGCATATCTCTTTTATGTATTGGTCTAAGTCCCACTTTAACCCAATTAATTTGGCCCATTATCATGAACCGTTAATTTCAGACCGGATGACCGGTCGAAAGCGCGAATGTTATGGATAGATCTATCGGGGTTGACGCCCCTGTCCGGCTTGGTCCAACAGAGGACAAGCGGGCACAGTTTCATTTGAGTCTGTGGACGGATGTCGTGGGTTAGGCATCCGTAGGGGCTGCATTATGTGATTATACTACCGGTGTTGTTAACGCTTCGGTGTCATGAGCTTAGACAATAATAAATGCCTTATTTTATTTAGTGACTTTGTATTTGTTATATTGTCACTAAGTGGTTGGAAAATCTTGTGGTTCATTAAACAATTTTATTCTATTGGAAAACTTTATTATTTATCAGTGAGCTTTGTTTTTATCAGAATACGCTAACAATTATCTGTGAACTCTGTTTTATCAGAAAACTCTATTTATTTCTAGAAAACTCTGTTGTTATCAGTAAGCTATATTTCCTATCAGTAAACTCTGCTTTTATCAGTAAACTCTGTTTTTATCAATAAACTTTGTTTTTATTAATAAACTTTGAAATTATCAAAGAAAGTTTATTTAACAGAAACTGTGATTTTTAAACTCTTACATTTTACTGCAAGGTGCAGTGGTCGGTAAAACTCTAATTTTTCATAAACGTTTTAAAACAAACTTATGAACTCACCAACTTTATGTTGACATTTTTAGGCATGTATTTCAGGTTCTTGACTATGTGGATTATTTGGAGTCTACTTTGTGGTCTTGGCATGTAGAGGTTGTTCTCGGATCAAGCTCCCGAATACTCATGAAGTCACAGCCTCCCAAAGTCAGTCTTCCGCTGCGGTGAATTTAGGGGTTTGACAGATTGGTATCAGAGCCTTGGTTATAGAGAACTAGGTTGCATTAGTAATTGTAGACTATAACCGGCTCTCAGTTTTATTTAGTAGTAACACTCATCACATCATATATATTCCGCTGCTATATGAGTACTTGCAATACATGTTTGTTATTGCTTTGTTGTCTACCATGTGATTACTTGTTTACGTAAGTTCGATTGCTTGATTAGTGCGCTTAGACATATAATATACTTTTATATATGAATGCTAGAATATTCATTGGGCATTATGAGTTACGCAGTGGTCTCGCATATCTTTTTATAATCAAACCTAGAGACATTATGTGAATTTTTGTTAACGATTGGTCGTGAGTAATCCCCAGGTTCGAGTTAATTCATTCAAAAAGGTTGAGAGGTGTAACAATACTTAACTATGCCTCGGTGGGCCTCATGTTTGATTGAGTGTGAGATGGAATTAAGTATGGGACGTTACACAACCTATGATTTTTGATGGATTACCTCTAGGGTGGGTAAGACTCGTAGTCTTACGTAATAATATGGGATGTGTTGTATGCTCAGAGTCGAGCTGAGTCATCGAAAGGTTGAGATGTGTAATAATTCATAACAAAACCTGGGGCCATTCTTTGTGAGTGCGTTTCGAGGCTGGGTTATGATAAGTTATTACTCAGCTTGATGTTTGATGAGTCTTCCTCGAGGATGGGAAGGTTTTGTGTGATTGGATAATTGCTTAATTAGAACTCAGTACTATATAATTATCCTACTTATAACTGTAAGTTTCTTTGCTTGACATACGTCTATAATCACTTTATCGCCTATCGACACTTATGTTCTTCGATCCTGTACGTTCGAAACGTCTACTTATGGAAGACGATTTATTATTAACTCATACTCTTTGCTTTTGGTAATTTTTAATAATATCGTTTAGAGATTCTAACGATTTTGAATTGGGTATTTTGCCGATGACACTTAAGTAGGATGATTTATGAAGCCTTTATTGAAGTGGATTGGGACGCCTTTGCATTTGAATAAAGAAATCATAAATCACCGAACCATGAGTTTATAATAACATATTTGCATAGATTAGGACGCTTCTGTATGCAAATATGAGATTATAAATGAGTGGGCTTAAGGATATCTGGCGTGACCCTATCTACTTATGGTATTGATTCAGTATTCTAGTTTGGAGTGTTTTCTTTTGACTCAGGATTTGTCCATACGAATATATCGTATTTCGTCTTGTTATGTTAGCATTACGACGTTTTGACGAGTGATTTTTAAACTTCGTTTGATTCGCGAATTGTTACGAGAATCTTTTCTGAATATATACCGATCGACGTGAACCTAATTGGATGGTGGTGGTGAACCCTTATAGACTTTTAAGAACTGACGATTTTTCTAGAGTCTTCGTTTCGAATGGCTTCCTTTTATTGTTCTATGAACGACGACCGATTTGTCAGTTAGACATGTAGAATCTCTCTCGGATATATTCCACTTCTATATATTGTTTAGCTAAGTAACTATTGGTGGGTAACACGATTTTAAAAGTTCGGACAAAATTACCTGTGAGCAGATCTAAGTATATTTGATATAACACCGGGGTAGAACCTCAAAATCCTTTCTCTACACTTTTAATTGGGTAACAATGATTGAGTTCGAGGACGAACTCCAAATTACACGGATATACTGTGACAACCGAGAATTTTCTAGAAGTTAAATGATAATAAATTATATTATTTATTAATCAAAATTATTTTTCGAGAAATTTCAAAGTTATTTGAATCGAAAACAGGAGTATTTTACATGTTGTAAAAGATTGCGCAAAATCTGAGAACGGACGCGATACAATATAAATTTATAACTACTTATTCAAGAAATATTTGAAAAAAAAAATCTTTAAATTATCTGATACTTTTTAGTCTTAATAGCGTACGTTGAACAAAAACATAGAAATTGAATTATAGTTTATTTGAACGCAAATTATTCGAAAGAACCGATAAATAGCAACTACTTTCAAATAAAAATATGTATAACGATTACGAAAAATTTACCGAACAAATACTTTAAATTATTTGAGAAAATCATTTTGAAGGTAACGGTACGAATTTCGGAAACCTAATCCAATGTTAAGTAACTCAAACGAGTCCCGTACCATTTATTTACAAACTTTTATAAGAAAACTTACACTTTATGTCCCTGCAGAATACTTACGACCTTAACCCTTAACTATGATACACTTTGCAAATTGTTTTTTAAAACTTTTGAGTAGTATATAAAGGAAAATTAGGGTTTCCCCTCATTTTCATAACCAAACCCTAGCTATGTATAACTCTCTCCTCCATATTATTTCTGGCGCCTCCCTTTTTGTTCCTGCCGTCGGAATATTTTTTTCCGGCCACCCAAAGCCACCACCAACGCCACTCTGATACGATAAATCAGGTTGATCCATGAACTCCTTTACCGTGTTACATTACCACTACCACCACCATCGTGGCCAGCCGCCGACCACCACATATGAACTGTCACTATCACGCGTCTTTAGATCACAAGATCTGTCTGAACCACCATATCCCCACCCCGTCGAATTAAATATACCGACTACAATCTCATCGTCACCATAAAATCAACAGCCTTCATATTACAGGAACTAACACCACAGTCGTGGTGATTACCATGCTGCTACTGCCATCAACGCCGCAACCACAACCATCAACACCACCAGTTGTCGCAACCATCAGATCCACACCACGATGTGGTGTGTTTGTTGAATGGTTATCAGTCGAGCACCACTACACCATACTAGATCTAGCCGTGTTACCACAGTCCCATAAAACCACGACCCAGCCACCGTTCGTTCTGGATCTACCATCACAAGAGTGTTTGTTTCCGTTATTATCACTACACGGGCGTTTAGCATGGGCAGAAACACCAAAAGGCGTGTTTTGGTTACAGTCGTCACTATCGGGTGAGTTTGTTAGCTTAGTAGAAACGCGAAGAGCGTGATTTGTTTTCAACAGCGAACGAAACTTAGACTAAGTTGGTTTCGGCAACAACGAGACTGATAGGTGTGAAAACACCCATCTTTTCTACCACTTAATTACAATAATAACCGGACCAAAACGTGTATTTTATGTCTTTTATGTCGGAATTATGCGTGGTTTGTGTTTTTGTTGTAATTTAGGACGAAATTGTGAAAAGTGGAGAAAACACGGGAATTCACGGGTATTTACGGACTTTTATTGAAGAAAAAGATGAAAGACGAAGTCAAGAAGTCAAGAGTGCAAAAAGAACGGAAGTCCAAGACCAATTCTGAAGATTTATCGAAGAAATAGTCAAAAGACGGAAGTTTATCAAAAGCCGAGGAACTCAAGTCTTATTTATCGAAGAATTAAAAGACGAGTCCAAAGAAATCCCGAGACAAAAGTCATCAAAATCCAAGATTAACAAAAAGATTAAGAAGAAAGGACTTGATGGTGCAATTAACAAGAAAGGAAGGAGAGGAGGAAGCTTCCTCTAACCTCTCACCTAATCACCTATAAATACTCTCATTTTCATTTCATTTAGTTTTGTTGACTAATCGTGACAATTAGTTCTTCCATGGTTGGTGGCTTGACAAACCATTCTTCCACTTTCATTTATGCACATTTAATTACTTGCACATTTAAATACATGTTTTGCACCTTTAATTACTTTTAATTTCAAGTAAGTGTTTCTTTTTAATTACTTGCACCTTTACTTTATCTTGTTCATCTTCTTCTACCTTTCTTTGATCTTTGATTTACACGCGTTGATTTTTATCTTGTTGATTCGTTTAAAGGTTAGATTTTTATGCTTTTGATTGTTTTAAACCATTTGTTTTCATAGCTTATTTGATTTATTTTCAAGTTTATATAGTTTTTACACGAGTTATTTTTATATAAAAAGTTGTTTTTCTTAAAAGTTTATCTTTTTAATATTTTAAAAGTTGTTAACTTTCAGTTTCATAGCTTATTTTTACACGGTTTACCTTAAGGATCTAGTCTAGTGCTTATTAGAACTATAGCTTATTTACTTAGCTTATTTTCCATCCAAGTCTCCGTATTCCGACCGTGACAATCGGAAGGAGGTTATACATTCCGATTGGTTCCGATCTGAAAAGGGTTTAATATTCCGATTGAGGGTGTCTTGGTATTCCGATTGGTGAGTGTTTTTGAGTATTCCGATTGGTGTGTGGGTGACAAGCATTCCGATTGGTTCCCTTGATTCATTCCGATTGAGGTGCAACTTGGTTATTCCGATCGTAACAGGTGACAGATATTCCGATTGGAGTTCCGATAAGCATTCCGACCAGCATCCAGTTATATTCCGATCAGGTAAGTTGAACATTCCGATTGGAAGGTGTTGGTTATCCCGATTGGCGAGTGACAGTATTCCGATTGGGTTTCTTTAGACATTCCGATTGGTCGCGTTTGACATTCCGATTGGTTCAATCGGAATATATTCCGATTGGAGGGTATTATTTTTTTATTTTGTCTTGTTTATTTTTCTAAGTTTACATTTTTGATACTTGTCTAATTTTAATTTCCGTCACGCTTTATTTTCAGTCATTTAGTTAATTTACTTTCCGACAAATTTTTAAATACTTGCACCCTTATTTTAATTAGATTTAATTTCACGCTCTTTTATATACTTGCCCTTTACTTTAACGACATTCACTTTTAAGTCTTTGCACGTTTAATTTTAAAACAACCAAAAATATTTGTTTCCACCAAAATAAAACTGAGTCACATAGAAAACCTAGATCAATTCGATTAGACCAACACAACGAACACTTAACTTTCTTACGGGGTGTCAAAAGCCTTGTATCAAATGGCGCCGCTGCCGGCTCTTTTCGTAAAGATCAACAGTTTTTTGTGAGAGACACGTTGCTTTTTGGGATCCGTTCACTTGTGAGCGTTATTTTTCTTGCATAAAAATTCAAAAAATCATAAAAAATTAAAAATTGATAAAAAACCATAAAAATTAAAAATTTCAAAAACCCAAAAAGATTTTATCTTTATTGTGTATATATATTGTCTTTGCGTTTGGTTTCTTTTTCTTTTGCATTTTCAGGTGTATGCGTACTAGATCTTCTAATTATCAAGAGCCCGAGCCTCAAGAAGATTTAGATATGGCAGGTGTTAACAACAATAATCAACAACCGCACCTCACTAATAATAATAACAACAATGCTCTTCCACAGCCCGATCTTCGGACCATGGAAGAACTTTGTCAACCAACCATGTTTGGACGAGGAGGACCGATTGCGCCGATGCAAATCAACGCTCCTGAGTTTTCGTTGAAGCACCACATGATTCAGCAAGTACAAACAAACCCATTTAGAGGATTGCCTGATGATGATGCCAACAAACACCTCGACAAGTTCATTACCATCACCCAGAGCATGAAGTTGGCTGGTGCCACAATGGATGAACTTCGCCTACAACTCTTTCCACACACTCTATTACATCATGCCGAGAAATGGTTTGATCGTCTCCCGAAGAATTCTATTCACACTTGGGATGACATGACTCAACGCTTTTTGTCGCGCTACTTTCCACCATCCATGGTCACAAGCCTTCGCAATCAGATCAGCGGTTTCATGCAAGATCCCGATGAATCTCTTTTCGATGCATGGGAGAGATATAATGTCTTGATCGACCGTTGTCCAAACCACAACATGCTTCCGGTCACTTTGATCGATACTTTCTACAACGGATTGACTTTTCGAGATCGTGATACGATCAATGCAGCCGCCGGTGGCACATTCATGAAAAGGAGACCCGAGGAGTGTAGAGAGTTAATTGAGAACATGACTACTCACCATAAGAACGGGGATTACTCTGCTTCCTCAAGGAACAACCCGAGAGTCAATGTTTCCTCAACCTCAGCGAACCCTGAGATGACCGAACTCACCCGCATGATGACTGAAATGAGCAAAAGTATCACGCTTCTCGCTTCAAACCAACAACAACAAGTTAAAGCTGTTGCTACTCTTTGTGAAACATGCGGCGGTCCTCACTCATACACCGATTGTCCTTCTACACAAGGAAATCCGGAAAATGTGTATGCAGCTTATGGTAATTATTCGCCGGAAAATTACCAAGTTCGACCTCAAGGGGATAGAAATCTGCTGAGCTACCGATCCAACAATTACCTTTCACCCGGTTTTTCTCCTCACACCCAAAACCCCGCCAACAACTACACTAGAAGCAACCAAATCCCACCAAGAGCTTCTAATCCTTATCACCCACCCGCCCAACAAAACCCACCCATTAATCCCGATGTTGAGGCCATCATGAGAACCCAAGGAGAGCAAATCAAGAACTTGCAGAGCCAAATTATCAATCTTAAAGGAGATATCACAAAGCAAGGAAATGAGATAAGATCCGAGCTTCGAAATGATATTCAATCCTCCTTCAGCAATCAAACCAATGATTTGAAGAATATGCTTGCTAGTTTCTTGCCAGCCGCTCAACCCTCTTCTTCGAGTTCTCTACCTTCAAACACCGTCACTAATCCGCGAGCCAATGTGAGTGCTATTACTACTCGTAGTGGAGTCACCATCGTAGGACCACCAATCCCACCCCCATCATCTACTCCTCCACCACCATGTATCCCTACTCCTCCTACACCTCGTATTAGTGCACCATTACCGTCTCCGCCTTGACGTGATGAAGTTCCCACCAATGACCCTTCAACATCTCAACCTTTACCTACACCCGCACCTTCACCACCCAAACCTAATATCCCTTATCCTTCTCGCTTGGGCAAGAACAAAATGCTAAACAAGGAGGACGCTCAAGTAACTAGCTATATCAAGATGATTTCTCAAATGAACTTCAACATTAGCTTTCTTGAAGCACTTGTCCACATGCCCAAATTTGTTAAAGCATTTAAGGAATTGCTTAGCAAGAAGGAGAAGCTTATTGAACTCGCCAACACACGCTTAAATGAAAACTGCTCTGCAGTTATTCTTAAAGAACTTCCGGAAAAACTTGGAGATCCCGGTCGTTTTGTGTTGCCTTGCGTGTTCAACAAAACTGAAGAATTTACTGCCCTTGCTGATCTCGGGGCTAGTATTAATTTGATGCCACTCAGTGTTTGGAAAACACTATCATTGCCCGACCTCATTCCAACGAAGATGACTCTCGAACTTGCAAATCGCACTCTCGCTTACCCCGTTGGTATAGCTGAAGACGTGTTTATCAAAGTTGGCACATTTACTTTCCCGGTCGATTTTGTCGTAGTTGATTATGAAATGGACCCTCGTATTCCTTTAATACTTGGTCGGCCATTCTTGAGAACCGGACGTGCTTTAGTAGATGTGGCCGAAGGTGAGTTAATCTTACGAGTCGGGGATGATTCAAAAGTTTTTAAAATGGGGAAGCTTACAGGCAAATCCTTTGGAGGCCGAGAATCAGTGAATATGATTAATGTGCTAGATGACTTTACCGTCTACGAAAATCCTCTATTCGACTCTTGCATCGATAATCCACTTTTTCATGATGATGTGGATGGTTCTCTCCCTACTTTGGACGCTTCTCCCATTTATGATTCGTCACCGGTCTTTGACGCTTATGATGATGATGATTCTAGCTCAGATTCGGATGATTTTGATTGTACTTCTGAGTATCCCGCGCTGCCCACTTTCGATGATTTTGATGAGGCTGATACTCTATCTAGCGATTCTTCACATGATGAAGATCCTCCACCATCACTCGATCCTACTTTGGACGATTATTCATTTGAGGAAGATTTCTCTGAATTTCTCAACACATACTTCCCTCATGAGAGTGATGCTCCTCCTTTTGACTTTGAAGATTATCGTCTTGATCCTACTTTGGATTTGAAGAGCATTTTGTCAAAGGAGAAGAAACCGGTCGACACCGAAATCCGTTGCACGTATGATTTGACACCTCTTTGTCCCACTTCTGAGGACGAGGTTGTGCTTCTTTGCGGATCTTCTTCACACTCGGCTGAGCCTGAGTGCTATTTTCCCCTAAAGGAAAAGGTGTTCGACCCCGGTATTGAAGTCTTTAAGCCATCTCAGTATCCACCTGATGAAATAAAAGGAAATATCTTTGGAAATTTTGAAGACATGCTTGCTCCACTTCAACTTTGCTTCCACCATGCTCCATCGCTGCTTAAGGGAACCTTGCCATTTCTCTTTTGGCTTGCCTTGTTCGCCTTAAGCTCGTTCTTATTGATGGATGAAAACTATGTCTTTGATCCTGGTGGATTTGTTTCATGCTACTTCCGTTGATGATCAAGGTCGAGTCAGGCTCACGACTCGGTTAACAAAAACCAAGCGCTTCTTGGGAGGCAACCCATGCATCTATCTTTTCGCTTTCTTTACCATAAGTGTAGGGGGACCCTTTGGATTGCTATTTCCTCTCCTCACTTCTTAATCAGGGATTCGAGCTTCAATGATCCACTCTTGATGATTCTTTACGACCCGTGATTCCGTGTTCTACTTCTTCCCGGTTCTATCCTAAACTCTTTTCGATTCACTATTTTATATTTTCTCAATATTAAAATAGGAATCTCTTTAGTTGTCTTTCCCTTAGCGAGATTTAAACAACGTGCACAATGTCCTAAGTGTAGGGGAGTTTACTCCCACATGCTTAAACATTGAGGACAATGTTTATCTTAAGTGTAGGGGGGACTTCTATCGAAGTTAAGTGGTCTTTTCCTTGTTTTTGTCCTCATTTTAACCGGAAAATCAATTTTTTCGACATTTTTCAAAATTTTTGATCTATTTTGGCCTATTAGTTTTTCCCTTTGTATAGTTATTTTCTTCCCTCATTAGAATAAATGTTTAATAAGTGGTTTTAATTTTCAAACGTTGTGAATCTTTTGACTCAATTCGAGTTTACTCTAGCTAGTATCCTTAACATGTTTAAGTCAAGTTTTGCTAGGCTTTTATATAGGGAGCTATAAAACGCGAAAGTCTTAACTCTCACGGGTTAAGAACAAGAACTTTTCGCAAGTTCCTATAATTGATCCTAGAGAGTCGTTTATCAAGGGAACTTTAAGACGCGATTTCTAAACTTGAAAGAGTCTAAGAATTTGCAAGATCCTATAGGCGACTCGAAAACCCAAAACTTTGATTTAATAGGCTAAGCATCCACGAGTCTCATTCCTTGAGATTTTAAACTGTGGAGAACGAGAGATGATAGAGCCAATTATAAGTTCGGTATTCTTTCATGAATTTATGTGAGTTAATTATAAGCCTATTCTCCCATCGCTTGCTAATAAATTTATCTGTTAATAAATAAGGTTGTACGATTTGAAAAGTTACTTAGCTTCTAGCCCCAGATCGTTTAAAAGTTGCTCGGTAATGACGAGAGTTCATAGCCAAGGCATAACTTATGAAGCGGGGCGCGAAGATTGGCGAGTCCGAAAAGGCCCTAACAAGGCATGAGGGCTATGTTTTGTTGCTAAAGATCCAAAAGTGATGTGAAGAATCATTTATCGAAAATCAATATGAAGGATCGAGACACACGACGAAAAGCAAAAACTCCCAAAAAGTCATGGAGAAGTGTATCCGAAAAGACCCTAACAAGGTATGAGGATAAATAGATCCAAGTCAATAAAGGAGGCGGATCGTTGTATATCAAAATCCAAAATAAAGATTGGAGAAAAATGAAGAAGTCGTGGTCCATATATGAAGAATCTCTCAAAAATTCCAAGTGAAGAAATTCCATTTATGAAGAGAAGACCATTATTTCATGAACGTCTCTCAAGATTTGAAGTATGAAGTCGCTGCCAAATATCGGCCCGAGAAAGGTCTCAAATCGCGAACCAAGTTATGCCAAGATATGAACTTTTTGATATCCCGAGAAGCAGTTTTAAAAGATTTGGTCCTTTAGCTAACTATTGACTAAATCGTGTACCTTATTTTCAGACTAAATAACTATCTAAATAAGTCAAACAATGCATCCTCGTGATCATTCAAGACAAATAATAAAATATCAGAGAAACCCGTAGGAATAAGGGAGTCTAAGTAAATAATTGGCCCACATGAATTCATGTTAGTCTACTAACTTATAATAACAATGATCTCGTTTTTAAGCTTGGTTTGGAGAAAGTGAAAAGTTGAGGATGATGATTATTCATGACATTTTCAAAACCCAAGGTATGCTTTTAATTTCTTTGCTTTGCATTTTTATAATTTTCTATCTCTTTAATAAAGGCCAACGTGGATTGATTATGATGAAAAGTGTAAACATGCTTTGTAACTAATGCATTGCATGAGGACATTGCAATGGTCAAGTGTAGGGGATTTGATAGGTGTGAAAACACCCATCTTTTCTACCACTTAATTACAATAATAACCGGACCAAAACGTGTATTTTATGTCTTTTATGTCGGAATTATGCGCGGTTTGTGTTTTTGTTGTAATTTAGGACGAAATTGTGAAAAGTGGAGAAAACACGGGAATTCACGGGTATTTACGGACTTTTATTGAAGAAAAAGATGAAAGACGAAGTCAAGAAGTCAAGAGTGCAAAAAGAACGGAAGTCCAAGACCAATTCTGAAGATTTATCGAAGAAATAGTCAAAAGACGGAAGTTTATCAAAAGCCGAGGAACTCAAGTCTTATTTATCGAAGAATTAAAAGACGAGTCCAAAGAAATCCCGAGACAAAAGTCATCAAAATCCAAGATTAACAAAAAGATTAAGAAGAAAGGACTTGATGGTGCAATTAACAAGAAAGGAAGGAGAGGAGGAAGCTTCCTCTAACCTCTCCCCTAATCACCTATAAATACTCTCATTTTCATTTCATTTAGTTTTGTTGACTAATCGTGACAATTAGTTCTTCCATGGTTGGTGGCTTGACAAACCATTCTTCCACTTTCATTTATGCACATTTAATTACTTGCACATTTAAATACATGTTTTGCACCTTTAATTACTTTTAATTTCAAGTAAGTGTTTCTTTTTAATTACTTGCACCTTTACTTTATCTTGTTCATCTTCTTCTACCTTTCTTTGATCTTTGATTTACACGCGTTGATTTTTATCTTGTTGATTCGTTTAAAGGTTAGATTTTTATGCTTTTGATTGTTTTAAACCATTTGTTTTCATAGCTTATTTGATTTATTTTCAAGTTTATATAGTTTTTACACGAGTTATTTTTATATAAAAAGTTGTTTTTCTTAAAAGTTTATCTTTTTAATATTTTAAAAGTTGTTAACTTTCAGTTTCATAGCTTATTTTTACACGGTTTACCTTAAGGATCTAGTCTAGTGCTTATTAGAACTATAGCTTATTTACTTAGCTTATTTTCCATCCAAGTCTCCGTATTCCGACCGTGACAATCGGAAGGAGGTTATACATTCCGATTGGTTCCGATCTGAAAAGGGTTTAATATTCCGATTGAGGGTGTCTTGGTATTCCGATTGGTGAGTGTTTTTGAGTATTTCGATTGGTGTGTGGGTGACAAACATTCCGATTGGTTCCCTTGATTCATTCCGATTGAGGTGCAACTTGGTTATTCCGATCGTAACAGGTGACA
This sequence comes from Glebionis coronaria, assembly GCA_025667525.1. Classification (NCBI taxonomy): domain Eukaryota; kingdom Viridiplantae; phylum Streptophyta; class Magnoliopsida; order Asterales; family Asteraceae; genus Glebionis; species Glebionis coronaria. The sequence goes on from CM046876.1 coordinate 190,954,753, forward strand.
GATATTCCGATTGGAGTTCCGATAAGCATTCCGACCAGCATCCAGTTATATTCCGATCAGGTAAGTTGAACATTCCGATTGGAAGGTGTTGGTTATCCCGATTGGCGAGTGACAGTATTCCGATTGGGTTTCTTTAGACATTCCGATTGGTCGCGTTTGACATTCCGATTGGTTCAATCGGAATATATTCCGATTGGAGGGTATTATTTTCTTATTTTGTCTTGTTTATTTTTCTAAGTTTACATTTTTGATACTTGTCTAATTTTAATTTCCGTCACGCTTTATTTTCAGTCATTTAGTTAATTTACTTTCCGACAAATTTTTAAATACTTGCACCCTTATTTTAATTAGATTTAATTTCACGCTCTTTTATATACTTGCCCTTTACTTTAACGACATTCACTTTTAAGTCTTTGCACATTTAATTTTAAAACAACCAAAAATATTTGTTTCCACCAAAATAAAACTGAGTCACATAGAAAACCTAGATCAATTCGATTAGACCAACACAACGAACACTTAACTTTCTTACGGGGTGTCAAAAGCCTTGTATCAGAGACGAAGAGTGCGTTTGGTTCGGCAGTAACAGCAGGGGCGTTTGGTTCGGGTTAAGAACACCACGAGGGTGTTTGTTTTGGAGTCTACCGACCCACAAGGGCACGTACTGTCTACCACAGCCGAATCGACAGCCCGGACGTGTTTTGTTGCTGATTGTAGCAGTTTACGGGTGCGTTTGGAATTAATGACAGGCTCTTCGGGGTGTTTGGGAGTAACAACAGGTTGTTCGGGGGTGCTTCGGATTAACAACAGGTTGTTCGGGGGTGTTTGACTGTTTGAGATTAACGGTGCAGTTGAAAGGGGCGTTTGAGACTAGCAGAAAGTCTTACGAGGGGTTTGGGTCTGTAGCTGGAAGTTAAGGGCTTGTTGGGGATTGCAGAATAGTTTTAAGGGTGGGTTTGATTGCTGATTTATAGCTTTGGGGTGCGTTTGGATGCTGGATTGCAAGCATTTAGAGTATCGTGCGCGATTGCATTCATGGTTGGTTGTGGTTTAGGAATCGGCTAATAACGTATCCAACTTTATTAATTATTTAAAACGGATTGAACGATGGAGTACATATATAGATATATATTAATGGTTAAATAAATATGTCAAACATTATCATTATCACGAGAACTATGAGAATGACTATACGTTTAAATATGTGTTCAAATAGCTCACATTGGGCGCTTAACTTTTAATTTATATAGGTTGTGTTTTGTTCTATTTAATTACGGTAATTAAATAGTCTAGTTGGGTATATATTAAAACGCGAGTTGTGTAACATAGATTGTTTGGAAAAATACAAAATATTGATAATTGGTTAATATGGAAAACGTTGTATAAACGAATAGGTCATGTCGAAATTTCTATAAAGTTTTATACTTTATATTTTGTTTGGTACAAACTACTATTATATTTATAAACCAATAAATAATAAATACTACTATATTTCTAAAACCGATAATATAAATGGATTCTATTATATTGATAAACCGATGAAAGTTATATTTTTACTTAAAAGTGACAATTATTAAGTAAATGGTGATTTTCTTAAAATGTGTCGAACTATTTTGTTTAATTATTTTTATCACGATCTTCAATAAATAGTAGTACAAACTAACTATATACTTTGATTTATTTTGTTAGATTATTATCTCTATTATATAATTCAACGTAAGAATTATATAATCGTCTGTTTATACGTAATGTGTACGGAATACATTACCTACTTGGCGTGTGCTTGTTTTATTCATTTTATTTAACCAACCACCAAATTATTGTAACTTAGAACTTAAATATTTTAACAACGGGTCACGTTGATGTACATATCTATCGAGAACTCAAATACACTTTTTTTTTAAGTTACTGGATTTAGCCGATTAGTAAACCACAACACCATGACCAGGCCATTTCGATTTTCGTTTGTGCGGAGCGTATTATTAGCATCACTAGCGTTTGCTCTACATCGTCGAGGTGAGTTCATACCCCACATTTTCTTGTTTTAAATCGAATTATAAATGTTTATTAATTGCTCTTTGGGGGAGGTACATGCTTGGCCAGAAACTACTTATAAACTTGTTTGGTTGTCAATAACTGTTTATCTGTTTATAAACGTCTTGATTGTCATAAGATAATTTTAAGCTTATTTGGTTGGTCATAAACTATCTTTAAACTGGTTTAATTGTTACGCGCTGAGTGGTCAACTCCTCTAATTGTTATACATATGAATGCTGATACTAAAATTTCTATTGTGATTTTCATAGCCCAAAACTTTAACTGCTTTTTTTTTCTGGTTCTCGGGTAGAGACAATGGTTGCAAGAATGAACACAAGTGCATATCTCTTTTATGTATTGGTCTAAGTCCCACTTTAACCCAATTACTTTGGCCCATTATCATGAACCGTTAATTTCAGACCGGATGACCGGTCGAAAGCGCGAATGTTATGGATAGATCTATCGGGGTTGACGCCCCTGTCCGGCTTGGTCCAACAGAGGACAAGCGGGCACAGTTTCATTTGAGTCTGTGGACGGATGTCGTGGGTTAGGCATCCGTAGGGGCTGCATTATGTGATTATACTACCGGTGTTGTTAACGCTTCGGTGTCATGAGCTTAGACAATAATAAATGCCTTATTTTATTTAGTGACTTTGTATTTGTTATATTGTCACTAAGTGGTTGGAAAATCTTGTGGTTCATTAAACAATTTTATTCTATTGGAAAACTTTATTATTTATCAGTGAGCTTTGTTTTTATCAGAATACGCTAACAATTATCTGTGAACTCTGTTTTATCAGAAAACTCTATTTATTTCTAGAAAACTCTGTTGTTATCAGTAAGCTATATTTCCTATCAGTAAACTCTGCTTTTATCAGTAATCTCTGTTTTTATCAATAAACTTTGTTTTTATTAATAAACTTTGAAATTATCAAAGAAAGTTTATTTAACAGAAACTGTGATTTTTAAACTCTTACATTTTACTGCAAGGTGCAGTGGTCGGTAAAACTCTAATTTTTCATAAACGTTTTAAAACAAACTTATGAACTCACCAACTTTATGTTGACATTTTTAAGCATGTATTTCAGGTTCTTGACTATGTGGATTATTTGGAGTCTACTTTGTGGTCTTTGGCATGTAGAGGTCGTTCTCGGATCAAGCTCCCGAATACTCATGAAGTCACAGCCTCCCAAAGTCAGTCTTCCGCTACGGTGAATTTAGGGGTGTGACAGAATAACCATAATCCATCAAGAGGCCAAAAAATCTGTTTTACTTGTTGTTTTTTACTAACATTTTGGGGACACCTAGATCTAAGGGTAGACTAGGATTAACAAGTGCTAAATCTTAGTTAATACAACATGTGTAAGGGATTTGAGGTGTTGAAATTGGATATGTGGTCATTTAGTTCCGCAAAAGGGTTTTGGGTATCAATTTGTTCATTAGTAATCTACATTAGCTTGAATCTGTCTTAAATCTTTGAATCAGTGTTTAAAACAAGTTTATTTGTGCTTATGGGAGTTTATTATAGCTTGTGTATGCATATGGTTCAATTTGGTTGGCTTATTCTGCTTAAACTGCTTATTTCTTCATAATTTGCTTATTTGCATATCTGTGTCATATCTGGGGACTGTTTGCTTAAACTATATCATTTGGCTGGATCAATTTGTGATTTCTTGCTTGTTTACGACTCCTTACAACTCACTGGTTGTAAGGGTACCCTTGTTATCCGTTGAATCCAAGTAAATCTCTCACAAATCAAAGGTCAAATAGTCAAAGCAGTGGGAACTCCTTTCCCCTGCTGCTAGCCACAGTTAGTGTTATTTTTAGTTTTGCTTATCAATAAGCTATTCTAGCATATTTTAACCTGCAACAACTTTAATTTTGTAATAGGTGCTCATCATTTGACCCATTTGTTCATTCTGGAGCATTTGGTTGGTTGACTTTAAGGTTTGACTAGAAAACCAACTCCATTGACTTTTACATAAGTGCTTATCAGCTTATTCTACTTATTTGGCTTGGCTTATCGAACTTTTCTTGTTTAATTTGGTTTATTTAAGTCATTTAGAGTCTTTTGCAAGTTGAATCAAGGTCTGAGGTGGTCTAAAACTCTAAGTCGACTATTTTGTCTTTTAGTGGATTTGTACTTGGCTTATTTCTGGCTTATTGGTTCTGCTTTTTCAGAATTTATTTTCACAGATCTCTTTGGCATCTCAAAAGAAGGTTGTGCGTCAAATTAGAGCTTATGGCATTGGCTTATAGCTTAATGGGCCAAAAAGCCCATTAAGAATAAGCTGTTGTACATTTAAGTTGTGATAAGCTCACATCCAGCTTTTGGGCCTTCAGACTTTTGTGTTTAGAATTGAATTTTAAGCTAGACTAGTGATTTTCAGCTTATTTGGTTAAGGTTGAACTTATTAGGCCAAAAAGACCATTTCACTTGGACTGTTTTTGTTTTTAGCCCATTTGGGGACCCAATAGGGGTATTTTGGTAATTTCACTTTCATTTTCTGCTTATTTAGGTTAAAATAAACTAGTTTGCAAGCTTTTAGAAATTTTTATAATTTTTGAATTTTGAATATTATTTTATTATTAAATTTCATTTTTAATATTTTTGCAACTTTTACATTTTTCCTAAGTCAAATACATTAAGTTAGGATTTTTAAAACTCTTAGATTAATTTTCTCATCATTTTATTAATTTTTACAATTATTTTAATAGTTTTTAATCATTTAAAAATAGTTTTCATTAGTTTACAATTTCATAAAAAGAGTTTTTAGTCTAAGTCATTTTAGAGGTTTACAAAGTAAAAAATATTTATTTGGGCTTTTTATTAATAATTTGGGTTTTTAGGGCTTTAATTAGCATTTAAAAATTAATATTTAATTAATTAAAAGGTTTGAAAAAGTTTTGATCATTTGTAAACACTTAGTTTATTTTTATATATTTTTGGTAATTTTTTGGGAATTTTTAGAATTAATTTTTATTTTGTCACTTTTTACGGTTTTTCGTTTTGTCGTCATAGTGTAATTTTAACGTATCCGTCATTCTGTTTTCTCATCTTTTCTCTCTCAATATTAATCCAAAATCATTACGAATTATTCACACACATATACCTCCTTGGGTAACGAACTTTGAACTTCATTTGGGTCATTAGTGTTCGGTTTTCCTAAATCGACACTTAGTACTTACCGCTTTTACGCCTTTTTCCTAAAAGGTGTATTTTACCACAATCAATGACCTATATGGGCTATTGGCTAATTAATACAGATTTTACACAAAAACATAAGTCTTTTCAAACTATAAAACCAGTTTTATGAACATGTTCCAGGTTATCTAGGACTTATACAATTTCGCTGCTATTAGTCTTTTATGCTTATGTCATATCATGCTATACTTGTATATCCGCTCACTGGGCGTTATGCTCAGCCGTTTTCCTTTCATGTTCCCAAACGGCGGGTACCCAAGGGCGCTCGTAGACTCTAAGAGTATGTTCATACGGATTGGAAGCTATCTAGCCTTCTCTACTTTATGCATTTTTCCACACATTATGCTACTTTATTTCTCTGGACATTGTTTAGTCCTTTTCCATTTCAGTACTTACATTTATGTGTGATGAGCTTATACTTGGACTACCGATGTTTGTTTCTGATATTTCCATTCATGGTCATTAAATGTTTTTAATACATTTACGCATGCTTTGATGACACGCCATAATTACGCGTGACATGCCATTTATCAAAATGGGGTGTTACAAGATAGGTCTTTACCTCTTATAAACTTGGAATATGATTTCCCATGATGATTATTTCATCAACATACAAGATTAGGAAAACAACGTTACTCCCACTAGCCTTTTGATATACACATGGCTCGTCAAGATTTTGATCAAAACCAAACTTTTTTATTTCTTCATCAAATATTTTATTTCAGCTTCTTGTTGCTTGCCTAAGTACATAAATGGATCTTTGAAGCCTATATAATTTTTTAGGATACTTAGGATCAACAAAACCTTCATGTTTTTCCATATAGATTTATTCTTCTAAGAAACCATTTAGGAACACGGTTTTTACATCTATTTTCCATATCTCATAGTCATAGTACGTTGTTATAACTATGAGAATCCAAATAGCTCTTAAATCTACAACATGAGAAAAGTTTTCCTCATAGTCAACACCATAAGTTTATGTAAACCCTTTTTCTACAAATCGAGCTTTATAGGTGTGTACAATGCCATACATGTCAGTATTCTTCTTGTAAATCCATTTAACCTTTACGACTTTGGCATTGGGAGGTAAATCTACAAGTCGCCAGACTTGATTATGTTTCGTAGATTTCATTTGCGCATTCATAGCAACAATCCACTTATCGAATTCAGAATCAAATATTGCATCTCTATAGTTAGTGTGTTCATTAAGATCCCCTAAACTATGTTCCTTGACTTCTACATTTAGACATAGTCATTCAGTGCTTTGATCGTTCTTTTAGATTTACGAATGGGTACAACATCCTCTTCTTGAGTTACGTCAGGTGAAAGACATTCTTCCTCAATTGGATGTTCGCTAGTAGTTATAGAAGGTAAGTTCTACAATCCTCTCACTCTCTTTTTAAATTGTGAGATTCTTTTCAAAAAAATCTACATACCTCTCAACAACTATTTTGTTTTCAGGTGGGTAGGAGAAGTAGTAGCCTATAGTCTCCTTAGGGTAACCTATAAAGACACATTTAACCGATCTTGATTGAAGTTTGTCGGGCGTGCGACGTTCCACATGTGCCTCACAACCCCAGACCTTTAAGTAAGACAAGTTAGGAACTTTTCCATGCCATAGTTCATATGGAGTCTTGTCAACCTTCTTGGTTGGCACCATATTGAGAATGCGTACAACAGTCTCTAAATCATAATCCCAAAGGATAATGGCAAAGTAGAAAGACTCATCACTGATCGAACCATGTTCAGCAAAGTTCGATTTCTCCTCTCAGAAGCACTATTGTGTTGTGGCGTGTAAGGAGGAGTCAGTTGTTGGACAATTTCACTAGCCTTTAGATAATCTTTAAATTCTTGACTAATATATTCACCACCACGTTCTGATCAAATGACTTTAATAGTCTTCTCGAGTTGATTTTATACTTTATTCTTGAATACATTAAATGTCTCAAAGACTTCATATTTATACTTAAGTAAATAAACATAACCATAACGACTATAATCATCAGTAAAGGAAATGAAGTATGTAGCACCTTGTTTCGATACATGTTTAAGTGGACCACATACATCAGTATGGATTAATCTAAGTAGATCTTTCCCTTTTTCTGTTTTATGCATAAAATATTTCCTTGTCATCTTGCCAGATATACAAGAGACACATTTATTAAACGGTTCATTATCCCTTGAGTTTAAAAGTCCATCATGTTGCAACCTTTCAATATGCTTCTTGCTTATATGAGAAAGTCGACAATGCCAAAGATAAGTAGAATCTAAACTTGCAATAGATTTCTTATTCCTAATAGAATACATTGAATTCAAAATTTTTAAAGTAGGATCATGCATATCAATTTCATAAATACCATTAACACGAATGCAGTTAAAATAAATCGTATTATTAAAAGAAATGATCAAACCGAAATCTGTAAATTTATGAATAAATCCTTTAGCAGGCAAATAAGAAACTGAAACAACACCTCTAGTTATAGTAGGTGCATAATGACAAACATCCAAAATAAGAATTAAACCATTAGGTAAAACTAAGTCAGAACTTCCAATAGCTTCTACTTCAGCACGTACGTCGTTTCTATCATACAAGTAGACAGCACCTTGCTTCACTTTGCTCCTCTAAGCCTCTGTTTTGCGTTAGAAATGTTAGTACCACAACCAGTGTCATACACCCAAGAATTTTTAAAACAAGAAAATAATTCAATAGTACAAATACTTGAAAAAGTGGAAGCTCTAACTTGTTTCTTCTTCTTCATCAACTCGGCTCGATAAACAGGACAATTCCTCTTCCAATGTCCAACCTCCTTGCAGTGGTGACGTGTGGAATCTTTTACCGGATGTTCTTTCTTATAAGGTTGAGGATTTTTAGGTTTAAGAGGATAAGAACTTTTAGGACCCTTATCCTTATATTTACCTTTAGCCTTACCACCTTGCGGTTTGTACTTCTGGATCCTACCACCTTGGATTGTCATCACTTGTGGTGTAGAATAAGACGCGATATTTGGCTTCTTAGACTTCTTAATGCCTTTCACAAATTCAATAAGCAAAGAATGAACTTCACTTATTGTCTTCCCCATGCTTTGCATATTGTAAATTTGCAAAAAGCTTTCAAAATCACTTGAAAGTGAACTGAGAATCAAGCTGATAGAGACAGCTTCTGGAAGAGCATAGTTGAGATTTGCCAAACTATCCAAATAACTTTTCATCAATAGAACATAAGCGCTAAAGGATTGGCCCTCCACCTATTTGCATGAATGGAAAGTGTGTACTAACTCTTGTAGTTCGACACCAGCGGGTTTTCCATACATCCTTTAGAGCTCATAAATCATGTCTTTAGGACTTTCATTCTCAAATTACTTATAAAGAGTTGGATTCATAGTTCCAAGCATCAAACAAGCAACTTCATTATGACGATCATAAAGAGCATTACAATATGCTAATTGTTGAGTGGTAGCAGTAGCACCAGGATGAGGTAGCATAGCCGTGTCAAACACGTCCTGTAGTTTCTCCACTCGAATGACAAGTTTGAGTGCGTGAAACCACTCGTTGAAGTTAGGACCAGAAAGTTGTTGCTTCTCAAGCAACGTCCTGAAAGTCGAACTGTTTTGTTTGGTTTGGGTATTGTTTGTTGCCATCTACAAATAAACAAAGTTCAATAATTAGTATTTTCGATAATACTATCTTTATAGAAAATTAAATACTCGTGTTTCTAAATAAACAGTTAATTTTTAAAATATATAATCCACCAAGACATACCAACACCGCATCAATTGATCTGCTAGTGATGATGGTATTCAAAGGGTAATTGACGTTCAATAATTGCATCCAATAGAACTTCTAGAACTATGGGACTAAACTTTATGTACATCACTTATGAAAATTCAATATTGAAAAAGCGAGCATGTTTATCCCATCTATTGCCACGAGTTAAGGCCTCATCTATCTCAACTTTCTTAAGTCGTCCACCAAAAACCATGATTATATAGCACTGACGTCTCAAAAATCGAGTGTATTATATCGCCTTGCGTTACAAAATCACCACCGTCCCACGTATGGTGAAAGAGTAAGTGCAAGTGCATTTACATGTTGAATGGCAAATAAACATATTTCAAAGGGTTTAAATTTTGACAATTTCAAAAACATGTACAAAGAAGCATGCAACATCTTTGTATCACGATAATTTAAATTTTTACTCAATTCGTTTATTATAGATATCACATATTTAACTCACAATACAATTTGTATAAATAGTTATATCATAAAAAAGTTTATGATTCAACATGTTTTCTATTTAAAGAAGTTTAATTTTATCACGAAATGGTATCTACAAGACCGAAGTCTAGATAAGTCTTCCCAAACCTTAGCCTTGCAACTAGATAGTACTTTTGCAAATTATGTCATTAATAAAATTCTACAATTTTAAAGTAGAAAACACATTATAACTTGATTCTTGCTAATCATGATGTGAGTTAGATTTAAAACCATGTAAAGGCGGCTTATTTGTTGCCACATATGATCGTGCAAGAATAAGCTTATAATAAATCAAATTTCATATAGTTTTAGTCTAGTTTATTTTATTTTTCCGAAAAAACCCTTTGCTTGAACCATGATATAGAATAAATAATCATATGAAAAACAAATAAACATCAACCTAAAACAAATACCCAATTAACAATTAATCATTATACTTCATGCATACCACAACAATCATGATTTCAATTAAACACGCATGATCAAATATCGTTTAATTAAGAATACATATCCATGGTAAACTTGCATCATTCCCATGGATCGAACCATATTTAAAAATTAACAACATGATAAATAACGACTAATTAATAATTAACAACATGTTTATCAACAAAAATTACATACAACTCAGGGTTTGTCTAATTAATTTTATTAACCCTAATTAAGGTTTATGAAAACCTAATCATCAAATAAAATAATTCAAAACAACATCATATTAAGTTTACACAATTTTATATTCGTTTTTTAATGTAATTAAAAGCTATACGAACCTGTCTCTGATACCACTGTTGAAATTTAAGTAACACTTAACCATATTAACCATATTAATACATACGAGTACACAGCGGAATAAAGGATAACGTATAGACAAGTAATTAACATAAACGACAAAGTATCGCGTACTTTTTAGCAATGATTACATCACCTTTATAAAACCACCAATATAAACGAAAACCCAATATAAGATCAAAAAATGATCTCTCTACGTATACGCACACAATACGTTAATAAGAAATAAATATGCTAGTACGTAAGTATTAAACCAAAAAATAAACCACGCTTCTTGAATCAATCAACTAATGGGAAACCCTTTGGTTTCTTCTTGCGTCGACCACCAAAACCAAACACCCCTTTGTTAAACCTCCTTATATACTAGTCAAAACCAACCCAAGCCCATGGCCATAGTCAGCCGACTATAGGTATAAGGGAACAATCCCTTATTTCCTTTTTCTCGACTTCCCTTTTTCTAGTTTATTGTTTAACAAATGATTAATATTAATAGAATATTAATTGTTATCGCTTAACGTTTTACGCGTGCGTCTCCTTTGACTCGAAACTACTTCCTGACATATATTATTACGTGTACATATTTCAACAGTTCACGGTTTTCTTTTGGTGGTGGTTGTGGTTCTTGTAATGGTTGGAGTTGTGGTGGTGGGTGCATTTGCTGTGATCGATAAACTTTTGTGGATTTTTTTGAAGATTTTGATTTTGTTACTAGAGTTGTTGGTGTTGTAGATACATTCGATATAGATAATGTAGTTCTTCTGGTCTGTTTGTGTATGTAGGAATATTATATTGTGTATCATACGGAGGAAGAAAGAGTTGCTGCGAGAAAAGTATCAAGTTTTGTAACAAAGGGTAGAAGGAATTGACGAAAATGATGGTGTGACATACTGATGTAGCCTTTTTACACACCTTACGGAAAAGAGTGCAAAATAGTGGAAAGTATTAAGTGTCGGTTTAGAAAAACCAAGCACTAATGACCAATGGTGAAAGTTCGTTTCCCAAGGAGGCTAGTGTGTTGTGTAAAGAGATGATTAATTATGTGATTATATAGTTATGAGAAAGAAAATAGAAATGGGATAAGAAGAGAATGACGGTTACGATGACGAATTACACTAAGACGAAAAGGTCATACACGTAAAACCGTAAAAAGTACCAAAATTAAAATTTTACCCTAAAAATTCCTAAAAAATTTGAATAAATCCTAAATAATGTAGTTAGAGTTTACAAAAAATCAAAAATCACCCAAACCTTTTATTTAATTAAATAATGATTTTTTAATGCTAATTAAAGCCCTTAAAATCAATTTAATTAACAAAAAGCCCAAAATGAGATTTTTTTAATTGTAAACCTCTAAAATGACCTAACTTAATTTAAAACTATTTTTTGAAAATTTTAAAATTGATTAAAACTATTTAAAAATAATTAAAAACTATTAAAACTTAAAATAATTATAAAAATTAATCTAAGGACAATAAAAACATTCTAAAAGTTGTAAAATTCCTAACTTAATGTATTTAACCTAAGAAAAATATAAAAACTTGAAAAATCTAAATTTTAATTTTTAATAATAAAATAATATTAAAAATTCAAAATTTATAAAAATTCTAAAAACTTGCAAACTAGCTTAATTTAACCTAAATAAACAGAAAATGAACTTGAAATTACAAAAAAAAACCCTAACGGGCCTAGAAATGGGCTAAAAGTCAAAACAGACCCCTTAATGGGCTCAAATAGGCCCAATAAGAAAAATGTTGTCCAATTAAGCCCAAAAACTCCTATCTGACTCAAAATTTGATTTTAGACACAACTTTTCAAAGGCCTAAAAGCTGAAAATGTGAAATAAGCTGACTTATACCAAACAGCTTATTCTTAATGGGCTTTTTGGCCCATTAAGCTATAAGCTGATGCCATAAGCTCCAATTAGACACACAGGCTTCTTTTGAGTTGCTTAAGACTTCTGTAAAAAGATTTGAAATAAGACAAAGGAATAAGCCTGAAAATGCAAAAAGCAATCTACAGAAAATGACAAAATAGTCGTTTTTGAGTTCTAGGCTATCCCAAGAGCTGATTCAAGTTTCTAAAGCTTTTAAATGACTTAACTAAGCTTAATCAACAAAACGTTTTCAAATACGTTCACTTAATAAGCTAAAATAAGCAAATAAGCACTTATGAAAAAGTCAAATGAGATGGCTTTCTAGCAAAAAGTCAAAGTCAAAGTCTAATAAGCTCCAGTTCAAACAAATAGGTCAAATGAGTAAGATTGATCACAAAAATAAGTTGTTGCAAGTCTGGATAAGCCAAAATGGCTTATTAATAAGCTGAAAGCAAATTAACACTAGCAGGGGCTAGTTTTGGGGTCTGAGAAGTGGAAACTTTTTCCACTACTTGACTTCTTGACTTTTTTGTCTTTAGTGACTTTTTTGGAGATTCAAGTTACAAAAAGGCACCCAAATGATCAGTGGATCATAAGGAGTCAATGTCAATCAAGAAATCACAAAGCACTAACAGCCAATTTGTACAGTTTAATCAAAACATCACCAGATCTAGCACAGACATGAAAAAATAAGCAGTTGAGGTTCAATAAGCACTTTTAGCACAATTCAGCCAGCCAAACTTAACCAAATGCATACACAAGCAATAATAAACTTAAATAAGCAAGTCTAAACAGATTTCATGCACTGATTCAAAGTATTGAGCAAGATTCAAGCACTTAAAGTTACTGATGAACACTAAACATGCAGTTATGAACACTTGCTGATGCAACTGACCACCAAGCCAAATTCAAACACCCAAATCTCTAAGATATGTTATGATAACTTTGATTTAACAGCTTATATCCCTAAACATGCATATACTCTAAGTATTCCCAAAATTTTAGGTCAAAAACTGTCAAACTCAAGTAGTTATAGCACAATCTTTGATTCAAGGGTTTAAACCCAAAAACCTACAGCAAATAGCTCTCAATCAAGTATATGACAGATAACAAGCACAAACACAAACTTCTAACAACACAATATCAAGTTATGATCTCAAACAGGTAATCCCAAACACCCTTTTAACTTTTCAAATCCAAAATTTTCAAATCAAAAGTGTTATCCAAGACCACCCAAGCCCAAATTAGCACAATAACAGATATATTAAGCAGATTTAAGCAAGATTAGACCATAAAATCAGCAAGAACACAAGTAGCACACAAATTCACCAAAAATCAAGATTTTAACAGATTTTGGGTAGAAAGGTGTGTACCTCATGGATGTACATCCACACCCACGAATTTTGAGCTTATGTACTAGCAAGAACAAGTACAAGCTTCCACAAACAACCCTGCTAAGAATCAACAAGGATAAGAGCACAATATAAAAATCAGAAAAGTGAAAAATTCTTGATTAATGCGACCTTAGTTCCCCACACTTGATTATCCCCAAGTTATAGGCTTCGCCACACCTTGATAACTCAATATCAGGATGCTATGATCAGCTTTATAGCCCAAGAATTCCAAGGTTTGAACTAGACCTTAGTTCCCCACACTTGAAAACAGGTTTAAGATTCAAGAACTAGTAAACATTAACAACAATAAACAGATATTAAGAGTGGCACTTGAGCTTTCTTCACCAAATTCAAACACGTTTCACTAAGATAAATATATGATTTACAGATTTGTGAACCAAGGAAAATTCATGAGCAAATGTAAACGTGAGGCCCTATACCCTTTATATAGAGGGTGTACATGGCCTTTGTAACCTAAAAATTTGAAAACCCTAAGCTGTGTTCTTCCAAAAATACCCTTGAGTAGCTTGAAGTTACTTGAACATGTGACAAGTTCTTGGCCGGTTGTGTGATGTGGCATGTGTGAAAAATTGATCAAAGGCTTCAAATAAGCTTAGAAAGTAAGCTTTGTTATGGGACGCTGGATGAGATCCACTGTTTTGGCATCTTCTTCAAACGGTGAAAAGCAGGGGAAAACATTTGATAATGTGGTGATGTGGCAAGGGAGTTTAAGGTCGGGTTGTGTTTATATATCCCTTAATCATAAATCTGCACAATCTTGGGGTTTAATTTTAAGTAAATAACAAAACCCTAATTGTGTTCTTGGATGAATAGTTGGGTGTTTAATCCGGATTAAGGTTGGATTAAGTTTAAAAACTTGTTAAGGCGCCAAGATTTGTTTAATATAAATCTGATGAAGTGGAATGGTGATGTGGAGGAAGGGCGTGTTGTGATTGGGTGAAAGGTGTTAGTGGGGCACGTGTCAAGCCCCAAGTGGTCTAGGTAAGGTTCATTGTCTGCCAAGAATAGCCCCCCTTCTTTCCTTTGTCTTTCACTTTGTAAATAAACACCAAAAATCCATTTTCCTTTGTATTTCACGTTTCCTTTTTCACACTTTTGCCCCAAATACTTTTCCAAAGTATTTTCAGGGGTATTTCTTGCCATTTCTTGATTCTTGAAGGACAGATTTGGCATTTTCTTCATAGAATATGGTCTTGACTTGTTTGTTTGACTTCTTGGAGGACTGAAATTGGCAAGTCATGATTAATGAGGGACCATTTTTGCCAAGTCTTCAAAGTCAAGGGTCCTTTTTGCAATTTTGACTTTTTCAAAGGACCAAATTTGTAATTCTTGTAACTTGGAGTTCTTCATGGTATGTTTGACTTTAAGGAGGATAAATATTGACATTTTAGTTTTGTTGAGGGACTAAAATTGCCAATTCTTCAAAGTGGAGGGCCCTTTTTGCAATATTGACAAACTTTAGGGACCAAACTTGTAACTATGAAGATACAAGGGTATAAAGTATTAATTATTCAATATTGGAGGACCCTTCTTCATAAATCTTCAAATCTTCAAGGGTTTTCTTTGGAAAATTCTTCATTAGGGCTTGGTTCAATGTGCGGCTTCGTTTCCCGTGTTTGTTTTTGCATGATTCTTGTGATCTTTTGTCATTTTCTCAATATTCGTACCTAAAATACACAAGCAACAAACACAAACATATATTTTGGTATTTTCATGATATTTTATGCATTTTAAGCCCTTTTTGGATGATGAGACTATGTATAAAAGCAGTCTCATCACTCCCCATACTAAACCATTTATGTGCCCTCACGCAATGCTAGAATAAAGTATCGTAGCACCTCCAAAATTCATTTTTATTCACTTTTATTGAACGATAAACTAGCTACACTACTACTATTGCTAATACTTGCGATTTAGAAATAATGTATGATTTTCATCGCAAAATGGGACGTTTAGGTTCATAGAATAAGAACACGTGAATGCTTCGTTAGAAATAATTTCGTCGTCCTCGTTTTCACCCCAATTCCATGCCAAGCGTGCAACGAGATCATTGTCATTATAAGTTAGTAATGCTAACACTACTCATATGCCCTAATCACGTACTTATCCTCTCATTATCCTAAGTTGTATCTCTTACATTTTATTTTGTCTTGAATGTTTCCGAGGATACATTGTTTGACTTATGCGATAATAGAGATTTAGGTCTAAAAATAGAGTCCTAACGGTGTAACCAAGACCATCAAATCAATAACCCCTCCTAATAGACAACGATGTCAAAAAATTAAGTCAATAAGAAGGATCGATAAACACGATTTTATAACGGTTTTGAACATGAGACTTATTACCAAGACTTTTATACGCCCCCTAACGAAAGGACCTTATTATCTTTGGTTTACCTCCATCTTTTATTCAACTTCGCCATGAAGCTTTTATTATGACTTCGGTCTTGCCTTGCCTTTTATTATCCACCTCATTGGTGGTTTTATTAGCCAAAGACGTATATCCTCACGCTAAGGCGAATTTTGGATCTTTAAATCTTCAAAGATTAAGGCTTGATTCAATTTCAATTTTGCATATACTTTTTGGCCTTGTGGGCTTCAAATTGTTTGCTTGATTTAGGTGAGCACTTGAAATCTTATTATTGGGTGAAGCTTTTGATTATTCGGGTGCCAATACTTCAAAACCGTGACGCTGGCGATACCTTAATGTCTTCCCAATTTAATTACACGGAAGCTACTAGAAAAGACTAGAAACCCAACAATCAAGACTAAACCGCTAAGTCAATATTTATTCAAAAAATATTTACAAGCGAAAGGAGAATAAGCAAACAACGAGCACATGAGTTTTTGAAAGAATACGAGTACTCTACGTTAGCATAGTAACTTATAATTAACCCTATCATTTCTCGTCCTCATTTAAGAGACTTAACCTAATGTGAAGTTAAGGAATCAAAGCTAAGTGCTCAACACGCACGGTCGAGTCAAAAATTACTCTTATTCTCGCCATCGGAAAACCTACATTCGTGTCTTCAAACACTTATAAAACATGAGAAAAAATTTAAAATTTTGCCATTTTTAGCCTTATTTTGCAACAAAATGATAAACTTTGGAAAGCATGAAGGTTTGGCAAGGCAAGTATCTATTCACCCCCCCCCATACTAAAGTTAAACATTGTCCTCAATGTTTCGAGTCTAGGGGTGCAAACACCCCCATACTAGAGACGTAGTCGAATGTATAATCTAGCATGGAAAGGGTGTAACCGTTAAATTTAAAGTCGTTTATGAAGTGTGCTATAAACCTAAGGTTAGAACATCAAAGGATATATCATGGATATTGAGAAACTCTTCAAAGCAAACGATCGAGTGCTCCCATAAAACGAACACGAGAGGCTCCAATCGTGAAGATCATGATCATCTAAAATCCACAATTCACAAACAACCACGGAACAAAGGTTGGAAGGGCACAAATCCCCACACGTTACTACATTAGAAAGCGATAATATGTACATAGGATAAGCATGGGACTCCCCCATGAGGCACCTCGTTTTTTATTACCGAGTCATGAGCTCGACTCGATCCCCTCAATACTAATTATCATTGGGGAAGGTGATTTGGTCGAGGTAATTCATGGATGGAACTTCCCTGCCAAAGTAGTGCTTCAACCTATGTCCATTCACCTTGAAATTAGGGCCATCATTTTGAGCTATCTCGATGGTCCCATATGGAAAAACTTGAGTCACGGTGAATGGACCGGATCAACGGGATTTCAACTTACCGGAAAAGATTTTCAAAGAGAATAAAAAAGCAAAACTTGATCCCCAATGTTAAAAACCCAGTTTTTGATTTTAGAATCATGCAAATTTTTAGTCTTTTCTTTATAAATCAATGAATTTTCATAAGCAATATCCCTTAATTCATCCAATTCATTTAAATGCATTTTCTGGTGTTTTCCTGCGGTCTCCATGTCATCATTACAATGATTTAGGGCCCAATAAGCCTTGTGTTCCAATTCAATTGGCAAATGACAATTTTTACCATACACAAGCTTATAGGGAGTGCACCCAATGGGCGTCTTATGAGCGGTCCTAAAATCCCATAAAGCATCGTCCAACTTATCCGACCAAGATTGTCGGTTTTCCCCAACGGATCTCTCCAAGATCCTCTTCAATGCTCGGTTTGAAACCTCGACTTGCCCACTCGTTTGTGGGTGATAAGCCATAGAAAGCCGATGTGTAACCCCATATTTCCTTAGGACCCTTTCGAATTGGTCGTTACAAAAATGAGTTCCACGATCGCTTATGATCGCACGAGGGGTTCCAAACCGAGAAAACAAGCTTTTCAAAAACTTGACTACCACACGAGCATCATTAGTGGGCAAAGCCTTAGCCTCCACCCACTTAGATAGGTAGTCAACCGCGACAAGTATGTACTTATTACCACGAGATGATGGTAACGGCCCCATAAATTTGATGCCCCAAACGTCAAAGATCTCACACACTTGGATGATATTTTGTGGCATTTCATCTTTTTGTGAGGCTTTTCCTTGTCGTTGGCAAGAGTCACACGACTTCACAAGCTCATGTGCATCTCGGTAAATAGTAGGCCAAAAGAAACCGGCATCAAAAATCTTCTTAGCCGTGAGATTAGCACCATGGTGACCACCCGTAGGTCCCTCGTGACAAGCTCTAAGGATATTAGAAGCTTCTGTACCAAAGACACAACGTCAGATAATTTTATCCGCACAAGTTCGAAACAAGAATGGGTCGTTCCAAAAGTAGAACTTGACGTCACGAAAGAATTTTCGTTTTTCATGAGTCGTCATACCTTTGATGATGAAGTTGCCCGCATGGTAATTTGCGATGTCCGCAAACCATGGGGGTGGAAGAATCAAGCTTAGAATTCACTACACCAAGTGTCTCGAGCGGAAATGTTTCGGTGATTTCCTTGGGCTCGTAAACACTTTGGTGAGGATCTTCCAAACGGGAAAGATGATCGGCCGCTAGATTCTCGGCTCCTTTTTTGTCAACGACTTTGTGATCAAATTCTTGAAGGAGGAGAATCCAACTAAGTAATCTCCGCTTAGCATCTTGTTTAGCCATAAGATACTTGATAGCCGAATGATCCGTATACACTATGCATTTCGTCAAGACTAGATAAGGTCGAAATTTCTCAAATGCATACACCACGGCAAGGAACTCCTTCTCCGTTGTAGTGTATTTTAGTTGAGCCTCGGTCATCGTCTTGCTAGCATAGTGAATAGGCAAGAAGTGTTTTTCATGACGTTGCCCCAATACGGCCCCAATAGCGTAGTCACTAGCATCACACATGAGCTCAAATGGGAGGTTCCAATTGGGAGCAACAAGAATGGGAGCTTCGGTAAGTTTCCTCTTAAGGATTTCAAAGGATCGTACACAATCTTCGTCAAAGACAAAACATGCCTCTTTTTCAAGAAGATTTGTAATAGGTCGAGAGATCTTTGAAAAATCCTTGATGAATCGACGATAAAAGCCCGCGTGGCCTAGGAAACTCCTAACTCCCTTAACGGTTTTGGGATGAGGTAATTTGGCGATGACGTCTACCTTAGCTTGATCCACCTCAATCCCCGCTTTCGAAACCTTGTGCCCTAAGACGATTCCACTTTTAACCATAAAATGACACTTTTCCCAACTAAGCACAAGGTTGGTTTCCTCACAACGTTTCAACATTCTCTCGAGATTAGACAAACACGAAGTGAACGAATTACCAAACACAGAAAAGTCATCCATGAAGACTTCCATCATCTTCTCGATCATATCATGAAAAATAGCCATCATGCACCTTTGAAAGGTTCCCGGTGCATTGCAAAGTCCGAATGGCATTCTACGATAGGCAAACGTTCCATATGGACACGTAAACGTAGTTTTTTCTTGATCACGAGGATCGATGGGGATTTGGAAGTAACCGGAAAACCCATCTAAAAAGCAATAGAAATTGTTTCCTGCAAGACGCTCCAACATTTGGTCCATGAAGGGCAAGGGAAAATGGTCTTTACGAGTGGCTTCATTCAACTTACGATAGTCAATGCACACTCTCCATCCGGTCACGAGTCTAGTGGGAATTAACTCGTTGGCATCGTTTGGCACAACGATCATTCCTCCCTTCTTAGGGACACAATGAATAGGACTCACCCAAGGGCTACCGGAAATAGGGTAAATCATTCCCGCGTCAAGGAGTTTTAGGACTTCCTTTTTGATGACGTCGTGAATTTTGGGGTTGATATTAGGATTTTGCTAGTTGAAAAAGTTCGTTGTTCTCGGCGTCTAATCGAATTGATTTCCGGTTTAAAGTGCGAAGTTGTTCTTGGTGAAAAGAAAGAATAGGTCGTTGAGTATCTATTTTAAAATAAAAAAATGCAGACTTTAACGTAAATAACAAAAATAATAAAACGATAAACTAATTTAAAACTTAAATAAAAGACATTAAAAGAAATTAAGTAAATGACGAAAATATAAAAGCTTTAAAAATAAATGACGAGAAATAAAAGTTTAACAAAACGTAAATTTAAAAACTTTAAAATAAAATACTTTAAAAATAAAACTAGGAAGAAAAACTAAAATTAAAGCTAAGTAAATTGGCGGGAAAAATAAGTTTAAAAATTAAACTGGACAATACTGAAATAAATTCGCAATACTAAGAAAACTGAATTAAATTCGCAATATCAAAATCAAACATTAATTCCGCAATCATAATTTAGCCAAGATTTCGCAATTGAAGATGGAGCAAGAATCCGCAATAACCAAAGGAGCACAAGATTTCGCAATCCTTGGATTGCATGATTTCGCAATGGGAAATGAAGAAGAATTCGCAATGACGAAAAGGGAACAAATCCGCAATGATTGTGGATTCCAAGATTTCGCAATGCCTTGGCCAAGAATTCGCAATTATGGAAAAGGGCCAAGATTTCGCAATTGAAAGGTATGATTTCGCAATTGTGAAGAAGGACAAGAATTCGCAATAGTGGAAAAGCACAATTTCACAATAAGCTGAAATGTTCAACTCCGCAATTATGGAAAAGTTGGGAAATTGAACCATAAATTCCTAAAAACTAGGAACAAGTAATGGGACGAAAATAAGCTCTAAAAACTCAACTTTTAAAGAACAATAAGCTAAACAAATCACCAATAAGCTAACAAAAAAGCCAAGATTAATGATCAAACTTATAAGAACATCAAAAACACGCCACGAAAATTAAAAACATTTAAACTTTATATAAAAACATGATGAAAAAGATTAAGATTAAGATTAAACTAACAAGAAAAGTAGAATGAGATTAATAAAAAGCTAGAATTTAAAAGATTATAGATTAAAGATTCAAAACAAGATTAAAGATTAAAGCTTTAAAACATGAAATAAAACTAGAGAGAGAAAGTAAAAACTACACTACTACTCATCTAAACTAACTACTCCTAATTGACTAACCCCCTCCTAATGTGTCATTAGGAGGGTATATATAGGAAGTGAGGAGTGCATGTGTTGCTTCCTTCTTTCTTTCTCTTTCTCGTTCTCGTCTTTTAATTCTTTGTCTTTCTCGACGTCGTCTCGGGATTTGTCGATATAAATTGAACTTGTCTTATAATTTCTTTAATAATTAGACTTGAGTTCTTCGACTTCATTAAACTTCCGTCTTTAGACTTTGTCTTCGATAAATCTTCAGAATAGGCCTTGGACTTCCGTTCTTTTTGCACTCTTGATCTTTTGACTTCGTCTTTTCTCGTTTTCTTCGATAAAAGCCCGTGAAAGCCCGTGTTTTCTTCCTTTTTCATCTTTTGGTCCTAAAACATAACAAAAACACAAACGACGCATAATTACAATATTTACAACATAAAATACACGTTTTGTCTTGGTTATTATTATAATTAAGTGGTAAAAGGATGGGTGTTTTCACACCTATCAAATCCCCTACACTTGATCATTGCAATGCCCTCATGCAATGCGTTAATTACAAAGCAAGTGTTACATTTTCCATCACAATAAATCCACATTGGCCTTTATTAAAGAGACAAAATATTTAAAGGAAGAAAACAAGTAAAAAGATCAAAAACTTACCTTAGGGTTTTGGAATGTCATGAATGATTATCACCCTCAAGTTTCACGTTCCCCATACCAAGATTAAAAACGAGATCATTGTTATTATAAGTTAGCAAACTAACACAAATTCATGTGGCCCAATTATTCACTTAGACTCCCTTATTCCTAGGTGTATCTCTTATATTTTATTATTGTCTTGAATGATCACGAGGATGCATTGTTGGCTTATTTCGATAGTTATTTAGGCTAAAAATAAAATAGGACGATTTAATCAATAGTTAGCTAAAGGACAAAATCTTTTAAAACTGCTTCTCGGGACCTCATAAAGTTCATGTCTTGGCATAACTTGCTTCAGAATTTGAGACCTTTCTCGGACCGATATTTGGCAGCGACTTCATACTTCAAATCTTGTGAGACGTTCTTGAAATTATGGTCTTCTCTTCATAATAGGAATTTCTTCACTTGAAGTTTTGAGAGATTTCTTTATATTTGGACCACGACTTCTTCATTTTTCTCCAATCTTTATTTTGGACTTTGATATACAACGATCCGTCTCCTTTTAAGACTTGGATTTATTTATCCTCATGCCTTATTAGGGCCTTTTTGGATAGACTTCTCCATGGTCTTTAGGGGAGTGTTTGCTTTTCGTCGTGTGTCTCGATCCTTCATATTGATTTTTGATAAATGATTCTTCACATCACTTTTGGATCTTTATCAACAAAATGTAGCCTTCATGCCTTGTTAGGGCCTTTTCGGACTCTCCAATCTTCGCATCCCGCTTCAATAAGTTATGCCTTGGCTAAGAACTCTAATTAATACCGAGCAACTTTTAAACGATCTTGTGCTAGAAGCTAAGTAACTTCTCAAATCGTACAACCTTATTTATTGCAAATATATTTATTAACAAGCGATGGGAGAAAAAGCTTATAATCAACTCACATAAATTCACGAAAGAATACCAAACTTATAATTGACTCTATCATCTCTCGTTCTCCACAATTTAAAATCTCAAGGAATGAGACTCGTGGATGCTTAGCCTATTAAATCAAAGTTTTGGGTTTTCGAGTCATCTATAGGATCTTGCAAATTCTTAGACTTTTTCAAGTTTAGAATTCGCATTTTAAAGTTTCCTTGATAAACAACTCTCTAGGATCATTTATAGGAACTTGCGAAAAGTTCTTGTTCTTAACCCGTGAGAGTTAAGACTTTCGTGTTTCAAAGTTCCCTATATAAAAGCCTAGCAAAACTTGACTTAAACACGTTAAGGATACTAGCTAGAGTAAACTTAGATAAGTAAACTCGGGTTGAGTCAAAATATTCACGACTTTGAAAAATTTACAACCACTTTATTAAACTTTATTTTAGCAAAGAAAGTAAATAACGCTAACTAATCTCAGTCAATGTATCACAATCCTTAGGCGCATTAGGGATATCAAGAATAGGAGTAGTAATCTCAGAAGATGGGTTGAGATTGTAGATATCATCCTCGTCATAATCATCATAATAGACTGGACCATTCCAGTTAGGAGTGATATAATCGACTAACTCCTCCTTGATAACCTACACATCTTTAAGAAGCTCATGAAGCAATTTCTGTTTTGATCATCTCCCTGAGTATGTTCAATTAAACCCAGTCTATCCCACGCTGTAAGTAAACATGTTGGTGTAGAAAAGAATGGAAAACGACTAAATTGGCTCAAAAAGGTGTAGGTGGATTTCAAGATTTGGTCACCATCAAGTAAAGGTGGCCTTTCCTGATGCAAGTCAACTTGGAGTTGAGCTAAACTTTCAAGAATGTCATTCAACGTAGTGAGTTGTTGGTCAAGACTAATTCCCTGAGAGGATTGATGATTGAGGGTGTGATGTGGGGGCTCAAAGTTATACAAACCGGAATCATAGCACGGAATTGGATCAAAGATATTCATCGGTTGACAAGAAGAAGCATCGTAAGGGCCTCCACAAATATTGCACCACGGGTATGGAGAAAAACCCGGTGCATTTTAAGGATAAGGATTGTCATATACGGGAGAGGGTTAGAAAGTATTGTAAGAGGAGA
Organism: Glebionis coronaria; assembly: GCA_025667525.1. NCBI lineage: Eukaryota > Viridiplantae > Streptophyta > Magnoliopsida > Asterales > Asteraceae > Glebionis > Glebionis coronaria. The sequence goes on from CM046876.1 coordinate 190,978,447, forward strand.
AGTACGAATTTGTTGAATTGCAAAATGGACAAAATCCAAATTGTGTATTGTCGATATCAGAACCGCACCGCTCACAAGTACACCAATGACATGTTTGATAACCATGCCATGGTCTCCCACACCGTACGCAAGACGAATCCATAAAGAATAAATAGATAAGCAAGAAGAATATTTTTGGCGCAAAACTTGTGAAAAAGAAATGCTTTTATGATTTTTTAAATGTTTTTGGATTTTTGAAAAAAAATTTATGGATTTTTGAAAATTTTTGAGCAAGAAAAATAACGTTCAAAAGTGAACGGATCCCAAAATCCAACGCGTCTCTCACTAAAAACTGTTAATCTTCACGAAAAGAGCCGGCAGCGACGCCATTTGAAATTAGGTTTTTGCTAGGTTAAAAAAAGTTCGTTGTTCTCGGCGTCTAATCGAATTGATTTCCGGTTGAAAGTGCGACTCAGTTGTTCTTGGTGAAAAGAAAGAATAGGTCGTTGAGTATCTATTTTAAAATAAAAAATGCAGACTTTAACGTAAATAACAAAATAATAAAAGCGATAAACTAATTTAAAACTTAAATAAAAGACTTTAAAAGAAATTAAGTAAATGACGAAAATATAAAAGTTTTAAAAATAAATGACGAGAAATAAAAGTTTAACAAAACGTAAATTTAAAAACTTTAAAATAAAATACTTTAAAAATAAAACTAGGAAGAACAAGTAAAAATAAAGCTAAGTAAATTGGCGGGAAAAATAAGTTTGTAAATTAAACTGGACAATACTGAAATAAATTCGTAATACTAAGAAAACTGAATTAAATTCGCAATATCAAAATCAAACATTAATTCCGCAATCATAATTTAGCCAAGATTTCGCAATTGAAGATGGAGCACGAATCCGAAATAACCAAAGGAGCACAAGATTTCGCAATCCTTGGATTGCATGATTTCGCAACGGGAAATGAAGAAGAATTTGCAATGACGAAAAGGGAACAAATCCGCAATGATTGCGGATTCCAAGATTTCGCAATCCCTTGGCCAAGTGTTCGCAATTATGGAAAAGGGCCAAGATTTCGCAATTGGAAGGTATGATTTCGCAATTGTGAAGAAGGACAAGAATTCGCAAAAGTGAAAAAGCACAATTTCGCAATAAGCTGAAATGTTCAATTCCGCAATTATGGAAAAGTTGCGAAACTGAACCAAAAAATCCTAAAAACTAGGAACAAGAAAAGGGACGAAAATAAGCTCTAAAAACTCAACTTTTAAAGAACAATAAGCTAAACAAAACACCAATAAGCTAACTAAAAAGCCAAGATTAATGATCAAACTTATAAAAACATCAAAAACACGCCACGAAAGTTAAAAAGATTTAAACTTTATATAAAAATATGATGAAAAAGATTAAGATTAAGATAAAACCAACAAGAAAAGTAGAATGAGATTAATAAAAAGCTAGAATTTAAAAGATTAAAGATTAAAGATTCAAAACAAGATTAAAGATTAAATCTTTAAAACATGAAATAAAACTAGAGAGAGAAAGTAAAAACTACACTACTCCTCATCTAAACTAACTACTCCTAATTGACTAACCCCCTCATAATGTGTCATTAGGAGGGTATATATAGGAAGTGAGGAGTGCATGTGTTGCTTCCTTCTTTCTTTCTCTTTCTCGTTCTCTTCTTTTAATTCTTTGTCTTTCTCGACGTCGTCTCGGGATTTGTCGATATAAATTGAACTTGTCTTATAATTTCTTCAGTAATTAGACTTGAGTTCTTCGACTTCATTAAACTTCCGTCTTTAGACTTTTTCTTCGATAAATCTTCAGAATAGGCCTTGGACTTCCGTTCTTTTTGCACTCTTGATCTTTTGACTTCTTCTTTTATCGTTTTATTCGATAAGAGCCCGTGAAAGCCCGTGTTTTCTTCCTTTTTCATCTTTTGGTCCTAAAACACAATAAAAACACAAACCACGCATAATTCCGACATTTACGACATAAAATACACGTTTTGGCTTGGTTATTGTTATAATTAAGTGGTAAAAGGATGGGTGTTTTCACACCTATCAGGGGTTCACCCTCCTTTGACATTGGATTGCGGGCTTGTAATCCTCCTCCATTAAGATTTTGTGGGTACAAAATTTGGGATCGATCCCCTTAATATCGGATAACTTCCACGCAATTTCCCCTTTGTGATCCTTTAGAACATCGACAAGCGTTGTTTTTTCATCATCCGAAAGTTCTTTCGCAATAATAACCGGTAACTTGTCGCCCTCCTCCAAAAAGACATATTCGAGATGAGGAGGTAAATCTTTCAACTCGAGGATAGGTGGTTCCTCAATTGAATATTTGGGCTCGATACTCATAACCTCCTCGGGTGGAGGAAATGGGAAATCATTAAGAAAATCCTTGATAATCGAGAAGTCCTCATCGTTGTCGAGGTCTTCGTTACAAGTACGTGGAACATCGAATTCTTCCAACGTAAAACCACCACCTTCAAATGGGGTGAAGGTTGGTGTCGAGTTATCAAGAATGGGATCTAACATAGTGGGATTGCCACTATTTTCATCATCACCAAAACCTAGAACTTCTTGTGAAAATTCCTCGCAAACAACGTCGATCATATCAACGAGGTTTATGGTTGCAACGGAATAAACATGAGAAATTTGAGAGTTTTGAGTTGCATTTATAACAACTTCCTCGTTGTTGAAACGTAACGTGATCTTTCTAGCATGAACATCGATCAAAGCCAAAGACGTATCTAAAAACGAACGACCTAAAATAAGAGGAACTTGAGGATCCGTGGGAATATCGACAACGATAAAGTCTACCGGATAATAGAACTTTCCCACTTTCACAAAAATGTCTTCCGCCAATCCACATGCGGGAATCATGGAATGGTCGGCCAACTCGATAGACATTAGTGAAGGAGTAAGATTAGGAAGATTGAGCGACTTGAAGATTGCAAGTGGCATCAAGTTAATGCTAGCACCAAGATCGGCCAAGGCATAGCATTCTTCCATATCTTGGATTGCACAAGGGATCAAAAATTTACCGGGATCACCGACTTTTTGAGGTATGCGATTAAGATAAACCGACGAACAACTAGACAATTGATGCAATTTCTCCTTGTTGTTCAACATACTCTTAAAGTTAGCGGCAAATCGAGGCATCATGACCAAAGCATCGGCGAAACTCACATTAAAGTGCAAATCACGAAACATTTTCATAAAAAGCTCAAATTGGTAATTGTCGCGCTCTTGACGTTTCTCCTTTCTAAGTCTCGATGGATAGGGCAAAGGTGGTGTGGGTTGAGGCATAGGCATAGCCTTTGTAATCTTGGGTTCCAATGTTGGTAATGGGTCATCCGTAGGTGTGGCATGAGCGGTACTTCGTGGGATTTGGACATGCTCCTTTTGGACCACCACCTCGGGTTCTTCCTCAATTTCATCCTCCGTAGGAGCAATTGGTTGAGGAGTCGGTTCCTGAAGTGTCTTACCACTACGTGTGGTAATCACTTTCATCTCACCCTTAGGGTTTGATACGGTGTTGCTAGGAAGACTACTCGAAGATGGTTTGCACATAATTGCCTCAAACATAGATGAAATTTTGTCTTCAAACATGGATTGCCTCTTCTCGGCCTTAATCATTTCTTGCTTAATTTCATGTTGCCCTTGTTCCATTATTTGTTGGTTTTGTTGTAACCTTGTTACATTTCCTTTCATTTTGTTTGTATGGATTTTAAGCTCATTTGCTAACTCATTTTTCAACTCTTTCTTCAAGTCGTTCTTAAACTCAGATCTTAGGCTAATGATTTCTCTTTGAATGTTGTCAAACCTAGCATCGTTCCCATTAGCGTATTCAACAAATTCATTTGGAAGATCTTTCAAAGTTTGCAAACTCTTGTTGTTGTTTTGAAAATCATTTTGATTTTTGTTTGAAACTTGATTATTAGCCCTTGATTACCATAGTTTCCCTTGTTGTAATTGTTTTTGAAACCAACTTGATTGTTGCGATAGTTGTTGTTAGCATTTTGATTTGAACCAAAACCCGGTGGAGTCAATTGATTAGAGCGGGTAACTTGACCGTTTTGGTTGTAAGTTCCCGTGGCCGCGTAGGCACTCGAAGTGTTACCACCGTTGGTAATGCACTCGGAAAAATCATGACCTCCACCACAATACATGCATGAAACCTCAACCGCTTTAGCCGTAGCGGGAGCACTTGGTTCTCCAACTTTGAACTCAATTAGAAGACCTTTAAGCTTATCAAATATTTTGTTTTCCAAATTTTCCTCAATTTGGCAAGCATCGATGGTAGTAGACAAAGAAGGTGAAGCCGAAGACGATGGCTTACGAACACTAGACGTGCTACGAGGACTATACACCTTAGATCTATTCTCAATTATCACCAAAGCTTCCTCAACCGTTTTACACAAAACATTACCACCCACGGCGGCATTAAGATAATCCATTTCATGATCATTAAGTCCATTGTAAAACGTGTCAATTTGATGCAAGCCGAAAAAACCGTGATGAGGACACTCATGTAAAATTTCCTTAAACCAATTCCAAGCCGTTGAAAAACTCTCATTAAATTCTTGTGAAAATTTTGAAATCTCGTTTTTCAAATGAGTAGTCTTAGAGGGCGGAAAAAATTGGTTCATAAATTTTGAAACGAGATCCTTCCACGTCAATATAGAATTGGGTGGCTCTTTCTCTAACCAAATTTCAGCGGGCCCCGCTAACGAATACGGAAAAAGCATCATCTTAATCGAGTCATTAGCAACATCCTTAAACTTGCAAGTGGCGGTAAGACGATTGAATTGGCGGATATGGTTGTGCGGGTCGTCCTTCTCATCACCACGGAATTTGTTGTTTTGGATCATCGACAACAAACCTGTTTTCACTTCAAAATTCTCCGCAAGGATAGCGGGAATCACAATAGCCTCTCCATAACCCTCGGTGGGTGCTTGAAGTAACTCCATCATAGTTCGATTCGCCATGGTTGGTTCTTCTCTTACAATGGGTTCGTCAATAGGAGACTCCTCACTAGAAAGATTAGGAGTAGGTGTTGACTCCTTTGGGTTTTTTCGTTTACGTGCACGTCTTGCTTGATTACGAGTAAGCATAAACGTCACGTATAACGTAGGGGTGAGCAAAGAAGATTCTTTTTGGTGTTTTGTATTTTTCTAGTTTTTTTTTTTTTTTTGGTTTTTGATTGTTTTTACTTTTTTTGGATTTTGTGATTGTATTAAGTAGACCAAATTCTACAAATCTCCTCCTTAATCAAATCTCTTAATTAAAGAAGCCTCAAGGAATGAAAACGATCACGTGAAGTGAACGCCTTCGATGACTTTAGAACTTTGGTGGAACACCAAAACATTCAAGAGGGTTTAATCAAATGAAACCAAGAAAGTATATATGATACTTAATAATACTTTAGGCGGCAAAACCCTCGATTAGCTCTCAAAATCAAATACTCGCAAGCAAGCGGGGAAACGAGGCGGCGCGAAGCACTTAAGAGCCTTTTTCCTTAGGGTATATTTTATAATACCCGCCTTATACCCACCTTATAGTTTGTATTTTTCAAAATCGAGCTTCACGAATATTTATCTATTTTTGCCTTTTCTTTCTTGTTTGAGATTCGAATACAATGATTGGGTAATGACCTCCCAAGTCAAGGTTGTGTTTTCACACTTTTGGAGTACTTGTGAATTTATTGTTTTACGTATACAATATAGTAATAGTATTCACACAAAAAACGAAAAACCGATAATACGTATTAGTAGAGTGCTACTAATACAATAGATATTATGGCTATATATAAAAACAACAATTGCCAAATCAAAACACAACACGTATCCCCGGCAGCGGCGCCAAAATTGATGTAGCCTTTTTACACACCTTTAGGAAAAGAGTGCAAAATAGTGGAAAGTAATAAGTGTCGGTTTAGAAAAACCAAACACTAATGACCAATGGTGAAAGTTCGTTTCACAAGGAGGCTAGTGTGTTCTGTAGAGAGATGATTAATTATGTGATTATATAGTTATGAGAAAGAAAATAGAAATGGGATAAGAAGAGAATGACGGTTACGATGACGAATTACACTAAGACGAAAAGGTCATACACGTAAAATCGTAAAAAGTACCAAAAATAAAAATTTACCCTGAAAATTCCTAAAAAACTGCAATAAATCCTAAATAATGTAATTAGAGTTTACAAAAAAATCAAAAATCACCCAAACCTTTTATTTAATTAAATAATGATATTTTAATGCAAATTAAAGCCCTAAAAATCAATTTAATTAACAAAAAGCCCAAAATGAGATTTTTTTTATTGTAAACCTCTAAAATGACCTAACTTAATTTAAAACTATGTTTTGAAAATTTTAAAATTAATTAAAACTATTTAAAAACAATTAAAACTTAAAATAATTATAAAAATTAATCTAAGGACAATAAAAATATTATAAAAGTTGTAAAATTCCTAACTTAATGTATTTAACCTAAGAAAAATATAAAAACTTGAAAAATCCAAATTTTAATTTTTAATAATAAAATAATATTAAAAATTCAAAATTTATAAAAATTCTAAAAACTTGCAAACTAGCTTAACTTAACCTAAATAAACAGAAAATGAACTTGAAATTACAAAAATACCCCTAATGGGCCTAGAAATGGGCTAAAAGTCAAAACAGACCCTTTAATTGGCACAAATAGGCCCAATAAGAAAAACGTTGTCCAATTAAGCCCAAAAACTCCTATCTGACTCAAAATTTGATTTTAGACACAACTTTTCAAAGGCCCAAATGCTGAATATGTGAAATAAGCTGACTTATACCAAACAGCTTATTCTTAATGGGCTTTTTGGCCCATTAAGCTATAAGATGATGCCATAAGCTCCAATTAGACACACAAGCTTCTTTTGAGTTGCTTAAGACTTCTGTAAAAAGAAATTTGAAATAAGCCAAAGGAATAAGCCTGAAAATGCAAAAAGCAATCTACAGAAAAAGACAAAATAGTCGTTTTTGAGTTCTAGACTATCCCAAGAGCTGATTCAAGTTTCTAAAGCTTTTAAATGACTTAACTAAGCTTAATCAACAAAAAGTTTTCAAATAATTTCACTCAATAAGCTGAAATAAGCAAATAAGCACTTATGAAAAAGTCAAATGAGTTGGTTTTCTAGCAAAAAGTCAAAGTCAAAGTCTAATAAGCTCCAGTTCAAACAAATGGGTCAAATGAGTAAGATTGATCACAAAACATAAGTTGTTGCAGGTCTGGATTAGCCAAAATGGCTTATTAATAAGCTAAAAGAAAATTAACACTAGCAGGGGCTAGTTTTGGGGTCTGAGCAGTGGAAACTTTTTCTAATGCTTGACTTCTTGACTTTTTTGTCTTTAGTGACTTTTTTGGAGATTCAAGTTACAAAAAGGCACCCAAATGATCAGTGGATCATAAGGAGTCAATAACAATCAATAAATCACAATCACTAACAGCCAATTTGTACAGTTTAATCAAAACATCACCAGATATAGCACAGACATGAACAAATAAGCAGTTGAGGTTCAATAAGCACTTTTAGCACAATTCAGCCAGCCAAACTTAACCAATGCATACACAAGCAATAATAAACTTAAATAAGCAAGTCTAAACAGATTTCATGCACTGACTCAAAGTATTGAGCAAGATTCAAGCACTTAAAGTTACTGATGAACACTAAACATGCAGTTATGAACACTTGCTGATGCAATTGACCACCAAGCCAAATTCAAACACCCAAATCTCTAAGATATGTTATGATAACTTTGATTTAACAGCTTATATCCCTAAACATGCATATACTCTAAGTATTCCCAAAATTTTAGGTCAAAAACAGTCAAACTCAAGTAGTTATAGCACAATCTTTGATTCAAGGGTTTAAACCCAAAAACTTGCAGCAAATAGCTCTTAATCAAGTATATGACAGATAACAAGCACAAACACAAAGTTCTAACAACAAAATATCAAGTTATGATCTCAAACAGGTCATCCCAAACACCCTTTTAACTTTTCAAATCCAAAATTTTCAAATCAAAAGTGTTCTCCAAGACCACCCAAGCCCAAATTAGCACAATAACAGATATATTAAGCAGATTTAAGCAAAAATAGACCATAAAATCAGCAAGAACACAAGTAGCAAGAACAAGTACAAGCTTCGACAAACAACCCTGCTAAGAATCAACAAGGTTAAGAGCACAATATAAAAATCAGAAACGTGAAAAATTCTTGATTAATGCAACCTTAGTTCCCCACACTTAATTATCCCCAAGTTATAGGCTTCACCACACCTTGATAATTCAATATCAGGATGCTATGATCAGCTTTATAGCCCAAGAATTCTAAGGTTTGAACTAGACTTAGCAAAATATCAAGAAAAGTGGAAAATGTGCAAACTTTTGCACACTCCTTTTGAAAACAGGTTTAAGATTCAAGAACTAGTAAACATTAACAACAATAAACAGATATTAAGAGTGGCACTTGAGCTTTCTTCACCAAATTCAAACACATTTCATTAAGATAAATATGTGATTTACAGATTTGTGAACCAAGGAAAATTCAAGACCAAATTTAAATATGAGGCCCTATACCCTTTATATAGAGGGTGTACATGGCCTTTGTAACCTAAAAATTTGAAAACCCTAAGCTGTGTTCTTCCAGAAATACCCTTGAGTAGCTTGAAGTTGCTTGAACATGTGATAAGTTCTTGGCCAGTTGTGTGATGTGGCATGTGTGAAAAATTGATCAAAGGCTTCAAATAAGCTTAGAAAATAAGCTTTGTTGTGGGACGTTGGATGAGGACCACTGTTTTGGCATCTTCTTCAAAGGGTGAAAAGTAGGGGAAAACAGGTGACAATGTGGTGATGTGGCAAGGGAGTTTAAGGTTGGGTTGTGTTTATATATCCCTTAATCATAAATCTGCACAATCTTGGGGTTTAATTTTAAGTAAATAACAAAACCCTAATTGTGTTCTTGGATGAATAGTTGGGTGATTAATCCGGATTAAGGTTGGATTAAGTTTAAAAACTTGTTAAGGCGCCAAGATTTATTTAATATAAATGTGATGAAGCAGAATGGTGATGTGGAGGAAGGGCGTGTTGTGATTGGGTGAAAGGTGTTAGTGGGGCACGTGTCAAGCCCCAAGTGGTCTAGGTAAGGTTCATTGTCTGCCAAGAATAGCCCCCCTTCTTTCCTTTGTCTTTCACTTTGTAAATAAACACCAAAAATCCGTTTTCCTTTGTATTTCAAGTTTCCTTTTTTACACTTTTGCCCCAAATACTTTTCTAAAGTATTTTCAGGGGTATTTCTTGCCATTTCTTGATTCTTGAAGGACTGAATTGGCATTTTCTTCATAGAATATGGTCTTGAATTGTTTTGTTTGACTTCTTGGAGGACTAAAATTGCCAAGTCAAGATTAATGAGGGACCATTTTTGCCAAGTCTTCAAAGTTAAGGGTCTTTTTTGCAATTTTGACTTTTTCAAAGGACCAAATTTGTAATTCTTGTAACTTGGAGTTCTTCATGGTATGTTTGACTTTGAGGAGGATAAATATTGACATTTTAGTTTTGTTGAGGGACTAAAATTGCCAATTCTTCAAAGTGGAGGGCCCTTTTTGCAATATTGACAAACTTTAGGGACCAAACATGTAATTATGAAGATACAAGGGTATAAAGTGTCAATTCTTCAATATTGGAGGACCTTTCTTCATAAATCTTCAAATCTTCAAGGGTTTTCTTTGGAAAATTCTTCATTAGGGCTTGGTTCAATGTGCGGCTTCGTTTCCCGTGTTCGTTTTTGCATGATTCTTGTGATCTTTTGTCATTTTCTCAATATCCGTACCTAAAATACACAAGCAACAAACACAAGCATATATTTAGGTATTTTCATGATATTTTATGCATTTTAAGTCCTTTTTGGACGATGAGACTATGTATAAAAGCAGTCTCATCACATACCGAGAAGAGAATTTGAAAAAAACGGATCATTTAGTTATTAAGACATTTTCTGGTTTTAGTTTGTGTGGAAATGAAAGTAATTGGAACTAATTTTGAGTGAAGATGTTAGTACATAGTAATGCAATATATTGATGTTCGAAAAAAACACTAGCCTTGTACTTGACGTGAAAGTAGGCAGTATCGTGATAGGTCTGGTACACCGTTCGTCCTACTATACGCCCATCAATACACGTACCTGTTCTCTTATTTCCAACTAATAACAACACCGTAAATCTACATGTGTGTATCCCAAGAAAGGCGTTGGATCACCACCGTCATTTTGCGGACGAAAAGAACTCGATTATGTCACTTGGTTTTAATCATGTACAGAATGTTGCATGGTTGATTGTGTGAAAAAGTATCGGGCTTACTCTGGAATATGTGAGAATGTGCTAGGTCCATCTCAATGTATTTGCTATTATTGTTAGATTCACTAAATTCAAAATATATGTTTGTTGAGTTTAATTTTACAGGTTCTATATATAACTGTAAGTCGAAATCAAGCTCGAAAGTGTTTGAGAATCATGTTTATATAGATTAAAATGAATTAATTTACAAAAGCATGCATTTACCTTTTTATAACCACGTCATCGATCAATAGCAAGGTGTGTTATTTCCCTATTTATGTAGCAAGTCAAATAGTTTTACTTATGTTTTATGGAGCAGTATTTCGTTTAATGTCTTCTGTATCGAAAGAAAAAACGAACAACGGAAGAAACAAGAACAAAGGTTCGGATGAGATTAACTTTTAAAGACACAACACAGTTATCAGTGACCTTTGTTTTTGAACCGCTACTAAATCACCTCACCTCCACGAGTTTTTGTTTTTTTTTTGGGGGGGGGGGGTGCGTGTAACAAGGACGACGCATGGTAAATGGCTTGAAGATGTTATCTTCAAAACATTGTTATTACCACCGATATAACACAGTGTAAGAAGATGGCCATGATCAATAGGACTATATCCTACTTCTCTAACTTAAAATCATAATTTGTAGCCTATGGTACTAGGACCAATTGTTAGCCTGTATTGTGTTATTGTTATATGTGTATTGGGCTCAAGCCAGACTCTAGAATATTCTTGTAACGCTATATAATGTATTCATATGATTATGGAATAGACAGACACTTTACCCTCTTACATGGTATCAAGCCACAACCGATCCTAACCCTAAAAACAAAAACAAATCCACATCTGCCGTAACATTAAAAAAAATTGTTCTAAGTTTTTGTGTTGGTGATTTATGCAAAGGTCATAAATCCACAGTTTAGTTTTGTTCAGTTTTTGTGTTAGTGATTTGTACAAAAGATCATAAATCCGCACAGTTGAGTTTGTCGTTCGTGCTTTGGTCACGAGCGAGTCAATTGCTTTTCTTATTTTTGTTCTCAGTTTACAAAATCCCTTCATCACAGTAACATAAACCCAACCTTGTCTTAGTATCCTTAGATTTATTATTACTATTTCTTATAGAAGCCTACAATTGTTTACTAAGCCACACAAATCAATTCTTTATTGACTCCATTGCTTTTTCTAGATTTGATTTGCTACGTTGGATATTTTTACCATCAAAAATATCATTTTCATATTAATGGGGTATAATCATTCACGGTCTCAATCCGCTAGCCACACCACAGTCCCAGCGAGCTTTATACCACAACCAAATCTGCCTAGTTTGTACTTCCAGCTAGTTTAGCCCGTCACAGGCCCAGTACAGCAGATTCAGCCCAGTATGGTCCCAGTCCAGCTAGTTCAGTCCAACATGGGTTCGGTCCAGTTTCAACATTTTCTTAACGTGGGACAGTTTGCAACTAGCTTTGGACATGTAGGGTCGACGGTTACTCCAAGGCAAGATAGCATATTACCACATGCGTTTAGTGTCGCGGCTCTTCAGAATCCGGGGGTATGGAATATAGATACAGTTGCGAGTTCTCATCTTAATGCTTCAGTTACTAGTCTTAGTGATATTTTTAATATGTGTATTTATCCATCCGTCTCAGTTGGTGATGGTCATAATATACCTGTCACTAATACTGGACATATCATATTGCCTACTCCTACTAGACCTCTTCACCTTAATAACATTCTTATTACTCCTAATATTTTCAAAAATTTAATTTATGTTCGTCAGTTTGTTCGTGACAATAATTGTACTATTGAATTTAATGCACTTGGTTTTTCCATAAAAGACTTCATGACTCGTCGGGTGCTTCTCCGATGTGATAGCACAGGGGATCTTTACCCAGTCACGCAAACCTCTCCAATTCCTCATGCATTTCTTACCAGTCAACATACGAGGCACCAACGACTTGGACGTCCAGGAAGTGAAGTGTTATGTCGTCTTGTTTCTCGTAACCTTATTTCGTGTAATAAAGAGAAACCTCCCGTACTTTGTCATGCTTGTCAGCTTGGCAAACACGTGAGGCTTCCATTTGTTAGTTCCAATACTTTGGTGACATCTCGTTTCGACATTGTTCACTCGGATATGTGGACTTAACCTATTCCGAGTCTTTCAGGTTTTAAATACTATGTTTTATTTATGGATCATTATTCGCATTTTGTTTGGGTTTATCCGTTGGTTAATAAGTCAGATGTCTTGTCTAAGTTTATGTTGTTTCGTACTATGTTAATACTCAGTTTAAATGTGAAATCAAGTCGTTTCAGTGTGATCATGGTGGTGAATTTGACAACCGCGCCTTACATACATTATTTGCCTCTAAAGGTATTCAGTTTTGATTTTCTTGTCCTAAAACATCCCAACAAAATGGCAAGTCTGAAAGACTAATTCGCACCATCAACAATCAAATTTGGACTTTACTCTTTCAAGCTAATCTTCCGCCTACTTTTTGGGTAGAAGCCCTCAATATGGCCATTCACCTATTAAACTTTTTACCATCCAATGCCATTAACAATGAAATACCTTACACCCGTTTGTTTGGAACAAATCCAGACTATAGCCTTATACACACCTTTGAGTGTTTATGTTACCCTTACCTTCACACTAGTCACAAAATTGAACCGCACGCTACACCTTCAATTTTTTGGGACAAGATTCCAACCATCGTGGCTATCGTTGTCTTGAACTAAGCACAAATGAAATAATTATTTCTCGACATGTTACATTTGATGAAACCAATTTTTCATATGGCTTAACTCCACCCACCTCAGCACCTACGTATGCATTTCTAGATGATTCACCTGATATAAACCCTCTACCCATTCTTGTTACTCCACCAACTATTTTTCAGCATGCTACACCACTTAATGAAAATCTCAACTCACCTGTAACCTCTACCCACTCTGACGCGACCCAAGATCAAACACCAGAAACACAAGTCCATGATCAGACACCATACAACATGACCCACCATCCCGCCTCGACCCAACACCAATCACTAGGATGCTCTCCACCCATGACTACAATTACACCCATGTCCCAAAACCGAATTTTTCCTCGCCCGCATATTATTCCTGATTCACCTCAAAACCCAAACCCTGTCTCAGTTCATCCCATCGTCACACATTTCTGTATCAGGACTAATCATCCTAATTCGAAGTATCATTGTCATGTGTCCACTATCTCACATTTACCAAAGTCTTATCGTGATGCGTTTAATGATCCAAATTGGCAAAATGCTATGCGTGATGAATATAACGTGCTTATTAAAAATAAAACTAGGCCTTTAGTACCTCGACCTCTAGACACCAATATTGTCTGTTGTATGTGGCTTTTTCGCCATAAGTATTTAGCAGATGGCACACTTAGTCGATACAAGGCTCGTCTTTTAGCGAATGGTAGTACTCAGATAGATGGGGTTGATGTTGATGATACATTTAGTCTGGTTGGAAAACCGGGTACTATTTGGACTGTTATTAGTCTGGTTGTTTCTCGGCATTGGCCGATTCATCAACTTGATGTCAAGAATGCTTTTTTACATGGTGATTTATCTGAGACAGTTTATATCCATCAGCCTCCAGGGTTTCGGGATTATGTACATCCTGATTATGTGTGCTTATTATAGCGGTCTCTCTATGGGCTCAAGCAGGCCCCTAGAGCTTGGTTTCAATGTTTTGCATCATTTATTACTCGCTTTGGGTTTCATCATAGTCGTTGTGACTCCTCATTATTTATATAAAAACAGGGGATGGATACTGCTTATTTATTATTATATGTTGACGATATTGTTCTCACGGCTTCTTTTGAGACTTTGTTACAGCGCATTATTGCTTCTCTAAGTCAGGAGTTTGCTATGATGGATTTGGGTGATCTTAATTATTCTTTGGGTATCTACATTGCATGGGATTCTTCTGGGATGTTCTTATCTCAAAAGAAATATGCTCTTGAGATTCTTGAGAAGGCGCACATGGTTAATTGTAATGCTAGTCGGACTCCTGTTGACACTGAGTCTAAATTAGGAGATGATGGTCATCCAGTATCTGATCTGACTTTATACAGGATTCTTGCAGGTTCTCTGCAGTATCTCACTTTCACTCGTCCAGATATTTCTTATGCCGTACAACAAGTTTGTCTTCATATGCATGATCCACGAGAGCCTCATTTTTCGACTCTTAAAAGGATCTTGAGGTATGTTCAGGGTACTCTAGACTATGGGTTACAGTTGTTTGCATCCTCTACTACATCATTAGTTGCTTATTCGGATGTGGATTGGGCTGGGTGTCCTACCACTAGGAGAACAACTTCTGGTTATTGTGTATTTCTTGGCAACAACCTCCTCTCTTGGTCTTCTAAGCGTCAACCGATGCTTTCTCGTTCTAGTGCAGAGGCAGAGTATCGAGGTGTTGCCAATGCTGTTGTTGAGACTTGTTGGTTGCGGAATTTACTTCGCGAGTTGCATAAACCTTTATCTTCAGCTACATTAGTTTACTGTGATAATGTTAGCGATGTATATTTATCTTGTAATCTGGTTCAACATCAGCGTACGAAGCACATTGAGATTGATATTCATTTTGTTTGTGATTTTGTTATTGCTGGTTAGGTTCACGTTCTACATATCCCTTCACGATATCAGTATGCAGATATTTTCACTAAAGGCTTGCCTTCCGCATTGTTTGAGGAGTTTCGATCCAGTTTGAGCGTTCGGTGTCCTCCCGCTCCAATGGCGGGGGAGTGTTAGCCTGTATTGTGTTATTGTTATATGTGTATTGGGCTCAAGCCCGACTTTAGAATATTCTTGTAATACATATAATATATTCATATGATTATAGAATAGACAAACACTTACACCAATAGGTCAAAAGAGTCTGGTTATTAAAGAACCCTGTATTTTGGTGGAATTCAATGGACCAATTTGGACCGTCTATTGAGAAAGACCAGATCATATGATAAAAACACGGAGGGGGCAAAGTTGACAATCTGTTGAAAAAGGCATAAGGACTAAAAATGTAAATTTTTATTCACCCACCCGACTGCCCCATTTCCAGTAAAAAACACACACATCTCACATATTCACACATCAAACCCTAACAAAAAGATTCCAAAAATCTGCACAAATTAACCGTGCAAATCACGAATTAATCACGAAATTGGAACAAAGAACTAATAAACCAATCGATCATGGAAAAAACGGTTTTGATCATTCTTTCTCTACCTCGATTCAAAATAGATAGAAATATGAATATTTGCTTTACAAATACAGGGTGATTATAAATACGCGAAAGAGATATTTGGGGTTTGTGATTGTGATAAAGATGGTAGAGTTGAACATCATGAGTTTAGGAGGTATATGGATGACAAAGAGCTTGAAATGTATAGAAATTTTTAGGATATTGATGTGCGGGATGATGGATCGAATTTGCCTGTGGAGCTGTATCATGTTCTTCTTAAGGCTGGTATTACATCTTACTTTCGTTTTCGCCTTTTTTAATGTAATTTGATGTATTGTGTTTTATAAATATTACTAGTATTGTTGCGTAGTTGTACTTTGATGCATTTTAGTTTTAGTTCATATATTGTAGAATGAAGGATTGTTGTGAAAAAACGAGGTTATGGAAATAAACAAAAACAAAGAAGGTAAATTTGTCGCGGTGAAACAAAAAAAACAAAGAAGCTAGACCTGTCGTAATGAAACAAGCAAAAACAATGCGTTAGACTTGTAGATGTCAAACAACCATTATATTCGAAGGAACATTCCCTCAAACTTTAAAATATAGTATAGATAAATGTGCCAGATTGATGAGCTCTTCAAGTTTACTAGTAAGTTGGGTTGAGTCGGTTTTTGTCATGGGTAAAGTTGATTGGTTAGTTGAGTTTGGTTTCTATTATAGGTTTTTGGTAGATAACGAATGCTATGATTAAAGGTGCTAAATAAGGTGTATGTGTAGCTACATGAACACGGTCCGTTATGTTCACTCTTACTGATGTGTTGTAGACAAGTAGCTCACCGTTATGTAGATGCGGTGAAGATAATAACACAAATATCATCGCTGCAAGTTGTAGTCCTAAGCTCTCGGCTTAGAGAAGTTTTGAGCAACGTTAAGCCACCATAAATATCTCAAGGAACATACAAACTGATCAAAATTGTGTATCATTTTAACGAGCCTTTCTATGTCATTAAACATGTAACTTTAACAGAATTCTTATAACACAAATTTACAAAATTGCATATTCTTAGGGTATTAGAGTCATTTCTTTAACAACCAGCAAGTTAACTGCAATTTTTCCCGTTCTCTTTAAAGAGGAATCAGATGTAGTTATCGTGAAGGCCTTCTTTCAGGTTTCAATGCTTCTAGTTAGGATATTTAAGTTTAGATACAACCCAAACCTTTTTTGACCCGCTAGAGAACATGTCTGATTTGTCCATGTTGCACCTATACTATTAAAAAATATCTCTTTGAAGTTTAGTTGCCAGTTAGGATATTGATGTGAGGCATAACAGATCAATTTTGACGGAGGAGCTGTATGATGCTCTTTTTAAGGCTGGTAAAACATCTCACTTTTGTTTTAGCCTTTCTTGAATGTAATTTGATGCATTGTATTTTATACGTAAATATTACATGTATTGTTGTTTGACTGTAGCTTGATTATTTTGTTTTAGCTCTTAATTTGTAGAATGTAGGATTGTTGTGGAAAAATGAGGTTACTGAAACAAAAAAAGTAAAAAAGGAACTTGTTGTGGTGAAACAAAAAAAACAAAGAAGGTAAACTTGTCGTGGTGAAACACGCAAAAACAAAGAAGGTAAACTTGTCGTGGTCAAATAAGCATTATATTTCAACGAACATTCCCTCAAGCTTTATACTCCAACGTGCTAGATTGATGGGTTTTTCAGGTTTACTGGAAAATTGAGTTGAGTCAAGTCGGTTTTTGTTATGGGTAAATTCGATTGGTGAGTTAAGTTCGATTTCTGTTATAGGTTGTCAGTAGATAAGGAATGCAATGATCAAATGTGCTTAATAATCTTTTTTCAAGACTGAATTAAATTGTAAAGGAAAGGCATTTTCAGGTATTCCGCAACAAGTTCCAAATGACTATATTGTATGTTGATGTGTAGGTGTGTAGCTACTTAAGCACATTCCATTAATGCTCACCGTTATTGATGTGTCACAGATAATTAGCTCACCCTTAGGTAGATTGACTGAAGATAATAACAGAAATATCATCGGTGCAAGGTGTAATCCTAAGCTCTCAGCTTAGAGAAATTTTGAGCGATGTTAAGACTCGAGAGATATCTGAAGGAAGATACAAACTGATCAAACTTGTACATCATCCTAACGAGCCTTTCTATGTCATTAAACATGCAATTTTAACACAATTCTTATAACGCATATTTACAAGTCGCATATTCTAATAGTATTCGAGTCATTTGTTTAACAACTAGCAAAGTTACCATAATTTTTCTAATTCTATTTAGAGAGGAATCATATGTAGTTATCCCAAAGGCCTTCTTTCAGGAATGCTTTGATCGACGTCGAAGTGCCGGTCAAAAATAACCTAATTATCTTATACTAGATAGGGTAAGCGGGTATCGATCCACGAGGAATATGTGGTTTTAGTTTAAGTTTTGGGATGATCACTGATCAATAAAGGTTTTGGCTTTGAAATCTGACAACTAAAATACTTTTGATAATAAAAATGCAGATTAAAAATTAAAACACTTATTAAGCTAATAATAAAGCTAGAAAAATAAAATAAGGATGTAAACAATTAAAAGAAAAATGCAATTCCTTCCAGCTCCTAATATTTATGGTTGATCACACTTATGGATTATCGAAACATTTTAGTTCGTTTACAAAGATTATTTCGACTTAATATGAATGAATTAATGACGGCATTTATTATGTTTATCAGTGACTCGCGATAATAAATCTTATATTAATCCAAACAATAATTATGTTTTAATAATTTATTTAGGTACAATTTATATCGATTATACGACCATCTTTTTCTTTAACTAAAAAGAACAAGTATGAATCGTTAACTAATAATAAATTGTCTCGCACAAATAATTAAACATAATATTAAATCGACAAAAAAAATAATTTATAAATAAATTATAAATCAATGTAATAAAAATATAATAATCCAAAAGTAATGATCAAACTATAAATAAAGTTACCGGAAGGAATTACAACAAAATTAGCCGGACATCGCGGTGCACTCGACCCACTTAATAATAACCCTCATTATTTTTCTTCTTTTTTCCGTCCTTTTTTTGTTCCCTCACTATCGAATATGGTACCTCTCTTTGTTTTTTTTCTTGAGTATGAGTCCAAGATTCCACCAATTTGCCCACCAAATTGATGCCAAATTTGTGATCGACTCTTTTTTATATATGTACTCTGCCACGTCTTTTTTTTCTTTGTGCAATAGTCGACGACTACTCTCCTCCTCTTTTGTGTCTTCTTTTTTTTCTTTTTATAACATCCACCAGTGGGTTATTGGGTATTGGGCCTAAAAATTATTTTTTTTTTCTTTTATTCTTTTGGCATATAATAATTTTGGCCCAATAAAAAATAACCCAACATTAATAATTGCTCGAACGAACCCGGACAAATAAAAGATGACCGAAAATATTGCGACGCGCTTAAATTTTTTTCTTCAATATTTTTTCTTCATTTATCGGCGCTCACAATGTCTTTTCTACAAAAAATTAATTAAACGGCCATTTTATTACATTTCGCTCGTAACCTACATAATCAAAAAACACACTCAAAGTACATATATAACAACAAATAAATATATAACTAAGCTAAATTAACATGCTATTAGGTGTATGCAAAATACACCAATCAGATCCCCTCGCACTTAACCTTTTACTTGTCCCAAGTAAAATTAAAATTAAAATATACAAGCATGTTTATTTCATAATTTTTTCATACTATTGAAATTTCATCAAAAAGATCACATTCAACCTAATACACTAATAACCATCCTTCATGACAAATAATCCAAAATGATTACCAATATTTTTGTCCTTCTTAAACACTTAGCATAACCATTCCTATTGATTCCATTTACTTTATATTTCATATAATTAACCATGTGTCCAACGTACCTAATACACACCTATAATCAATCTAAACATTAATCTAAAACAAGAGGTGAGAATATCGTACACATTTTATAACATTGGAGTTTTTATACTATAAGATCACATCATAAGCCATCATACTTTAGCTTATATACTTTCACCTCCTTTTTTTCAATTCTTTTTCACAAAAAAATTTCATTTTTTTCACTTTTTTTTTCACATCACACATAAGCTCTCTCTTTTTTAGCCATTCGGAACCGTTTCTTATACAAGTCATCCCGAACGCTTTATACACTAAGGTTGATATAAAGACCAATTATTCAGACAAATGAATATCTATCCTATAGGTGCATACTAAGACACATTGACACATGGGAACCGGTTAATTTAGTATGTTTTAATTAAATGGGAACAATTATACTTCGTGCCTACTGGTACATCACATGATGGAATTATCTACCACATAGTATAATTATACAATGCACTAAATTAAATTAATCTTCCTAATTTCATTACAACAATACAAGGATTGGGTTATTTCACATAAAATTGACTCAGCTAAGTGCAATGTTATCCATCATAAAGATTGGCGTCTGACCCATGCTAACAACTAAAGTATCACCTTGCGCGGGTGACGAATCAGATAGGCAAGCCCAGTATATGACTACCACCAATAATTATGACAGTTCTCCAACTCTTTTCTAAGGCCACCGTGTGCGGGTGGCGAGCCGAATAAGATCAATTTCAAGTGTCCTAACCCAACTATTACATTACTATATTTCATATTATTTATTCAAACTTTTTACCCAATCTAAGCAAAGGTAAGTAAAGGGAATTCAACCAGCGTGGTTTGATCATCTAAATTATACATATGCCTAACTACATGCAAACAATCAAATCAATTTAATAACCAAATTATACAGTGGAATCGGGTGCACCTGATAATTATGGCCAAATCCTCTAGCTTGCTCCAATAAATCATCCACAAACTAATCTTTAGAATCTACAAACACTCAACAAACATAATGTAGAAGAAACTTCTACATCTAATTATCCCAAGACTCTTATAATGTGATTTAAAATTTTAAAAACTTTCAATTTTTCCCAAAAATCACATTTTAACCCATTTCGACCAAAATTTCACACAAAAAACATGTAACACATGTGCCACCCCCCTTAACTTAAAGCATTGCATTGCCCCTAATGCAAAAAATTTAAATTGAAATTTTGGTTAAAAATTAATTTGACAAACTCACACAAAAATAAAAACCTAACTCACTTTCGTAGGAATCACGGTTGCATTTAGCGTATGCAACAAGCCTTTAAACCACTCGGTAGCCTGACTGGACGAGTTTTGTCTTGTGAGGGTTTGTAGTGAACACACCCACAAAGTTCCACAAACCACGGGTTGCCTCCCGTGAAGCGCTAAGTTTACCGTCTTCAGCCAGACATAACTCATATGAGCTATGGAGATGGTTGGAGGGGTTCCAAGTAAACCACATCCACCATTTCCATCTGATCACTTTCTAACTCAACATATGGCTTCAAACGGTTTCCATTAACTTTAAAAGACTCTCCACCCACAATATTTTTTATTTCAATGGCTCCGTGTAGAGAGACTTGAGTCACTATGTATGGACCCGTCCATTTACTTCTCAACTTTCTAGGAAAAAGCTTAAGTCTAGCATTTAATAACCAAACTTTTTGACCAACCAAGAAAGACTTCTTGGTGATGTGTCGATCATGAAAAGCTTTGGTTTTCTCCTTATAAATCCTAGAACTTTCATAGGCATCATGTCTAATCTCATCTAGTTCAGATAATTGAAGTTTCCAAGAACTACCCGCTTTCTCTAAATCCAGATTAACAGTCTTAATCGCCCATTCATCCCTATGCTCTATCTCAACCGGTAAATGACATGCCTTGCCATATACCAACTTATACGGTGACATACCAATAGGAGTCTTAAAAGCCGTCCTATATGCCCACAATGCATCATCTAACCTCAAGGACCAATCTTTCCTATCACTACGAACGGTCTTTTCCAAAATTCGCTTAATCTCCCTATTAGATACTTCAACCTGTCCACTAGTCTGTGGGTGATAAGGGGTAGCTATCCTATGATTAACTCCATAGTGTTTCAATAAATTTCCAAATATAAAGTTCTTAAAGTGGGAACTCCCATCACTAATGATAGCCTTAGGAATTTCATGCCTAGCAAAGATATTCTTCTTAACAAACTTAAGAACTACACTATGGTCATTTGTTCTAGTAGCTTCAGCCTCTACCCACTTAGACACATAATCAACTGCCACTAAAATGTACACATTGCCATGGGAAGTGGGGAATGGTCCCATAAAATCAATACCCCACACGTAAAAGATCTCAACAACAAGTATGGGATTCATAAGCATTTGATCACGCCTTTAAATCCGTCCAACTTGTTGGCAACGAATACATGCTTTCACAAAAGATTGGGCATCCTTGAAGATAGTCGGCCAAAAGAAACCGCTTTGTAGGACTTTATGCCCAGTTTTTGTAGCACCAAAATGACCACCACATGCATAAGAATGGCAATGAGCCAATATGTCCATATGCTCATGGTCAGGAACACATCTCCTAACGACTTGGTCAGCACACACCTTATATAGCTCCGGATCCTCCCAAAAATAATGCTTCAAATGAGAGAAGAAGTATTTTCTTTGTTGATTGGACCAAAAATTCGGAAGTTTTTTAACAACTAGGTAATTAACTATATTGGAGTACCAAGGAACCTTAGAAACCTAAAATAAGCTTTCATCGGGAAAGCTTTCCTTAATCACATCAGAAGGGTTGAACGGCGGAGGGATAATTCTAGACAGATGGTCAGCAACTACATTTTCTGACCCTTTTTTATCCCGAATTTCTAGATTAAATTCCTGTAAAAGCAAAATCCACCTAAGGTTTTGTCTCTTTCTTAGTCAACAAATGTCTTAAGGCACTATGATCTGAAAATACTATCACCTTAGAATGCTCCCAAATATATGACCTAAACTTATCAAGAGCAAAAACCACGGCTAACAACTCTTTTTCAGTAGTGGTGTAATTCATTTGAGCTTCTAAAAAGTCTTACTAGCATAAAAGATTACAACGGGTTTCTTATCGACCCGATGTCTTAGAACCGCCCCGGCTGCATAATCACTTGCATCACACATGATCTCGAAAGGCTTCGACCAATCAGGTGATTGTAGAATAGGGGCTTCTACAAGCTTTTGCTTAAGCATGTTGAATGCTTTAAGACATGATTCATTAAAGTCAAAGCGTGCATCTTTTAAGAGTAGATTACAAAGAGGCTTTGATATTGCACTAAAATCTTTAATAAATCGCCTATAGAACCCGGCATGACCAAGAAAAGAACGCACACCTCTGACGGTAGTGGGAGGAGGAAGGGTTGAAATTACTTAAACTTTGGCACGGTCAACCTCAAACCCTTTTTCTAACACAACATGCCCTAATACAATTCCCTCTCGAACCATGAAATGGCTCTTCTCCCAACTAAGCACCAGATTAGTTTCGGTGCATCTTTTTAACACACTTTCAAGCTGATCAAGGCAGCTTCCAAAGGATTGACCAAAGATGGAGAAATCATCCATAAATATCTCTACAGATTCTCCACCCATGTCAGAAAAGATACTCATCATGCACCGCTGAAAGGTAGCGGGTGCATTACACAGCCCAAAAGGCATTCTTCGAAATGAAAACGTCCCATATGGACATGCAAACGTAGTTTTGGCCTGGTCATCAGGATGGATGGGTATTTGATTATAACCGGAGTACCCATCCAAGAAGCAATAGAACTTTTTACACGAAAGCTTCTCAACTATTTGATTAATGAAAGGTAGTGGGAAGTGATCTTTAGATGTGGCATTATTCAGCTTATGGTAATCTGTACACACTCTCCACCCAGTAACTGGTCGGGTTGTGAGTTTTTCCCCACTCTCGGTTTCCACAACGGTGATTTTGGCCTTTTTAGGCACCGTTTGAGTAGGACTTACCCATTTACTATCCGAGATGGGATAGATGATACCGGCATCTAACCATTTAATAACTTCCGTCTTCACTACCTCTTTCATATTAGGATTCAGACGCCTTTGCGCATCTCTTGCTGGCTTAATATCTAGGTCCGTAACAATTCGATGCATACATAATGAAGGGCTGATCCCTTTCAAGTCTACAGTTGTCCATCCCACTGCTGCTTTGTACTTGGAAAGCACTTTTAGAAGTGCTCCCTCTTGTGATTTAGAAAGATCAGAAGCAACAATAACGGGTAAAGTATTGTTAGGACCTAAAAAAGCATATTTGAGATTGGATGGCAAAGGTTTTAGCTCAAGAGTTGGAGGCACCTCTAGAGACGGCTTCGTGGCCGTATCAAAAGTAGAAGGCAAGGGCTCCACCTTATAAGACCAAGGTGGTTTTTGATGGTCCAAAGAACTGACCAAACACTCTTGAATCTCTTGAACTTCAGCAACATCAAGAATCTCCTCATTCTCAACAGTTAAATGTAATTCCAAAGGATCATCCTTGAGCATACGGGATGCATGCTTTTGAACTACCTAATCAATCACATCAACTTGGTAGCATTCATTCATCGTATGAGAATTCATAGAATTAAACACATTCAATCTTATCTTCTTATTACCGAATGCAATATCCATGGCACCAGTCCGACAATTAATCCTAGCATCTATCGTGGCTAAGAATGGGCGCCCAAGGATAATAGTTGGTTGAACATCCTTGTATTGTGACTTGGTGTCCATAACAAAGAAGTCAACTGGGTAATAGAAGTCATCAACTTTCACAATAACATCCCCTAAGATACCTCTAGGAATTTTGGTAGATCGATCAGCTAAGGAAATAATGGTGTCAGTCTTACGAAGAGTTCCTAAGTCATACTTATCGACCAAACTAGCAGGAAGGATGTTGATACTGGCACCAAGATCAAGGAGCGCCTTCTTAATGGCAATATTTCTGACCACAACTGAAATCAACGGTGCTCCAGGATCTTTGAATTTAGGAGGAAGAGAGCTAGATAAAACTGCACTAACATGCTTTGTTAGGTCAATCTTTTTAGGCAACGACGCCTTCAGCTTCCTTTTCTGAGTACACAAGTCCTTTAAAAACTTGGCATAAGCAGGAATTTGTTTGATAGCAACAATAAGGGGGAGATTAATTTTAACTTGCTTGAAAGTCTCCCACATATCCTCAGTGTGAGGACCCTTTTTAGCTAACCTTGTAGATGTCGATTTTTCCAAAGCTGTATGGTATGGTGTGCTGGACACACCACCCTCCCCAACTTCAGGAGATTCAGTAGCTTTAAGATTCTGTGTTGTTGGTTTAGGAAAATCATTTAACAAATCATTTACCAACTCAGAACCGGACTTAACATTATCAGAATTTTTACCTTCAACAATGATTTCATCATCAGTGACGAAATCCTCGACATTAGGAGAATTTGGAGTTCCCTTTTCATTGTTGTAGATTTTACAGTTTCGAAGAGATGTCACCATATTCACGTGCTCATTTCCATTTTTCTTGTGTGCAGGATTCATGGTGGGGTAGCTCGGTAGCCTTCCCTCATCTCTTTTGCTTAATTGATCCGCCAATTGACCAACTTGTCTCTCAAGAGCTGCAATAGATTTAGTAGTGGTCTCGTGTCTTTGATTAGTGACCTCGAATTTTCTATTGATCTCTTGATTGTTGGTAGACAATGAATCCATAAGCCTATCAAACTTTCGGTCAAGGTTCAAGAGATGGTTATCATCTTGGCCTTGGCCCTGATTTGGATATTGTTGTTGTGGCCTATGATTGTAAGAATTTTGTTGGAAGTTAGATGAATCACCACCCTCGTACCTTGGTTTGTAACCATAGTGTTGTTGTTGGGCACTATTAGGGCGATTGTCTTTATCTTTTCAACGGAGGTTGGGGTGATTGCGCAATCCAGGATTATAACTTTCGGAGAATGGGTCATTTCGTGGACGACCACCATAGACTCCATTTACCTCTTCATTTGGTGGCGCCCCCCAACTTTGACAATTATCGACAGATTGACTTGGATCACCACACATTGAACACCCACTATGTGACACATTAGACACATTTGGCACACCTTTTCCTAGATTTTTCAACAATAGATCAACTTTCTTACTTAACTCGCTAATTTCAGAATTTGTGCCACGTTGGTTAGACACAAAATTGGCGGAAGATGGGTGGTTGTTTCGATCCACTGAAGCTTGGGTCTTAGAACCTTTGCTTAGTTTTTCAAAAAACTCCCATTCTTCCTCCATAGGTCGCGAGAAAAACATACCCCCACTAGTGGCCATCACAAATTGTTGGTTGTTATAATCCAACCCATCATAGAAGACTTTAACAAGCTCCCATTTTGGAACATCGTGATGAGGGCAAGTTCTTAATAACTCCTTAAGTCTGCTAAATGCTTCATGAAACTGCTCGCCTGGGATTTGACGAAAGGATTTAATCTTATTCCTAATGGCAACAGTTTTACTTATAGAATAAAATTCTTCAAGAAAAGCATATTGCATTTCAGGCCATGAGTTAATACTACCTGGCTCAAGAGATGAGAACCAGTCCTTAGCTTGATCTTTAAGAGAAAAAGGAAAAAGACGAAGTCTTACCTCATCCTTGGTAATGTTATTAACCTGATGTGTGTCAACAATTGAGAAGAATTCTCGCAGATGTGCGTATGGCTCCTCACGACCTCTAAACACTGGCAAGATTGCTATGAGGTTCGGCTGGATCTTGAAGTTACTTGTAACCCCTTTAACCGGATCCGGATAAACGATAGGCGAGGGATCCTCGAAGATCCCCGGCCTGTAATAAGAATCAACACCCCGTGGTGGGGATTCTTCTCCGCTGCTACTTCCGTTAGCACCTCCGCCAACATCTTCGTCACCTGGAATTTCAACGAAAAGCTCTGCTAAACCTGAAAAATCAAGATTAGTAGAAAACTGTCGAAACGTCTTCTTTCTTAACCTTGCACTTTTCTCAACCTCAAGATCGTAAGATAACGGTGATGTTCGTCCCGATCTACGTGTGCGCATACACTAACCTGCACACTCACAAGAAACAAAACAAACAAACAAACAAACAAACAAACGAATAAGAAAAATAAAATATTTTTGTATTTTTTATTTATTTAACAAAAAATATTAACAAAAACTTAGACGAAAAGCTCACTGAGTCCCCGGCAGCGGCGCCAAATTTTTTATCGACGTCGAAGTGCCGGTCAAAAATAACCTAACTACCGTATACTAGATAGGGTAAGCGAGTATCGATCCACGAGGAATATGTGGTTTTAGTTTAAGTTTTGGGATGATCACTGATCAATAAAGGTTTTGGCTTTGAAATCTGACAACTAAAATACTTTTGATAATAAAAATGCGGATTAAAAATTAAAATAATTATTAAGCTAATAATAAAGCTAGAAAAATAAAATAAGGATGTAAACAATTAAAAAAAATACAATTCCTTCCAGCTCCTAATATTTATGGTTGATCACACTTATGGATTATCGAAACTTTTTAGTTCGTTTACAAAGATTATTTCGACTTAATATGAATGAATTAATGTCGGCATTTATTATGTTTATCAGTGACTCGCTATAATAAATCTTATATTAATCCAAACAATAATTATGTTTTAATAATTTATTTAGGTACAATTTATATCGATTATACGACCATCTTTTTCTTTAACTAAATAGAACAAGTATGAATCGTTAACTAATAATAAATTGTCTCGCACAAATAATTAAACATAATATTAAATCGATAAAAAAATAATTTATAAATATATGATAAATCGATGTAATAAAAATATAATAATCCAAAAGTAATGATCAAACTATAAATAAAGTTACCGGACGGAATTACAACAAAATTAGCCGGACATCGCGGTGCACTCGACCCACTTAATAATAACCCTCATTATTTTTCTTCTTTTTTTTCCGTCCTTTTTTTTGTTCCCTCACAATCGAATAAGGTGCCTCTCTTTGTTTTTTTTTTCTTGAGTATGAGTCCAAGATTTCACCAATTTGCCCACCAAAATTGATGCCAAATTTTTGATCGACTCTTTTTTATATATGTACTCTGCCACGTCTTTTTTTTCTTTGTGCAATAGTCGACGACTACACTCCTCCTCTTTTGTGTCTTCTTTTTTTTCTTTTTATAATATCCACCAGTAGGTTATTGGGTATTGGGCCCAAAAATTATTATTATTTATTTTTATTTTTTTCTTTTATTCTTCGGGCATATAATAATTTTGGCCCAATAAAAAATTAACCCAACATTAATAATTGTTCGAACGAACCCGGACAAATGAAAGATGACCGAAAATATTGCGACGTGCTCAAATCTTTTTCTTCAATATTTTTTCTTAATTTATCGGCGCTCACAATGTCTTTTCTACAAAAAATTAATTAAACGACCATTTTATTCCATTTCGCTCGTAATCTACATAATCACAAAACACACTCAAATTACATATATAACAACAAATAAATATAGGGTTAAGTCCATATATTGGTAATACACTATCCATGGTTTACACATCTAGGTAATATACTATTTTTATTATTAATATCGCTATAAAAACCGGCTAAACTTTTCTAATATAGGTAATGTAACCGGCTATGACATGTTAGAACTCGAAATTTAGGACAAAACAATTATTGCCTCGATAAATTGAAAATAAATATACTCCTAAACAAATTCTTAGCTTGTAAATTGGTTGCTAATGTCTGATATAAATATCTAATACGCATGTGCTTGTCAAATAACGCTCAATAATCGAATCTTATGATTCTAAAGCAACACGATCAAGTTATCAGCATTATGTATTTGAAATATATAAAAGTTTTTATATATAAAGCCATTATAATTCAAATTTTATGGGATATAAAAGAATATCTTTTAATTATTTACGTTTTTCTACGGCAGGAAAATTATGACCATGGGGCTCCATTGGAATTCAAAAATGAAATTATAACATTATCACAAATCGAGCATCTAAATCTGGTCAGATTTTATGGTTACATCGATCATGCTGGTGAGTGTATTATCATGCTAAAATATGTTACTAACGGAACCCTTCGTGAACATTTAGATGGTAAATGCAGCTACACGAATCTCGGTTATTGGTTTCATATCCGAGTATAGATTCTTGTTTTTTAAAGTTTTTTTGAAAAAAAAAATAATCGTTTGTTCCAGATGAAAAAATGAAGCGTTTGTTCCAGATGAAAAGATGAAGTATATTAAAAAATGAAACGTTTGTTCCTAATTTTGAGTTGTAACCTGTCCTAACCGGTCACATGACCTATATTGGAAAAGTTTAACCAATTTTTATAGCGATATTAGTAATAAAATTAGTACATTACTTAGATGTGTAAATGATGGATAATATATTACCAATATATGGACTTAACCCATAAATATATAACTAAGCTAAATTAACATGCTATTAGGTGTATGCAAAAACACCAATCATGCTTCTAGTTAGGATACTTAATTTTAGATTCAAACAAGGCCTTTTTTCACCCATAACAAAACCTGCCCGACCTATCCATCTTGCTACTTATACTATTAAAAATGCTCCATGTGGAGTCTAGTTACCAAGTTAATATATCAAATGAGAGTTAAGTCACCTTCTTGTTATTGGTCAGCTATTCCACCTCCCGAGTTTAGAGGATATCCTTTGTCAAATTATAATACCAATGGAGGATTCGTTTGGTTTGGTTTGAACAAAACTCAATATACACATTTTAAAAATTAAGTCATTCTTCAAAGCATTCTTCTAAATATAAATTTAGAAGAGTGGTAACTGTTTTGTAATGACATTATTTTCATTCTACAGATTTGATGTTCTAAAAGAATTATGGATCATGTTATTGTTGGTGGTGGTTAAATACACAAAGCTCAAACAATGTAAAGGTGGTATGTTTATACCACATGATACAAGGAAGAGCAGTGGGACATACAGGTTGTATACCCTGATGTTGATTCATTTTTGAAGGCAAGCACCTTTTGAACTCTTTGTAGTTTGTAACTATGATAAAGGTTCATATATATATCTAACAAGTGATTTTTACTCGAATGCCCATTCATAGCAAAGATAAAATTAACTTCATTTTTTGTTACAGGTATACCTGATGTAAGAGTTGCAAATCTTATTTTAACTTGTATCGAGATGTGTGATCATGAGCAGCCTCGGGACGCCCAATGTGCACTAGAGAAGTTAGTGGAAGTTAGTGCAACAAGTGACAACAACGACATAGGAAGCACATTTGGTACTGGATGGAGAAAACACTTTATAAAAACTCCACATAATTTATATGTTACGATAATTTATATGACATGTCTAATATCACTTTTGATATTTCATGAACATAATTAATGTTTAATATCACTTGTGATATTTTAGAAACAAACAAGTATATCTTGTAACCTCTTAATATGATATTTTATTGCTTTGTATATTTTTTGTATATTATCACCTATGTGTTTTGAAAATATTTGATTGCACTGAAATATCAGTTGATATTAAAAGTTAAAAAAGATACTTGTATGTTTATCAAATATCACAAGTGATATTAGACATTAACTATATTTATGAAATATAAGTGATATTAGACGGTGTTACGCCGTCGGTGAATTCTTATCGTTAATTATTGTGAGTTGGAAATCTGTTGGAAACACAACAATGCTAATTTAATGCTACACTTGTTTGAATTTGAGAATACGTCAAATTTTATTTTCATAGTTTGCTACAGAGTCTAAACGTGAAATAATCTGTTTATAAAAGGCCTTTAACTCCAATATGTAATTCTTTGTGTTGCTTCTTTTTGTCTTTAATTAAATTCTCGCCGTTTAAAAAAAATTATGTGTACGAAATATCACAAGTGATATTACACATGTTATATAACAAATATCACAAGTGATATAAAAACTATGATATGAGAACTATATTTATGAAATATCACAAGTGATATTAGACACGTCATGTAGCATATATATGACATGGGACATTAATTGTATTTATGAAATATATTAGACATGTCATATAACATATATATCTATATGACATATGATATTAGAGATTAAGGATGTTTATGAAATATCATAAGTGATATCGGTTCCGACATTGTAATAGATAAATAAATACTCAATTATAAACTCATAACTCAATGCATTTAACTTATTTTTGCATCCTTTATTTTATATATATTCATGCACTTACAAATTCGGGTAGATCCGAAATTGACATAACATTTCTGCTTGCAGTTGGCACGACATAACTTTTGCTATTGTAAGAGAGGCCTCTTTGACTTCTTGTTGTATATCATTACAAGAAAAACACGGATGCTTAGAACTTGCAAAAACGTATGTTAGCGGTCTTGAGTCATTGATGTGTTTGATTTCCGTTTCTCATGCTTTAAATTAAAAATAAGAAACGACTTGTTTTTTTCGAAGAGCATGCTTTGTCACAGTGTTAAGATGCTCGAACTGTCGAAAAAGTATAGAAAGTTCCTCGATTTCTATTTCGCAACTAGGTGAGCTCTTGTTATCTTCAGTTTGACTGATCCATTCTCTCAACCTCGACACCCTAAGTAGAGTAAAAAATCACATGAATATGTTTTTACATAATAGATATACATGCACAATGGAAGTTATCATGTTAAATTTGTATTCCTAGGAAAGCATTTCAGTCAGTGATATTATATAACAAATATCGCTAATGATATTAGACATTAACAATGTATATGTATATCACAAGTGATATTAGACATGTCATATAACAATATCACTAGTGATATTATGTTTATGAAATATCACAAGTGATATTAGACATGTCATATAATAATATCACTAGTGATATTAGACATTAACTATGTTAGTGAAATATCATAAGTGATATTTGACTTGTCATAAAACAAATATCACTAGTGATATTAGACATATAATTAGTTTTATCCACGGCTTGTCCAACTAGCTTTGCACCAATGTTTTCAAGTGGGTCTTCCAACTCGACCTCTAAGCCAAGAAAATGCAGCATTAGCACATCATACATGTGATAATCCAGCTACTTTCAACAAAGTGATAATCCTCTAACAAGAGATCTACCACGTGGGTGTTAGCTGAATAACAAAGCGATAACCATTTCTCATTTCTGAGAAAATATGTCACAAGATGAAATACATATCAAATGAGTAAAAAATCAATAATTAGCATGATATTTGGAATCGCTAAAAGAAACAATAAATACATTTGAGCATAAGTTTTATAGCAGTTAATGATCCCATAGATATAAAAAGCATGTTTTGCCAATAGCATGACACCAAGATATACACATTAGTTGACATCGTGTATGAGACACGCTTAATCATTATAAAGGTGAAGCTATTAAGATTAATAAATGAATTATAAAATAACTATACACGACAAATATTGGCTATATTCTAATGGAGTGCAGTGTGTTGTTACGAACAAAGAACATCAGCAGAGATACCTTTAGGGAGATGCACTATTCAATTGGGAATCGCCACTAGGTGAAGTATTCTGTGATTGGGAACTCAAACTTGAGGATTAACCGGTGAAGGAAACAACATGCTCCTTGTTATCAACAAAACTTTTGACAAATTGGCATTGGACGTGTTTACATCCGAAAACCCTTCAAGAATCTGGTCCACAAGACTCATTGAAGGTCTGCTATCTTCTTCATCTTGAATACACCAATATGAAACTTTGAGAACTTTAGTATACTTCTTCAACGCTAGCATCACGGTTTAACCTACTATCTAACAGGCTAAAGATATCACCTCCCATGATAAGAACGTTAGCAGTCAAACTAGGGAAAAACGTATATCAGATTGCTCTGCGTTTCTCTTACCGTTTACTTAAAAAACACCATTCCATAGCTAAAAACACTTGCTTTGGCTGTGATAGCCACCCTTGATAACCATTTATCTGTCCAAAACTCTTCCTAATCATGAGTCCCACTGAAAAATATATAATCAGACTACCTTGATATCAATATAGGTTAAATCTAATCACCAATAATGGTCAAATGGTCTTAATGACATAACATTGTCAGTCGTCGTCCTGTTTCTACTGTTGGATCTTTTTGAGGAATATGATGTATCATCCTGCATCACATTTCCAATTATAATATATCATACACACTCATTACAACATTCTGAAGATAATCATTTATACATCTACTGAATATTCTCCTACCATATTAAGTATCGTTCATTACTAGTTTTAGGATCACTACAAACACACCAGAAGCAAACTGATCCAGTTTACAACTTTACACACATAGACCAGGTACATCAGTTTACAAAAGTGACATATCATTTCACTTGTCATAGTTATTTATGCTTCTTATCTTATAATGACATAATTTCAATTCAACCATACCTAATTAAAAGCATTATTTTTTATAACTTATCTTAAGTTTAATCGAATAGAAACTTGTTAGGAGCTTTTGATTTCCTTTTCTTTTAGATAAAGTTTTCAGTTGGCCCATTTGAAAAAAAAAATCAAATGGAAACCGACATCATCTGACTTTAAAATACCTCTAATTAAGATAAGTCTCGCAATCAATTGGGAACCATTAATCACTACCTAACAAATACCATTGAGTAAACACAAACACAAATTGATCTAACTAACACAAAATTAAACCCTAACCTCATACTAAAATCAATTGTAATAAAAATACACATTATATAAACATTTACAATAATATCAATTAAGGACGGATAATTAATAATGGAAACGCTAGGTATGAACAATTAGATACAAAATGTTAAAACTAACTGATTGTAAAAAATGTCTTCTTTAGTTTCGAATTCTATTGATGTTGGTTTGTTAGGCCCATGGTGGTGACGTCGGGTGGTGGTTCCGATGATTCGCGAGAATGGAGTGGGGAGACTGAGAATAGAATGGAATGGAGATTTTTAGTGGGAACGGGTGGGAAGAGAACTGAGAAGCACACAAGTAGTGTGTGAAAATTTTGAAGCAAATGAGCAACGAAAAAAAAAGTTACAACTTTATATAGTGGGAGGAATTAGGAGTAAGTTTAACTAAATCTTACATTAATCACCACGCTTAGATTAAAACTAAATAGAAGGTAAGGATTTGTCCCTTAGTTTTGATTAAAAAACAAGACTCTAAAATAACTTTTCTACTGCAAGTGTAGAACGATCCGCTCTATACAGCCGGTGTTCATGCTTTTAAGTAATAATGTTTAAGTTGGGAATATATATATATGACATTATCCCTTTCATTATTTACTACAGTAGTTTGCTTTTAAAAATAATTCTACACTTAAAAAAAAGATAATATATATCCTGTCACACACACATAAAAAATTAAACATCATTTTAAACAGCAGATTATTTTCCTGAATATCGTTTCTATATTTGTGTTTCGTTTATCTTGTTCTCTTTTATAAATTGCATATTACGAAGTACTTCAAAACAACTTAATACTATCTACAAGTATTGTTATATTAGGCGTGATCAGCTGTGTTATGAACAAAAATTACTGTGCATGCATTTACGTAAAAGCTTACAAAATAATATGTATATATATATGTGTGAATTTGTCAGTTTGTTGTAGTCACTTTCGATTGTCATGGAAGAACGTTTGGCATTACTATCTTCAGATAAGTTTTTGAAAGTAAAACCAAACGGTGTATGCAGAATTGAATCAGTACTATACTTACTGCTCATGAAGATATGGACCCAAATGAAATAAATCAAATGTAGTTACAAAATCAAATAAACAACGTTTTCTATGAGTCTCAGCCAAAAAAACAGTGTACCAAAGCGTCAAAATGACCACAACCAAGTCACTAAATCTAATACACACATACCATATTGTAATCCTTCTTCTCGCTGCATCCTTCGCGCTCATTAGCTCTAAGACCATCGTGGAAACATTACCTGGCTATCCCGGTCCTCTGCCTTTCACGCTAGAAACC
The DNA here is from genome assembly GCA_025667525.1 of Glebionis coronaria. Lineage (NCBI taxonomy): Eukaryota > Viridiplantae > Streptophyta > Magnoliopsida > Asterales > Asteraceae > Glebionis > Glebionis coronaria. The sequence goes on from CM046876.1 coordinate 191,012,984, forward strand.
GGGTATGTTTGTTTTTAGCGAAATGTACATATGCATGTGAAACATCGGACGTGATGAATATAGGACGTACTACTATGTTTGCTAATTATAGATGCACCTTTTTTGGCCATGCTAGCTTAATGGCACATTTTTTTATTATTTCAGAGTTATGCTCATGTATGTATAGAGTGGATCAGGTATATTGGAGTTGGAGAAGATGAAACCGTGCAGCTATTTTACTTCTTTGTAGAGTCAGAAGGGAACCCGGAGGAGGATCCTCTCATAATTTGGCTTGCTGGAGGACCTGGTTGTAGCAATCTTCATGCCTTCTTTTTTGAAATCGGTATTAAATTATGTCGTACTACGGAACTACAAATATGTAGAGTGTCATGTCATCTTCTAAATTATAGTAAAATTTACATGTTTTGTTAGGTCCTCTGAAATTCGAGAATGGAAACTATATAGATGATGTCCCAGCATTACAGGTGGACCCATATTCATGGACAAAGGTACATGTAATATGATTTTGTGTAATTAAGTTAAGCTTGTTGTGCTAATCATATTGTGATCCAGTTACTTATGTGGTTTCAAAGTTAGCGAGCATCATATATTTGGATGGCCCGGCATTAACCGGATATTCATACACAACTACTTTAGAAGCTGCTCACTCGAGTGATACATTATCAGCATCACAAACTACTGAATTTATCAGAAAGGTTGGATAGAAGTTAAGGAAATTTTAACTGTACATTATGTTTCTATGATGGATTCCTATTGACTTAAGGTTGCTTACTATATATGCAGTTTGTTCGGGATCATCCAAGATTTTTACAAAATCCTATGTATGTTACGGGAATTTCTTATTCAGGGATTGTTATTCCAATAATCACCGAGGCATTATATAAAGGTGTTTAATGTATTTTGTTATAGCATTCTTTATCAAGTTCCATCACGAGTTCCTTAATACTGTTCGTTTTTTATACATTTCCTTGTTTTACAGGTAACGAAGAAGGTTTAGAGCCTGCTATAAATATTAAGGCAAGCACATTATGCGTAAAACATCTATTTTGGACTAGTATCTTGTGCCTGAAGTTTAGAAATTGCAGGGATACATGGTGGGGAACCCGTTGACTAATAAACGTAGTGACTTCAACTCTCGGTTTGAATTTGCTTATACCATGGCACTTATATCTAAAGAGTTATTTAAGGTAACCAGAATCTGAATTGCATATGAGATGCATTTCAACACTTCAAAAGTTACTGATAAAATTATTGCAGAAAACAAGGAAAGATTGCAATGGAGACTATGCAGACGTTGATGATAAAAACTATCTATGCTTGCTAGGTATCAATGAAGTCAACAAAGTAAGTGTAGTTCATAACTTTTATGTTAATTGTCAACATGTTTCACGTGTTATCACCTCGCCAGCTGATATTCTGCTATGTCGATCTATTGTCAGCGTTTAGAAAACATTAACAAATCACAAATTCTAGAACCTAAATGTAATACAACAACCACCGATTTGCATGAAAGTGCAAATCCAATAACAATGGAATACCAGAGACTCCAATGGGCCAATCGAATTAAAATGGTTGGTCCGAAATCGTTTCTCAATGACGCCTCTTGTCAAGTACGTTGTATTCACGTTCTCTTACTGATTTATCATTCTGTCTTGGTGAATATATAATAAAATATGCAATATTATTCTCTCCACAGGTTAATTACTACTATGCATCACTTTGGGCCAATAATAAAAAAGTTATGAAAAAACTTGGTGTGCGAAAGGTATGTTAAACACACAGTAACAAAAATGGGGAGAAAACTTGTCGTTAAGACTAAATCATCGTATACAAGCAATAAAAATTATCTTATTGGCTAATACATATGATTTGATTATAATTAGGGAAGGATAAATGAAACAACACTATGTAATATGGATATGAAGTACGAGTCTGGTGACCGTTTTTTGCCACTATATGAGTTCAATGTCCCCAGCAGTATTGTCTATCATGAAGAGCTAATTAAGCGTAACTGTCGAGCCTTGATATTCAGGTATTATTGCAAGTTCCTTGCCCATGTTTGTCTTCCCTAATAGTACTGTTTCAGTATAGCGACTAATATGTTACTACGTATTTTATAATGAGCCAGTGGAGATCACGACATGAGTGTTCCGCATATAGGGACACATGACTGGATAAATTCTCTTAATTTGACAATCACAGACAGCAACTGGGATGCATGGTATTCTAATGGTCAAGTAGCTGGATATAAAACCACCTACGTCCGCAATAACTATACTCTGGTATTTGCTACCGTAAAGGTACAAAAGATTATTGTTATTATCAGTTATATTTAAGGATATACATACACAGACAGGCACGGTCTATTATGTACAGAGGTGATGAAATTATGTGTACTGTTATAATTACACTTTCTGCAGGGAGGAGGTCACACGGTTCCAGAATACAAGCCTAGAGAATGCTTTGACATGATTGAAAGGTGGTTTGCTCATAAACCCATTTGAACCAATAGCTCAATTCATGCCTCAAATCATTTGGAGGGTGTTCATAATAAGAATGTCTCAGTCAGTTATGAGTAGATCGATGTGGTTGGAAGTGAGAGTTATAACCTTGTCTAATTAGCATGGGAATCGGATTAACCTTGTCTAGTCTCGTGGTATAGCAAGGTTTGTAAATCGCACGAGGCAAAAAAATTCTATGCTAATCATCATAATATTCCCCATTTTACTAATTTGGCAGTGTTGTAACCGATCTACTCTAATTAGTAAAAGTCCTTTAAAACATGAATTTATATTCCAACAATAATTGCAAATGTTTCTGCAATGAACTGACACTCAGTTATGGTGTATTATTGGGAAAAAAACAAGAAGATAACAAAGGCCGTCATGTTTATAACCAGTTTTGTTTTCCTCTCCTGTTTAGCGAGGTTTCTTCTATGTTGAACATCCGTCTTTATAAATAAAGAGTTCGTATGTTGGATTTATGAGCATGCTTAAAAAGATTTATGCTTAGAAAGAGTAGATATAAATTTGATCAACTGCTTCAATTACTAGTATAGAGTGGGTCGCCAGCATAGGCGGTCCTCTCGTGATGAAACCATGTAAATGCTCGAGTTAATAGACTTTCTTGATCAGTTACCTGTTCTTCCGTGGTATCTTAAGTTATTTTCAACAAAAGGCGTCTTGTACTTCTATTTTGCGGCAAAAAAAGGTACTGCACTAACAAATTTAACATTTTAAACTTGGGAACCTGATGTAAATCAACTGAATGATATTAAGTGAGGTTATATGTGAGTACTTGAACAAGGTATAAAATTAATACAGCCTAAAACTGCAAAGCTAGGGCCAGTGTACAGAGTACTTTTTTGCTAATTGAGGATTTCCAGTTGTGCCCAATGCCAACTTCATAATGGTATATTTTTATCTTCAAGTTGTTGATTCAATAGATGTCACCAAAACACCAAAGCATCTAGGCTTGAAACATTTACATATCTGGATTTGCTTCTTCTGGTATCACGGTCAACCTAACACTAGTGTTTCTGCTTCTTTTTACGATAACATGTAGTGGCCTTCCAACTTTATCCCCCATAATCTCAATCACCTGTCACAAATACCATCAGATATCATGAAGGCTTACAAATGATGTTATGCTCAAGTTGGCAAATAATCAATTTGGAAAGTACATTATATTGATAATGGGTAAAACAGTATATATTGCCAAAAAAAAACACATGTCAAATGGTTTGAAACGATTTAATGGTCAAAAGTCACCTAACACGTATGCTTACAACTTTCCTAAAGTCTACTAATCAATATTTACCTTTATAATCTTTTCTCACAAAAAAGACATGAGGTTGATGGGCCGAACTGATATGATCAGTTAATATTAAGTTACCTGTTTGACCCACAACAATTATCGAACCCACATGGCCCCCTACTTTGTGAATATGTCTAGTGGACCTTCCTACTTGACCCTATCTCTTACTTCTCTTAAAAAAAGAAACATGTGTGACAACTTATACACTTTTCTAACAGCGATTAACTAGTTGGTGTGTATCAACCATACCTCTTTTATGCTTCCAACGGGCTTCCCCTCAAATTCCACAACGACATCTCCTGGACGGAAACCAGCTCGTTCCGCAGGGGATCCTGGGCTTACCTGCATAGAAAGGCAACTTACTTACTACAGCCGGAAATTGGTACATTATCATAAATAAGAATAATATTGTAGTGACTTTAGCCATCCAAATTCAGATATACATTCTCTACTAGAACGGGAAGTTCAGAATTTGATCAGTAATAATGATTCGCAGTACCACATAGTGGTATTGGCTATACTAGATTTTCTGATGAGTTATATGGGCTGCCCGAAGTTTTAGGGTTCTAGCATAGTGGTCGAACATTAACTAAACTAATACATCATACGAGTATATTTGGGTTGAAACAGGACCCCTTTCCCAGTCAATATTTTATGCTAATTTAGGTAAAAGTTTACATATATCGAAAATTATACACACTTCACTTTCATAACAAAAGTTGTAGAATCAGAGTGGTTACTATGGACATGATACACCAATAAGAAGAAGCGTACCATAGGCACAAGAACACCTTTCGTAACATCCGGGAACAAAACATCGTTTTCCTTGAGCTGAGCAACAATCATATCGTTGAGATCAAGCATTTTCAGACCAAGCCAAGGTCGAACAACTCTCCTGCAAATAAAGTCTACAATAATTAACTCAAATATAAAAAGACATGTAGGGTAAAACCACTCCCAGGTCAGATTTAGATTTTGGTAAAAGACCAAAGAAAACGCAGCTTAAACTACTACCTATTAGTAACATATTAACGTTCTATTCACTTATTGCATCGTAAACAATGCTTACCCTTTTGTTTTGAAATGCTCAATAATTTTGGATACAGAGTCAATTGGTACAGAAAAGCTCAATCCATCAGCTGCCAACACTTTCATGATGTTAACACCTATAACTTCCCCATCGATATTCACAAGGGGTCCACCGGAGTTACCCTGCACCAAAATAATCACAAGAAAGTTAGATTCATTTACAAATTCAAACAGATGAGATAATGATAAAAAAAAAATTAAAAAGAAAGGTAAAGTACCGCATTGATAGCACAATCAGTCTGTAAATACTCTCTCCTCATTCCTCCAAGGCCCAAATCACTGCTCTTACGATCAACACAACTGAAGACAATGTTTGCACACCAGTTATAGGTTTAATCTTTCCATCACATTGTCCGCCAATAAAAAGTAAAATAGCCAACATAGATTATCGTAAACATAATCATGGAGATTATTATTTATCTTACCTTACAATACCAGCTGTGATTGTGTTCTGAAGAGATAGGGGACAGCCCACAGCTACTACCCAATCACCAGGACGTAGTGTACTTGAACACCCGAGTTTGGCAGTAGGCAGTGGAGTTTTAGAATTTATCTTGACAATAGCAATATCAGAATGCAGATCTGCATTCACCACTGTACCCTCAAAACTACGGCCATCTTGTAATGTCACGTCAACCTGCAACATAATATAGTAGTGATTTTACGACTGGTACAAGTTCCAAACAGTATGGCATTAAATCCCGTAAGTGTTAGGTATTGTTACTCAATGAAAAGGTTATGGTGACTCCTACTCTGCTCTTTGCAGACTTGCACAGGCACACAAGCAACAGATACTCATTGCAGACTATGGGGATGTTTGGATGTGCATTTAAACTAATTATATGATACTCAATGATCAATTTTATTAAAAGCAGTTAATCCGATAGTGTTTTCTATTGCTTGAAGTAGTGACAATCAGATAATCAGTTCTCCAAGTACTCTTCAAAATTCTTTTCATTTTATTATTAACAACATTGAGAATGTTAGAAGTAAAAAAAGGGGCTAATAAACTAATCTTAGCAAAAATCAACTAATTTACCGCAGGTGTAAAACTGATTATCCAAACCTGGCTACGTTACCGCTAAACAAGCATATAATCGAAATAAAATTCTCTCGTTCAAAACTGATTATATTAACTTGAAACACAATAATCAGATAGTCATTTTTTTTGTGTGACGTAACCATACTTTTCATCTGACTAACGTTAACAACTCATTCCATTCCATTACAGGTGTAAAAACTATAACAGTAACATTTCTAAGACACTGGCTGGTTGCTTACATATTAACAACATTACAAGATTGTTTTTTTCTTCTTTCGTCTAAGTAGATGTTAGTTAAGCATGTAAATATGGGCTTACCTTCCCTTTGGATGAAGAAGTGAAGCCTTGAAAATCAACAACCACGTGAGCACACGTCAATATAGTACCATCACCATCTATAATGGTTCCAGATCCAATGCTCTTTCCCACAGTCATCCCGTGGAAACCTTCAAACAACTATCATTTGTTTTAAAAGGATACCACAAACTTCAAGTTGTAATTTATAATCTCAAGAACAAACCTTTTGGAACTGAAAGATTGACAACAGCAGGGCCAATTTTAGCAGCTGCATTGGCAATTGTGTCCCGACCTAAACACCCACAACAGGGTTTTGGCGATTCACTAGCCTCTTTGAAGGGCACTCCTTTATTTACATCAGCTGCCGGAGGGGAACTAACACTAAAGAAGGATAAAGGCGGATTCCCTACAAGGATACCATACAGCTTATAAAACGACTAACCAAGTAAATGAATGAAATGACAGACCATATACCTAGGGAAGGAATTGGGGAGTTGGGAATAATGTCTGGCAAAATCCAAGGAGAAGATAATGTGTTACGCAGTAGTGCTGGAACGGAAACTCGTATTGATCTATCTGTAATACGTCCATATAATCATAACATCAGATATACAAAAATACAAGGTAAAATAAGAACAAGGAAGAGTCTTAAATTGTTAATGGGGTGTTTGTTTCGACTTATATGTGGGCTTATGAGCTTATTTGATTTCGGCTTATATATTTCATAAGCCACAATTTTCCGGCTTATTTTGAGACTTGTGTGTTAAATTGGGGCTTATGAAACATAAGCCGAAAGCAAATAAGCTCATAAGACGAAACAAAGAGCCCCTAAAAAACTGACCAGTAGAATGATTGTTATTGTTAACAAGTTGATAAGCAACTCCTGCTGATCCAGCAATTGCAACCAAACGAATTAATCCATAATCCTTTGAAGAAACTTTTCTCTGCAATTTTTATAAAAAAAAGTTTAAAAAAATTAAACCATTGAATTAAAAGAAATGAATTGTGTAAAACATTATTACCATGAATTGCCTCATCATTTTGAAAACAAGAAAAGTCAATTTTCCCAAAACCCTAACTGACTAACTAAAGTCTAAAACCCTCCTGATGAATCAACGTGACCTACAAGAAAATAAAACATTGGATTTAGTCCCGTCACTTTTTTTTTTTTTTTTTTTTAAATAAATAATCTAATAACTCTTTTTGCCATAACAACTTTTTAAAGTTGTTAGTTTTTTATGTTAAACAAGTAGCTCTTAAATAAAAAGTTGTCTGATAAAACTTTTTAAATTGTCAAGAGCTGTTAAAGCTGTAGGTTACTGATATACCCTCTAATCATATTATATTTTATTTAAATATGTCCTTTTAAGTAATTTTGCATCTTAATTTTACAGTCAACAGCTAATATACCAAACACTTTTATTAAAAATACAGCTTTTTAGTAAACAACTTACAGCTAACAGCTTACAGTTAACAGCTTACAGCTAGTTTTGCCAAGCATATTTGGTTTTAATTTTTCTCGAGTTGGTTTGGGTCAATTTCAGGTCAAAACAAGGCAAAACACACATGAATAATTGAAGTCGGTTTTGCTCTTATAACTTTGGTTCTAGTTCGGCTTCGCTTTTTGACTTTGTTTCAATTATCGTTTTCGTCAATTTCAATTGTTCGCTCTTATGGTTTACAATAATAGCAGCTTATAGTCCTTTGACCGTAAAAATTGCACAGTCCAACTTTAAGTGGCAAACATTTTCGATTGTTTTGTCCCATCATACAACTTGGTTCACTAACTTATGAGGTTATACACGTCATTTCCCAACACTCCCTAACATTCAAAACCCATTTATCTATGTATTTTTACTCGCAACCTCAAAGTCTAACACGTTCTCTCTCAAAAAACTTCAACTTTTCTTCTTTTTTCCAAAAATCAAACCTTAATGTAACCCTTTATCTTTGTAATTGGAACTTTACAAAATACTAAGGTGGTCGTTCCATTGTGTTACACAAGAGAAAATGGCGTTAACTGATATACGTCTGCAATGCATGGTAAGTATATATTTTTCTAAATCTTTTTCAATGTTGTAGTTTAAAAGGTTTTTCATCGTTATTATTGATTTCCAATGTGATTCGTTGGATTTGTAATATTTTACTTTGTTTTCCATCGAGCCTCGTAACGATGGTGTTTTCACAAAATCACCTAACAAGAGACTCGATGGGATAGATAGTGATGAGTTTATAGTCCATGAAATTAATTATATGTGTTGGTCCCTTGTAAATCGTTATTACTTATCAACCTTAAGTAATAACTCTTTACCAAGACTCAAGTGTGTTGTTTTAACAATAGATAAGAACTATGAACAATTAAACAACAATACCAATAACTTTTCAACGTATAGACTTTTATTAGAATCAAATAAAGAATCTATAACCCACTTTGTTTGCGGAATAACAAAGTGGTTGAATGACAATGGGTTGTGATCTCCTCTACTTAAACGTATAACCAAAGTTAAAGTCTAAGCTCCAATCTAAACGTTCATATGCTTCTTGGCTATATGGTTTAGTTGGTATCGAGAGAGAAAGTTTTCCAGAGTTTCTACTCTTGTATTGATTAACTCTTTCTCTCTCGATGTACACTCCTTTTATAGGCAGTGTAAACTAGGGTTTGCATTTGCATGTTTCAATGCATGGGTTTATCCAGTTGGTGGTTGATGCCCATGCTGGATAAACAGTACAAAGTACATAATAACCTATTCTAGAAAAGATAAAGGTTGTACTTATATCTAAGTATATAAGCAACCTACTTTGACTTAAAGTTATCTTTTCCCGCCTAATGCAAACCATCAGAATACTGAAGAGTCTTAAGTGTCCTAAAGGAGATCGACATCATTCAGTTTGGTATTGTCAAACCAAACTGAACTGAAAGCTCTTCTTCAGTACTTGTTCTTCAGCAACTAGACCGCCTAGTATTTGAAGCGAAGACTCCTTTGTTTTCTAAGTTAACTGGAAGAGGAATGCTGAACGTTCTTCAGCTACAAAGTCTTCAGTATGAACTTTGTTCCTCTGGTCATCCTTCAGCAGATTGGCCTTACTGCTGAGCATGAAACACTTAGGGGGATTTTATATTCAAATCCTAGAGTTGCTCTAGGGTCACTAAATGCTGACCCAACAATCTCCCCCTATTTGGATATACAAATAGCCTAAGTATAATGTCAGTAGTAAGTGAGCACAACAACTTCTTCTTACTTGCACTGAACAATAAAATACTTATAAACATCAGATAATCATTTTTTCATAAACATTACAAATTACAACAACAACAATACAAATGATTATTTAGTTTTCCTTAGGCCTAAGTTCTTTAATAATGGGAGTCTGAGTTGATGGATCTGAGTTTATGTGGTCCAGTATAGCAAGCAAGCACATGATGAAGGTTCTAGCAGTATCAGTACGTCCTGGACCTCTATGTTGAGAGTAAAAGATCCTTTGAACATTCCAGAGAAGTTCATTGTTCATTTCATCGAGGTCACTTATGCCTATAAAGTCTTGACGTTCTTGATGATTGAACATTATCATTCCCAGTTCGGGTTCGTCTAGTACATGGCCAGGGAGATGATTTTGAAACTGAACAAATCCTTTGTATTTCTTTGTAGTGACAAAAATGTCACCCACACCAGGTTGTATCAGATTAGCTCTTTTGTTAAGCTCTAGTATGGGATCTTGGTCCTCTAGAGAAACTTGAGTGCTAATGTTCAGAATCTCACCCAGTCTTTCATGATTTCTCATAAAGTGCCCAATTCTGGTGCGAACTTCATCCCACCTCTTGGATTTCCTTTTCTCAATCTTCACACTCATTTCAGTCCACTCAGTGTAAGAAAGTTCTTTTCCTTGGAAGTTTTCAATGATCTTATCAGTTCCATCACCCCTATAGAACTTGAGATGAATATCACCTCTGCTGGTCAGCATATCAACATTGGTAATTGGTGAGAGATTTCTTCTGTTCAGCCTTGTTATACAAAACTTTTCATATAACATTATCTTCTTGAAAAGATTTACCACTTCAGCTTTCCTTATTTGTTCATACAAGCTCAGCTTCAGATTTCTTATCTTTTCTTCTTCCTGAAGCTTGTATATTTTGTTGAGTTCTTCCTTAGTGGCCACCCCAGCTTTGATCAGTCGATCATTCAGTGTATAATCTCCTTTGTTCTTAGGTATGGAAGGGGGTGAACCACTATTAGTTGTTTATCCACTTGTGGTCAGCCCATCCACATGATCATTCTTGGCTGATGACTCCCCCTTACCCTTTGCTGGGCTCTTTTCAGTAATTGGTGACTCATAGACAACAGGTTGTTTCTAAGCCTTCTTTTGGGCATGTTTCTGAAAGAGCTGTTGGATGGTGTTTTTCTCCCCCTCAGCAGAAGACTGCCCAGCAGCTTTTGATGACCCACCAGCAGGGAAGAGGCCACAAATATGATCAAGAGTGGCAGATACCTTGGCCAGCATGGCTGGGACATTTTCAAGAGCATTTAATTTCTGTTGAACCTCATCAGATAGGGTGTAAAACCCGCATTTGAATCAGAATATTAAATACGCAGTTTTGTTTTTAATAAACTATATAGGCATTATTTAACAAACAGAAATAAAAACGCTGGAATTCAGAAATAAAAGCGCGGAAATAAAATGAGAGCATACAAACAAATAAATAGAAAACTTTATATAAAAAAGAAATAAAGGCCGATTTTGGTTTTAAATAAAAGAAAGGAAAAATTTGTGCTAAGCCCATTTTGTACAAAATATATGCGGGGGTTCCCTTTTGAATATATCAGGTCGAACAAAAAAAGAGAACTAGGGTCACTCCTTGTCCCCGCCGACACAAAAAGACAAAAAAAAAGTGGCCGCCGGCAGAAGGGAAGAAAAGAAGGGGTTTGTTTGTGTTTTTGACCTTCAATTCGAATATGTTATTACTACTCTGTAACCATGCAGCATAGGTAATTCCACCGTTCCTTTTCTTTTAATAATAACGAGTCCATGAGGGTTTACAGCAAGGAATCATATACATTTGTAAAAACAGTCTTGAAATTAAGCAAACCCTGGCTGTGTTTTGTGTGGGTTTCAGGAAAACCGAGAGTCTATGACTCTCGGTAGTGGTTATCTCTTTGTCCAGCCCGAACAGTAACAAATCAAAAAAAGGGATGGTCGGTTGTTGTAACATGGAACCCAGCTGAGACCTTAAGGTCTCGGTGGTATTTTTGTTGGGCCGACCGAAGGCAGAAACCCCAACTGGGGCGTGTTTGTTTAAGAATATAAGGGTCGGGTTTGAGTAGCTTAACAAAGTCGAGGCCCTGAGGTCTCGTGGCCTCACTCCCTGCCCATCCGTGACCCATGCAGGGGCGGCAAAGGGCTGCGTTCGACCCAAAACAGCCAAACAAACCCAACCAGGCTGTTTTTAAAGTAAAGGGTGTTTGGGACTGTCTAAACAATAGGAAACACACAAGATCAGTGGGAGAATAATAAAGGGTAGTGGGAAAGGTTTTGGACAGAAAAATAACAAGTTTAAAGTAAGGTTAGTGACGGTTTAGTGACACAAATTTCCGTCGCAGAATGGTTATTGATAGTTTTTAAATATCAGCTTTTAGTCACACAATTTTTAGTGACAGTTTTTTTGTCGTTAATTCATATAGGCAGATTTTATATATATTTTTTAATTGTTTTAGTGCGACCGAGAAGGGATATCTCGGTAGGCTCGGTATATAGTTTAAACAATAAAAATGAAGCTTTTAAATTATACCTTTTATTACTTACTTTTATAAATGTTTTAATTGTATATTTAAATGAGTTAAATTAAAATAGTTTTATAATATTTAAAAGGGTATAATTTTATTATAGAAATTATAAACGATTTTAAAAACTTTCTAATTTAGAAAACTTTCTATTTTTAGCAGGGTTACCGATTATAGTATTAATATCATGTCAGAATACGTTTGTACCGTAATTAATAGTAGATCGATAATACATTAAAAAGAATTATAAGAAAGATCAGATTTATTAGTTAACATACGTAAAGAAGTTCAGAAATAAATAAATAAATGAGAAGCTGATAAGATCAGTAAATTAAATAAAGATCAGATAACTTATTCGCGTCTATTATTATTGTAGCTTTCGTGAAGCCCGAGTAGTGTTCGTTCAGTCTTCCTTCAATCAGTTACTGGACAAGAGGTACGGATTTTCCATCCTTTCAGTAAGGACTTCCCTTCTATGCATGATTAGGATTTCCCGTATGCAGCCAAATATTTTCCCCAGTACATGTTATAAATTATCTGAAATTGTTTTAATAACTAAGATATTGCATGAGCCTTCTATACAAGCATGACCAGTCAGTAGTACTAGTTACGGAGGTACCGTAACCATGACACTTGAGGCACCGGTGTCATGACTCACCTGTGGGAGAGTGATATCCCGCAGTGTTCCACTCAGCTCAGCTTGGCCATTTTATTAGTATTATTAGTGGGGCGTATGGATGCATCCTAGGCTTATCAGTTTATAGTTATCAGGTGAATGTGGTGTGTGTTCTACATCCTTCACATTGGAGCTGATCCCTCCACCCAGCACAGTAATTAGAGGTCACCCCTCTACAACATGATGAAGTCACCCATCCAGTTATTCATGCAACAGTTGTTACAGCACATGACCTATATAAGCTCTTGGCAATTAAAATACAGTAAATACATGTTTTCAAATTTAACAGATAACAGTTCAGTTTTATTATTTATAAATCAGACTTATCAGATTTTCTACAGTTTTCATCACACTCCGTATATCAGTCTTCAGCTTCAGTAATTATTAATTATTTACAGTTCAGTATATTCTTATCATGCATTATATCCGTTTACTGAGCGTTATGCTCAGCCGTAGTTCTTCTATGTTCTAACGACAAGTACACCAGGACACTCTTAAGATTCTGAGAGCATGTGCATTGGATGGAAGCAATTCAGACTTCTTTACTTTATGCACTTCATTTTTATATTGCATGTTGGACATTGTTCAGTCCTTTCTTTCAATATTTTACTTTTCATGTTTTGAGCTTATGTTGGATTACTGATGTTTGATTCCGGTATTTCCGTTATGGTCAATTAATGTTTTAGGAAATTTACTTTATGCTTTGATGACACGCCATAAATACACGTAACGGTCCACTTATCCAAGTGGGGTGTTACAATTATGGTATCAGAGTTATAGGTTCGACCTATAGGCTCTAAAACTTGACCTGTGACTAGTGGGTAGTCACCAGGAACTTCCCAGATTTTGGCGTTGTTATTTTTCATGTTTCTCATGCATTTATCAGTCAGTTTTATTCAGTTATCAGACGGTTTCCCTAAAGTTTTTGACTAAGAAAAAGGTTGGTACAAGACTGGCCATATTTAGTCGCATGTGCTTTTCTATGAAATTTTGTATTGGTGAACTGACCCATAGGCGTTCACCCTTGCCCGTTCAACTTTTGTATTGGTGGACCGACCCATATGCGTTTACCCTTACTCATTTCAGATACATGTTTTCATTCAAATATTACTGGGTGAACCAGCCACAAACGTTCACCATTCTTCAGGTCAAATTTCCATGTTATTCAGTCGAATGATGTTTTGTAAACCGATCCACAGTTGTTTACCCTTTTCAAATCACGACATTTCATAAACTTTGACAAGTATGGATTGGACTACAATCAACAATATTTAGTCCCAGATTATAAATTTATATACATGACAGTTCTCAGAATATTTTGACAAGTATGGATCGAACCAGAATCGCCCATACTTAGTCACATGTTTTGTTCCTTGAATTCTGTGGATTAAACCATAACAATCCACATCAGTTGATGTTAAACCTTAGTTGATCATACTATTATAGTCTTTATAACAATCTAGTTCGCACAATTTCAAGTTGATGTCGCTTTCACGTTGTTTCAGTTTCATGTCTCCTTACGAGGGTTTTATGTTCCACAGAATGATAATGTCTTCATGCTAAGACACAAAAAGGATTTCAGTAAAAATCCCGTTTCATGATAAATCATGTTTGGTCTCCATCAGTCACGTCTTTATGCTGGCCATTGTTGAAATTCCGTTTAATCATATCCTTGAACCCTTATAAACCGACATTAAGTCTATGCAGGAATTACCAGGCTATCATGTTGTTTCAGTTCAGTTGCTAACCAGTTAAATCAAATTATCTCCGTTGACCATGTCAGACGGTTGACACCAGTATCGATCATATCAGCAAACCTTCAGCGGTACCACATGAACAGTATTCATCGTGTACTTCACGTACAGTATTTCAGGTGTACCCCATGTACCTTACTCCATGTGTACCGTTAATCGATCCTTAATCACCTCAGGCATTTCCGCTTGCCGATATTTTACCAGATGTTGATGCTGCTCGTGAGTTGAAGATTTTGCCAGATGATGATGCCGCTAACACTTTGAAGACCTCATAAATGCTGATGTTGTTGATACTTTGGAGATTTCTTAAGATACTAGTGCTGCTTATACTATGAAGACTTTGCAGAATAAGGACAAAAACTATAAATTTGAAATTTCTGACAAGAATAAATTTCAACCATCAGACACTACTATTCCATCCCATACTTTTACCTTCTCAGCTAGATGTCACACTTCACTCAACTAACCTTTTATTCAGAAGAGTGGGAACCGAAACCCAGCCGGCCACTCAGCAGAATAGTTACATGGATCACAGTCATGATAATGACCGTCATTAATTGACAGACAAAGCAGTAGTGACAACCACCGTGCTTATAATTAATCAGTTAGTAACCGTCAGAACTCCGGAACGGACGTGACCAGAAATATAGAGGTCAGCAGTTTAACCGGTCCGCCAACCCTAGCAGTTACCAGAAATTCTTAACCTTGTGACACATTAAAATACATGTCCAGACAACAGTCAAGACACAGGTCTTAGGTATTATTCAGAAGACACATGTTAGGAAACTAGTCATGGTACACGTCATACGAATATCTTTGTAAAGTATGAGTCAGAACTCATAAATCCATATGTTTTCTAAACCATGCTCTCAGAAATTCAGGGTACCCTCCAAGGGGGTATACCCGTCTGTTATGCCACGCCTAAATTAGACCATCATAATTCAGTTACCACCACTGCAGTATTATTCAGGTTAGACACGCAGTGTTCATCCTGTGAGGTTACAGGCGAAACCATTAAGTGGAAGTTGTCGCGTTTACTTCACGTATTTATATGTCAGCTTTATCTTAAATCAAGTATTATCTACCTCCCAGCCAGAAAAGACTCCATAATATCACCCATATTTATTAAGGTTTTCCTTTCAGTTAATGACGAGATCCGTCTTACTAAGTCCTAAAAATATTCACTATATTTTTCCAGAAGAATCAGTACAAATTATTCTGATTATAAGCGCGTGACTTCTTAGTCCATAGCTACGAATACTTTTAGCTACCAGTTATAAATTCACTTCTGACACCCTTTAAATTCATGATCAGCAGGTTATAAAAAAAATAAAAATCCCAAAGGTCATTCCAGAAGGTTTTTCAGAAATTCCTTCCTAACCACGAGACATGGTTTAACATAGAACTTGTCTCAAGAACATAACCTATTTTCAAAACTCTTTATCGCAGGGCTTCGGCTAAATTAAAAGAGTTGCAGCATTAGCTTCTAGAGTTACCAGAACGAGGCTTAATCGCCCTAGCACATCACCAGAAGGTGCACCATTTTTTGTCCATCCGAAAGAAGGCCAGTAACATGAGATCATGTATCCACCACCGGAAAATTTACCAGATCACCATTATTAATTGATATTCATTCTACGTATAGAAGGTTCATCTGACCAGCTATGATGTCTTAAACATCTTGCCAGAACCACTTCTCGTTCATGCTACCATCAGTGACGAGAGAAAGAACATGATATTTTCCAGACTGCTTTTGCACATGTTATGGTCTCTCCAAATTTTGATTTATACTTCTGAGCTCCCTAATGCTCCAACTATAATATGAAATTTATGAATAATTTTTTTTATGACTTCACAGACAAAATCGTCAGCATGCTTTTGATAACATCCTGATCTCCTAAATTCTAGAGAAGTACAAAAGAATCACCTTCTCACAGTTGTACAGAATCTCTGATAGGAGAAAGTTATATAAGCAGCTTCCTAGATGTGAATCCCAGTTGAACAAGGTGACATTTCTGAGCCACCCTATTTTAGCAGAAAGAAATTTCAGACAATCATGCTGATATGAGTGAAATTACTCATATCAATTGTATCAATAAACAAACATAAAATGCATAAAATGTATGAATATAGCCTTGTATGTGCATGTTTTATTGTTTCGTGTGTGTAGGTACCAAAGTTCGCGAAAACCGGCAAAAACGACACAAGAATGAAGAAAAGATCAACAAAGTAAAAAACAAGCTCGATTCTAGTGGATTTAACTTAAAGGAGAGTATTTGGGCCAAGTGGAACCCACATTTGGTAAATGGGCCTGAAAGCCCAATAGTGGAAATCACTTTATCATTTAATACCCAAAAACCCAATACATAAGCCCAATATTCTTGAATTTTTGGACGGATGAGTGATTAGCTTTTCTTTGATAAACAAAAGTCCATTACGACCCATTCTTAACATGAGTCGGTACACTTTTGGGCCAAGCCCAGTAGGTCAAGTAAACTTGGACGATTTAAACAATATAAGTGAAAAGTTTGTTCACTTTCTTCAGTCAAAACGTTTTATTCACCCCATTCCACTCACACATACGTTTCACACAAACCCCACATACATGTTTCGATATTAACAATGTACTTTACTTTTTCTCTCCTCCCCAACCCCAAATAAACCTGCAAAATTACTATTCCCCCAAACCCTAAAAATACAAATCAATAAATAAATTGGGGCTTTTATGAGACTCGTGTGATTCACACGTTTTGTAATTAATTCCCCAAGTTAATCGGAAGCAAGAAGATGGAGGGCATCTTTCTGACGTGGCTCCTCTCTAGCATTTGATTGGCTAAAACACCTCATACCCCCAATCCACCCAATTAAATCTTGCCAAGTCAGCAATAAACAAGCACAACTAGCACACATCCATGCCACCTTGGCAATCTGTGTGCTAGTGATCATCTCTCCTCCGTTAGATCATAAGAAGAAAGAGAAAATGAAGATTGGATGGTCAAGATGAAAGATGCTCTTCAACAACCCTCATCAGCAAGGCTCGGGGTTTGCCTACAAAAACCCCCACAAAATGTAATTTTAGGCATTCCATTTTTTCACTTACTGTTGTTATGCTTAAATAGTTTTAGGTTAAAATTGTATTTTATTTTTCTCAGTATTGTAATCACTGCTTTTGGTTAATAAAAGTTCATTTGGATTTGCTTTAATTCGTGTTCTTTTTACTTTCTGTTAAAAGTTAAATGCAAATTTTCTTTTAATTATTAACTATTTGGGTATAATAATGTGAAAAGTTATTTGACTAAGCTAAATAATAGCTTATGTTAATTAATTAAGTAAAAAAACTGGAAATAAACTTTCCCACTGGAAGTTTATTAAAATGGTCCGAAAAATGATAAATAATGGAGGATTCGATGGAGATGGCGTATGGTGTTCTTGGATCGGTTAAACAAGGGGGCTCAGCGCCTTTCCTTCGTCCCAATGGATTCTTCAAAAGGTTTTAAGTTCTTTTAATTTAATGATTATTTTTACATGTTTAATTAGTTCTTATAATTTGATGAAGTTTAGCTTTTATTGTGATAGTGGAATTTGATTCTTTGAGTTATGAGTTTAGTTAGTTGTTATTAAACGCTTTCTGATATATGATTTATCTAGTTATATAAATCTTCTCTTTATTTTACTTGCAAATTGTTAATCTGATTAAAGTTAGATAAAACTGTACTGTTTCGATTCTGCTTATGTTATTAAGTTGTTTTTAGTAGTGTGCTGGTTTTCTGATGGTTTAAGTAGTCAGTTTAATAGGATTTGGATTTATCTGTTCGTAGTAAGTTTTGAGTTTTGCTTTGTGGATTTATGCGATAATCTGATATAATAGTTGGTTTCTAATCTGATAAGTTAGTATTATATAATTTGTGCCTGAGTTAATTTGTAACTGTGCTCTTGATTTATCTAATTTATTGTTTGGGTTTATGCATCACCAGATGGTCAAGACCGACGTCTGTGACTAAAGTATAAAATTTTATAGAACTCGGTTGACTACTACCGAAAAAATTGCTGACAGTTCTCACGATTAGTTTTCCATGATCAAGCTTACGCATAAAGGAGATTATCTACACCAAAAATTTGTATTCCATCAGATCCTACGCTAGGAGAGATCTAATTTACGAGACTCAAAATTCTTTCATGACTATTCATCTAGATTCCATCATAATGTACCATAATCCCAGACAGAATTTTGATGGAGGCAGTATAACACAAGGATGTAGCTATGTTCATATCTTGATGCCTGACATGCCAACAGGTTCAAGATAGAACACCGATATGCAGCTATGTTCAAGATAGGACACCGACATGCTAATGGGTTATTACAACCATTAGAAATTTCTGAACATAAATGAGATAAGATTCCATTGAGGTTATTGTCAGATACCACAGACTCAGATGAAGCATGATGCTACCTAAGTCGTTGTTAACCAGTTAACCAAGCCTACACGTCTTCTTATATCCGAGATAATTACGCAGTAACAAATCCGCAGGAAATTCAGAAATAGGTCGTATGATTCCAAGGTATTCCATCAACAATTTTGTCGGATGGAAATTAGCGTTCGCGAATCGCGCTCACGTTCATGTTCACAATCACGTGTACGTTCACGTTCACGTTAACGTTTATTTTCACTTTCACGTTTACGTCTCATTCGCAGTATGATGTTGTTTCAGTTCATGTTTTGTGCTATCTAATGATTTAAGCTCATGTTAGCGTTCATAACATGGTTCACATTCAGGTTCGTGATCCATCTCGCGATACACAGTTTATTACCGAATATGGTTATAGAAAGCTTGAGAAACCAGACTCAAGTTTAGGACAACTATTCCATAACCAGGCAGACGTTTCACATCTTAGGTCGTATCGTTTGGCAATTACTTTCTCGATCAGCATACGTTCATGATATGTTCTGGTATCACGTCCACAGTATGCTTCACGTATCACATTCATGATACACTTCATGCACAACTGTAACACCCCACTTTGATAAGTGGACCGTTACGCGTAATTATGGCGTGTCATCAAAGCATGCAAGGTAATATGTAGTACAACAAACATGACCATAGGGAAAACCGGATCAAACATCAGTTCCCAAATATAAGCCTAAAACATAAATAAAGTAAATGAACTAGGAAAGACTAAACAAACATATGTATATTGGGAAAAAAGAGAAGAAGTCTACGACAACTTCCATCCTATGCAATTCCTCTAAATGCTCGAGTCCGTCCTAGGATACCTGCCGTTTTGGGACATGTAAAAGAAAGTTACGGCTGAGCATAACGCTCAGTGCACGGATATATGGCATAGTATAAATGGCTGAAACATAACTAAGACTAATAGCAGTGGAAATGTATAAGTCCTGGAAAACCTAGTTGTCTATCATGTTAACTGGTTTTAATTCTGAAAACATATTTATGTTACTTATGAAAATCTTTATTAGTTAATGTACCAAAATAGCCAATATAGGTCATGAGGTCAACAACGTGCATGAATACTTGGAGGGGTGACCTCGTCATGCAAATTAGAGGGGATACCTCTAATTAATTGGTAAGTGGGTATGAGGGATCAACTCCTTGTGAAGGATGCAAGGCACATACCACATTTACCATGAAATATTGACTAAAACATGTAACTAGGATGCACCCTGATAGGTGTGTAAACACCCATCCTTTTTACCACTTAATTACAATAATAACCGAGCCACGAACGTGTATTTTATGTCGTAAATGTCGGAATTATCCCTGGTTTGTGTTTTTATTGTGATTTAGGACGAAATTGTGAAAAGGGGAGAAAACACGGGCATTCACGGGCTTTTATTGAAGAAAAAGACGAAAGACGAAGTCAAGAAGTCAAGAGTGCAAAAAGAACGGAAGTCCAAGACCAATTCTGAAGATTTATCGAAGAAAAAGTCAAAAGACGGAAGTTTACTAAAAGCCGAAGAACTCAAGTCTAATTTATTGAAGAATTACAAGACGAGTTTAAAAGAAATCCCGAGACAAAGTCATTAAAGTCCAAGATTTAAGAAGATTAAAGAAGATTAAGGACTTAAATGTGCAATTAAGGAAAGAAGAAAGAAGGGAGGAAGCTTCCTAAGCACCTCCCTAATCTCCCCTATAAATAGATTAGGATTTCATTCATTTTTCTCTTGTTGGCTAATAGTGACAATTAGTTCTTCCAATTTTAATTATCTTGTCATTTAAATACATGTCATTTACTTAATTGTCAAATTTAAATACTTGTCTTTCACCTTAAATTCCTTTAATTTCAAGTAAGTTTCCTTTTGATTCTTTTCAATCTTTATTTTTATTGTTCATCTCCTATCTACCTTTCTTTAATCTTTGATCTTTATGTTTATGTTCATGTTTATGTTTTTGAGTTTTTATTGATTAAAGTGGGTTTTGATTATTTTGATTAGTTTTGTTAGTTTTATTGATTTAGATTGTTTGTTTATGATTAGTAGATGTCTATTGATTAGTTTGATTTAATCTTTTGGTTGATTTGATTAGTATTTGTTTAGATCCGTAGCTTTTTCCTTGTTCCTTGTTCTTCGATGTGTTACTGTATTCCCAGGTACATTCCGGATCAAGCCCAGTTATTCCGAGTGAAGGTGTTTGTTGATCCGGATCAAAGGCGTTCATCCGGAATAAGTGCCATATTCCGGATCAGCCTCTCATTCCGAATCAACCAAACATTCTGGATCAAAGGTTTAGCCAAAGTGTTCATCCGGAATATCCAACATTCCGGATCAAGTAGATATTCCGGATCAGTCTTGTTTATTCGGAATAATTTAACATTCCGGATCAAACCTTTCATTCGGAATAACAAATATTCCGGATCAAGGAGTTTTATTCGGAATATTTAATTATTCCGGATCAAGGTCTTCATCCGGAATCTTCAACATTCCGGATCAAGGGGATTCAAATATTCCGGATCAGCAACATTCCGGATCAAGCTTAAGTATTCTGAATCAAGACTTTATTCCGGATAAGTGACATATTCCGGATAAAGGATTTATTCCAGATCAAGGGTTTTGGTAAATATTCCGAGTGAAGAAGAATCATTCCGAACGAAGGTGACATTCCGGATGAGTGATTATTCCGAACGAAGGATTATTCCGAATGAGCTGTTTTCAGGTTATTTTTAGTTTCAGTTTTTAACTTTCTGTTTTTAATCTTCAAGCTTTATTTTTCCCGCCTTTTTACTTAGTTGCACTTTAAGTTTATTTGCGTTAGATTTATTTTAGCCTTGCCTTAGTTTAAGTTTTAGTTGCGTTTTAAGTTTGCCTTAGTTAGATTTAAGTTTGCGTTATTTACGTTTAGTGCCCTTTAATTTCCGTCACGCTTTTAAATACTTGTCATTTACTTTGCCTTAGAGTTAGATTTACTTTAACGTCATTTACTTTAATTGTTTTGCACTTTTAATTACTACAACGACACAACTATTTGTTCCACCAAAGAACGACTGAGTCGCATAGTTAACCAGGATCAATTCGATTAGACATACATCAACGAACTTTTTAATTAGGCAAAAACCTAGTTATCACACCCATACGCCCCACATGCTAATATAATAATATAATGGCCAAATAACTGAAAAGGGACGCCACAAGCTATCACTCCGCCGTGCTGAAGTCATAACACTAGTGCCTCTAGTGTTATGGTTATGGTACCTCCATAACTAGGTGAAATTGGTCATGTATATATATGGCTAAGGTAACTAATAAAACATAAGCATTTAATATGTAACTACTGGAAAACAGTTGGCTGCATACGGGAAATCCTAATGAAGGAAGAGATTGTCCTTACTGAAGGACGGGAAATCCGTATCTTATGTCCAGTGAACGAAGAAGATGAACGGAAGAGAGTCCTACTTCGATCTCACTAATGCTACATAAATAGTATACGTGTATAAGTATTCTGATTACTGAGTACGTAACTGGTTTTATCATGTCTTAACTTGTTTTATATATTCATGTCTTGTTTTACTGATTTTAAAGCTATGTTGTGTTTATCATGTATTCTACATATTCTTATTTAGTATTACTTGTATTTCTTGTATTATTATACTTGTTGTGTAATAATAAGTAACTTTCTAAAAATAGCAGGTTTCCTAAAATAGAAAGTTCCCAAAAAAATAGAAAGTTTCAAAAAATAGAAAGTTTCCAAAAATAGAAAGTTTCCCAAAAATAAATTTAACTGCTTAAAATAAATTAGTTTCCAAAAATAGTAAGTTTCCTAAATTAGAAAGTTTCCATATTTAGAATTAAGTTGAATTAATATCACAAGTCATGTAGTTATAATATAGTTTATTAATAATATTCCGTTAATTAAATAAACTATAGGTTATACGATTTAATTAAATATAAGCATGATTTAATTAAATTAAGGTGTATAAAATACTTAGATTTAACTTACAATTATTAATTAATCATAACATTACATGATATCATTAGTATTAATTAATTAATAACAATCCATGATCTAATAAATAAACTTTACCTTAAAAAGATATAAATTAATTAAACTATGTATTAATTAATTTAAAGCACATGAATAAATAAATTAATAATTATTAAATCATAAGTTATGTAAAATGAATAACTAAAATAACATGATTTATTAAATAACACTCATGTCCTAAGTCATGTAATTAATTAATTAAATTAACATGTTTTAATTAATAATTATATATAATAACTACATGGTTCTTATGTTTAGCCAAACACCCCCTTAACTGCCATAAAACATAAAACCAAACAGCCCCTTACTGTTTTTAAATCAAAAACCAAACATCCCTACTGTGAGTAAAAGGTTCCCACTGTTTGAACAAAAACCCCACCAGCTGAAGCCGGTGGTTTCCCCCCTACTTGGCTGCGTGTACCCCCTGCTCGAACAGAGTTCCCACTGGTAGTAGGCCGGTGGTTTTCCCCTGCCGTGTTGTTGCCTCCCCCTGCTCAAGCCAAAACAGCCACCGGCTTGGCCAGTGGTTCCTGTTGTTGGACCAAAACACACACCGATCCCCTTAGGGGGGTCTCGGTTGTGGACCATGATGCACCGAGAGTCATACGACTCTCGGTTTGGGGGCTGCCGAACATAAGCCAAACCAAATGGACCCTTTTTCTTGTTTTAGTTTAATCTATTACATGTTTTTATTAATTATAAGATCAGACTCATATGTTCATAATTAATAAAAGAATTAAAAGAAGATAAAGGCTTGGTGTTTTTTACCGATTGCGTGATAGAAGAGAACACACCCATGAACACGAATACCAATGATCGAAATTCAAAGAATCTTCCTTGTGGTGATGATGTATACCACGACTGCCAAAGAGATGGGGGCTAGGGTTTTCGTTTATTTTTCTTGAAAATAAAATATGTGTTAGTTCCCTGTGTTTTTATTATTTGTGGGTTCTGGGCCAAAGGCCCATTTGTCTCTCCTTCTTGTCTAGCCGTGGCATGTGGGGCCACCAAGGGAAAACCGAATTTTTCCCGTGTCTAATTTATTGTGTGTTCGTATGCCTGTGTTCATGTGTTGCGTTATTATTAAATATTCGTGTTAAAATAAATACTTGTACGTAATCGTAACACTAGTATATGTAAATAGACAATTATATGTTCGTGATTCTTATGTTCATGATTTCATGTTCGTAATTTTAATTATTGTTGCTAGTAATTATCGTGTATTAATACGTCCTTAATACTTATCGTGTAATAACACGTACGTAATTCTTGTAATTAATATTTGTGACACGTGTTCCTATTATATAAGGAAAGTTTTAATCTTTTACGTACGATTATTAGTGTACTGTTCATGGTAAAAATGTGCCGGTTTTACAACTCTTCCCCCCTAAAAAGAATAATTCGTCCCCGAATTATAGATAACGTAAACTGAAAGAGGAACATACCCGAATCAAAGTGGAAGGGTATGTAAGATGACGGAATATGAAGGTGACATGGTAGAAGGGAACGTGGAACGTGACATGGCTAAAACTGACATGGAACGTGACGTGACTGAAAGAGTCTTACAGAATTATGGAAGGATGAGAGGATAAAATCGGATGGACTCGGCCGTTTCCAAGTGGCTCCCTCTCGGAACGGTTCCTCCACAAGATCTTGACACAACTGGTAAATCTTGGTC
Source organism: Glebionis coronaria (assembly GCA_025667525.1). NCBI lineage: Eukaryota > Viridiplantae > Streptophyta > Magnoliopsida > Asterales > Asteraceae > Glebionis > Glebionis coronaria. The sequence continues at coordinate 191,037,606 of CM046876.1, forward strand.
CTCCTGACCTTAACTTGAAAATACGTAAAAGTTTCTGGGTGTCACGTAAGATAGATTTGCATGAATCTGATCGAGTGGATTAGAATTAACATGCAAGGGTAACTGAAACATTACGATGCAAAATAACCTAACCTAACTGATAATAGTAACGTCTTTGCAATGATGCGCGAGACATACTGAAACGTAGTACGTAAAAAATTGTGAACGTGATACGTGAACAATTTTGAACGTGGTACGTGGAGATATGGTGAGTGTAATATGCCAAACATATCGTGATCAATGATACATGTAACATATCATGAACGTGATATGAGAAACGTGGAATGAACATGACATGTGAAACATATCTTGAACATGGAATACGGCGGCGGTATCGCCAAACACTATAAGGTGAGACGTGGAATGTGACATGAAACGTTTGTCTGAGGATAGAGAGTTATACCAAACTTGAGTCTGGTCTCTCAAGTTCTTGCAAAACCTCCCAGAACGAAAATGAACGTAAAATCGTAAGCCATGATACGATCATGAACGTGAATAGTGTCATGAGCGTGAGTGTGAAAACAAATCGTAAAACTGGAACAAGAACGTGAACGTAAATAAGGAGCACAAATGTGAACCTTTGTCTGACCCGATATCTGAGGGATTACCAAGTGATCGGATGAGCCTTGGCTGGAATATGTCCGATCAATCTGTTGGTTCTAAAATCCTTGTGGATGTATGGATTCTGCAGACTTGATCAAACCGTTGACAATAACCCAGATAGCATCATGCTTCTTCTGAGTTTGCGTTAATCTGGTAACCAAAATCAATGGAGATCTTGTCCCATTTTTGTTCATAATTTCTGATGGTGGAGAAACATTATCGTCTGTTGGTGTTCTATCTTAATCTGTTGGTATGACAGGCACTTAGATATGAACGTAAATGTATCTTGCTTCATAGAAACTGGCTACGTAGAAGTTTGCAAAGCTATGAGTCTCCTAAATCAGACTTTTCTTATCGTAGAATTTTATTGGAACGCCTAACGTAGTGTAGGGTTCTCACCTTTACGCATAAGCTGAGTGTTGGTATGATTAACCGTGAGAATCCATGTGATTCAGCGTGTCACTGTAATCAACCAGAATTTATATTGGAAAAATTCGGGGTGAAATTTCTCCTGTCTAAGAATTTGCAACATAGTGCAAATATGGTCTTCCTGCTATTCTCTAGACTTAGAGAAGATCAGGTTGTCCTCGATGAAAACACTGATGAGTTTATTTATGAGTTCATGGAAACTCGATTTATTAAGTCCATAATGTTGCTGGAGCATTTATGAGACTAATACAAAATCATGAATCTAACATGACCGAGTCGTGTACGAATAGCAGTCATGGATACGTCCTGCTCTTTCACTCGTCACTGTTGGCAGCATGATCATGAGTCCGATCTTGGAAAAGTGATTAACACCCAAAATTCGATTGGACATGTTGTTAATACGTGGAGGAGAATAACGGTTATGAATGGTGATTTGTTTAAATCGACGGTAGTCGACACATAATCTCACGTTACCATCCTTCTCCTTGAAGGTTCTTCTGGAATGTAATGGGAAGATTTTGGAATAATCGGCTGGTTATGCGTAAAGTCACTTTCGTGGTCGTGTCTTAACTGACAGCTATAAAGTTTTAGCATACATGGCTAACAAAGCACGTGCTTGTAAAGCATAGATAATTTGTACAGATTTTCCTGATGGAAAACCATGCTGAATGTATTCAAGAGCCTGAACATTACTGTACATAATCCTGAATCGTAGCATGGTGTGCTGTTCGTAGTCCATAATTAGGATTAAATCCAACTCGCATCTATCCGAGGTAATGCGTTAGCAGCTTGGATCTTATCATTAGGCTGAAGGAAAACCTTCGTATACATGGGTGATACGAATGGCGTCCTTTATGGTCACGAATATATGAAATATGGGTGCAAGAAATGAAAGTGTCAACGATCAAACGTGACAGATCTCACCGATACGCCGGTGACGGTACTGAAATTCTTGTGGCCTGATTAATATACGACACAAAAGTGGATATACCCTTTGGAGGGTAACCTGAATTTCTTAGGAATGTTCCAGAATTGGACGTGAGTCATGTGTCTTGACTCGTGTCTTGAGAAAAAGTGCTTATGACATGTGTCTTGACTGATGTCTTGACATGTGTCTTCAGAAAATATACGTGAGACATGTGTCTTGACTGATGTCTTGACATGTGTCTCAAGATGTGAAACGAATAAAACTGAAATTCTTAAGTTATTATGCCAGAATTGGCGGAACGGTTGGACTACTGACCTTTGTATTTCTGATCACGTCCGTGGCTGGAGCTTCTGTTACGATTGCTAGGATAGTTGCTGTTACAGTAGTGGTTATTATCATCTTGTCTGTCAGTTCCATGACAGTCATTCTCATGACTGTGATTTATGTAACTATTCAACTGAGTGGCCGGCTGGTACCGGTACATGCTCATATAACTAAATCAACAACTGAATAACGTGTGACATGTAACTAGGAATTAGGGATGATGATTGATGGAAATCATCTGGTGGTGAAGTATCTTCTCGTCCGATCGCTTTGATCTACGCCTTTGTCTTAGTCTTGTAAGATCTCCAGGTTTTGTGAACAACATCAGCATCTCGTAGTATCTCTAAAATAATCAGCAGCATCAACTTTCGTAACATCTCTAGGTTATGAGCGGCATCAGCAATCTTGTAGAGTATCAACAAGTGGAGTACACCTGAGATACTTTAGAATCAACAAGCGAATACTCGTGAAGTATTGCAAGTGAAATCCACGTGGATTATGGTATGTATAATACACATGGCATATGGTACATGGAGTACCCATGTAATGCACATGAAATGATCGGTATGGGGTCGATCATCTGACATGATTTGAAAGGAAAAATGATCGGCTGAACGGTTAGAAACCATCATGACAACCTGGAAAAGCCATCATATACATCATTCTGGTTGCATAAAGAAACGCTAAAGTGTGGTTACACAAAATTCATCGATGATTTGCCAGGAAGCATGATTAATGAAAACCAACCATGACTATCATGACAGCGTAAACAACAAAAGAGACGTAAGACGTAATCAACATGAAGACAAAATCAACATGAAGAAACATGAAACAAGTTAACATGAAGGAGTATACAACATAATCAGCATGAAAACGAAGTTAACCATGATAGTATGAAATGCACTTGTCATAAAAAAACATAGTAACTTATGAGGGGACATGAAAAAAAAATTATGCCAATAAATCATGAGAAAATTTTTATGCATGAGAAACAGTGCGTGAATGCATGATGCAGTTTATGAAAACCTTTATTTCCGCGAGGGTGAACGCCTGTGGGTCGGTTCACCAAAACAAAGACATAGCGAAGCGGACGCCAATGGGTCGGTCCAAAGTTAAAAGTTTCGATAAAAGCACATGCGACTAAATAAGGCCAGTCCTGTACCAACCATTACTTAGTCATAATTCCTGCGACAATGATACAAGGAATGAATGAATGAAACTCAGCTGTCAAAACTTATCAGAAAATTTTTTATGTGACCAATTATGAACTGCAGGGTTCAGTTCACATTAGCCACAGTTCACAAGGAACATCATGCATGAAACAATGACACGTAACTAAGTATGGATGACGGTTGTTCAGTCTATATTAGTAAAAGCAATACTGATGAAAACATCATGGTTAAAATAACAAGGTGCTGAAAACATCATGGTTAAAACAACAAGATGCTGAAAACATAAATACATGGAATAACCAGCGTTGGCTTAGGAAGCTCCTGATGACTACCCACTAGTCACAGGTTGATGAGATGGCATTTATACATGATCTCATCGTTCTTTTCGGGCTTTAAATGCATAAAATATCATCAAAATACCATATGTATATGCTTGTGTTTATTTACTTGTGTATTTTAGGTATGGAAATCGTGAAAAAGACAAAAGATCACAAGAAACAAGAAAAAACGAACACGAGAAACGAAGCCGCACAATGAACCGAGCCCTAGTTTGTGATTTATCAAAGAAAAACCCTTGAAGACTTGAAGATGTACAAGATTGATTCCTCATTTATGAAGAATTGATACTTAATACCCTTATATATTCATAATTACAAGTTTGGTCCCTTAAGTTTGTCAAAAAGACAAACAGGTCCTTCCTCTTTAAAGATTTGGCAAGATTAGTCCTTCAACAAATCCAAATTGTCAAGAATGGTCCCTCATGAAGACAAATATCCAATAAATACCCTTGAAGTTCAATAATATTACACTTCTAGTCCTTTAAAAATGGATTAAATATCAAAAGGACTGAAGTTGTAAATATACCAAAGTTATAAAAGCCCTAATTTTACTTTTGAAAACATTTTGTGGCCAAAACATGAATTCTGAAACTTCATTAACAAAGGAAAACGAGTTTGCAAGGCTGATAAACTTTGTTTACAACATTTTCTAAATGCCAAGGACCAAAGTTGCCACAACCAAACATTCAAATGTTTAATTGCGCCAAACACTTACCTCTCCACTGATTTCAGATCAAAACTAGTTACTGTTTACCCTGATGAACCCAGAATTCACTCCCACTTAAACAAAGGGTAAACTCAAATTACCCATACCCACGCTTAATTCACACACACATAAACCTATCCCACACTTGAACTCACCATTCCACTCACCAAGGACCCCAACCCCATTCACCCATCCACCAATCACATGACACCCTCCTCTCCAAGCAATGCCACGTGGCAAGATCAACGTTCCACACTTATTACTTGGCCCCAAAGCAAAAATGGACGTCTATGATCAAATTGGACAGCTCACAAACATCAAACGTCATTAAGCACTCAAGGGCATTTCTGAGATTTCATAGCTAGGGTTTTGATGTATTTGCATTCTAGAATTATCCTAAGTAGTCTATAAAAGGAGACCTCAACATGTGATAGTCCCTTTGTTCCAGATTTTAGCTAAATCCTTGTAATTCCTTTTTATGAAATAAAAGTTTGAATTTCTGAAAATTGTGATTTCCTTTTATGTTTTTGTAAAAGTTTGGTGTTTGATTAGCTAAAGTATGAGTTTCATAATCTGTTTTGTTGGTTTTTGAGGAAAGGTTTTATGGTTTAAAACTCTTGTTTTCAAAAATCAGATTTTTATTGTTCTTGGTTCACTTTTTTGTTTGTTAAATCTTAGCAGGTACAAGGAAGCTGGTGCTTGTTTAGCTTGCACCTAAGCTCACACATCCCAAAGCATGGATGTATGTTTTGGAGGTGCTCATCTCTAAACCCTTTTTCATTTTCTGAATATTTTGTGATTTTTGTTGATTCTGAGATTTGGTCTGTGAATCTGTGTTATTGTGGTTTGTTCTTGTGTTATGAGGTTTGTTTGATGTTATTGAGTTGATTTGGACTTGGTTTGTGGGTTAAATCTAACAATCCTTTGAAAAAATTGTTAAATCAGTAATCAAAGGGGTGTTTGGGTTAACTGCATAAGCAGGTTTTGAGTTGATTTGAGTAGAGGTTGGTTTGTGCTTTGTGCTTGTTCATGTTTATGTGGTATTATTGGGCATTCATCTGCAAGTTTTGAGGTTTGAAACACCATAATCCAACAAAAGGGCTTAAAATATGTTTTACTTGTTGATTTTGACTAAAATTTTGGGGACACCTAGATCTAAAGGTAGACTAGGGTTAACAAGTGCTAAGTCTTAGTTAATTTAACCAGGGAAAGGGATTTGAGGTGTTGAAATTGGATTTGTGGTCATTTAGATCAGCAAAAGGGATTTTGGATATCACTTTGTTCATCAGTGAACTGCATAAGCTTGAATCTGTCTTTAATCTTTGAATCAGTGTTTTAAACAAGTTTATTTGTGCTTATTGAAGTTTATTTTAGCTTGTGTATACATCTGGTTCATTTTGGTTGGCTTATTCATGCTTAAACTGCTTATTTGTTCATAATCTGCTTATTTGCAAGTCTGGGACATAGCTGGTGACTGTTTGCTTATTCTGTGCTTATTGGCTTGGTGATTTTGTGATTTCTTGCTTGATATTGACTCCTTACAACTCACTGGTTGTAAGGGTGCCTTTGTTTTCCATTGAATCCAACTGGAACTCTCACAAATCAACAGTCAAATAGTCAAAGCAGTAGGAACTCATTTCCTCTGCTACTAGCCAATGCTAGTGTTATTTTGCATTTTGCTTATCAATAAGCTGTTCTAGCTTATTTAAACATGCAACAACTTTAATTTTGTAACAGGTGTTCCTTATTTGACCCATTTGTTCATACTGGAGCATTTGGGTGGTTGACTTTAAGCTTTGACTAGAAAACCAACTCCTTTGACTTTTACATAAGTGCTTATCATTTAATCCAGGTTATTTGGCTATGCTTAGTGAACTTTTCTTGATTGATTTGGCTTAATTAAGTCATTTAGAGTCTTTTTCAAGTTGAGTCAAGGTCTGAGGTGGTCTAGAACTCCAAGTCGACTATTTTGTCTTTTAGTGAAATTTTACTTTGCTTATTTCTGGCTTATTGGTTGAACTTTTTGAAAATTTCTTTTCACAGATCTCTTAGGCATCTCAAAAGAAGGTTGTGTGTCAAATTAGAGCTTATGGCATTAGCTTATAGCTTAATGGGCCAAAAAGCCCATTAAGAATAAGCTGTTGTACCATTAAGCTGTGATAAGCTCATATTCAGCTTTTGGGCTTTCAGACTTTTGTGTTTAGAGTTGAATTTTAAGCAAGACTGGTGATTTTCAGCTTATTTGGTTAAGTTTGAACTTTTTGGGCCAAAAAGCCCATTTCATTACACTGTTTTTATTTTAACCCATTTGGGGGCCTAATAGGGGTATTTTGGTAATTTCACTTTCTTTAAAATAAACTAGTTTGCAAGTATTTAGAATTTTTTATAATTTTTGGATTTTTAATATTATTTTAAAATTATTTTATTATTAAATTATTTAATATTTTAGCAACTTTTATATTTTTCTTAGGTCAAATACATTAAGTTAGGATTTTTAAAACTCTTAGATTAAATTTCTCGTTATTTGTTAAATTTTTAGAATTATTTTAAGATTTTAATAGTTTTTAATCATTTAAAACCGGTTTTCTTTAGTTTAAAATTTCATAAAAATAGTTTTTAATCTTTTTAAGTTATTCTAGAGTTTTATAAAGTGGAAAATCTTTATTTGGGCTTTTTATTAATTATTTGGATTTTTAGGGCTTTAATTAGCATTTAAAAATTAATAAATAATTAATTAAAAGGTTTGAAAAAGTATTGATCATTTGTAAACTCTTAGCTTATTTTTATTGATTTTTGGTAATTTTTAGAATTTATTTTATTTTGTCACTTTTTACAGTTTTTAATTTTGTCGTCGTAGTATAATTTTTAACGTATCCGTCATTCTCTTTTCTCATCTTTTCTTTCTCAATATTAATCTCAAAAATTTAACATTTTAATCACGCACATATACCTCCTCGGGAAACAAACATATTTGGGTCATTAGTGCTTGATTTTCCTAAATCAACACTTAATACTTACCATAATTGTAACACCCCACTTTGATAAGTGGACCGTTACGCGTAATTATGGCGTGTCATCAAAGCATGCAAGGTAATTTGTAGTACAACATACATGACCATAGGGAAAATCGGGATCAAACATCGGTTCCCAAACATAAGCCCAAAACATAAATAAAGTAAATGAACTAGGAAAGACTAAACAAACATCAGTATATGGGGAAAAAGGAGAAGAAGTCTACGGCAGCTTCCATCCTATGCAATTCCTCCAAATGCTCGAGTCCTTCCTATGATACCTGCCGTTTTGGGACATGGAAAGGAAAGTAACGGCTGAGCATAACGCTCCGTGCACGGATATATGACATAGTATAAATGGCTGAAACATAACTAAGACTAATAGCAACAGAAATGTATAAGTCCTCGAAAACCTAGTTGTTTGTCATGTTAACTAGTTTTAATTCTGAAAACATAGCTTATGTTACTTATGAAAATATGTATTAGTTAATGTACCAAAATAGCCAATATAGGTCATGAGGTCAACAACGTGCATGAATACTAGGAGGGGTGACCTCGTCATGCAAATTAGAGGGGATGCCTCTAATTAACTGGTAAGTGGGTAGGAGGGATCAGCTCCTTGTGAAGGATACAAGTAACACATCACATTCACCATGAAATCCTGACTAAAACATGTAACTTGGATGCATCCATACGCCCCACATGATAATATAATAATATAATGGCCAAATAAGTGAAAAGGGACGACACGAGCTATCACTCCGCCGTGGTGAAGTCATAACACTAGTGCCTCTAGTTTTATGGTTATGGTACCTCCATAACTAGGTGAAACTGGTCATACTTGTATATAGCTAAGGTAACTAATAAAACATAAGCATTTAATCTGTAACTACTGGGAAAACAGTTGGCTGCATACGGGAAATCCTATAAAGGAAGATATTGTCCTTACTGAAGGACGGGAAATCCGTACCTTATGTCCAGTGAACGAAGAAGACGAACGGAAGAGAGTCCTACTTCGATCTCACTAATGCTACATAAATAGTATACGTGTATATGTATTCTGATTACTAAGTACATAACTGGTTTTATCATGTCTTAACTTGTTTTATATGTTCATATCTTGTTTTACTGATTTTAACGCTATGCTGTGTTTATCATGTATTATGCATATTGTGATTTAGTATTACTTGTATTTCTTGTATTATTATACTTGTTGTGTAAAAATAAGTAACTTTCTAAAAATAGCAGGTTTCCTAAAATAGAAAGTTCTAAAAAAATAGAAAGTTTCCCAAAAATAAATTAACTTCTTAAAATAGATGAGTTTCTAAAAATAGTAAGTTTCCTAAATTAGAAAGTTTCCATATTTAGAATTAAGCTGAATTAATATCATAAGTCATGTAGTTATAGTATAGTTTATTAATAATATTCTGTTAATTAAATAAACTATAGGTTATACGATTTAATTAAATATAAGCATGATTTAATTAAATTAAGGTGTATAAAATACTTAGATTTAACTTACAATTATTAATCAATCATAACATTACATGATATCGTTAGTATTAATTAATTGATAATAATCCATGATCTAATAAATAAACTTTACCTTAAAAAGATATAAATTAATTAAACTATGTATTAATTAATTTAAAGCACATGAATAATTAAATTAGTAATTATTAAATCATAAGTTATGTAAAATGAATAACTAAAATAACATGATTTATTAAATAACACTCATGTCCTAAGTCATGTAACTAATTAATTTAATTAACATGTTTTAATTAATAATTATATATAATAACTACATGGTTTTTATGTTTAGCCAAACACCCCCTTAACTGCCGTAAAACAAAAAACCAAACAACCCCTTACTATTTTTAAACCAAAAACCAAACACCCCTACTGTGAGTAAAAGGTTCCCACTGTTTGAACAAAAACCCCACAGGCTGAAGCTGGTGGTTTCCCCCTGCTTGGCTGCGTGTACCCCCTGCTTGAACAGAGTTACCACCGGTATTAGGCCGGTGGTTTTCCTCTGTCGTGCTGTTGCCTCCCCCTGCTCAAACCAAAACAGCTACCGGCTTGGCTGGTGGTTCCTCCTGTTGGACCAAAACACACACCGAGCCCCTCGGGGGGGTCTCGGCTGTAGACCATGGTGCACCGAGAGTCATAGGACTCTCGGTTTGGGGGCTGCCGAACATAAGCCAAACCAAATGGACCCCTTTTCTTGTTTTAGTTTAATCTATTACATGGTTTTATTAATTATAAGATCAGACTCATGTTCATCATTAATAAAAGAATTAAAAGAAGATAAAGGTTTGGTGTTTTTTTACCGAATGCGTGATAGAAGAGAACACACCCATGAACACGAATACCAATTATCGAAATTCAAAGAATCGTCCTTGTGGTGATGATGTATACCGCGGCTGCCAAAGAGATGGGGCCTAGGGTTTTTGTTTATTTTTCTTGAAAATAAAATATGTGTTAGTTCCTTGTGTTTTAATTATTTGTGGGTTATGGGCCAAAGGCCCATTTGTCTCTCCTTCTTGTCTAGCCGTGGCATGTGGGGCCCACCAAGGGAAACCCGAAGCTTTTCCCGTGTCAAATTTATTGTGTGTTCGTATGCGCGTGTTCACGTGTTACGTTATTATTAAATATTCATGTTAAAATAAATACTTGTACGTAATCGTGACACTAATATACGTAAATACATAATTATATGTTCGTGATTCTTACGTTCATGATTTCATGTTCATGATTATAATTATTGTTGCTAGTAATTATCGTGTATTAATACGTCCTTAATACTTATCGTGTAATAACATGTACGTAATTCGTGTAATTAATATTCGTGACACGTGTTCTTGTTATATAAGGAAAGTTTTAATCGTGTACGTACGATTATTAGTGTACTGTTCATGGTAAAAACGTGAGGGTTTTACAACAATATTCCTTTTATGATCGCGAACCACGTTCACAATTGTTTACGTAGTTCGTCCCTATATATTCTCAACAGCTTGCTCAGAGATATAAATGTTATCTTCTCAGGATATTTGTATGTACGGTTTCATGTATACTACATGCTATAGCTTGTTCATTCTATCAGATTCAGAAAATCCATCTTAAGTATGGAACCAGAAACTATTCAACATCATCAGGACCAAGATTGTTATTATGCTTAGACCTTCTAAGGAATCGTTTCGAGCGGGAAGCCACTCGAAACGGAGGAGTCCATCCGGACCTCTCATCCTCTTCAGTCATGTTACGTTCCATGTCTTCTTCGGACATGTCACGTTAGATGTTCACTTCAGTAATGTCATGTTTATACCTTTCAGCAGCATTATGTCTTAGATTGAAAATGAATGATCCTTTCTGCTCATATGGCTCTTCGGCCTTCATGTTCTTTCAGCCTATGTGTCCTTCAGCTTTTAAATTTCATCAGTTTATTACCTCTAATTCGAGGACGGATTTTTCTTTTTAGAGAGGAAGAATTGTAAAACCCAGTACAGTCGTATCCTTAATTCGGGGACGAATTATTTTTTTTAGAGGGGAAGAATTGTAACACCCGTATTTAAATCAGAATATTAAATACGTAGTTTTATTTCTAATAAACTATACAGGCATTATTTAACAGACAGAAATAAAAACGCAGGAATTCAGAAATAAAAAAGCGGGAATAAAATGAGAGCGTACAAAAAAATAAAATGAAAACTTTATATAAAAAAGAAATAAAGGCCGGTTTTGGTTTTAAAAAAAAGAAAGGAAAATTTTGGGCTAAGCCCATTTTGTACAAAATATATACGGGGGTTCCCTTTTTCATATATCAGGTCGAACAAAAAAAAGAGAGAACTAACTCCTTGTCCATGCCGACACAAAAAGACAAAAAAAAGTGGTCACTAGCAGAAGGGAAGAAAAGAAGGGGTTCGTTTGTGTTTTTGACCTTAAAATTCTAGTATGTGATTACTACTCTGTAACCACGCAGCATAGGTAATTCTACCGTTCCTTTTCTTTTAATAATAACGATTCCATGAGGGTTACAACAAGGAATCATATAAATTTGTAAAAACAGTCTTAGAATTAAGCAAACCCTGGTTGTGTTTTGTGTGGGTTTCAGGAAAACCGAGAGTCTATGACTCTCGGTGGTTGTTCTCTCTTTACCCAGCCCAAACAATAACAAATAAAAAAAAGAGACGGTCGGTTGTTGTAACATGGAACCCAGCCGAGACCTTAAGGTCTCGGTGGTATTTTTGTTGGGCCGACCGAAGGCAGAAACCCCAACCGAGGCGTGTTTGTTTAAGCATATAAGGGTCGGGTTTGTGTAGCTTAACAAAGCCGAGGCCCTGAGGTCTCGTGGCCTCACTCCCTGCCCAGCTGTGACCCACACAAGGGCGGCAAAGGGCTGCGTTCGACCCAAAACAGCCAAACAAACCCAACCGGATTGTTTTTAAAGTAAGGGGTGTTTGAGACTGTCTAAATAGTGGGAAACACACAAGATCAGTGGGAGAATAACAAAGGGCAGTGGGAAAGGTTTTGGACAAAAAAATAACAAGTTTAAAATAAGGTTAGCGACGGTTCAGTGAAAGTCCCTTAATATGAAAATTGTTGATAATTATAACTCTTATAACCACGAAAACACAATGAAATACTTTTCAAACGCATAATGCTTTATTAACTGTTATAAACAAAGTATTACAAAGTTCTATGAATACACTCGTTGAATGACAACAAGAAATGAACCCTATAACAAGTAAACTAGATTCGAGACTCAAGTTTACAAGGGAACCAATGAGACGCTGGTAGACAGCTGAGGGCTCAGCGGTTCCAAGGTGAGAAAGAACTTAGATAAATTATCCAAGCACAAGGGTTGATTTAATTCTCCTTTCTCACTCATATTTATAGTGTGCGAGGTTGCTTCCTTAGTGAGAGTAGTTGATACGTGTCACCTTCTGAATGGAAGAGTACAACGTATTAAATGCATGTCCAAATCGAGACATACCTTTAAACAACTTTAGGTGAACAATTCTGCCAACTGTTCACCTTTTGTCCCACTAGGTCGTACTAGGCTTTATCTTGAATCTCTTGTTTTGTCCCGCTCAAAACACTTAGTAGATTCTCCCGCCTAAACTATAAAGGATTGGACAAGCTTTGCTTGTCCCAGACTTCTAGGGTTCTTAAGTGATCTCTGAGCATTGTCAACTCAGAGATCCTTGAACACCAACACATTCCTTCTACATCCCAGATATCCATAATCGCTGGTGAGTATGACTTCAGATTGTCTTCGACTTCTCTGACGTTGTCTTTGACTTGAATGTTCCTGGTGTGCCAGCTGAGGCTTTGCCTTCCACTGTTCTTGTCTCTGTCGCTGGTCCTCTCAGCGATCAGTAACACTTAGTCTAATTAAACAAATCTAGACTGGGCCATAGTTAAAACTTTCATTGGCCCAACAATCTCCCCCTATTTGTTTATAAATTATACTAAGTATAAAATTATTGTAAGTGAGTACACACCTTCTTCTTACACATAATTTAACAAACATACCTCAGAGTTTTATTAAACATAAAGAACCTAGTCTATTACAAGAACACCCAGGGTGTAAACATAAACAAAAATAAAAGGTTCTTCAGCGATCAAGGCCTTGATCACAGATTCTCTGGGCTTCAACTTTGTCACTTCTAGAGTTGATGACTAGCTCAACTTCAAACTCAAAATCCTCAGCTAATTTGCAATTACTTAGGATGCCCTGTTTGAGTCTGATGAGCTGGATGGTTGATGCCAGATGTAGTTCATTCATCCGCTGAAAGCAATACTCACAATTACCATTCACGAAGACCATAATTGTCTTTGGTTCTGAGTATACTTGGCCCCCTACTGGTTTAGTAATCTCTTTGGGTAGTACCAAGTTTCTGTGCATCCCATCTACAACAATATTCTCAGTGACCAACTTCTCCACCAGAGGCCCCATTTGGGTTTTTCTTTTCCTTTGTCATTGAGAAGGTTGTTGTTGTGAAAGTTGAGGAGGCAGAGGTACCTTCAGCTTCTTTGCCGTGTCTCTTACTGATACACTAATTTTTGTGTGGGTTCAGATTAAATCTCGGAATCCTCTCGAATTGATCTCGGTCTTAAGTGGAATGATTGTTCTTGGTTACTAAATAAAAGGGTTTGGTTTTCTAATCTAATAAAAAGTGGAAATGAAAATTTAATTCAAGGAAAATTACTTTAATGATAATTCACAAAGACTTGAATTGAAATTAAAATTAAGATTATAATTAAAATTGAAATTAAAGTTCAAATTACAGTTAAAATATAAATTGTGAAATAAACGTAAAGAAACAGTAAAACAGCAACTTTAAAAGAAAATTTGATTCGGAACTTTTACCCTTGATTCGGAACTTAAGTCATGCGGAACTTAATGATTCATTCGGAAGATTTTAGTTCATCCGGAACTTTGGACTGATTCGGAAGTTACTGATTCGGAAGTTACTGATTCGGAAGTTCCTGGAAAATAAACCTTCATTCGGAACTATTCAAATTGGTTCGGAAGTCTAAGATTGGTTCGGAAGATTTGTTTCGTTCGGAACTTTTGGCTTCGTTCGGAACTTATGCTTGGGTCGGAAGTTTTTGGCTTGGTTCGGAACTTAGGGCTTGGTTCAGAACTTATGCTTCGTTCGGAACTTATGCTTCGTTCGGAACTTATGCTTGGTTCGGAAGTTTGGAAACCCAGACACATAACTAACACCCGAAGAACAAGGAAAAACGATTTTGATCCAAAATCACCAAATTTTTCACCAAATCTTAAATAAAACTAAACATAAAGCATCTATTAACCATAAGCTACAAATCCCATCAACAAAAACACAAATCCCAACAACTTTTGAAGATCAAATCAAGAAAAATAAAAACTCAAGAACTTGAAGAAAAAGATGAAGATGAACAAGATTAAATGGAAAGATTAAACAAAGAACTTGTATTGAATGATTAATGTTTTAACAAGATCAAACAAAGATTAAAACAACAAGGTTTGAAAAACAAAGATTAAAATCAGCAATCACCCTAGTGGTGATGGTGATGCTACGAACAAGAAAGGAGAAAAAAAGGGGAGGAGAGGAAAACTCCAGACTAACTAAAAACTTGTGTGAGGGGACTCCTTTTATAGGCTTGTCTTTTGGTTGGTGAGTGGGCTTTCTCCCGTTCTTCTTGTCTTTTCGTCTTTTCAGAAAAGTTTCCGTTTTCGATTCTGATTCGGGATTTGTCGTCGATTAAATTCAACTCGTCTTTTAATTTCTTCGTTCAATAGACTTGAGTTTCTTCGACTTATATAAATCTTCCATCTTTGGTCCTTTTCTATGATAAATCTTTGAATAGGCCCAGTGACTTCAAATCTTTTGCATCTCTTGGACAATAGACTTTATCTTGAGTCCTTTTCTTCAGTAAAACCCGTGCAATCCCATGTTTTCATTAATATTCATCCGGTTAGCTCTGAAAACACAACAAACACAAAAACCACGCATAATTCCAAACAAATGATATTAAATACGTGTTTTGGTCTCGTTTTAGCCCGAATTAAGTGGTAAGAGGATGGGTGTTTACACACCTATCAAATCCCCTACACTTAACCATTGCCATGCCCTCATGCAATGCTTAGTGATAAAGCAATTTTACACTTTTCTCATAATTAATCAACCTTGGCCTTATTTAAATTCTACTAAACAAAAATTAAAGAAATAAAACTTCAAAGGTAACAAAGGGATAGAAAACCATTTTCACTTGAAAATAGCTACATGGAAATAACTTGCAAAGAAATCGATGACTTACATTAGGGCTTTGGTGCTGCGAAGATTTATCACCCTCAAGTTTCACGTTCCCCAAACTAAGCTTAAAAACGAGATCATTGTTATTATAAGTTAGCAATTCAAACACTTACACACATGGCTTAATTAAATGCTTAAACTCCCTTATTCCTAGGTGTATCTCTTATATTTTATTTTTGTCTTAGAATGATCATGAAGATGCATTTTTGGACTTATTTCGATAGTTTATTAGGGCTGAAAGCAAAGTAGGACGATTTGATCAATAGTTAGCTAAAGGACAAAATCTTTTAAAACTGCTTCTCGGGATATCAAAAAGTTCATATCTTGGCATAACTTGGTTCACGATTTGAGACCTTTCTCGGGCCGATATTTGGCATGTACTTCATACTTCATATCTTCGAGAGACGTTCTTGAGATAATGGTCTTCTCATCATAATAGAGTTTCTTCACTTGGAGACTTTTTGAGGGGTACTCCAACTTTGTTGACCACGACTTCATGATTATTTCTTCAATCTCTAATTGGGATTTTTGAGATACAACGATCCGCCTCCTTTTTGGACTTGGATCTATTTATCCTCATACCTTGTTAGGGTCTTTTCGGATAGACTTCTCCATGATCTTTATGGGAGTTGATTGCTTTTCGTCGTGAGTCTTGATCCTTCATATTGACTTTGGGAATAATGCTGTTCACATCACCTTGGATCTTTAGCAATAAAATGGAATCCTCATGCCTTGTTAGGGCCTTTTCGGACTCGCCAATCTTCGCGCCCCGCTTCATAAGTTATGCCTTGGCTATGAACTCTTATCATTACCGAGCAACTTTTAAACGATCTTAGGCTAGAAGCTAAGTAACTTTTCACATCGTACGACCTTACTTATTGCAAATAAATTATTAGCAAGTGATGGGAGAATAGGCAAATAATTACACCAAGTGAGCTTGTGCAAGAATACCGACTTATAATTGACTCTATCATTTCTCGTCCTCCACAATTTAAAATCTCAAGTAATGAGACTCGTGGACACTTAGCCTAATAAACCAATTAAGGTCTACATGGTTAAGGATACTAGCTAGAATAAACTTGGATAAGTCTATTCGGGTTGAGTCAAAATAAACGCAACGGGCCTAATATGTCAAAGACTTCTAAACTAGCTACACCACTTTATTAAAATTTGACTTTATTGCGGGATATATACATATGAAAGCAACGATATAAATTTAAAAATTACGACTAAATGGCCAAAGTTAATAAAAAATTTGAAAAATGTTGAAAAATATGATTTTCCGGTTAATTGAAGGCATTTTCATGGAAAACTCCACTTAAAACTTCGATAGAAGTCCCCCCTACACTTAAGATAAACATTGTCCTCAATGTTTAAGCATGTGGGAAAAGTTTCCCCTACACTTATGACATTATGCACGTTGGTTAACTCAAGTTAAGGAAGAGACGACTAAAGTGATCAATTTCAAATGTGTGTATGAAGAAAATTGAATCACGATAGTTGAGAGATAGAACCGGATTTCGGATAACACGGGAGCACGGTTCTTCAAAGATTCCAAGAGTGCACTTATCCCTGTAATCACACCACACAAAGACAAACACGTATAGAAGTCCCCCCTACACTTAGGGGATTAAAACATAAAAGGATAGATACTCGGGCTGCCTCCCGAGGAGCGCTTGTTTTTGATAACCGACTCACGAGCCTGACTCGACCCAAAATTAGTTCATGGGGAACATGGTGAGGGATGGAATCACCTCCTGAGAGGTGTCCTCACCAAAGTACAACTTCACTCGTTGGCCATTCACCTTAAAATTCGGTCCATCAGGTTGAGCGAGCTCGAGAGTACCATATGGAAAAATTTGGGCAATGGTGAATGGGCCGGACCAACGAGATTTTAGCTTGCCCGAAAAGATTTTCAACCGAGAGTTAAAAAGTAAGACTTTGTCTCCAACATGGAACTCTCGGTTTTTGATCTTGGAGTCGTGAATGAGCTTAGTTCTTTCCTTATAGATTAAAGAATTTTCATAAGCCTCATTCCGAAGTTCATTCAGCTCATTGAGTTGGATCTTGCGTAGGTCACCGGCTTTGTTTATATCAAAATTATCCCATTTCAAGGCCCAATAAGCCTTGTGCTCCAACTCAATGGGGAGGTGGCACGCTTTCCCGTACACAAGACGATAAGGCGTACAGCCGATCGGGGTCTTATAAGCAGTACGGAAAGCCCACAAAGCATCATCAAGTTTATCAGCCCATGAGGCACGATGCTCTCCCACGGTTCTTTCCAGAATTCGCTTAAGTCCTCGGTTGGATATTTCAGCCTGGCCATTAGTTTGTGGGTGGTAGGTTGTGGAAAGATGATGATTTACACCGTACTTAGCCATGACTCGAGCAAATTGGTCATTGCAGAAATGAGTCCCACGATCACTAATAATGGCACGAGGCACACCGAATCTAGCGAAAAGAGCTTTCAAAAAGTTACAAACCACCCTTGCGTCATTAGTAGGTAAAGCTTTGGCTTCAACCCATTTGGAGACGTAGTCAACGGCTACAAGGATGTATTTGTTTCCTTTAGAAGAAGGGAATGGCCCCATAAAGTCGATACCCCAAACATCAAAAATTTCACACTCTTGAATGAAATTATGAGGCATCTCGTCTTTATGTGTGATTTTGCCTTGCTTTTGGCAAACATCACATTGTTTAACCATATTGTGAGCATCACGATATATGGAGGGCCAATAAAATCCGGAATCAAACACTTTTTTGGCGGTGTAGTTGGGACCAAAGTGACCACCGGTGGGTCCTTTGTGGCAAGCATCAAGGATTTCAGACGCTGCCGGTCCGTCAACACATCGGCGGATAATCAGGTCGGCACATTGTTTGAATAGGTAAGGGTCGTCCCAAAAGTAAGTCTTGATGTCGGTGAAGAACTTCTTCTTTTGTTGGGACGTCAACCCTTCCTTGAGAATTCCACCCGCCAAGTAGTTTGCAAAGTCTGCAAACCACGGGGTTTCATTAGACTTCGAGTTTATAGACATTAAGGTCTCCAAGGGAAAAGAATCATTGATTTCTTTGGTCGGATGATCCCCTTGGTAAGGATCCTCAAGTCTGCTGAGATGATCCGCGGCTAAGTTTTCTGCTCCTTTTTTATCGCGAATTTCGATTTTAAATTCCTTGAGCAGTAAAACCCAGCGAAGAAGTCTTGGTTTGGAATCTTGCTTTGTCAACAAGTACTTCAACGCGGAATGATCGGTATACACAATGGTGGTAGAAAGGACAAGATAGGGGCGGAATTTTTCAAAAGCATAGACAACAGCTAAAAGCTCTTTCTCGGTTGTCGTATAATGCAATTGTGCCCCAGTCATTGTCTTGATAGCATAATGGATCGGTTGGAAGTGTTTGTTCACTCTTTGTCCATGAACCGCTCCAATAGCAAAATCACTAGCATCGCACATCAACTCGAAAGGCAGCTCCCAATTAGGGGTAACCAAGACGGGTGCCTTAGTTAGCTTATCCTTAAGCGAGTTGAAGGCTTCAAGGCACTCTTTGGAAAAGATAAAAGGAGTATCTTTTTCCAAGAGGTGGGTCATCGGGCGAGCGATTTGAGAAAAATCTTTGATGAATCGACGGTAGAAGCCCGCATGACCCAGGAAACTTCTCACACCCTTCACGGTTGAAGGTGGAGGCAACTTTGCAATAACATCGACTTTAGCACGGTCTACTTCATGACCGGCTTTGGAAATTTTATGTCCGAGCACGATGCCTTCTTTTACCATAAAATGGCATTTTTCCCAATTCAGAACAAGGCGAGTGTCTTCGCACCGCTGGAGCATACGTTCCAAATTGGCAAGGCAAGAAGAGAAGGAATCCCCGAAGACCGAGAAGTCATCCATGAAGACTTCCATGGTTTGTTCAACCATGTCATGGAAGATAGCTAACATGCACCTTTGGAAAGTCCCGGGCGCATTACATAGGCCAAAAGGCATTCTTTTGTAAGCGAATGTGCCATAGGGACAAGTGAATGTAGTCTTCTCTTGATCTTGGGGATCGATGGGTATTTGGAAATAACCCGAGAAACCATCAAGAAAGCAGTAATATTCATTACCGGCTAAACGTTCAAGCATTTGGTCCATAAAAGGTAGAGGGAAATGATCCTTTCTCGTGGCATCATTGAGTTTGCGGTAGTCTATACAAACTCTCCACCCAGTAACGAGACAAGTGGAAATTAACTCGTTGTGTTCATTGGGAACAACGGTTATTCCGCCCTTCTTGGGCACACAATGGATTGGACTAACCCACGGTGAATCCGAAATAGGGTAAATCATAGCCGCATCAAGAAGTTTGATAACCTCTGTTTTGATGACTTCATGGATTTTTGGATTCACCCTTCGTTGGCTTTGAATTGTGGGCTTAAAGTCGTCCTCCATGAGAATTTTATGTGTGCAGAAGTGAGGATCAATTCCACGAATATCCGAAATCTTCCAAGCAATAGCCTTCTTATGATCTTTCAACACAGCTACAAGTCGGGCTTTCTCTTCATCCTTCAAATCCTTAGCAATGATAACTGGCGACTTCTTCTCTTCATCAAGGAATACATACTCGAGATGGGGCGGCAACTCCTTAAGTTCCAAATCCGGAGGATTTTCGACGGGAGGCGTATTTAAAGTCGGAGTATCGATAGCAATGACTGTGGGAGATGGAGGAGAAGAATTGTCTTCGGTGAGAAGATTGTCAAAGAAATTCATGTCTTCATCCCCATCGGTGGGAGAATCATTAGTAGCTAAATTCACATCTCCCATGGTATCTTCAAGATTGTTCCAAAATAAATCACTATCTCCAAATAGAGACAACGATGAATCAATGGAGGACACGGTCTCAACAGTGGGAAGAGAGGTAGGAATACTTTTGCAAGCATCATTAAAGTGTTCTTCACAAGCCTCATCAAGAACGTAAATACAATTAACGCTCTCATATGAATAAGGCTGTTTAGACAACTTTCCCATGTTGAAGACTACTTTATCGTCACCCACTCTCATGATAAGCTCACCGGCTTCAACATCAATGAGAGTGCGACCGGTCCTAAGGAATGGACGACCAACAATTAGTGGCACACGGGGGTCCATCTCGTAGTCTACGACAACAAAATCAGCAGGGAAGGTGAATTTGTCGACTCCTACAATGACGTCTTCGGGCTATCCCCACTGGATAAGCAACCGTACGGTTAGCTAATTCTAAAGTCATTTTGGTGGGGACTAGCTCTGGGAGAGATAATTGCTTCCAAACACTTAGAGGCATGAGATTAATACTGGCACCTAGATCGGCTAGGGCCATGCAATTCTCTACTCCCGGGAAATTGCAAGGGATAAGAAAACGACCCGGATCACCAAGCTTGGTTGGCAATTTCCTTAAGAGTACTGCAGAGCAATTCTCATTAAGTTGGGTGTTGTCAATATCGAGGAGATTTTCCTTGTCGCTCAGAAGATCTTTAAACATTTTTGCATACTTGGGCATGTGAGCGAGAGCCTCAGCGAAGGAGATATTGAAATTCAGTTGTTTGAACATTTTAAGGAAGTTCGAAACCTGAATATCATCCTTGCTCTTTTGCTTCTCTTTCCTCAACCTTGAAGGATAAGGTATATTGGAAGAAGAGGAAGGCTTTAGGGGAATAGGATCACTCACAACCACGGGTGGAGGAGGGGTAGAAGGAAGAGGTGGAGAAATTGGGGAAGGAGAAGGATGAGGAATAGGAGCAGGTGACTCGTTCTCCTTAGTCACAATCACCGGTGGAGGTATAGGAAGCTCAGGGTCCTTGGTACCTTTGCCACTTCGAGTAGTGATTGCTTTCATCTCCCCTCTTGGGTTCGCAACGGTGTTACTCGGAAGAGTACCCGAAGAAGAGGGTTGATTACCTTGGAAGAAACTAGCCATCATGTTCCTCAAGTCATTTGTTTGGCTATCCAACGTATTTCTCATGTCGGCTCTCAAATCGTTTCCTTGCTTGACCAAGTCTGCTTTCAAATTGCGCACTTCCTCTTGGAGATTTCCCACTATCACATCATTGGTTCTCATGTAGGTTGCAACCTCTTGGTGTAATGCAGTGGTGGTTTGGTTGGGAGGAGCATTGTATGCAGGTGGTTGGTAAGCAGGTTGTTGGTAGACTTGATTGTTACGTTGAGGCGGTTGTTGCTGCTTGTGAGGAGGGATGTATGGTTGTCGAGGTTGTTGTTGTTGAGGAGGGCGGTTAAGGTTTTGTTGTTGGTTTGGGTTGTTTGGGGGAAAACCGGGTGGTGAGAGGTAGTTGTTGGAGCGGTAGCTAAGCAAATTACGGTCACCTTGAGGTCTAGCTTGATAAGCAGGTTGAGGATAGGTGCCATATGCCGCATTCACATTCTCAGCAGGGTAGTCTTGGGTGGCGGTACAAGTTGTGTAAGAGTGAGGACCACCGCATATCTCACAAGGTTGGCTGACAGCGTTCACTTGAGCGTTTTTGGCGTTGTTGCTGTTGTTGTTGCTGACGGTGTGGGTGACAAGCGATTCAAGAAGCATAGTGATTTTGTCCAATCGCTTGTCGCTGTCACTAGTGCTAGCACTAGCGACATTGGTCCGAACACTCTTGGTTTGCACACGAGATTTGTTCTCAATGATGTCC
The DNA here is from genome assembly GCA_025667525.1 of Glebionis coronaria. NCBI lineage: Eukaryota > Viridiplantae > Streptophyta > Magnoliopsida > Asterales > Asteraceae > Glebionis > Glebionis coronaria. The sequence continues at coordinate 191,059,610 of CM046876.1, forward strand.
CAAGCAGCATTGGAAGTCTTAGCCAATAGATTACCCCCCGAGGCACTGTTCAGTGAATCTTGGTCACTCATGCTTAAACCATTGTAAAAAGTATTAATTTGATGTACTTTGGTAAAACCATGTTGTGGGCATTTTCTTAAAAGATCTTTGAAACGATCCCAAGATTCACTGAACGACTCATCGTACTTTTGTTCAAAATTTATGATTTCATTCCGCAAAGCGGTAGTACGAGAGGGTGGAAAAAAGTAGTTGATAAACTTTGTTTCCAAATCCGTCCACGAGAGAATACTCTGTGGCGGTTCCTTAGCAAGCCAATGCCGGGCTTGTCCCTCTAAAGAAAAGGGAAAAAGTTGTAACCTTATAACCTCTTGTGGAACACCATTGAACTTGACCGTGTTGGTGAGTTGCAAGAATCTCTTGATATGGTCGTGTGGATCATCAATGGTTCGTCCCAAGAATGGTTGAGCGGAGACCATCTGGATAAAGCCTGATTTTAGCTCGAAATTGTTGGCGGCAATTGGTGGTATAACAATTGGATCCGTGTTGCCATCTACATGAGCTTGCAGCAGTTCAATCATCGGGCGATTATTCGGAAGGGGCTCATTGTTGTTGTTATTATTCATGTTGTTGTTGTTATTATTGTTTGGAGGTGGTACACCGGCCATGTCTAAGTGATCGAGAGGCTCGGGCTCTTGATATGACGTGGATCGAGTGCGCATACACCTGCAAAAGAACGAACAAAGAAAAGCAAAGCAAAAATATTTTTGGTTTTTATGTTTTTTTATTTTTTTTTGTATTTTTGAAAATTTTATATTTTTTAGTTGTTTTTGAAGATTTTCTTGAAAAAGTAACGTTCACAGGGAACGGATCCCAAAATCCAAGTTCTCACAAAAAACTTTTGATCTTAACGAGAAGAGCCGGCAGCGGCGCCATTTGATACACTAATTTTTGTGTGGGTTCAGATTAAATCTCGGAATCCTCTCGAATTGATCTCGGTCTTAAGTGGAATGATTGTTCTTGGTTACTAAATAAAAGGGTTTGGTTTTCTAATCTAATAAAAAGTGGAAATGAAAATTTAATTCAAGGAAAATTACTTTAATGATAATTCACAAAGACTTGAATTGAAATTAAAATTAAGATTAAAATTAAAATTGAAATTAAAGTTCAAATTACAGTTAAAATATAAATTGTGAAATAAACGCAAAGAAATAGTAAAACAGCAACTTTAAAAGAAATTTTGATTCGGAACTTTTACCCTTGATTCGGAACTTAAGTCATGCGGAACTTAATGATTCATTCGGAAGATTTTAGTTCATCCGGAACTTTGGACTGATTCGGAAGTTACTGATTCGGAAGTTACTGATTCGGAAGTTCCTGGAAAATAAACCTTCATTCGGAACTATTCAAATTGGTTCGGAAGTTTCCGATTCGGAAGTCTAAGATTGGTTCGGAAGATTTGTTTCGTTCGGAACTTTTGGCTTCGTTCGGAACTTATGCTTGGGTCGGAAGTTTTTGGCTTGGTTCGGAACTTAGGGCTTGGTTCGGAACTTATGCTTCGTTCGGAACTTATGCTTTGTTCGGAACTTATGCTTGGTTCGGAAGTTTGGAAACCCAGACACAGAACTAACACCCGAAGAACAAGGAAAAACGATTTTGATCCAAAATCACCAAATTTTTCACCAAATCTTAAATAAAACTAAACATAAAGCATCTATTAACCATAAGCTACAAATCCCATCAACAAAAACACAAATCCCAACAAATTTTGAAGATCAAATCAAGAAAAATAAAAACTCAAGAACTTGAAGAAAAAGATGAAGATGAACAAGATTAAATGGAAAGATTAAACAAAGAACTTGTATTGAATGATTAATGTTTTAACAAGATCAAACAAAGATTAAAACAACAAGGTTTGAAAAACAAAGATTAAAATCACCAATCACCCTAGTGGTGATGGTGATGCTACGAACAAGAAAGGAGAAAAAAAGGGGAGGAGAGGAAAACTCCAGACTAACTAAAAACTTGTGTGAGGGGACTCCTTTTATAGGCTTGTCTTTTGGTTGGTGAGTGGGCTTTCTCCCGTTCTTCTTGTCTTTTCGTCTTTTCAGAAAAGTTTCCGTTTTCGATTCTGATTCGGGATTTGTCGTCGATTAAATTCAACTCGTCTTTTAATTTCTTCGTTCAATAGACTTGAGTTTCTTCGACTTATATAAATCTTCCATCTTTGGTCCTTTTCTATGATAAATCTTTGAATAGGCCCAGTGACTTCAAATCTTTTGCATCTCTTGGACAATAGACTTTATCTTGAGTCCTTTTCTTCAGTAAAACCCGTGCAATCCCATGTTTTCTTTAATATTCATCCGGTTAGCTCTGAAAACACAACAAACACAAAAACCACGCATAATTCCAAACAAATGATATTAAATACGTGTTTTGGTCTCGTTTTAGCCCGAATTAAGTGGTAAGAGGATGGGTGTTTACACACCTATCACTTACCCAACATCTCTAACCATTCAAAGAGGCCCAGATCTCTGAGTTTAAAGTCACTGAAGACTTTGTAGTTGGTTAGTTGGTTTTCTCTATAAAGGGTCATCACCACTCTTTTGTCTTTGTCAGTGTAACATGCATACTTGGTGATTTGACCGGGTTCAGCTCTTTGGTTCATAATTCTTTCATATTCCTTTTGAAGGTTGCTCCTTTTAACTTCCAGTTCTTTGAGCTTAACCAACTGGGCTTCCTTTACAGCGAGAGAGAGTTTGTTCAGAGCTTCTTTGCTCTTGAGTTCAGCTGCTCTAATGTTTGCAAGCCTTTTGTGTTCCAAGATTTGAGCCTTTGCCTGCTCTGGGGTAAGTGGTGGTTCATCAACACTCTTAAATTTGTTCAGGTCAGAGTGTTTGGAGAGCTTGGCTGTGGATCCGCCTTCTTCTTGGAGGGAGTGCAGGGTTATTTCAGGTTCTTCAATGGCAATTCCTTTTCCCCTGTCCTTTGCTGCTTCAGTGATGGGGTTGAAGGATCTGAGAGGTTTTGGTGTTGGAATCCCTATTGAAGGTGTTGGTTGTTTAAGTGATTGCTCCCCCTTAGGTGGAGCGGTGTCTGCTTCTTCTTCGAAAGGTGGAGGTTGCTGAATTCTCCCCCTCAGGAATAGCGCCGGTAGTAGCTGTGCCTGATCCAGGTTTGAGGAACTTAACAAATTCTTTATGGACAAATAAGTAGATTTCTTTAAGTTCCTCTTTTAAGAGCTCCTAAAGAAGTTTTCTTGAAGGCTCAAACGCCTTGGCAATAGCTGCAACATTTGCTTTGACAGATGTTGTGAGGACTGATGGTATGTATTGCTGAAGGCTCTGGTCTAGAACAGTTGGGAGGTGAGTTTGCAAGGCATTTCCCAGTAGTTGCGGAAGCAGTGCAGTCATAGAGGACTCCACAAATGAAGTTAGTGAAGTCTCTAGGGTGGTGGTGAGTTCCTCAGCAGCATGGGTGGGTGTTTGCAATTCAGAGAGGATGACATCATTTGTGACCTTGGGCTTGTTTTTACTGATGTCACCCCTCTTGACCCAGAGATCCTCAGCGACGAGTTCCTGAACATCTTTCATTCGAGGAACATGGACATGCTTGAGGTTTTGCAAGTGTTCTAAGTGTTGCTTCACCCCAAATTCCATGAATTTTGGTAAAGTTAGGAAGGGAATCGGGGTTGGTGTACAGAGCCTCTGGTCCAATAGCTGCTTTGCAGCTAGTTCTTGCACATTTGGCATTGATGGGAAGGAGATGGGTTTTAACTCTGATGTAACTTGGTCTTCATCAGCATCCATATCAGCATAGTTTGAAATGGTCAACTCATTTTCAATAATGAATACCTCATCCTCTGGCATGGAATCAATGTCAGACATGGCATCGAGATCTATGTGGGGGGCTTCAGCATTTTCATCACTAGCAATGGAATAGGCATCATCATTCTGCTGTTCTTCATGAAGATTATGAGCCTGTTATGACATTTGTTAGTAACCAATGTGAAAAATATATGAAGTTATAGATCGCCATTCGCTGCTGATACAAAGATTTTGCTAGGGTTCTAATTTTCTCTCGATATCCTCTGGAATTGATCTAGGTCTTAAGTGGAATGATTGTTCTTGGTTACTAAATAAAGGGGTTTGGTTTTCTATTCTAATAAGAAGTGAAATGAAACTTTAAATCAAAGACAATTACTTTAATTATAATTAACTAAGACTTGGTTTAAAATTTAAAGTTCAAATTAAAAATTAAAGTTAAAATGTGAATTGTGAAATATGAGCAGAGAAATAGTAAAACATCAACAGTAAAACAGTAACTTTAAAACACCCAAAATTTAACTGATTCAGAACCTTAAACCTTGATTCGGAACTTTCTGATTCGGAAGACACTATTCATTCGTTCGGAACTTTCTCATCCGAAACTTACTCATCCGGAACTTATGCTGATTCGGAACCTTCCGGATGAAGGTGTTTGATTCGGAAGTCTGAGCTTGATCCGGAACTTTTGCTTCGTCCGGAAGTCACTGGTTCGGAAGTTTTAAACTTCCGAATGAAGGGCTTGGTTCGGAACCGTTTGATTCGGAAATAACTGACTCGGAAGATACTGATCCGGAACTTAATGTTTGGTTCGGAAGATTCCGAATGAATGCTTCATTCGGAACTTTTTTGCCTGGTTCGGAAGATTTTGAAACCCAGATACAGTAGCAGTTACGAAGAACACGGGATACAAATTTTTATCAAAATCAAATCAAATACTTAAAAAGAATTTACCAAATTAAACACAAATCATTTAGACATCATAAGCAACGAATCCCACTAATAAAAACACAAATCCAAACAACTTTTGAAGATCAAATCAAGAAAATGAAAACTTAAAAACTTGAAGATAAAGATGATGATGAACGAGATGAAATGAAAGATTAAACAAGAACTTAGTATTGAATGATTGATGTTTTGACAAGATGAAACAAGGATTAAAATTACAAGATTAAAGATCTAAAGATAAAAATCACCAATCACCCTAGTGGTGATGGTGTTCTACGAACCAGGAGAAAGAGTGGGGAGGAAGAAAGAAAAATTAACTTCTCTAAAATGTGTGAGGGAAAGGCTATTTATAGTCTTGTCCTTTGGTTGGTGAGTGGGCTTTCTCCCGTTCTTTGTGTCTTTTCGTCTTTTCAGAAAAGTTTCCGTTTTCGATTCTGATTCGGGATTTGTTGTCGATTAAATTCAACTCGTCTTTTAATTTCTTCGTTTAATGGACTTGAGTTTCTTCGACTTATATAAATCTTCCATCTTTGGTCCTTTTCTTCGATAAATCTTCGAATAGGCCCAGCGACTTCAAATCTTTTGCATCTCTTGGACAATAGACTTTATCTTGAGTCTTTTTCTTCAGTAAAACCCGTGCAATCCCATGTTTTCTTCAATATTTATCCGGTTGGCTCTGAAAACACAATAAACACAAAAACCACGCATAATTCCAAACAAATGATATTAACTACGTGTTTTGGTCTCGTTTTAGCCCGAATTAAGTGGTAAAAGGATGGGTGTTTACACACCTATCAGCTGCCCCTAGGAAAGATGGGTGTGATTATCCAGACCCCCCTAAGGAGTTCTCCTTGGAACTCTTTTAAGTGTGAAACAGTTATGTTGAAGGGTCGCCATTCGCTGCCCCTAGGATAGCTGGGTGTGATTATCCAGCTCCCCCATAAGGATTACTACTTGGGACTCTTTTAATTTGTGAAAATTATGTGGTGAATGGTCGCCGTTCGCTGCCCCTAGGATAGCTGGGTGTGATTATCCAGCTCCCCCTGAAGGATTGCTCCTTGGGACTCTTTTAATTATGAATTCATGGAAGTTAAAGGTCGCCATTTATCGCTGCCGCTAGGAAGACTGAGGGTGATTATTCAGTCCCCCCAAAAGAATAAATTCTTTGGGATTCTTTTAGTTGTGACATATTTAAAGGTAATGGTTGCCTTTTATCGCTGCCCCTAGGAAGACTGAGGGTGATTATTCAGTCCCCCCATAAGAATAAATTCTTTGGGACTCTTTTCATATGAAGGAACCCAGAGACTACGTGAAGTGCAGAGACTCTGGGTCGGGACCTATAGCATGCTCGAGTTGTTATGGATAAAAGCACAGTCTAGAGGGTGAAGGATCATCGGGGTGCGTTATGAGCACAAATGAATCATATCCTTGTGTTAAGAGAGAGAGTGTATAGATTATCCTAAGAGTTCTAGGTGCTGACACAGACACTCTATGGATTGAGGCAAACCCCTAAGACTTCATCACTCTCTCCTACAGAATGTTGAGAGTGATTGTATGTGAACCTCCAAGAGAATAAAATGGCAAACTAATACCTGAGATATATCAGCGTTGAGAAGGTTCTTAGTCGTCTCTGCTGACTGGGAGACGCTAGACTCAGGTTGTTTGTTAGCGGCGGGCTCTTCAACCACATCCTCTAGAGAAGGGGATGGGTTCTTCTTAGTCTTCTTAGTCTTGGAAGGATTAACAGAAGGGGTTTCAGAGGAAAGGGGGATGTCTTTCCTCTTCTTCTTCTTGTCCTTGGGCACCTTGGGCTGAGAAGAAGACTGCACAGAGGTCTTCGACAGAGACTTGTCAGTTAGTCTTTCAGCATTCACCTCATTGTGAGGGATCAAGGGCTCTCCATCAACAACAAGTAGCCCATCGACATGCATCATGTGCCTGCTGAGAGGCACTTCATCTTCCAAGGGAGTCTTTAGTGAAGCAGCAGTGATGTGATAAAGAGAGAAAGAGAGAAGTTCATCATTTGTGTAGCCTTCACCCAGCATATCTTCTAAGAGAAAAGAGAGATATCTTGTGTAGCAGATGGTGGCTAGTCGATTCTTCTTCCCTTTGTTTTCCAGCTTAGCAATGAGGTCAGAGTAAAGTATGTGAGCGATCCCTATATCTTGCCCCCAGATTAAGCTGTAAGCAATTGCTTGCTGGGCTCCATTAAGTTGATCATGAGACCCCTGGTTTCCACCCAGTAAGGACTTCCCTTCTTTGCATGATTAGGATTTCTCGTCTACAGCCAAATATTTTCCCCAGTACATGTTATAAAATATCTGAATTTGTTTTAATAACTAAGATATTGCCCGAACCTTATACACAAGCATGACCAGTCAGTAGTACTAGTTACGGAGGTACCGTAACCATGACACTTGAGGAACTGATGTCATGACTCACCTACGGGAGAGTGATATCCCGCAGCGTTCCACTCAGCTCAGCTTGGCCATTTTATCAGTATTATTAGCGGGGCGTATGGATGCATCCTAGGCTTATCAGTTTATAATTATCAGGTTAATGTGGTGTATGCTCTACATCCTTCACATTGGAGCTGATCTCTCAACCCAGCATAGTAATTAGAGGTCACCCTCTACAACATGACGAGGTCACCCCTCCAGTTCTTCATGCAACAGTTGTTACAACACATAACCTATATAAGCTCTTGGCAATTAAAATACAATAAATGCATGTTTTCAGATTTAACATATAACAGTTCAGTTTTATTATTTATAAATCAGACTTATCAGATTTTCTATAGTTTTCATCACACTCCGCATATCAGTCTTTCAGCTTCAGTAATTATTAATTATTTCAAGTTCAGTATATTCTTATCATGCATTATATCCATTCACTGAGCGTTATGCTCAACCGTAGTTCTTCCATGTTCTAACGGCAGGTACACCAGGACACTCTTAAGATTCTGAGAGCATGTGCATTGAATGGAAGCAATCCAGACTTCTGTACTTTATGCACTTCATTTTTATATTGCGTGTTGGACATTGTTCAGTCGTTTCTTTCAGTATTTTACTTTTCATGTTTTGAGCTTATGTTGGATTACCGATGTTTGATTCCGGTATTTCCGTTATGGTCAGTTAATGTTTTAGGACATTTACCTTATGCTTTGATGACACGCCATAAATACACGTAACAGTCCATTTATCCAAGTGGGGTGTTACATAGGGTCAACTTCTGTTTCTCCAGTAACGCCACTCTATCTTTTATCTTAGACACAGAATCACACAAAGCATTAACTTGGCCAGGTACTGGTGTGAATTCTGGTGGAAACTCCATAGAAGCATCGTTGATGGAATCCATAAGTGATGGCATCTCTTGCTTTAAGGAAGTGGTGGTGGCCACATATTTGAATAGTGGCTTTAAAGCAGCAATGATGACTTCCTTGATTTGTTCAACAGAAGGAGGAATTGGTCTTGCTTTAAGAGTTGAGATTTTAGTGTCAGCAAGCACCTTTTCTTCCTTTAGTCTAGCCACCTGTGATTGAAGAATTAACACTGATTTGTTAATTCTTTTACCTGTTCAGTTCCAGGGGATGGTGGCTTTGGTGTTGCATCAGCAATCTCTTCATCACTGTCATCAAGGTTGACTAGAATTCTTCCACTGAACCTAAGTTCCTTTTCCAAATCATCACCAGCCATGCTGAATACAAATGAAGGCAAGTGTACCACCTTGGCACCAGTGGTGAGATTCACTTCCTTGGGTGTCTTCTGAGCATCACCTCCAGTGTGAGGATCAGTTTAAATTCCTTCACCACTAGGGTTGGTTTTACCTTTTGGGTTCTGAGAAGGAGTCCATGATAAGTTAAGACCAATGATAATGTTTTTTGTTCCTTCAGTAGGACCCTGTTGTGGGGGGACTACATCATTAGAAACAGATAGGCCAGGGTCAACATCAACTGTTGTATTTGCTGACACATCATTCCCTGATGCAGACTCAGCGTGACAAGTGATAGAAATTGGTAATGAAATAGGAATTGTATTTAGAATTAAATTACTTACCAATGCTGACTCCATACTACTTAGCTGAGGGTGAGCTCCATCTTCACCCTTCTCTCCTAAAGAAGTTGAGAGAGGGGTTGCCTTATGGGCCTCTTTATGCATGTCACCTCCAACAGAGACTAAATGTGATGACTGGCTTGGGTTCTTGTCCTTGGCCAAGGACTTACTCTTCTTCAAAACATGGCCCTGGGGTTCATGAGAAACCTTCTTAGAGGAAGATTATGTGAGGGCTTTCCTCTTTCTGGACTCACGTCTAACCTTCTTAGTATTCACTGGCGTGCTCTTCGGACGAGGTCCAGATGAAGCTCCAGGCTTTTCGCCTTTCAGATCCCCTTCTCTAGTTGGAGAAGTTTCTTTTGGAGCTTTGTACACTACTGGACCGTCTGCTGAGCAGATGTCCAGCATGGGCTGTGTAAGAGGAGGATTGATGAGATGACATTTGATCTCATCGTTCTTTTCGGGCTTTAAATGCATAAAAATGTCATAAAATACCATATATATGCTTGTATTTACTTACTTGTGTGTTTTAGGTATGGATATCATGAAAAAGACAAAAAGATCACAAGAAACAAGGAAAAACGGACACGAGAAATGAAGCCGTACAAAAAACCGGGCCCTAATTCATGATTTATCCAAGATTAACCCTTGAAGACTTGAAGATGTACAAGATTGATCCTCAAAATATGAAGAAATGACACTTAAAACCCTTGTATATTCATAATTACAAGTTTGGTCCCTTAAGTTTGTCAAAATTACAAAATGGTCCTTCAACTTTGAAGAAATGGCAAGATTAGTCCCTCATTAATTCTAATTTGTCAATTATGGTCCCTCATAAAGTCAAAGAACCAATGAAGACCTTTGAAGATCAAGAATGTCCAAAATCAGTCCCTCAAATATGGAAAAATGGCAAAAACAACCCTTAAAACACTTTTGCCAAAGTTTTAGGGCAAAAGTGTGAAATCAGAAAGTTCTATAACAAAGAGAATACGTTTTTGTGGCTGAAAAACTTGATTTACCCATTTCACCAAAACACAAGGGCCAAAGGTGTTCAAATGAAACATTCAAACACTTTTTTGCGCCAAACAACTCCTATTCCTACAAAAACGGATCAAATGAGTTACTGTTACCCTTCTTCACCCCCCAGAAATTACTTCCACTTAACAAAGGGTAAAATGAAATTAACCCTACCCACGCTTGATTCACACATGCAGAAACTCATCCCACACCCAAAACCCTCACTCCCACTCACCAAAGGGCCCCACCATTCAAGATGTCCACCCATCACATCACAACTTAGCCTCCAAGGAATGCCACGTGGCAAAATCAACAGCCCACACTCAATGCTTAACTAGAAAACTAAAATGAACGATTTGGATGCATTTGGACAACTCAATATCAAAATTCGTCTAGAAGATTCAAGGGCATTTTAGGGACTTCATAGCTAGGGTTTTCTCATTGTAATCTCAGCCTTTGTGGCCTATATAAGGACTCCTCAACTTGTGAGAGAGCCTTGTTCCAGTTTTACCTTTTAAACATTGTAATCCCTTTTTAGATTTTATAAGAAAATTGTAATTCCTTTTTATGTTTTTGAAAGTTGGTATTGTTTAAGGGTAATTCTGAGTTCCATTATATGTTATAAGTGTGCTTGAATCTTGGGGTTTAAGGAAGTTTATGTTTGGTAAGGTTTTAAAGTTTGAAAAAAGCTTGAAAAGTGGTTTCTGATTTTGCTATTTTACTTGTACTAATCCTTGACCAAAAGCTATAAGCTCTTACAAGCTTGTTGACACCAAGCTTGTGAAGGGATTGAAGCCTTTGGTTGGGCTGTTTGTTCATTGTGTTGAAGAAATCAAGCCCTTGAGTTTCTACTTTGAAACATCAATCAAGGCAGTCATTCATCTTTCTTGTTAAAGTACCTTGGTCTTGTTCTAGTTGTTGAACAAGGTCCAAGGAGCATTGCTGGTCCTCCTAGGATGTTGTGGAGGACAGGTATAAGCTCTTGTTAAGATTCCTCTAAAAATCACATGATATTGTCTGTTTTATGTTTTGCTATGTGATTTGGTGATTTTGTGTTTGTGCTTTGTGTTTTATGGTTGGTATCTGTTAGTTGTCACCTAGTGTAGCTATTGATCATTAAAATCAGTAGGTTGTTTGAAAGATTAAGAAGTTTGTTTAAAAAGTGCTTATTAAAGGATTGTTTGGGATTACTGGTTCATAAGGTCTTGTGGCCTTGTGCCCTTGGTTCTTATGGTTTGGGAAGTCTAAACAAGTCATATTAAACAAGTTTTAGTCATTGGTTAAGTTTCTAAAAGTTTGGAAAAGGGATTTCAAGTTTTGCAAAAATCTGATAAAAGGTGTTTTGGAATTGGTCAAACACATCAGATCCAATATCTTCTTTGTTTGTTGGATCTAAGGTCTGAAATCAGGTTTGGGAATAGTTTAGGTGATAAGCTATCTATTGGTTATCTGGTTGTTGAATTTGGTTGCTTATTGAGTGTGCTATAGCTTATCAAAGTTGGCTGAAGTGGTCATTTGCATCAGCAAAGTGACCACCTCATTTGATGCTTGCATTTGTATCTCTAGTGTATGCCTTGTTGTTTTATTGCTTGGATCCTGTTATTGTGCTGCTTGTGAGTGAATTTTGCTATTTGGTGTGTCTTGTATCTGGCTTATAAGCTAACTGGCTTATTAAGCCCTTATTGCCAAAATCTGTCATCAAAAGGTCAAATGACCTCTTGATTCACAAGGACACCTCCTTGAGTTCTTCACAAAAGTTGCTTATAACAAGCCCTTATACCATCTCTGATCATTTGGTAAACTTTAGAGCACTTTGACTTTTGGTCAAATAAGCACAATTTGGCTTATTTTTGAGAACTGCTTATTGGTACATGCAACAACTTGGCTTTTGTAATAGAAATCATTTTTCTTAGCTTAATAACAAGTCTGGAAGGTTACAAGTCTTTTGGTTAAGCTTTTGCTAGGAAACTAGCTTATTTGGCCTTTTCAGCTAGCTTATTGGTTCACACAGCTTATTCTACTTGGCTTTTTGTGATTTTCTTGATTGATTATTCTAAGTTAAGCTATTTGTGAGCTTTTGCAACAAACCAGAGCTTCTGAAACGCCCTAGAACTCTAACCCGACTATTTTGTCGTTTTGTGGATTTCTATTTTGCTTATTTCTGGCTTATTGAGTGAGATTTTTCAAAATTTCTTTTTACAGATCTCTTAGGCATCTCAAAAGAAGGGTGTGTGTTTAAGCAGAGCTTATGACATTGGCTTATTGCTTAATGGGCTTATTGGCCCAATAAGAATAAGCTGTTTGTTATTTAAGCTGTGATAAGCTCAGAATCAGCTTTTGGGCCTTAAGACTTTTGTGCTTAGAAGTAAATTTTGAGTCAGATAGGGCTTTTTCAGGTCATTTGGGCCTTGTTTGACTTTTTGGGCTAAAAAGCCCATTAAGGTTGGCTGATTTTGCTTTTAGCCCATTTGGGAGCCCATTAGGGGTAATTTTGTAATTTCACTTTCATTTTCTGATTATTTAGGTTAAAATAAACTAGTTTGCAAGTTTTTAAATTTTTTTATAATTTTTGGATTTAAATTATTATTTTAATATTATTTTATTATTAAATTTCAAATTTCAAATTTTTGCACTTTTTATATTTTTCTTAGCTTAAATACATTAAAATAGGATTTTTGCAACTCTTAGATTAATTTTATCATCTTTAGATTAATTTTTATAATTATTTTAAGTTTTAAGAGTTTTTAAATCATTTTAAATAGTTTTTATTAGATTAAAAATTTATAAAAACAGTTTTTAATCTTTTTAGGTTATTTTAGAGGTTTACCAATTGAAAAATTTATTTGGGCTTTTTGATAATTAATTTGATTTTTAGGGCTTTAATTAGCATTTAAAAATTAATATTTAATTAATTAAAAGGTTTGAAAAAGTTTTGATCATTGACAAACTCTTAGTTTATTTATTTTAATTTTTGGTAAATTTTTGGGAATTTTTAGAATTAATTTTTATTTTAGCTATTTTTACGGTTTTACGTTTAGTCGTAGTAGTAATTAATTTCACGTCTTCGTCATTCTATTTTCTCATCCCCTTTATCCAATATTAATCTCAAATCTTGTTACATCTTAGTCACACACATATACCGCCTTGGGAAACGAACTTCATTGGTTCATTAGTGTTTGATTTTCCTAAATCATCACTTAATACTTACCGCTTTTACGCCTTTTTCCTAAAAGGTCGTATTTTACTACAATCATTTTGGCGCCGCTGCCGGGGAGGTGTGTCGTGATTAATTTGTCTTGTTGTTTTTAATATTAACAATAAATAGTATTTGTATTAGTAGAAATCTACTAATACGTATTATCGGTTTTTTGGTTTTTCTTGTGAAATTATTATTACTATATTGTATTAAGTATCACAATCAATACAAAATATCTCCAAAAGTGTGAAAACACAACCTTAATTGGAATTTGATCTCCTAATTATTGTATTCGAATCTTAAACAAAAGAAAAAGGCAAAAATAGATAAATACTTTTCTTGAAGCTCGATTTTGAAAAATACAAACTCTAAGGTGGGTATAAGGCGGGTATTATAAAATATACCCTAAGGAAAAAGGCTCTTAAGTGCTTCGCGCCGCCTCGTTTCCCCGCTTGCTTGTGAGTATTTTGAGATTGAAGGCTAATCGAGGGTTTTGCCGCCCAAAGTATTATTACGTATCATATATATTTGCTTGGTTTTCTTTGTGATTAAACCCTCTTGAACAATTTGGTTTTCACCAAAGTTCTAAAGTCATTCGAAGGCGTTCACTCCACGTGATCGTTTTCATTCTTTTGAGGCTTCTTTAATCAAGAGTTTGATTCGAGGAGAGATTTGGTAGATTTTTGTCTACGAAGATACACCAAAATCCAAAAAAAATTAAAAACAATAAAAAACAATCAAAAACACAAAAAAAATTGAAAATTCACAAAACACCTAAAAAGAATCTTCTTTACTCACCTCCCATTCTACGTAAAGTTTATGCAAACTCTTAGTCAAGCAAAACGAGCTCGTAAACGTCGTCAAAGTCAAGGAAATCAAGAGACGTTGATTGAAGAACAAACTCCAATTGTTGAACCTATTGTAGAACAAGAAGTCGTCATGGCTAATCGTACTATGATGGAGTTGCTTCAAGCACCCACCGAGGGTTTTGGAGAGGCCATTGTGATTCCCGCTATCCTTGCGGAGAATTTCGAGATTAAGACGGGTTTAATGTCAATGTTGCAAGCTAATAAGTTTAGAGGTCATGAGAAAGACAACCCGCATTACCACATAAGGAATTTTAATCGTCTCACTGCTACTAGCAAGTTTAAGGATGTTCCACATGACGCTATTAAGATGATGTTGTTTCCCTACTTGTTAGATGGACCCGCTAAAATTTGGCTTGAGAAAGAACCGCCAAATTCAATTTTAACATGGGGTGATCTTGTTTCTAAGTTTGTGAACAAATTTTTTCCACCATCTAAAACAACACATTTGAAAAATGAGATTTCAAGATTTGTATAACGAAATAATGAGAGTTTTTCAATGGCATAGGAACGATTTAAGGAAATGCTACATGAATGTCCACACCATGATTTTTCGGAATTGCATCAAGTTGATACTTTTTATAATGGGCTTAATTATCATGAACGAGATTATTTGAATGCCGCCGCGGGTGGTAATATTTTGTGCAAAACGACCGATGAAGCTTTAAAGATTATCGAGAATAGATCTAAGGTTTATAACCCTCGTAACACATCGAGTATTGCCAATATGGGTTCGTCATCGTCGTCATCGTCTCGTAGCATTAATGCCTTACATGATGAAGCTAATGAGGAAAATCGGTTTTTCGATAGGTTTTCAAATCTTATGACTCATTGGAAAGCACAAGATGCTTTGAATTCCGCGGTTGATAAGAGTTCTTTGTCTTGTGGTGGAGCTCATAATCTTTCCGAGTGCATTACCGCCGGTGGTAACACTTCGAGTGCTTACGTAGCAACGGGAACTTACAACCGAAACGGCCAAGGTTCCCGCCCAAATCAAGCTCCACCAAATCAAAATGCTAATAACTATCGAAACAACAACCAAAGTGGTAATTATCAAGGCAATTCACGTAACTACAACAAAGAGAATTATCAAAGTGGGAATGGACAAGTTACTAATCAAAACCAAAACCATGATTTTCAAAACACTACACAAGGTTTTCAAAATGCTCACACTAATAATCTTCAAGGAGAACTTTTGGATTATGCTAAAGCAAATGATGCTAAACTTGACAACATGCAACGTGAGATGATTAGCTTAAGATCCGAGTTGAAAAACGAGCTTAAAAACGAACTTGCTAATGAACTTAAAACTCATGCAAATAAAATGGAAGGAAATGTCCAACGTCTTCAACAAAATCAACAAAAGATGGAACAAGGACAACATGAGATTAAGCAAGAATTGTTAAAAGCGGATTTAAGGCAATCAAAATTTGAAGACCGAATGGCAAAAATGTTTGAAGCAATCATGTGTAAACCCTCTTCCTCGGGTGGTCTTCCTAGTGATACCATTGCAAACCCGAAGGGAGAAATGAAGGTTATTACTACACGAAGTGGTAAAACTTTTAAGGAACCAATCTCTCGTCCAAGTACTTCTACGGAGAAGGAAATCGAGAAAGAACCCGAGGTAATGGTCGAAAAGGAGCATATTACAAGCCCACGAAGTACCACTCATACCACACCTACGGTTGAACCAATACTAATTATGGAACCCGAGTTTCCAAGGCCGTTGCCTAGTGTCCAACCCACACCACCCTTACCTTACCCTTCGAGACGAAACAAAGAGAAATTGCAAGAACGTAACAAACAACAAATCGATCTTTTTATAAAAATATTTCAACAAGTGTATTTTGAGGTGAGTTTAGCCGACGCGTTGTTATATATGCCTCGTTTTGCTTCCACTTTTAAAAGTGTGATGAGCGATAAGGAAAAGCTTTCAAAGCTTGCTAATTGTTCTTCGGTTTATCTTAACCGCATACCGGAAAAAGTTGGTGACCCCGGAAAGTTTCTCATTCCTTGTGACATACAACATATGAAAGAATGCCTCGCCTTGGCCGATCTTGGTGCGAGCATTAATTTAATGCCATTTTCCATTTGGAAATCGCTTTCGCTTCCGGCTCTTACTCCTTCGAACATGTCTATCGAGATGGCCGATCATTCTATGATTTTAGCATGTGGAGTAGCCGAAGATGTTTTCGTGAAAGTGGGGAAGTTATACTATCCCGTTGATTTTATAGTAGTTGACATCCCCGCGGATCCTCAAGTTCCTCTAATTTTAGGTCGTCAATTTTTAGACACCTCGAGATCGCTTATCGACGTTCATGCAAGAACTATCACTTTGAGATTCAACGAAGAGGAACTTGTTATAAACGATACTCAAAACTCAAAACCTTCTCATGTTTATGCAATCGCTACCATCAATCACATTGACTTAGTTGATGTGGTTTGCGATGAATTTTCACAAGAAGTGTTAGGTTTTTCTAATAGCTCGTTGAGTGGAAATCCCACTATTTTGGATCCGATTCTTGCTAATTCTACACCAAATCTCACTCCATTCCAAGGAGGCGATTTCATCTCAAATGAAATCGACAATGAAGATGAGGTGATTATTAGTGATGATACTTCTATTCCACCATTTCTTCCGCCGATAGAGGTTATGAGTGTTGAGCAAAAATCTTCAATCGATGAACCACCTATCCTTGAATTGAAAGATCTTCCTTCTCACCTTGAATACGCATTCTTGGAAGGTGATGACAAGTTGCCAGTTATTATTGCAAGAGGTCTTGCTAATGATGAAAAAACCGAGCTCTTAAAAGTTCTCAAAGCTCATAAAGGGGCAATTGCGTGGAAAATTTCCGACATTAAGGGTATTGACCCAAAATTTTGTACTCACAAGATTTTAATGGAGGATGAATACAAACCCTCAATTCAAAGTCAAAGAAGGGTAAAACCCAAAATTCACGATGTCATTAAAAAGGAAGTTTTAAAACTCCTTGACGCGGGAATGATTTATCCTATCTCCGATAGCTCATGGGTTGTTGGGAATTAATTAAGGCCAGATCACTTGAGCGCTGACAAGAACAACTCAAGCGTTGACAAGAACAAATTGAGCGCTGACAGCTTAAGCGTTGACAAGTTAAAGTCAAGCGTTGACAGATTAAAGACAAGCACTGATGGAAGATATAAGCTACACGTTTATTATGTTCTAGAATACTTCTAGTAAGGATAGAAACGACAATGTATTTTCTATGCTTATCTTTACCTAGAATAGTTGATACGTAGCTTATTGTACAAGGCTTCTTAGTCTATAAAATAAGGCCTTTAGGTTAATGTTTAGTATCAAGTTTTCATAAGTTTTCATTCATAAACATCTTTCATTGTAAGCAAGTTCGACATTCATAATCAAAGTGAAAGTTTTGTTTACATCTTGTGTTCTTGTTTAAGTATTAAATTCCGCATAATACTTAGATTCACAAAGCATATAACAAAGGTTTCTCTACGTGTTATACTTGATCTAATCTCGTATACACAAAGCTAATCGATCTAAGTTTGGGATCAACAAGTGTGTTTAAGATCACTTGAGCGCTGACAAGAACAACTCAAGCGTTGACAAGAACAAATTGAGCGCTGACAGCTTAAGCGTTGACAAGTTAAAGTCAAGCGTTGACAGATTGAAGACAAGCACTGATGGAAGATATAAGCTACACGTTTATTATGTTCTAGAATACTTCTAGTAAGGATAGAAACGACAATGTATTTTCTATGTTTATCTTTACCTAGAATAGTTGATACGTAGCTTATTGTACAAGGCATCTTAGTCTATAAAAGAAGGCCTTTAGGTTAATGTTTAGTATCAAGTTTTCATAAGTTTTCATTCGTAAACATCTTTCATTGTAAGCAAGTTCGACATTCATAATCAAAGTGAAAGTTTTGTTTACATCTTGTGTTCTTGTTTAAGTATTAAATTCCGCATAATACTTAGATTCACAAAGCATATAACAAAGGTTTCTCTACGTGTTATACTTGATCTAATCTCGTATACACAAAGCTAATCGATCTAAGTTTGGGATCAACAAGTGGTATCAGAGCTTGTTGAGGAACTTTTGATCTTTGAAGAACACCAGTACGATACACGAACACCAAAACCCTAATTTTCTCAAAACCCTAAAAACATCATGTCTGAAGCAATAACCTCCTCCTCTTCACCATTACCAAACATCAAGATTCCCATGCTTGATGCAACCAACTTTGACTTATGGAAGTTCAACTTTGAACAATATCTGGGGATCTTTGATTACACACTCTGGGAGATTATTGAATATGGAAACTCATTCAATAAGGCTCAAAAGATTCAGGATGCCATTACGGCAAGATCAGCTGTTGAGGGATGTCTTGATGAAGATAAGAAAGAAAAACCTGGAGATGGTAGAGCTGTAGGTGCTGAAGATATTGCAAAGAAAAGGGTTGACATGAAAGCCCTAAATATTCTGAAAGTCTCTTTGGGACAAGAAAATCAGCACAAATATAGAGGCTATGAATCTGCTAAGGATCTTTGGGAAGCAATTGAAGTTGCATATGGTGGTAATGCAGACACTAAGGAAGAAAAGAAAAAGCAACTTCTGCATGATTATGCTGTCTTCAAAGCTCAGACCAATGAGAAACTGAGTAGCGTGAGAAGCAGATTGCTTGACATCACAAGCAAGTTGTCCTTCATGGGGACACAAGTTGGTGATGTTGACACCAATGCTACCTTTCTGAAAAGTCTTGGTGAGGCATGGAAGATTGAGGCAAGATCTATTCTTGCCAATAATACTTACAAGAGCTCCTCGTTTGATGACATCTACAACAAACTAAGACTGTTGGAAGATGAAACTCTTTCAGCACATGGAAGCAAAGCTAGCACCAGCAACATGGCCTTCTTCTCTCATAGTGAAGGTCAATTCAATCAGAAGGACTCTTTTATGCATCCAGTTACTGGATCATCATTTGTCAGCGCTGGAACAAGTCCTGTCAACGTCTCTTTCTCAAACGCTGACACATTCATGAATGACTCCCCAAGAGTTAAACCTGCTGGTTTGGATTTGGATACTGTGTGTGCTTACATTGCTTCTTTGCCTAATGGTTCAGTGATTACATATGAGGACCTTGAGCAGATAAGTGATGAACACTTGGAAGAGATGGACATCAAGTGGAACATGGCTCTTGCTAGTATAAGAGCAAATAGGTGGAATAGAAGGTTCAAGAAGAAGATGACCTTCAATGCTAAAGACACTGCTGGATTTGATAAATCCAAAGTTGAGTGTTACAACTGTCATCGCTTGGGGCACTTCATGAGGGAATACAGATCTCCTAGAAGATCTGATGCTGGTAAACCCTCAAGTCAGGTTGTTAAAGCTCAAGACTCCAAAGCCATGGTTGCAGTTCAAGGAATTGATGGTACTGGATGGGATTGGAGCTATCTGGCTAAGGATGCTGAAGAGGACAAAGCCTTGATTGCTGATATTGAAGAAGAAGAGCATGTTGAATATGCTCTCATGGCACACTCCTCCTCTTCATCTGATAATGAGGTATATGATGATGCTTTTTGTAGCAAAGGTTGTAGGTTAAACACTGATAGACTTAACAAAGAGGTGTTAAAACTAAAAGATGATATGAGCACTGAAAGGTGTAAATTGTCCAATTACCAACTAGCTCTTACTGAAACTGAGAAAACCGTTTCTAAATACAAGAAAATGGAATTTGATTTAAAAGATAAGATAAATATCTTAAAACATGAGCTAGAGAGTAGTATGGATATTAGAAATATCATGACAAAGGTCAATAGAGACCTACAGGCTAAGTTAGATGAGGCCATTAAGAATAAAGATAATGTTGACCTCAAGATTCAAAGATTTGATAGAGCCACCCAAGCCCTAGGAGACTGTGTAGCTAAACAAAGGGATCCTAAGGACATGACTGGGATTGGGATGAATGATTACTCTCTGGTTCCACCACCAGCTGGTGACTTCTATGGTGTCCTTAGAAAGGATTTAGCTTGGACTGGTATTCCAGAGTGCCAAGAAGAGGAATTCATTCCTCCACCAAGAGTTGTCACTCCAGTGGAAGAGTATCAACAAAAACTGACTGACCTAAATGAGTGGAAGAAAGCTAACCCTACTTTATTTGTTAAGGGAGGTTTGCTATGTGAAAGTCCCAATGAATCACCACCCATTAAGGTTACTCACCCAGTTACTGGTAAAGCTGTTGACCTAGGCTCAAACACTGTTAGAAGACCTACCATTAAATATGCAGAGATGTATAGAAATAATAGGTCACCCAAGAGCCAAGTTAACGATCATGGAACAGGTTTCTTCGCTTCTAGACCTAAGATTGTGTCTAAGAAAGCCTGTTATACTTGTGGTAGCTTTTCACATTTGGCATACAAGTGTGTCAACACTCCTAAAGCCAGCGCTGATAGGAACAATTTCAGCGCTGATAGAAAGAAAGTCAACGTTGTTAGGAAGTCAAATGTTGTCAGACCCAGACCTTGTGTGCAACAAAGTCCACAAGTGATTAGACCTGCCACATTCTTCTCTAGAAGGTCTAACACTCATGGACAAAGACCTTTTCAAAAGACAAACATCTGGTCAAATAGGCAATGGGTTCCTGTAGCAAACCCTAGGTTCAACACTGACAAGGGTAATTTCAGCGTTGACAGGACAAAATCCAACGCTGACAGAAACGTGACCAGACCTAAATATTTGCAGCCACAAGGTAAGGGGTCTAAAGCTTCTTCAAGCTTAACATAGAGACCCAAGAAAGATCAAAACCCTAATAATAATGGAATTTCAATGACTTGCAACAGGTTTAATTACATTTCAAAGGTCATTACAAAACCAATTGGGGTTAACTGGGTATTTCATCCTAAAAAGGATGAGAATGGGGTTGTTGTGAGAACTAAGTCTGTTCTTATTGAACAACCAGATGAATCCAAGTCTTCTGAGACTTGGGTTCCCAAAGAAAACTAATTTGTTTTCTTTATGTGCAGGGCATTCAAAAGCAGATCAATGATTATGGATATTGGGATAGTAGATGCTCAAGGCACATGACAGGAAAGGAAGACTATCTGACGAACTTCACTCCTATTAAAGATGGTGATAAGGTATACTTTGGAGGGGGATATGGCACCATTACAGGCAAAGGAACCCTTCTCACCAAAAATCTACGTTTTGAAAACGTCTTCCTGGTAAAAGAACTGGATTATAATCTGTTTAGTGTATCACAAGTGTGTGATAACAAAAATAAGGTTCTTTTCACTGATACTGAGTGTTTGGTGTTAAGCAAGGATTTTAAGATCCCTGATGAGAAGTACATTGAGTATAGAACACCTAGGCATAAGGAAATATATAATGTGAATTTAAATGGGATTAAAGTGAATGCAAATATGTCTTGTTTTTATGCTAAGGCCTCAGTAGATGAAAGTAATTTGTGGCACAAGAGACTAGGGCACATAAATTTTAAAAATATAAATAGACTTGTGAGGCTTGGTTTAGTTGATGGTTTGCCTGAGAAGGCCTTCCACAATGACCACTCTTGTGTTGCATGTCTTAAAGGCAAGCAGCACAAGGTCTCATTCAAGTCCAAGCAGGTGCATACTAGTTCCAGACCTCTTCATATGCTTCACATGGACCTCTTTGGTCCAACTAATATAGAAAGTTTGAATGGCAAGTCATATTGTTTTGTTGTCACTGATGACTTTTCTAGGTTTACTTGGACATTCTTTCGAGCTATGAAGAGTGACACAGCTGATGTTCTTATTGAATTTATCACTCAAATTGAGAAAAGGTCTGGCAATGAGGTTAAGATGCTTAGGAGTGATAATGGTGGAGAGTTTAGGAACAAGAAGCTAGATGATTTTTGTGCCAGGAAGGGAATTACCAGGCAGTTTAGTATTGCTAGAACCCCACAACAAAATGGGGTTGCTGAAAGGAAAAATAGAACCCTAATTGAAGCAGCCAGAACAATGTTGGCTGATGCTCACTTTCCCATAGCCTTTTGGGCTGAGGCTGTTAATACAGCATGCTATGTGCAAAATAGAGCATTGGTTAACAAAATTCAGAACAAAACACCTTATGAGTTACTTTGGGGAAGAAAACCTAATATTGGTTTTCTCAAACCTTTTGGATGTCATGTAGTAGTCTTAGACACTAGTGATGCCTTAGGGAAATTTAGTGCAAAAGGTGATGAAGGTTACTTCATGGGGTATTCAGTATAGAGCAAGGGTTATAGGGTTTATCTTAAGAAGGACAAACGTATTGTTGAAAGAGTACATGTTAGGTTCTTAGAGAATAAACCTAGTGATCCTGAAAGTGGTCCTAATTGGTTGTTTGATTTGGAACCCTTATCTAGAACTTTAAATTATATGCCTGTCACTAATCCAGACATTGTGAAGGTAATTTCAAATGTTGTGGAAGAACAAATTGTTGATGTTTCAGGTACACAGGTTAATGAGAGGGTTGGATCACAAGCAGAAAAGGCATCTCCTACATTTGAATATGTCACGATTCCCATTTGGACAGATGCTTTTGCTGCTGCTGCTGCTGGACAAGATAATGGTGGTCTCCATATACCACCAGATACAAACATGCATGGTTCTTCAGGCGCTGACAAAGGCAAATCTAGCGCTGACAAGACCAATTCAGACGTTGATGGCTCAGACGTTGACAACAACCGTTCAAGCGTTGTTAGCCCAAGCGCTGACAAACAAGGTTCAGACGTTGACAACACCTTTGCACATCTTTTCTCTTCCACTTTTGAACAAGGAGGACCTTCCAGAGTTTATGAAGAGATTCCTGTTGATCAAAGAGAGTCTGATGAAGAAGACATTGGCAATATGGAGCATGAGGTTGAGGACACCAGACTTTTTGAAAGAGGGGTTCTCACTTCTACAATGAAGAATCACCCCCTATCTCAGATCATTGGTGATGTTATGACTCCAGTTCAGACAAGAAGATCCCATCAAGGTCTTGATGGATTTATTGCCAATATACACAAGAAGGTTGATACCCCTCTTGTGCAAGCATGTTTGTTTGCATGTTTTCTATCACAAGAAGAACCCAAGAAGATATTTGATGCTCTCAAAGAACCAAGTTGGGTGGAAGCAATGCAGGATGAGCTTCACCAATTTGCTATTCAGGATGTTTGGGAGCTGGTTGATTGTCCTAGATATGTCAGACCTATAGGGATAAGATGGGTTCTCAGGAACAAAAGAGATGAAAGAGGTATTGTGGTCAGAAACAAGGCAAGGTTAGTGGCTCAAGGTTATACACAAGAGGAGGGGGATAGACTATGAGGAAGTCTTTGCACCATTTGCAAGGATTGAAGCTATTAGGATTTTTCTAGCCTATGCATCTTGCATGGGCTTCACAGTCTATCAAATGGATGTGAAAAGTGCATTCTTGTATGGCACCATTGTTGAGGAAGTTTATGTCATGCAACCTCCTGGTTTTGAGGATCTAGAGCATCCAGATAAAGTGTATAGAGTCAAAAAGGCTATGTATGGCCTTCATCAAGCCCCTATAGCATGGTATGGTAATTTGTCTACATATTTGGTGGACAATGGATTCAAGAGGGGCACTATAGATCAGACACTATTTACAAAGAAGAAAAGCAAAGATGTGTTGCTTGTGCAGGTCTATGTTGATGATATCATTTTTGGGTCTACTGATCCAAAGATGAGTGAGGATTTCTCCAAGCTTATGACAGACAAATTCAAGATGAGTGCTATGGGGGAGATGAACTTCTTTCTTGGTTTACAAGTTCAGCAGAAAGAAGATGGTATCTTCATCTCCCATGACAAATATGTTGCTGAAATCTTGAAGAAGTTTGGCTTTTCTCCACATGAAAAGAGGGCTTCTACTCCTATGGATAGAGAACACCCTTGGGGAAAGATTGGAGATGGGAAAGATGTTGATGTCAGGCATTATAGATCCATGATTGGATCCTTGATGTATCTTACTGCTTCCAGACCTGATATCATGTTTGCTGTATGTGCTTGTGCACGTCATCAAGTGACTCCCAAAGAATGTCATCTTTATGTTGTGAAGAGGATCTTTAGGTACCTAAGATGTTTCCCTAATCTTGGTTTGTGGTACCCAAAGGATTCACCATTGGAGCTGATTACATATTCAGACAGTGATTATGGAGGTGATAAGTTTGATAGGAAATCCACAACTGGTGGATGTCAGTTTCTTGGGAGCAGATTAATATCTTGGCAATGCAAGAAACAAACAGTGGTGGCTAACTCTACAACTGAAGCAGAGTATGTGGCTGCAGCAGCATGTTGTGGTCAAGTGTTGTGGATTCAGAACCAGCTGTTGGATTATGGGTATAATTTCATGCATACTAAGATATTTGTTGACAATAATAGTACTTTATGCATCATTAAGAATCCTGTGCATCATTCTAAAACTAAACACATAGAAATTAGACACCATTTTATAAGAGATTGTTTTGAAAAAGGTTTAATACAACCAGATAGGGTTGACACTGAGGAAAATGTGTCAGATTTATTAACTAAACCTTTTGATACTGGAAGATTTCAATACCTGGTAACAAGTATTGGAATGGTTAATCTCACTTAATATGTGTTTTGGATTCTTTTTGTAAAAGTATGTACAGGATGATGCATTATTATTATTGGTCTTATTGATAATTTAGATTTTCCACTATATTTCTCTAACACTGACAAAGGTTGTTTGCACACTGATAAGTGTTTTTGCAACGTTGTCAGAAATATAATTGTCTAACGCTGACAAAGCTTCCTTCAACGCTGTTGTGTGTTATCGGGGCGTTGTCAGCAACAATGTTAGTTTTGTGCTTTTTAATCTAAATGTGCAGATGGTGTTAGCAGTATACCATTGGATACAGAGTTGCTTATGGATCAAAGGAGAAGCATTTGGACAAGTTTTTATTTATGGATGATGGTTGGAATGTTTCATTCCTATCTTGACATAAATTTTTATGTTCATGTATGATTTTAGCAAACTCTTTGTATCATAGTTTAAGGGGAGGTTTTAGGAACCTTTAGGATTTTTGGGTATCCATATGATACTCTTATCACAATTCTAGATTGTGTCCACAGGTGAGTATGGGTTAGTTTTACTAAACCATGAGGCACTGTAGCATGCATAGTATATCAACTTTGCATGCTGCCAAGACATTTTTGGCCTAGAATTGGTTGTGGTCTGTTGGGAGACTTGGGAATGATTTTGATCTGGGATTTCCCTGGGAGTAACAAGGATTTTATAAGGTAACTTGGTTGTTAAGACTTTTGGTTAGCAAGGGACACTAGAGGACTGTTATGTCTATCTTGCTTATGCAAGTGTGCATAACTGGACAGTGCTTGCCGCCCTATAATAATTATCAGCTTTTGGTTATCTTCTCTAGGATAAATTACTTGTTAAGGTCATTTTTCACTTTTTAAAACAATTTTATTTTTGGACGCTGACAAGAAATTTCCAAGCGTTGTTGTGACCAAATTGGACGCTGACATGGCTTTAGGCGAACGTTGACAAGATTATAGCCGTTGGGCGTTGATAGGTTATATTTGACCGTTGACACTCAATGGGACCTACCCAGTTGTTACTTTTTGACATATTTTCAAGCCGTAATTTTAGGAGTTGTTACTTTCATTAAATGCATGAGATAACTTATAACTTTTTCAATATTTTCATGATTAGTTTTTGAAAATCTTTGCCTATTTTTGGGCCAATCACATGCATTCTTAATCTCCTATAAATTTGGCTCCTATTTTTAAACAGGGTATCTATAATTCTTGTCTAACACTTTTCTCTTATCAACCTTCATCTTCTACACTTCAAATTAACAGCTTTCATCAATGGCACCAAGATTTAACTCAGCAGAATTGGATTTGGGGTTCAAGTCTCAACATAACATGATTGCTTATCTTGTTGCTGATAATGATTTGTTTCCTCAATACACACAAATGGTGGCGTATTTGAATGCATCCCCATTAAGGTATGCTCTTTCTCATGAACCACTCATTCCAGTCACACACATTAAGCAGTTTTGGAACACTGTTAGTTCCTCAACAGTTAATGGAGTGACCACATTAACTTCTATTGTTCATGGGAGATCTTGGGTGGTTACTGAGGCCTTGGTACGCCAGGCCTTGCATCTTGATGATGCTGATGGTATAACCATCCTTCCCATCAATGAAATAGAACAAGGGCTTAGGGCTTTGGGATATCCTATTCCTGATGAAGGTACTCTTAATAAGTACCATAAGCAGGAATTTCCTCTAGCCTGGAAGTACCTCATCCACATCCTCCTTCAATGTTTGAGTCCCAAATGTACTGCACACAATGAGATCAATAGATCCATTGCAACTGTTATTGTGTGCATTGCAACAGGGCAAAAATATAACTATTCTAAAATGATTTTTGAAGGGATGTGTAAAAACAAGGGGACAAAAATGACTTTAGCTTATCCCCGTTTTCTGCAAATGATTTTTGATGATCAAAGATATTGTTCAAGGGATCACAATGATTTTTATAAAATCCCTGAACAAAAGAAAGCTATTTTTACAAAGATGAATTCACCACCTCATAGAGACTTACCTTTAACCCCAGCCATGCTTGCTGTTATTGCAGCAGCACAACCCCAACCAGACCCCCAACCTCATATTGACCCTCAACCACAACTTGAACCTATTCCTAAACCTTTACCCTCACCTGAACAAATGCAAATAGACCAAGAACCCTTTGACGCTGACACATCAAATGTTGGCGTTGATGTGCCTATTTCCAACGCTGACACCCAACCATCACAATCCCAAACACCCCTTAACCAACCCACATCTACCCATTCTTCCACACCATCTTCCACACCACCTGAATATAGGTTGATCAAACGCCAAAGGACTACTTGAGTGTTCTCCTCTGGTGGTCCTAGCCATGAAGCAGAGAGAACCACCACCACAAGTGTGGCTGGTGACTTGGATGAGGCTGGGACTATTGGTTCTGGCTTAGAAGCTGGCCAAGGCAGTCCCACCATACTTAAGTCCTCATCCATGCCCAATGAACCTGACTTGGGAGGTCAAATCCCCATTTCAGAAGAGGGCAGACTGGGACCAATGACTATTTTGGAATTGACGGCAGTCTGCATTAGCTTGCAAAAGCAAAATGCAGACTTAGTACAAATTGTCAGCTCACAAGGCCTTGAACTCAAGGAATTGAGGGAGAGGATTGTTGTTTTGGAGAGTGATCATGCTAGGAGGGGTATGGAGGAGTCTTCCAAAGGGGAGGAAGATCAATGAAATCTGAGTGATAAGAGCAGTCAAGATGGTCAATCAATGGATGTTGCTGAAGCTCTTACTACTTTGAAGGAACAAACAGGTTTTGATACGTCCTTAATCTCTCCAACCAATCTAAATTTATCATTTACAGCTATGTTGAGAGAGGTTACACAAGGCGCTGAGGGAAAATATTTGAGCGTTGACAAGACAAATTTGGACGCTGATAGAAGTATTTTGGGTGCTGATAGAGAAAATTTGGGCGTTGACAGATCTGCACATGAAGGTGATGTATTCCAGTCATCATCTATCATCAAGGATGTTCCTACTCAGGTATTACCATCTATCTTACCAACCATTGCACCATCAGATAAGGGTAAGGGTAAATTGGTAGAAGAAATTGTTCCAAAGAATGCAGCCTAAGTTGAATTTGATAGAAGACTGGCTGAGCAATTGATAGAACAAGGTGAAAAGGAAAAGTCACCATTTGTTGTGACTTCTGAAGAGGAAAGTGATGGAGATAGCTCAGACTCAAGTGTGATGATTATAGAACCAGAAAGGCTTGAGTATGGTGATGAGCTTGCTAGGGAAAAGTTGAGAGATTTAAAGTTGCAGATTGACTTTGACATGCCAGAGGTGGTTCAGATGTACAATTCTTGGGAAGAAAGCTGCATGGATAATCCAGACTTGACCATTTCAGATCAAATATGGGGTTTGGAGCTTCTTCTTAGAGTTCAGAAGGATTGTAAGGTGATTTTGAAGCACAAGGCAAGCAACATTCTCTCTGAGTTAAAAAGGGATAGAAGGAAGCTCTACTTTATGTTTCTCAGATGTCATGGAGTTGGATGGACACATCAGAAGTTGAAGGCTTTGACATTTGATGAGTTGGAACATAGGGCTTATCCTATTTGGGTGAAAGTGCAGGAAGAAAACACTTTCAGACTTCTTTCAGATGAAAGAAAGGAGCAACTTGCAGAAGAGATGGAAATCAAGAAAGCTATGATAGTTCCCAGGCCAGTGAAGAAGGGATTTACACTTGAGTTTCCAAAAGATATGAATCAACTATATCCAAGTGAAGCAGTTATTAGAAAGAGTCTCAAGCTCTCCCCATTAGAAGCTTCAGATATGGTGCAGGTGTTACCATTAGATTCCAGGAATCCAATTGTGAGTTATGATGAGGATGAATGTGGATTCTGGAAGATTGGAAGATATGGCAAGGAGGTACACACTTTTACCACTCTCATATCTTTATTTGCAAGTTGTGATAGAGAAGACTTGGTGGACCTTTGGAGGTTGCTGGAGACCAAGTATGAAGCTGAAGCACCAACTTCAGCTAATGGAATAAAACTTTGGACCACATTTAAAAGAATGTGTGGGACAAATGAGGAAGATCCTGAAATATGGAAGGATCTTGAAGATGACCTCAGTGGTCTTCAATGGAGGTTATATTCAGCTGCTGGTGTATACCATTTGAGTTCTACTAAGTTTGCTGAGTATCTACTAGTGGATGCTCAGTATTTCATATCCAAGGCTGTTTTGGAAAAGATGAAGGACACCCAGTTGGAGATAGATTATACAAGTGACATGGCAATGAATTTGATCAGATTTATTTATTACCAATATGATAAGGTTTGTCAGACTCCTCCAAGTTCTTAATGATTATTCAGAAACTTGATCATAAGAGTGGATATCAAGTTTAGGGGAGGATTGTTAGGAATAAATTAAGGCCAGGTCACTTGAGCGCTGACAAGAACAACTCAAGCGTTGACAAGAACAAATTGAGCGCTGACAGCTTAAGCGTTGACAAGTTAAAGTCAAGCGTTGACAGATTGAAGACAAGCACTGATGGAAGATATAAGCTACACGTTTATTATGTTCTAGAATACTTCTAGTAAGGATAGAAACGACAATGTATTTTCTATGTTTATCTTTACCTAGAATAGTTGATACGTAGCTTATTGTACAAGGCTTCTTAGTCTATAAAAGAAGGCCTTTAGGTTAATGTTTAGTATCAAGTTTTCATAAGTTTTCATTCGTAAACATCTTTCATTGTAAGCAAGTTCGACATTCATAATCAAAGTGAAAGTTTTGTTTACATCTTGTGTTCTTGTTTAAGTATTAAATTCCGCATAATACTTAGATTCACAAAGCATATAACAAAGGTTTCTCTACGTGTTATACTTGATCTAATCTCGTATACACAAAGCTAATCGATCTAAGTTTGGGATCAACATGGGTGAGCCCAATCCATTGTGTCCCTAAAAAAGGAAGGGATGACTGTTGTGCCTAATGAAAACAACGAGTTAATCCCCACTCGTGTTGTGACCGGTTGGAGGGTGAGTATTGACTACCGAAAATTAAATGACGCCACTCGTAAAGACCACTTTCCTTTGCCCTTCATGGATCAAATGTTGGAGCGACTAGCGGGAAATGAATTCTATTGCTTTTTAGATGGTTTTTCCGGTTACTTTCAAATCCCTATCGACCCTCGTGATTAAGAGAAGACTATGTTTACGTATCCTTATGGAACGTTTGCTTATCGTAGGATGCCTTTCGGACTTTGTAATGCACCGGGTACGTTTCAACGGTGTATGATGGCTATTTTTCACGATATGATCAAGAAGTCGATGGAAGTGTTCATGGATGACTTTTCGGTATTTGGAAATTTGTTCACGTCATGTTTATCTAATCTCGAGCAAATGTTAAAACCTTGTGAAGAAACCAATCTTGTGCTTAATTGGGAAAAATGTCATTTCATGTGTAAACAAGGAATCGTCTTAGGACATAAGGTATCGAAAGCGGGGATTGAGGTCGATAAAGCTAAGGTAGACGTCATCGCCAAGTTACCTCATCCCAAAACCGTTAAGGGAGTTAGGAGTTTCCTAGGCCACGCAGGCTTTTATCGTCGTTTCATCAAAGACTTTTTGAAAATCTCTCGACCTATGACACACCTTCTCGAGAAGGATGCTCCTTTTAATTTCAATGAGGATTGTGTTAGAGCTTTCGAAACTCTTAAAAGGAAACTTACCGAAGCTCCCATTCTTGTTGCTCCTAATTAGGAATTATCCTTTGAAATCATGTGCGATGCAAGTGATTATGCTATAGGGGTCGTCTTAGGGCAACGTTATGAAAAGCATTTCTGTCCTATCCATTATGCTAGTAAGACGATGACCAAGGCTCAATTAAAGTACACCACAACAGAAAAGGAATTCCTTGCCGTGGTCTATGCTTTTGAGAAATTCAGACCTTATCTCGTCTTAACTAAAATCATCGTGTATACCGACCATTCGGCTATCAAGTATCTCTTAGCTAAGCAAGATGCTAAGCCGAGATTGCTTCGTTGGATGCTCCTCCTCCAAGAATTTAATGTCACCGTGCTTGACAAAAAAGGAGCCGAGAATCTAGCGATCGATCATCTCTCTCGTCTAGAAGATCCTCACAAAGATGTTTTCGAGAACAAAGAAATCACCAAAACATTTCCTTCGAGACTCTCGGTGTAGTGAATTCTAAAGACACCACCCCATGGTTTGCTGACATTGCAAATTACCATGCGGGCAATTTCATAATCAAGGGTATGACGACACAACAAAAGCGAAAGTTCTTTCGTGACCTCAAGTTCTATTTTTAGGACGACCCTTATCTCTTTCAGGTTTGTGCGGATCAACTCGTTCGACGTTGTGTTTTTGGTGCCGAAGCTTCTAACGTCCTTAGAGCTTGTCACGAGGGACCCACGGGTGGTCACCATGGTGCTAATCTCACGGCTAAGAAAGTGTTCGATGCCGGTTTCTTTTGGCCTTCTATCTATCGTGATGCACACACACTTGTGAAGTCGTGTGATTCGTGCCAACGTCAAAGAAAATCGTCTCAACGTGATGAAATGCCAAAAAACATAATTAAAGTGTGTGAGATTTTCGACATTTGGGGCATAGACTTTATGGGGCCGTTCCCATCGTCTCATGGTAACAAGTATATCCTCGTCACGGTCGACTACCTTTCTAAGTGGGTAGAAGCTAAGGCTTTACCTACTAATGATGCTCGTGTGGTAGTGAAGTTTTTGAAGCAATTATTCTCTCGGTTCGGAACCCCTTGTGCTATTATAAGCGATCGTGGAAGCCATTTTTGTAATGACCAATTCGAGAAGGTCTTAAAGAAATATGGAGTTACTCATCGTCTTTCTACGGCTTATCACCCGCAAACGAGTGGGCAAGTCGTGGTTTCGAACCGAGCTTTGAAGAGGATTTTAGAGAGGTCGATTGGAGAAAACCGTGCTTCATGGTCCGACAAACTCGATGACGCTTTATGGGCCTTTAGGACCGCTTATAAGACACCTATCGGTTGCACTCCTTATAAGTTAGTCTATGGGAAGAATTGTCATTTGCCCATTGAATTGGAGCACAAGGCATATTGGGCCCTTAAGCATGCAAACTTTGACTTAAAGACCGCGGGAGATCACCGGAAAATACAATTGAATGAATTGGATGAATTAAGAGACAATGCTTATGAAAATTCATTGATTTTCAAAGAAAAGACTAAAAAGTTTAATGATGCAAAGATTGAAAACCGGGTTTTTAACGTTGGTGATCAAGTGTTACTTTTTAACTATAGACTAAAGATATTTTCCAGGAAATTGAAATCTCGTTGGTCGGGTCCTTTCACCGTTACACAAGTGTTTCCTTATGGGACCATCGAGCTAGCTCAAGATGATGGTCCTAACTTCAAGGTGAATGGACATAGGCTTAAGCATTACTTTGGTGGGGAAATTCCTTCAATGGTTGACCTCGACCAATTCACCTTCCCCAATGATAATTAGCATTGAGGGGATCGAGTCGAGCTCATGACTCGGTAATCAAAAACGAGGTGCCTCGTAGGGAGATCCCATGCTTATCCTTTTATGCTTTCTAATAAATAATGAGAGGGGATTTGTGCCCTTCCAACTCGTTGTCTCGTGGTTGTTTGTGATTGTTGTTAGCCGTATACTTTATATAGTCAAACAAGAATGTAATAGGTCATCTTAGTCGTTATTGGTCTTGTATTGTAATAGGTTAGTCGGGAAAACCGGGCTTGGACTTTAAGCTAATATTGTATAAGTTAGGGGCGTAAGCCCAAAACAAAGCCAAGCCCGGCCCAAGTAACTTAAACCCACGGCCCAACAAGCCAAGGGTATATATACCCTCTTCCATGTGTGGAAGAGGGTGTTGGTTCATTTTACTTTCTCTCTCTAGTAAACATAAACCTTCCACCATCTCTATTGTTTCTCTCTCTACTTTTCTACTCTTTCTCTCTCTAAGAATCTTGTGTTATGGATTGATTGGGATTAACAATTGGTATCAAGAGCCTATAGTAGATAGGTGATTGAAGTTCGTGTGGTATTGTTCTTGAATTCGTGTGTATTTTGCTCTTATATCCCTCGTACCAATTTTTTTGTGTTATTTTGTGGTTTGATCTTCACCAATATCATCTACATAGCCGTAGTAGTGATTTGGGTTACTTGGATCGCTCAAAAACGCAAAATTTTTGAGTGTTTGGATTCATTTTTGGCATCAAGATTTGTCTTTTTTAAGTACAATACGAATTCCTTGTTTTTCTCAACATTTCGCAATATCTGGTATAAATTCTCAATAGTTTGTTTTATTGCGAAATTGATCATTTCACTAATTGCGAAATCTTGCATCTCTGAGCATTGCGAAATCTTGCATATATACTAATTGCGAAATCTTGTGTTTTGAGAATTGCGAATTTGAATCCTACAAGGTATTGCGGATTTGTCCTATTGCGGAATCTTGCAATTGAGTGGATTGTGAAATCTTGTACCTACGTGGATTGCAAAATTGTACCCGATTGCGGAATTGTAACCCATTGCGGAATTTTACTTCATGTGATTGCGGAATCATATAGTTGATGTGATTGCGGAATCATATACTCATAAGGATTGCGGAATCAAGACCATTATTGCGGAATTATATCATCCTACTCATTGCGGAATTATATCCATTCACACATTGCGGAATCTTAGCCAATTTTTATTCGAGCATTTTATAGACTTAGCCACTATCTAGACTAGTCTCGGAACATAGTTTAGGTCAAGTAAAATCAAAATTTTTCCCTACTAGTTTTTGGCTATTTCTAACTCAATTTCAAAACTTGGCGATACAAGATTTTTGGCTTACCGTTTTGTCGGACTGAGGAATTTATTGTCGGACTGCAGATTCTCGGAATGCTACAAATTTTTTACCACACCTCATCACAACAAATCTACTAAGATCTGTAATTCATTCACAAGTATTCACCATGTCCAACAACAACATCAACATTGCAACTGCTAATCAAATTCGTTTGGAACAAGGTGGCAACGGTAACCCACCTGTGCTCACTGCCGGTTGTTACGTTCAATGGAGATCTCGTTTCTCAAATTTCTCAACGGAAAAGAAAACCGAACTGCTCTTCGTCACTGCCTTGAGAATCCACCTCCAGTTTTTGAATTCAGACCAATTACCACACAGGCAGAGGATGGTACTTCATCAACTATATGAGCTATGGAGGATTTTGACACATGTTCTGCTGAGAAAAAGAAACTCCTCCAAGCTGAAGCTGATGTTGTAAACTTCATACTCACTGGAATTGATAACGATATCTATTCCAAAGTTGATGCATGTCCTAATGCTATGGAAATGTGGAACGCAATTCATCGATTGAAGCAAGGTGAGTTGATTAATGTTCAAGATCTCGAGACTAATCTACTTTGGGAGTTTGGAAAATTCACATCTGAAGATGGTGAATCCATTGACTCATATTACTCGAGATTCTACAAAATGATGAATGAGCTTGTCAAAAATCAGTGCACCATCTCCAATCATCATGCCAATGTTCAGTTTCTACTTCAACTCAAACCGGAATGGCAAAGGTTTGTGACCTTGGTTAAACAGAGGGAAGATATCAAGACCATCTCCTATCACAAACTTTATGATATCTTGAAACAACATCAGAATGAAGTGAATGAACTAAGGGCTGAAAAGGCAGAACGGTCTACAAATTCTATTGCTTTTGTGGCTGCTATTTCAACAAAACCCGTTCCTCGTCAACATACACCTACTCATTCCTCAAAGTCATCAAGCTCATCCACCAAACCTCTAGCTACTGCGAAGCACAAAGCAAAAGAAATTGTCCCCACTCCACCTCCAAAGTATGACACCGAGTCAAATGGAGACAGTGATGATGAACAAACTTCAAGGGACAAGAAGATTGACGAACTCATGTCTTTACTCACCACAACTTATAACAAGATCTACAAACCTACCAACAACAACCTCAGATCATCATCCAATGCTAGATATAAGGAAGTTGATCATGCACCTAGGTATGATCGTGATGCTAGGTATGATAATCAAAGGTTTCTGAATCAAGTTGGGGCTAGAGATACTGTAGGCACTCCGGTTGTGCAGAAGACTGGGATTCAATGCTTCAACTGCAAGGGATTTCGGCACATGGTTAGGGAATGCAAGAAGCCAAAACAGGTTAAGGATTCGGGATATCACAAGTAAAAGATGCTGCTGTGTAAGAAAGAAGAAGCAGGAATTCCACTCATAGCAGATGAAGTTGACTGGCATGATGACACTGATGATGAAGCTGATGATCAAGAGTTGGAGGCACATTATGTGTACATGGCAAAGATTCAAGAAGTGATCCCATAGACTGATGATACTTCTGGACCCATCTATGATTCTGAGCCACTTGAAAAGGTAGCATCACATGATAACTATAATGTGTTTTCTAATGAACGACGTCATCCTGAGCAACCCAAAAGCATCAATGACACATATGTAATGGACATGGAGGATAGAAATATCTCTACGGATTCACAGCATATGTGTAATGATGACGGAAAAGCTGTTCAGGATACTGACTCGGATGAGGACCGTGATTTGCTTGCGTCTATTATTGATTCTTTAAAACATGAAATTGAGGAAAACAAAGAGGGTAATAAACGTTTGAAGCAAGCAAACACATCCTTAGCTGAGGAGATAGACAGGCTTAAAGAGTGTGATTATGTAAAAGAAGCGGATCGACGGGTTGCGATAGCTAATGGTTTGGTATATGAACGTAAGGTGCTCAACGAACAATATTGTTCTGAAGTAACACACGAAATTCATATGTCAAAACAGAAGATATCAGGACTTGAAGAACAACTGCTGCTACATAAACTCCAAATTACTGAATTAGATTCGGTTAACAAAGAACAAACTAAGCTTTATAAAACTCGTGAAGAAAAGGATATTGAAAAAATTCTTGCTTTGGAAAAGAGAGTCGACACGTTAAACAACATTGTTTACAAAACGGGTCAGTCTATTCAAACTATGAATATGCTCAATAGAAATATGAAAACGAGTTTTGTCAAGCCTGAATATCTCAAGAAATCTCAAAGCACCAAGCCTACTCTTTATGATATCGGTTGTTATGTTGATAATCTTGCTCTTATGCTTTCCCCTGACTGCGACGAAATCATTCGTCAACAAGAAGAAAGTCGATCAAACTTAAGTGATTTAATAAACCTTTCTGATTCTAACAATCATATTAAGTTTATCCCTCAAAAAGAACTTTTAAAAGAACAAAAGATGTATAATAGTGTTCCACCACCAAGTGATGAACCACAAAAGAAAGTTTCTTTAAAAAGGAGTTTCAAAAAGCAATCAATTTTGTTAGAAAAGCGAATTTTGGATGAAAAACGTAAATGGGATGAGAAAAGCAAAAGTGTTCAGTGATATGAGCTTAAATACTCATATCATTTATATCTTAAAACGATGAAATTGTGTATGAAATGTATCAAAAATGCCTTGTATATGTTGTTTTGTTGTTTTAATGTGTGTAGGTACCAAGTTCACAAAACCGGCAAAACCGACACAAGATTGAAGAAATATCAAGACCAAAAGTCGAGTTCGTTTTTATTGGCGGATTTACCAAAAGTTTGAGGTCTAGTGGGTCCCACTTGTGTTTATTGGGCTTGAGAGCCCACGAAATTTAGAAGCTGTCCAAATTAAGCCCAAGTCAATTTGGGTCAAAGCCCGTTTACAACTTATGAAACAGATGGAAGATATAAATCTTTATGGACCAAAGGCCTAAAGAAGAACGAAGGGACGATTTTTACTTGTTTTTGGGTCCAATTTAAAGGTTCATGTATCAACTTTTGGTCAACATATTCGGTCAAAGAAGTAAAAAAGAAACAAAAATAAAGTGAAAGAAAAGGAACGAGAAAAAGAGATAAACGCAGGAAAAGAATTGAGGAAAATACCACCATTGAAGAACCCTAATCTTTAGGGGTTTCCTCAAATCAAAGGGAAAATTACTCTCACGCGCTTTTTCTGATGATTGAGGAGGATTAGAGCGCGTGGATTAATCAAAGATGCCAAGAACGAAGCTCCACGTGGACAATTAAAACGTCACACCTCTTTTCCTATTGGCTGAGGGACTGCCAATCCTGACAAGAACCAATTATAACCCTCCACCTCATCAACAAAGAAGCACATTTATTGACAAGCTGGCGATCCGTGGGAGGGTTAAGGAAGATCCACCGTTTGATCATAACAAACATGAGAGAGAAGAAAATAAAGATGATCTAATGGCTGAGAATCCACTCTTCCTCAACAGAAAATCATCCTTCAACCTCTCAGTTAGCCTATATAAACCCATGATTTTCATTCAGAAAATCATCCCTTTCTTTAGCACTATTATAATGTTTTAAAGTAGTTAGATTTTTGTAATTTTCTTTTTAAACAATGTAATGGTAGTTTGATCTAATAAAAAGTGAATCTCAGTTTTTATATTCTGTTGGCTTTCGTTGGTGTTTTTACTGTGTTAAAGTTTCTTGCAATTTTCTTTTTACAATCGAATATTATAATTGATGATATTGTTCATTAGCTTGAATCATAGCTTACTGAATGATAATGCTAGAAATAGGGATAAATGATTATTCCCACTGAATAATTATTAAAATATCTGCTGAAGCGATAGATTAGGTTGGTTCGAGTTAAATTGGTGTTCGTGGTTTATGACATTAGTAATAATAGGCAGAAAGTTTGGTTGCATTTAGACTAGTCAGCTCAGCGCTGGACTACTTCATCAAAGGTTATCATCAGTTAAAGGTCAAGCACTTGTCTAATTTGGAGTATATTTCTAGTTCTTAATTGGTATCTGCTTATTATTAATGAAGAAATTTATGAGTATTTTGATAAGTTTTTGGTAGACTAATATTTGATATTGTTCTATTTAGATGGTTAAAGAGATTTTTAATTCGCTTCAATATTTTTAACTTCTAATTAGGACTTTATTTTGTTATCGAAACTGCTGTGTTCATTGGTGAGTGATAAATTTGTTCACTCGTCCTAATATGATGCTTGTTATTAGATGTCCAGTTAACCAAACTTGTAAAGTAAGTTTGATTGGAGTCTGCGGACTTGTATATGTTCGACGCCTGTTGAAACTTAGTTTTCATTAATTCAGTCTGTTGTAGAGTCATAACTGTCTTATTTAGTCGTCATTCTCCTTTGCTGTAACCGAGTTTTTTTTTTATTTACTAATGTGTTGCTAGCTGATGC
This sequence comes from Glebionis coronaria, assembly GCA_025667525.1. Taxonomy (NCBI): domain Eukaryota; kingdom Viridiplantae; phylum Streptophyta; class Magnoliopsida; order Asterales; family Asteraceae; genus Glebionis; species Glebionis coronaria. The sequence continues at coordinate 191,097,387 of CM046876.1, forward strand.
TTAGTGTATCATACATAGCTGACTTTGAATGCTAGAGATTGTAGGTACTATCGATTGTAGCTGATGCATTAGTTTTCGTAGTTATCTATTCTCCATAGTTTTCGTGACTGTTTAGATTTTTGATGTAAGTATTGACTGGTTTTTGGAAGCTCTGTGTCTGCGATTAGTTGAATGTTAGTAGCATTATCTTAATGAATGAAATCATGTTTTCAGAATTTACTTAGGTTTATCATCTACATTGTTAGTTTCATAATAACTGTCGAAATGAATTGCTGAATTAATAACTAAGATTTGGATGTTTTCTATTCTAAATATGCCTTTGATAATAGTCGGCGTTGTTTACATATTGTGGATAGTTATTTATGTGTTTACGTGTTGCTGTGTTTAAAGTTTAATGAAGAAATATTGTTGCTTTCTCTGAAATGAATCATGTTGCTGAAGTGATTCAAGTAGACATAGTTTGACACGCCTGCTTTTAGCGTTAGCCGTTGTAGTTTAAAACTATCTTATGCTTTATTATTGTTGTGTGCTCGTTACTGCGCGTTTGGAGTTTTAGATAGAGCTTGCTGCTTGGATCCATCATATTCTCCTGCTGATTTTTGTTTTGAGTAATCTACTTGTTGTTCTTAATTTGATTTTGCTCTTTAATGGATGCTTTCCTTGTTTTTTTATTATTAGATGATTTTGTGTTATAAGTCCTTTGTTGCTGAGTGTTTTTACCTAATTGACTTAACTGATTGATTGCTGTTTTTCTTTCTGGATGTTCTGCTTTGAGTACTGTGTTTAGATTAGATATAATGGGATGATTTTTCATCTGTCTCATGCTGAGGTGTTTTTCTTTTTATCTTGACTGCTGATTAATTTGTTATGATAGTTTTTATTTTTGTTGCTGATAATCGTATAATGCTAGAGTGTTTGGGTCAGATTGTTTTGTGTTTTTATTACTGCTGTTACAAGCTCGTTTGGATAAAGAATCTATCATTATAAAAATTAATACCAAAAATTCGTTTATAACAGGTTTCGAACTCGAGACCTGTTGTTCATGCTCCATCAGACTTAACCATCTATGCTCAAAGTTCTTTTTGTCATAGTATTCATTTAAGTAGTTAAAATACATTAAAGTTTTGCTACATATGACTTTAAACGTTTTCTTTTGTTCTTCTTCTTCATTTATACTTTTAGTTTATAAAGAGAAAAATAAACATAAAGTAATTTTAAATAAATAAATGTTTAGTTAAACTTGGTACAAATTATTAGTTTTATTTTAAAAATAAAAATAAAAATAAAAATAAAATAAAAATTAAATAAAAATAAAAATATGTTTTTATTAATTTGAAAAGTTTAATTAGTTTATTTTAATAATTAGATTTTTATAAATTTAGATTTTAAATAAAATTAGTTTTAAAAAGATAGATTTAATATAAGTAAATTTTTAATTAGATTTCTAAAAAATAGTTTAAAAATCATTTTTATATAGAATTAATTTTTTATAGATTATTTAAAAGTTTAATTTTAAAATAGTTTTTACTTTAATTAATTGTTAGTAAATTTTTAAAATAGGCGGGGTTTACGATTCATGCACTTTAGGTTTAATTTAAATAGATTAAAATTTGTAGATTTTAATTGTAGTTTAAAAACCACAAACCAATTCAAATCGATTGTCCAAATCAAAATGAAACGTCTCAAATTCATAAGATCTTCGTGTACAACAAACTCGACTCACTCACGTGTTTAATTGAATTCGTCATTGGTATTATTAGACTATTACTTTTTCCTAAAGGTAATTTTCTAATTTATCCTATAACGTATCTAATTATCACTATACTATCCACGATACATCAAAAATTTAGGCGCCGTTGCCGGGGATCTAGTGTACGATTCGTCTTTGTGGAGATTTGTTGATCGTTGATTTGAAGACCCTTTCCGTCCTCGGAAAGTTTTGTTATTTTCTTATTATATATTATGTATCGTTTTTATGAAAAATACCAAAAATTATCTTCTTAATCCTCTATCATGTTTAATTCTTTTTCTCCTCACCCTCTAAATTTTAATTCTTCCTTCGTTGATTGTGTTGGGTGTGGAGAACCGTTATATGGTTTTTCACCATGTCGGTGGTGCACGTGTGAGCATTGTAGAAATGACTTACGTCACGATATACGTGTTGGATTTTGTCCTTCTTGTAATGAAATTACTTCGTGTGGAAATACGAATTTTTCTAATAATTCTCTCGATTTCAATCCACCTCCACACCCTACATACGAGACACCCTCGAGTGAGTTTTGTGGAAACGATTCTCATTTTGGTAATGATTGTTCGCATCGATTCTCTCTTAATTACGAGCAAGAACCGAGCTACAATCAAAACTTTAATGGTAATTGTTATCCACAAGATTTACCGAGTTTATCACAACAACATCTTTGTTGTGAGTATTGTGGAGGTCCTCATGAGAGCTTTAATTGTCAACCGAGGGATAATAATTTTTATGAGCCCTTTTCTCGCGTGAATGAAAATTTTAAACGACTTGAAACAATGTTCCAACAAATAATGAATCAAAGAAATGTTGAAGTTGTTGAAAAAAGTATTGAAGACTTGTTGCTTGAAAAGAGATAAATTAATCAAGAGATTAATGACATTACAAATGAATTAGGGAGTCAACGATTTCATGGAGAAATAATTGATGAGGGATTTAGACGAGATTGTGAACTTAGGATTCGACAACTTTCGCAAGATTATAATGGTTTAAGTATTGAAATTCGTGAGAAAGAACGAGCTCAAGCAGAAGCAAAATCTCTTGCTAATCGTGAACTCGAGCGTTCTCTTCTTTTGGATGATGACGAGGATAGTTCTATTTCTTTGAGAGATCTTATTGCTCTTCATCCTTCGTCTAGTGCTATCGTGTGTCCTTAATATTTGTCTTTTTAGTTCGTTTTTCTCGACTCAATCCGAATTGATATAACAATTTTAAGCTCGACTTGATTGTTTTTGGTTAAAAAGACTTGTTTGGAATTTATGTCTAATTGGCACGAAACATTTAAAAAAAGTAAAATAGTCTATATTACGTAATACGTACTAATCTAAAAACACTTAGCAATTCTAAAACAATTATTTCACAAAAATGCAATAATAAAAGAATCAGTTAGTACCAACAATTAAAATCTAAATCTTAAAGTCTATATTAAAAATGTATTACTAAAAACTTAACAGACTATACAATTTGCTACTAAACCAAGCGTGGATAACAGCCCAAAGAAAAACTAAGCCCAATAGACATTGATCTATCTTAACAGTCTAGTAACAACAAGGACCTAATTTGTAAAAGATTTAACCAATTACCCTAACAGAGGACTACGTCTGTAATAAGAGTATACAAAGCGAAGGACTATAATTGCCAATTTACCAAAACTATTGATAATGTGAGTATATGAAAACAGACATCAGTACCTTTCTCATTGCCATATACTTTCATTATTTTGGGACAAAAGTTTGTGAGCATTAGTAATTATGGAATATTCAACTAAAGCATTTTCTATTAATAACCTATTATGAACAACTTTAGCTCAATATTAAAAAGTTGGAGTTAACAAATCTCAGAATCCAAGTATAACCATTCCTAAGTCTACTGTTTGACTGAATTCTATTAGTTCAAGCTATTTTGACTTCTATGGTAATTATAAATGGAACCTACACTAACTCACTAATATTACAAATACTCAAACTACAATTAACAACTGGCTTACTCAAGATCTAACAAATTCAGTTCATAACTTGTTGTCCCAAACACTAGACTACAGTAAGCTACTTAAAGTATGAGATTATAAAACGATAAGATCGACTAACAAGACTCGAACAGCTATCAAAAAACATGTAACAAAGCAATATAGACACGTTGCAAGCAAAATTACGCTAAACTATAACAACTAGCAGAATATACTAGCAATTGCAGAATATGTAAAGGCGCTTAACCGATTCGTCTGAAGCCAGTCCGTTGATGATGAGAAGTGGAGCGCTGAGCTAGCTTTAAAATCGAACACCACTACACTCTAACTGCTCTTGGTCTGATCTACTATGTGTCTCTACAATCTGCTACGGCACTGCTAATACAAGAATCGAACAGGACTGTAGCTCAAACTGATCTGCTTACACGATAATCCTGCAAAATCAAACCGAAACAAGAACAAAATATATGTTGTCTATATTATCAGTTTAACAGATTTATCAAAGAAAGCTTGATCGAAAACTCTATTAATTCAATAAGCTACGTTATCTGTTCGTTCATTCATGAAAATCATTTATACTAAAATAACTATCTTACAACTAATTCTTAACTAACTGCTAAACTACTGATTTGATAAAGAGATAAAAGAAACAATAAGGAATCGACAAGATTTAAAGTGTATTTCATTAATAGAAGTAATCAATTTCGGTTACAACTAGTTAAGATGAAAAGAAAACTGAATCATAACAAACTTTCATCTATACATAACTGAAGAGCTGATTTCGTAATGAACTTATCAACTTCATTATTTCGAAAGTATAACAAGCTATTAAGCTGATAATCTCTATTGAACAGTAACCAAAAGATTTAACAATATCTAAAATGATGAAGATCAAGATTAACATTCTAAAAACTCGAAATCACAATTTTAAACCCTACAAATCTTACGTGAACTGTAACAGTAACGTGAGAAAGAATTGTCATTGACGTAACTAACTTTATCTATTTAAAATGAACACGAGACACAAGATTAGAGAAGTAAATGTAGAAAAAAAACGTAAGCTTTCATTAATGGCTGCAAGAAGAACTCGGTTACAAACTGATCAACTAATTAACTGATTCTAAACAAATTCCTAACTGAAAGATTAACTGAAAATCATAAAGCTTTGAGAGAAAAGCTAACTAATTCCTAACTACTATGTGTAAAACAACACCTAAGCTAACCATTTGCAAATGAGGTCTTCGTCTCTTATTTATAGCCGTCGAGTGGGGCGATGGTGACTTCAATGACGTGTCTTGGCCAATCCAGTATGGACACGTGTAAAATACGAGGATTAATCGAACTCGTTCTTCATCATCTTCACATTTGGGGGTTTCTTCGTCTTCGACTGTTGATCTACTTAAATGGTACCACCATGTAGAGGAAAGAAAGGTGATCATTTTTGCTGTTGAAGGCTTCGCTTGAATCTTCGTAGATCTCTTGTTATTTGTGATTGCAGGTTATGGAGTAGAAAAAGAAAAGTGAAACCGGTTTTATCTCTTTCTCTCTCTTCATTTGGAGAAGATGGAAAAAACGTGTATGTGTTGTTTGACCGGTTTTGGTCAAATGACCAAGATAAAAGTTACTTAACTTCCCATATTTTCCTTTTAACCCCTCATCCTTCATCTTTTTCCAAATGTGTTTAAAGACTTTGATCAAATCTTTTTTTCATCCTTTGTTTCTTTAGAAATTGCAACTTAAGCCCTCGATCTTTGAAAGTTTGGCAAATAAGGTCCTTGAAACATCTTTCGTCTCTTTCTTCGTCTTTTGTGATATAAATCCCTTGAAAACGCGTCTTTGTTCCAAAATGTATCTTTTAACCTGAAAAACATATAAAACACAAATACACGCGTAATTCTGATATTTTAAAGTTAAAATAATGTATTTGACTGTGTTTTTAGTGGTATTTGGATCATTATTGATGAGTGTTTTCACACTTATCAACTCCCCTCCACTTGACCATTGCCATGACCTCATGCAATGCACCATTTTAAAGCTCTAAAGTGCACTTTTCTCATAATTAACCAACCTTGGCCATTTTATGATTTAATAAACTAAACTATACTACATGATGAATGATTTTGAATATTTACAGTGCAATGTAAGAGAAAACAATTCTATTTATATCTTTTTGGATTTTTCATAAATGGTTTTGATGGAAATAACTCATAAAGAAATCAATGACTTGGATTAGGGCTTGGGTACGATGGACATTTATCACCCTCAAGTTTCACTTTCCCCATACCAAGCTTAAAAATGGGATCATTGTATTCACAAGTAAAAAGTGCATCAACTTATTCATGACAATTAAATGTGGAACCGGTTATTATTTGAGCAAATTGCTTGAGAGCAAATTTGTCATTATTTGAAGCATGAAGTATAAGAAATGCAAAATCCAAAAATAAAGAAGCACGGTTTTAATCCTAAGTAATCCTCTCATCCATTACTTGAAAAACCGCTCACAATTAATATAAGTCCGTTTCAAGAATAATAAGTCATTCGCCTTATGTGTAAAATCCTCATGTCATGCTTTCATAAGTAGCTACACACTCGCTAAGGAAAGAAAATAAAACTCACGCAATAATTTACATTCGCCATCTTTTTGAGACTTTAGATCTTCAACCCCGCAACCCGTCAAGGTAATATTGGATTGGAGCAATCTATTGAATCCCCGCAACCCCTCAAGGTAATATTGGAACTCAATAGTCACTATAATTAACACCACACTGCCCCTCTTGGGAGTCTTGTATAATTATTTTTTTTTCTTTTTCTTTTTTTCTAGCCACTCATTTTTTTTAAGCCGCTCTTATTTTTCTTTATTCCTCACTAAGAAATTTAAAAAGAATAAAAGGAAAAACACCCGCTAAATATTGAGCATGACATAAGTCTAATACACATAAAACGTTCTAACTTAGAATCTTAAGACGTACTCATACCAACCATGAATGATTAGACAAAAATGCATAAGAGATTACAAACCAATTAAAACCGTTCTTGATTATTTATTAACAATTATATACATGCGAAGAAAATAGAGGTAAAGAAGAGAATGGTTTAACCACAAGTAATTATCATGAATTTTATCTAGCCCTTTTACACTTGCTTCAACTCTATCATTTCCTATTCTCCACAAATTTAAAATCTCAAATAATGGGATTGGTGGATGCTTAGCCTAATAGACCAATTAAGGACTACATGGTTAAGGATACTAGCTAGAGAATGCTAAGATAAGCAAACTCGGGTTGAGTCAAAATATCCATGGCGGGCCTAATATGTCAAAGAAGTCTAAACTTGTTAAACCATGTTTTATTATAATTTTTTCCTTTTTATATATTTTGATGAAACATAAAATAAGAATATGTACAATGCAAATGTGTTATGCAAAATGAAAAATGATTAATGCAAAAATTATGAATGCATATTTTTGGTGGCCAAAGTAGATCAAAAATTTGAAAAATGTTTGAAAAAATAATTTCCAAGTTATCATGAAGTTAAGGTAATGGTCTAGGTAAGGTCACTTCGATAGAAGTCTCCCCTACACATAAGATAAACATTGTCCTCAATGTTTAAGAGTATTGGAGTAAACTCCCCTACACTTATTACATTGATTACTTTGCTAAACCCAAGTTAAGGAAGAGACAACTAAAGGGTATTCATTTTAAAGCACAAGTGTTTTGAATATCACGATAGCAAAAACTAATCGAAGTGAACCAGATACACGGGCCTCCTCCATAAGCTCCAAGCATGAAATGAGAGAGAGCAACCCTTGAAGCAAACACCAAAAGACGAAGAAAGGCACCCCTCCACTTCAACTCTACTATAACATCCTTTTAATTAAACCTAACCTATTGAAAATCTACTCTACGTTTTCTAACCTAGTTATTCAATGCTTGAGTTTTTTTAACCCTAAGTCGCTAGCTCGACTCGGCCCCGAATTAAGTTGTCCTTGGGGAAACCATCATGGAGAGTAAAGAATATCCACTTTGAAGCACATCTCACATGATACACTCAAACTTAGCACGTTGCCATTTACTATAAGATTTACAATATCCACCTCGATAAATGGAACGGTCCAACGTGTCTCAAGTTTGTCCAACATACGAAATCTCTCAAATAGGAAGAATCCCAGGATCAAATACATAGTTTCCATCTCGACAAGTGAACAACTCCAAAGTAGTTAATATCACCAAAGTAAGCTCATACAAGAAGTCCATATCGATCGAAATCACACTCTTAAGTGGACGAGATGAAAACCAATTTTTCCCAAACATACGTATCCCAGGATCAAAAACCTTTCCCTTTATGGGAAAATAAGAAAATGAGCTCATATCAACCATATAAGATTCCCCCTTAGTGATCAAAGCATCATGAGAATATGAAGGTGTAGGTATCAAAACATGCATAACTATTATGTCCATGTTAGGCGCATCATCATCATCAAAAGGTGGGTAATCTTCCATAGAAGGCATAGTGAAAGGAGGATCAAAATTAATAGTGTCTTGTGGAGGAGGTGTAGGCTCTATGTTCCCAAAAAGCAATGTAGTAATAAGACGAACCTCCTCTTCCAAATTAGAAACACTATCGTTGACCTCTATATCAGATTGTGTAAGAGTATCCTCTATGGTGGCATCAATCTCCATAAAAGAGTCCATATCAATGGTTTTGAGTTCTAAAGGTACCTTAGATGAAAAAGTATCAATCTCTAAGAGGAAAGGATCTTCATCAATAACCAACTTCAAGGGTGGGAGGGTGGGAACATAAGGCTCAAAAGGAGGTGTATTAATGAGAGAATCACTCAAAGGGATGATATGATCATGAAAATCAATAGGTGTATCCTCAAAAGTCAGTGAAGGATGATCAATTAAGGGTTCTTCTTCTATAGACTCATTATTAGGTTCTTCACACTCTTCAAAAAGTGGGTTATCAAAACATATCTCAAAAAGAGGATTTGAATGTATCACAAAATCACTTAGAGGAATAGGTGAAGGAGTCATAGAAGAAATGGAGTCATCATCATCAGAAGTAAAAGACTCATCACTATCATAAGGATCATCAAAGGGTTCATCACAAGAATCATATGGTGGTAGAGGAGAAGGATCCACTTTTCCTATAGGAGCAAACTCTTCATCCAAATTAGGAATGTTATCTTGACAAGACAAATCATCGGATGATATAGCATAAGACGCGTCACTAGAATCACAATTTTCATCCTCTATTTGTGGAAAGTCTTTCACAAACTCTTCCTCAATCTCATTATCCCTTTCTTTGAACAATTCATCAAGATCAAAGTCACCAAAATCACTAGTAGTAGCATGAAGGTCAATATGTGATAAAATCTCAATATGATCATGAGGAGAAGAGGTATCAACACAAAGCTCATCACATGGTTCATTGGAAACCCTCTCAAGCTCTCTTTGGATTGGGATAAGGTTCTCAACACTAGAAGAGGTTAATTCATCCGAATTGGTGTTTGTATTAGTGCTAAGAGGCTCGTCCCCCATGGTGAAAGAGTCGGTGGGTCCCATGTGAGGTAAAGGTGATGAAGGTGTGTCATCATTAAGTGTCATACAAATCGGAGGATCGTCATCATCATCATCATAAAATAATGGATAAGGACTACGAGTAGCAAAATATTCATCTATTATGCCTTCATCTTCTACTTTTTCGTCTTTTGCTAAGAGCAAAGCAAGTAACTCTTGCTGAAGTTGACGATATTTAATATGCAACTCGTCACAAATATCCTCTTTATTAGATAGTGTCATCTTCGCATTATTAAAAAGAGATACCATCTCTCCTGTTATCCGCCGATTCTCCTTTTCGATTTCCTCAAAGCTCATGGTTTTTATGCGTTCACGTTCTTTTTTATCAATCTTAACGAGTAAATCATCTAAATCTTCCTTGAGGGACTGAGAGGAATTGTTCACCGATTTTCTATAAATATCACCAAGTTTCTCGATATTAAACCGTTTGTTCGTTACATCATCCTCAAGAAACTTAATTTCTTCCCTTAACCATCGAGATTCTTCTCTCATTTCCTCGATACTCATCTCTCTCATACGTGTAAAATCCTTTAATCTATATCCATAGTTTCTTCATTGTTGCTCGATTAGAAAAGAAAGCTCATTGAGATCACTAAGAGCATAAGAAGGCGGATCCCTTGGTCGACAATCATAACCATAATGGGGTTCTTTTCTACAAAACTCACATGAATAAGTCGAAGAATATGGTGGAGGTGGATTTCCATAATTAGGTGAATTATAGGTTTGAAAAGAGTATTGATTATGAAAATTCTCATGATGGTAACCTTGAAAATTCCCTTTATTTTGAAAACCCTCATAATGTGAAAATCCTTGATTTTGAAAAGTATCTTGATTATAGCATGGGAAATTTTCATCATTTTGAAAGCCTTCATTGTTTGAAAATCCTTGATTATGAAAGGTCTCTTGATTATAGCCTTGAAAATTATCATCATTTTGAAAACCTCCATTATTGGAAAATCCTTGGTTTTGAAAGGTTTCTTGATTAAAGCTTTGAAAATTATCATTATTTAGAAAACCTTCATTGTTTGAAAAATCTTGGTTTTGGTATGGCTCATCAAAGGGTTGATCATGAAATGATGGTGGATTTTGTGATGAAAAACCGGAATATCCCATATAGTCATTACAAGTATAGTCCATTTGAGTGTTAGGTTGAAAATTAGGGTTCTCGGTTTCATTGTAAGCATATCCCTCCCCATAATAGCCATTATTTTGATCACATAAATAAGTATCGTGTGGACCACCACAAGTCGAACAAGTCGAATAATTAGCGTTGGCGGATCGTTGTTGCAAAATCTCCAACATGGAACGAGTATCCATGTTTAACAAGGTGGCCGAATGTATATACAAGTATAATGACGTTTAAAAGCTTCCTCTGGGAAGGAAGTAATACACCAAAGGTGGTATGTTTACACGTGTGCGAGTACACGTGTAAGTAAACACGAGGAATGAGGGAGTAGCCCTCGGTCGACTTTTGAGAGAGAAGAGATTATCTCCCTTGAGGTTCGATATGAAATATCCACAAGAAAGTATATATATAATTACTACTTGGGTGCAAGACCCCCAATAAAGCCTTCCTTCTTAGAATACGCACTAGTGAACGAGGGGTTAGGTGGCGCGAAGCACTTAAGTACCTATTGACCCTTAGATGGCATTTTATAGCACATCGCCTTTCTATTCACTTTGTAGTTTGTATTCTTCGAATTATTGCCTATTGGAAGTATTTATCTATTCTTGCTTAATTAAATTGGATCGATACGCGTGTCAAGGACCGGAACGCCCCTCAACACGGTGTATTGCCTCGGCAATACTTATGGAGAATATGTATGTTGGTTGTTCGTATCTACGTATACTTATTTACATATAATAATATATCAAAAATATTTTTGTATTTATTTGATTTTTTAAGAAAAATACTATATGTACGTAAAAATGATGAAAATCGATATAATATATATTTTTGGGTGTAATCTTTTAGGAAAAAGA